>CM055656.1:9843719-10505704 GCA_029378335.1 Agrilus mali
AAACGGGTGATAATGGCAGAAAAATGTCTTTTGCATCAACAAGTTCAAGTAGTAAATGACGTTGGTGTATCATAATTATTGTTATTGTTATACAATATTGATTAATTGGACTTTAGTTTCTAAGTTTGGGTTGCACTTCGAGGTAACTGGTGATTAATTAAGGTGCACCGTTTTTTTATGCTTATATATTATATATTTTTTATTAATTTATTTTATTTTGACAGGGTTTAGACTTTATCATTATACTTTAGAAAAACTTAAAATAACAACTAGATCATTATCAGTTACATCTATCTAATAAAATTATCCTTTAATTGGAAATTTTTCATAATTACAAAAAGTATTAAGATGTTGTTACCAATACTTGTACATATCATTTTTAAATTTTAACTACAAGGAAAATTTCTGTTTGACATTATATATTTAGTCTACCATTATAGATTTTCTTATTTTGTATTACATACATTATGTAGACTTAGTAGTTTAAAATTATTTACCGACACATTTCGTGATTGCGTTCCTAACTAACTTTTTAGGTTCTTAATTCTAATTTTGTGTTGAATTAATTGTTAATAATTCATAATTCACCAATTTATAATACTCTTGCCAAAATTAGAAAAGTACCTACCCCATATTAAAAAATTATATTTATAGTAACAATTTATTTTAACTTAATGACAATGTAATTTGTATAATATTTTTTTTTAAATATGTATACACATTAGGGCGAATAATATTGAAATTTGAGATTTCTAAGAACATTTTTAAAGATATTAAAGTTTATTCTCTTGGAAATGTAATATGTATATTCCATTTCTTCCCCTTAATGATTAATGAAAAAAAAAATGAAAGCTGGTTAGGGGTGGTAAATTGACTTAGTAGCAAAGGGTTAGAGTTGATAAAAGTATAAAAATGTCCTCCACAACATTAGGGTCAATTTTTAGAAAACTTTAAATTTAATGTTGTAGGGGTCACTTTCATAAGTACTTTTATCTACCTTAGTCTTTTCCATAGTTAAGAGATCATTTGAAAGCAGGTCCTTTCTAGTCATTCAAAACTTAAAACATGTAACCAAAGTACAAAAGAATTTTAATATGTACCTATATGATTATTATTGCAAACTTGAAACTGATGATTAAGATTCAATAAATATGAAGATCTACCGAAACTTATTTTTTAACCAAAATTTCATTGTAGATTCTATTATTTAATGAGGAAATAAAACTTTCAAATGCCCTATTTACATGCATATTTGAAAATATATATTATACACTATTGTTTTGAAATAGTTGTAAACTATTTACTACTTATATCTTTAAATAATTTCCTTAGTTTGACAGATTCTTCTAATAGCTTTCTTTAATCCCAATGGCACAAATCGTTTCTATGTACTTTTAGTTAATGTTATTTACAAATATAAATCTTTAGTTAACACTTGTTAGCCCTAAGTTTAACTATTTAAACAGATTTATTTATTTACTAATGAGATTAATAAAACACAATCTGCAATATCGTTCCCATATTGCAATAATACATTATATTTTTATTTTGATATTTTTCAGATATAGTTGAAAGTTTTTGAATTAAGTTTGTGTATGTGCCGATTTAAATATATATAGAATAGATTTTATGTTTTCCGTTCTTTTAAATTTCAATAATAGAAAGTACAAAATAACTACCAAATTGATTGTATTAAATAAAACAAGTAATGAACATCACATGTTATCTCTGTGGCTTTATATAGTGCCTTAAAAACTATTGTTACCTTTATTTTCTCTTATCATTTACTTATTGTGTTAATTATATGTAAAATTATGTAATTTTTAAGGATGTACATAATAAATACATTTTACTATCTGTTAGGCATTTTTCATTAAAATTCTAACTACAAGTATTAAAAAAGAATCAAAACACAGGAAAAAGTAAATTGAAATATAATTAGATTTTGTTGTTTAGATAAATGAGAAAATAATTATTAATTAATATGTAGTAAATTATCAATTACAAGGGTTTTTATCGGATGAATCATTCAAGGGTTATTAAACAAGATAAAATCGCGAAGTGTTATTAAATTAAAATATGTAATTATGATAACAATGTAAAAATGATCTTATTTAAGTATTATGTACAAAGTGTTTCAAGACTCAAGTAATCATAGGTTCCTGGGGTTCAAAATCGAGTCAATTTAACCGCATATTTACAGGGTGAGAAAAGAAAGTAGCCTATTAGACGTTTATGGAAAACCAATACATATTAGGAAATTTTTAAAACAATAATGTAGTGGTTACGATTTTGTACCATTTCCGGATATACTTCCTTATTTCATTGTAGGTACTGTTAAATTTCTTTTTTTTTATTTATTTATTTTAAGGTGTTATAATATATAACATGACCCTACCCAAAACGTAAACGATCATCTTCATTTTCTTTTTGAAAAATACATTCTGAGAGATGAATTTGTACTACAAATGCCAATAAACGAAAATGAACCAAATTTGAGGGTAGGTACATCAATTACATGAGGGCCTTTGATGTCATATTATTATTATTTTTGTCGATGTGTATACAGGGTGTTCAGACAAGATTTTAAAAAGTCAAGGACTTCACACTGCGCTAACTTCCTATTTTAAATGGAACACTTAAAACTGCCATTTATAAATTCAACCTATTCAATATAAAAATTATAAAATTATAAACAAAAATACATTAAGTTTAAAAACAGGCTCAGTTTCATCTTTATAACAGTTAATATTCAAACTGCCTCCTATTGAATCGTTAATTCTTCTGAGAGAGCAGTTACTAGTGGCTTTCTTTAATCTCTAAAACCACTTAAAGTAGTTCCCTTTCTTCTCATTATGCTTCTGTATTCTTCTCACTCAAATTGCAGTTTTTAGCAACGACTAAAGTTGTCATTTTATTGTAAAAAAAAACGCCTACAAATCTAATAATGGATATAAAATTAAAAAAAAAAACACTGAAATAAAATTACTAATTCTTTATGAATTTAATTACAAAATGTTTCGTTGTTTTCTCACAAAAATGATGGCATGGTTATATATATATTAGAATGTAATATAGTACAACATTTTATTTTTTCTTTTTGGGATCATCGCATTTACAATAACATTGTCTTTCTCCCTGTTTCAATTCAATTTCATTAAATGATGGTGTATTTGATAAGATATGCCCATATCTTGTAATGACATTGCCCAAGGCGATTCCTGTCAACAGGACCATCAAATCCATCAAGAGACTTCCACTTTTTTTTGGTTTAATACATTCATCCATTACGTAATGTAACAATTTTCAAATGGAAATATATCCAGATAAAAATACCAATTTAAAAATTCTTATACAAAGAAAATAGACACTAGTAATTTTTTAATAACTTTAAATATTTAATTGTCATCATGTTGACAATTCCAACTATGTACGTAAAAATAAATAAATCATAAACAAGTAGTTCGGTTTATAAAATCATAAACAAAAAACTGAGAAAATTGTGACAATGTGAACTTTATACAGGGCGTTCGAAGACATACGGACCGCCTCACTATTTCGAAATGAATATGTATGATAAGCGCAGTCCGAAAACCGCAGTCCTGATGAATTTGGACAAAAGCTCGAAATGCGAGGAAATGGGAAAAGGGACTGAAGGTGATTTAGTAGAATATTAAGTGATCAATACTAAGTTTTAATCGTATGTATGCCAACTGCAGGCTCTGATAACCAAAAGTGCTGTTTGGAATACCATAATAAGTTAAAAAAATACCTACTAACAAGTTGTTTCGGACATTCACTTGAGTCGGAGAAAAAAGTATTTTTGAAAAAATCGATAGAGTTGGCCTTTACTATATGAAAGTTAATCATACTGATATTTATGTAAAGAAAAGACTGAAAACTTTCCCTTACTTCTTATTCAACTTCTTGACAAGTTTCGGCCTACAAGGCCATTTTCAGGTCTGTATGAAAAAGTTGTTTGTTTGTAGTGTGCTTAATCTTTAAAACTACTGAGCCAATTTTAAAATTCTTTGACTAATAGAAAGTATCAGTTTCTTTGAGTAATATCTTGATAAAAGTACATTGCTAGTTCTAAATCACAATATTTTTATGTCAAATGCTATGCGTTTTTTGTAGGTACTAATTATACCTAAATGAACCAAAGTTAAATGATAAGTGATTGCAATTTCATTTTCAAAGATTTCTAATTAATTAAACCATGTCCTTCAGAAAGAATGACTTTTAAAATTTACCTAGTAGGCAAATAAATCAGCCTAGTGACCTATTATTCTTGTACGTATATTCAATAATAAGTACAAGTGTTAATGGCAAAACCATAGTACGTACTATACGTTGATATTCAAATAAGAATGTGTCAAACAGAAAATATTCACAACGTTGTTGCTAGTAGTTCTAAGTAGCTAATAATCGCAGTTTTAACAATAATTTTAGTCCATATCTCCGTATAACAAACAATACAAAGAGCAGTGTTAAGCCCATCGTCAATTAAGATAACTTGCGTTAGCTGAAAGATGATCTGCTGGTGCATGACATTGTGGGCCTTACAATAAGCGCACAACAACTTTGTTAAAGTTTAATCTGTATTTGAATTAAAGTGTTTTGGATTAAAGAAAAATGACACGGAGTAAGTACTCAATTTTTTTATTATAATTTAATGAAGTGAAGTAAATTTACCAATAGAAACATACGTGGAAACCATTGGCATTTGCAAACATTTTTTGAAATTAAAAAAATTAAATGTGTGCTATAATCCAATTAAAATAATTACAAAAGATTTATTTGTTTTATTTTTTAATTATTTAGGTTTTGGAATGTTGTTGATTTCCTTATTTATCCTGTATTTAGTAACTAAATACCTTGTTTATAAAATAAATGAGTTTTATGATTTTATTATCAATCATTAATAAATTTAAAACAATAAATTAATTATGAAATCGATAATAAAACAAATTTGATAATAAAAAGTATCACAAGAATTTTTATAATCTTATTTTTCGTGTTAAAAAGGTTAGTTTTTCTCAATCATAGTAGATTTTATTTAAATTGTGTTTCCCTCTGAAATTATTGTAACAGATGTACAGAAAACTATATCCATGGCGAAACAAAAAAAATTAAACTAGACTGTTTTAAATTAATTATACTAATTCGTATCGTTCTACTTCTTTAAATTTTTTTTAAACTTTTCACTTTCTAGTTTTTTCTTAAACTTTAACATCTGATACAATGAAAACCTTACAATTTATTTTTAATTATCTTCAATAGTTCATATTGATTTACTTCGTCTTAAACTAATTTTAGTTTTAATTTTATAATATTATAACAAATTTGACTTAAAAAGGAAAATCTAATTCATTGATTTTATTATTAAATTGTGCTTACTATTTTACCATATACAAAAAAAATAGAAATCAACTTCATTATCTTTCGTTTGAAACTTTTAAAGTGTAAATATTTTTATGCTTATTTCATTGAACTTTGAAAAACAAATTCAAATGAGACAAACAAATAATTCATTTAATTGCATATAAACGTATCAACAAAATCTAACAGTAAAATAATTACTAATGAATGAAAACGAGCCAGGTGTTTAATTACAAATGCCTTTCAAGGTTCACAAAACACGTAGGAACCTACATACCTGCTGAATTTGGAAAAATTATTCCAATACCTATTACAAACTTTATAAATCTACGTTTGGAGTCAGAAACAATTACGTAGGTATTTAAAATAATGAAGCAAATTGCGCAGGTAATCATAAATAACTAATAGATTTCTCCATAAATCATGGCAAATACCTAATGGGAATAGAAAGGGCCTGTGTAGAAGTTAATATAGGGTCATTTTTAGCGTATTTAAATTATAAAATAAATTTCATACCTAACTCTAACATAATAATTCAAATATTTCCTGTCTCTACTGCCACCATTATTAGGAATCTTCTCGTAGGTTCATTTTTTTAGGTATATAAGTACAAGGCGAACCAATTTAGTAAGAAAATAACTTACAATAAAAATACCTAATTAATATTTGTAAGCGTTACTTGTTTAAACTTCATGATCAGGTATTATTATTATTATCAAGAATAAGTTTCAAAAAATATATTTAACAGGTAGTATCCATTACAAATCTAACCGCAGAGTGTTATATCACATGAGATTCTGCATCCTAAGTAACTTTTTGCGATACTTGAAAATTTAGGCTTGTAGACTTGTCTCCTGTTTAGGTCACTTCAAACGTGAAGGAAGTGTTAGTGAAAATCAAGTTCTGATATTTTTTTGTGCGTGCTTTGTGTCTGAAATGGCAATGTAAAATATTTGACAATACTATCAATGGATGCAAATGTACGCCCAACAAAACTGCAATAAAAAAAATAACCTAACCTAACTGTTATTACTTTTAACGTAAATACACTAAAAGATTTTTGGAAAAAAAAACAAATACTGTATTAACATTCGGATAATAATGTAGGTATATAGTTATTCTGATTGAAAATGACTCTGGTTTTGACGTCGACTTATGGGACACCTTGTATATGAACTTATATAGATATTTCCACTTATTCCGACCTCTTTAGTTTGAATTATCTAACTTACAAACTTTTTTAATTCGCAATTTGATTGCGGATTTTATATCTATTATGAACTACCTCTACAATTTATTGGATTTTTTACTAATAATATTCGAACAAATAAGTCACGACGATAGAATTAATTACATAAGAAGTCATTTCTTCTTTCCTAAACTCAATATTACCTATCTCTCTGTCTGTCTGTCCGTCTGTCGCAGCCAAGCTGCTCTGCATTTACTATAATTATGCAATTTGATGTGAAACATCTATAGCCGCGGGTAAACCGGATTGTTGGCGTGGCGAACGTGGCGAGCGAGGCGAGTCATGCCGTGGCGAAGCCTCGCCATGCGCAAGCACCTGTGCGATTGTATTCCTACTCAATTCGACGGTGTCGTTTACTATAGTAAACTCAGATCCCTCTTTCCCATTGGGCACTTTGGGCAAGTGCCCAGGGCTCCGCGATCGATAGGGCCCCCTCAGATCAAATACAAATACTGTTTTTGTCTGTTCTAACAAAATAGTGTTCTGTCAAAGTTATAGGGGCCCCATTATCCTAATATGCTCAGTGCCTCCAATAGGTTAAAGACGGCCCTGAGTAAACTAGAAGATGAAAGTGAATTAATTATGATTGTTGTGTACATTTCACCTAATAAACAAATGAATAATATTTCATTTTTACAGCAAGCAAAAAAAAATAAACATTTGCTTTCGGGAAACGAAAACAAAATTAGAGCTATATATCTCGTCTCGTTTTAACAGTTCTTTTTCATTTAGGGAAATTTTTTTTCCTATGTTCTAGTATTTCTTTTAATAGAGTCAGTGCATTACCGTCTTCCTTAACCAAACTTACACATTCATTCCTTTATATTTTTTCCTCACACGCATCTTGTACATCCTCTAAATGTTCATCCTCCATTCCACACAGCCTACATTTCCTTTCCTCTTGTTTCATTCAATACTTGCATCCTTTACATTAATTTCCTACCCTAAACCAAATATCGTGGTAACAAGTCACTTCGGCAATGTTTCCATAACATATCGCTTAATTCCAAAGCATATTTCAATTCTATTATATTCTTGCCCTCTAATCATCTTTTTTTAACCATTTTCCCTTTCGTCCACCCTTTCACTCACCATTATTTATTTGGTCTAGATCTATCTGTAACTCCTAAGTGTTTGTTCCTTTTTTTCCCGTATTTATTTTTCCTTCCAATATTCAGTATTTTTTTCTTCCAATATTCCTTTCTAATTTCCTTTTCTTGCTATCGGCCTATCATCTCTACACTCTAGTAGTCTACAACTCTTTTTAATTTACAAGGTTGATTAAATTAAAATGTGGTACCTACACATATGAGAGAATGTTTATGAATGTCACTTTTGGGGGGCAATTTGGAAAATTAATTAAACTAATGAGCCTAAAATTTTGCAAAAAAAATTACATCAAATTACATTGTTAAGATCAAAAAAGCGTGCTGCTGGCCTAACGTAACTTAAGGAGCACTTTTCGTCTTAAATTAATTAATACGGCGAGCTTCAATATTATTCGTTACCGAACAATTAAATGGATAAAAACTGATAAACCCAACACAGTCGCCTTTCTACCTGAAGGGCAGACCCGTCTTTCCCATTGGGCACTTTGGGCAAGTGCCCAGGGCCCCGCGATCGATAGGGGCCCCCCCTCAGATCAAATACAAATCTAACAAAATAGTGTTCTGTCAAAGTCATAGGGGCCCCATTATCCTAATATGCCCAGGGCCTCCAATAGGTTAAAGACGGCCCTGCTAAAGGGTAGCTATGTTTCTTAATTTCAGCAAATTTGAAATTTTAATGAATAACTACAGACAAATAAATATTTTAACTATGTTAAAATGTATAAAGTTCAACATGCATGGTAAAATAGTAAACATTGTGCGTAAAAACTTATATTTGCAGTTAAAATGTGTGGGGAACATGTCTTATTATTATTTTTATAAACTTGCATTTGACTAATTTTTAACTCGAGATTTGACTGAAATTTTGCATAATGAATTGTCTCTCTAATTTGTTGGAATTTTTATTTGTATTAATTGAAAAAGTCAACCACGAAAATAAAATTTATCGTATCAAAGCATTTTCTAAATTAATTTTTTTCTGCAATCCATTGATTGCATTTAATAAATCTGTAGTATCTGTCTAAAGTACAATGACATAAGAAGGGCCTGATTTGTAAATATTACTTTAATTATTAATAAAACTCATACTGATTTTATCTAATCAAATATGCTTCCTGAATAAAACAAACGAATTTGCTTTGTGTCAACGCCATCACTTCCTTCATTGTAACAGTCAGTTAAAATATCTTTCTCACTAAATAATGACCAACAATAACTGGTCAACTATAATTGCAAATACCAGTACAAGTAAACGTCTGCGTCGTTTTCATTTACCGAATACAGGACAAAAACAAACTTATTTTACTTATCATGTCACTTTAAATGTATTTTCAATAATTACACATCTTTATAATGAAATAAATATGTATTTAAAGAAAGCAAACCCGGTTTCGAAATGCACTGATAATGGAATTTTTCGAACTAGAATAATAAATATTAATCAGGAAGATAAACATTCCATCATGTTATACGTAAATATTTGTTTAAACTAAAAATTATTTTTGGGATTAAAATTTACTTTCAATTTTAGTTGTTTAATTGGGTCAATAAGGGGAAAAAAAATTAATGATGTAGCAGTTTAGGCCGAAAACTATTCAAGTTCTATTTTCATTATGCATTTTTAAACAAAAGCTAATACCTACTCGGTTGTGTGGGGGATCGGACATAATAATAGTAAGCGAATTTTTCTAAGAAAAAAAGGAGCTGACTACATAATATTATGTCTATGTATTTATATTGTGCAATATTTTACGTATTTACTAAGATTTAATAAAATACTTTATTTGCAAAAATGCTTTGTGGCTTTGTCAGCTTTAAGTTTATGGAAAGATGGTAACCTAACCTGTCATGTTTATAATAATTATTTGATTGTAAGGACTAATTTAAAAGTATTCAGATGTATGAAACAAAAAATTCTACCTTGATGGCTGTGGTGTAGATTAATTAGTATTCAGAGCTGGGCAAAGCCCTCACCAAAAGGTCATCAAGCCCTGAGACTTTTGGGCCTTGAAATACCAATCAAATTTTAAAATCCAGGGACTTCGAATTACAAATTACAACGAAAAGTAATTAATTTCAAACCTCTAAGCACGTGTGAAAGGGACTTCATGCAATTATAACGGCTTAAATTACATCAAAAGGGCTTCAAATACGTTAAAAGGCTTAAAGCAGTGGCACTAAAGAGGCTTGAGTTAAACCAAAACAAAAACTTCAAAGAAATTGCAGTTCTTGTTGTATTAAGGATGGTCAGAAAATGTACACCTTTATTTATTAAAATTTTATTTTTCCTACGATGGTTGGAGATTGCTCGCTACTGCAGAATAATAACAATAGTATCAGACACGTAAAGCATGAAGTGTTCAAACAGGCATAATCAATGCAAAAATCAATAATATAGATCCACAGGAAATTACCAATAATCGGTACAAATGTTGTTACATACTGTAACGAATTTTCTAGTTAAACTATTTATTTAAACAATTATTTATTTAACACTATTTATAACACTTAAACACTAACTTAGAATTACCATTTATATCACAACAATTCACTTATTTATATAACAATTTATTTATATCACTTTGTCTATTATCGGTTTTAATTCGCGCACTGATGCTTTCTTCAACTAACTGTTCTCGGTCCAAAGATGATCACTATATATACACCTTTCGAACTTTCTAGACAATTCGAAAAGGAAATCCTGACGATTCTCGAATGATGAGTAATAATTAGAAAGTCCTCGATTATTCCAGAATTGAACTTGTTACTTGTTGCCGGAGAATGATTTACATCTTGTAAGTTGATAACACGAAAAGTACCGTGCGGTGTTTACGCCATAAGCATGTTAGCGATAACAAGTACATGCCACAAATTGTTATCGCGCACACGTACTGTGTCACTAGTCGCTACACTACCCCCTTCTTAAGGGTGATTCGTCCCGGATCACATTTTGCCGTTCCTTCAGAGGATCATGCCGGTACTTGCAGGTGGATCCGCTTCGGCATCCGGTTGTCAGGTGGAAATGGCAGTCAACGGTCTTCAATGGTGACGGTCCTCGTCGTGGATTTCCGGCGCATACCAAGATTTCTATACCAGTGTATCGGAACAAAACCTCCAGCATGTTTCTGACCACCCTCCAATCCAGCCCATCGAGTCCATATCCGATCCTCGGTATTGCTAGCTTCAGGATGTTAGCGTGCAGCAATTGCTCTCTTAGTTCTTTAAAAGAGTCCCATAAGGAGTGGTAGGAAGGCTTCTCCGACGACTTGCTTTTGGTGACTAGATAGAAGATGGATTGGGTCCCATCGAGTATCTGTAGTACTTTTCTTCCATCTTTGACCTGGTCGAGTAACATCGGTAGTCGCCCAAACTTCTTCCGAAAGACCGTGGCAATCCCACGGCTCATGTCCAAATCCCTTGCCACACAATGGGCCAGCGAGTATTCCTTCGGGACGGTGAATAAGTCCTGCTGAACTTCGGTGGTGACTCCAAATCGGGCTTTACGGTATAAGCTCTGTTCGGCCATAAATTCTTCGTACTGGGGCTCTGGCGATCGAGCCTGCACAACTCTGACTCGAGCTTCCTCGTGGTTGTCCCCAGCATATGGAGCCAGTCGGTTGAAGTGGACTACTCTTGGTTTTCCATTGGGAGTACGTCTAATTCGGTAGATTACGTCATTGATTCGTTTGATAACTTTATACGGGCCTTCCCAATCTTGTTGCAGCTTCGGCGAGAGGCCCCTTTGACGCTTGGGATTATAAAGTCACACCAAATCTTCTTCATGGAATCCTCCATCAGTGGCCTTAATGTCATATGCGTCCTTCATCCGGTCACTGGCTATCTGCATATGGGAACGTATCTCGTCATGGATGTCGTCCAATCGTCTTCGGAGTTCACTGACGTAATCTTCTCCAGCCACGTCTTCGCCAGGTTTGCATCCGAACTTTAAGTCGCATGGTAGTCGCAACTCTCGACCGAACAGTACCCTGGCTGGTGTTTGTCCAGTGGTTTCATGTATGGAAGATCGGTATGCCAAAAGGAACAATGGCAGATAACGATCCCAGTCTCGCTGATGTTTGGAGACCATTTTTGACAGGTACTTGTTAATGGTCCTGTTCATTCGTTCTACCATGCCGTCTGATTGGGGGTGTAGGGCTGTAGTACGAGTTTTGTGAATGCCCAATATCTTACAGATGTCCTGGAATATGGCTGACTCGAAATTCCGTTCTTGGTCGGAATGCAACTCCAGTGGTACTCCGAATCGGCTGATTAACTCTTTCACGAGCGTTTCCGCCACTGTAGTTGCCGTCTGGTTTGGAAGGGCGTACGCTTCGACCCATTTCGTAAAGTAGTCCATTGCCACTACGATGTACTTATTCCCATCTTCAGATTTTGGGAATGGTCCGGCAACATCTATGGCAATTCTCTCAAATGGGCTGCCGACGTTATACTGCCGCATCGGAGCACGTTGTCGCTTCTGAGGTCCCTTACTGGCGGCGCACGTCGTGCACTTTCTGCATCAATCTTCCACGTCCTTCTTGCAGTTGACCCAGTAAAATCTTTCTCGTACTTTACCCAGGGTCTTCTTTACGCCGAAATGTCCTCCCGAAGGGTCATCATGGAGGCACGGCAGAACCTCTTTTACCAACCTTCTCGGTATCACCAGCTGATGTCTGCTTTCTGTGCCATCTTGGTTCTCAACGACGCGCTTCAGGAGACCATCTTCTTCATCAATGGAATCCCATTGGGCCCACAACGATTTCACTTCTGTTGACTTGGCAGCCACTTCCTGCCAGGTTGGTCTTCTGCCTTCTCTCTTCCAGTCCAGGAACATTTTTAGGAGCACGTCGGAATGTAGTTCTGCCTTAATGTTGTCGGGCTGCCACTGCTCGTCCAGGATAGTTATCCTCCTGACCTCTTCGTGTTCCTCGACGCGTTGACAGTGTTTACAATTATCCAGGCAAGGTCTTCTGGAAAAGGCGTCGGCGTTTTTATGGCTACTTCCCGCTCGGTGTTCTATGTCAAAGTCGTACTCTTCTCTCTTGGCCAGTGGTAGTCTCCTGGGTCGCTGGCGGATGGGTTTGGCCTCGCCAGTATTTATTTTGTGCAGGACGGTGTTGGTTCGTCCCTTCTTGCCCCCTTCTACTTCAAAGACGTCTTGGTATTCTTTTAGTAATCCTTCTATCTGGCGTCGTTGGTTAGGATTATATTTGCCTCCTGCTTCCTGGCGCAATTTCGTCAAGGCTTCTGGTAGGCGTTGTGCGTCTTCCGTTCTTGTTTGTAGCTTTCTGACTTGAGAAGCAAATCTCTCGCTCTTACAGCTGCTTCTCACGTGGCCTAACTTCCCACAGCTCCAGCACCTGATTTGTCTGGGCTTCCTTTCTACTTTAGCCATTATTCGACGGATCATCTCTTCTAGTTTATCTTCGTCCCGACCGACTGGCTCTTCTTTTAATTCTCGCACTCGACATTGTCGTTACGACGCCTGTTTGACGACGTCGTATTCAAGTGCGCGGGCCAATGTGTCAACCAAAGTCCTCGGCCGGTCCAGTCGGAGTCGCTGTTGTATTTCGTCGTCCTTAAGTCCGCCAATAAATGCGTCGACGGCCAATCTTTCCAGTGTGTCATCAGCCGTACCTGGATAGGCGAGCCGGACTAACCGAGCAATGTCCGCCTCGTATTCCTGAAGACTTTCACCTGTCTTCTGACGTCGGTTTTTTAACTGCACATGGTACACAGCCGTCAGATGTGCTTGGCCGTATCGCATCTCTAATCTTTTTACTAGCCGATGGTAGTCTAGTAATTCTTCCGGTGGCAACGTGTTCAAAATTTCGCCAGCACCATCACGCAAAGAAAGGGCAAGCGAAGAAGCTCTCTCTTCTAGCGTCCATTTGTAGGCTTTTGCAGCCTCCTCGAATTGCGTCAGAAACGTGGTCCATGATGTTTTTCCATCAAACATAGGTACCTTCATATGCACTTTGGATGGGATGACCTGTTCTTCTTTCACGTCGGGGATTTCTTTACTGTTAACCACGCTGTGCCTCTTTTCCGTAAGTTGGTGACTAGTCTCTCGTTTTTCCGGATTCAGAACCATTTCCTCCAGCTGGGCCAATCTTTTGTTTATTTCTTCTTGTTCAACCTTTACTCCTTTTAATTCTTCTCTTGTTTCTTCTTCGAATTTTCCCAGTTCTTCTTTCAAACTTCCTTCGAATGCTTCTAATTGTTCTTTCAGGACTTTTGAATTTTCATTTAATTTCTTTTCCAGTTCATCCTCGAATTCATACGTACTGGGATCGAAACCTTCTTGTATTAAAGCTTCCTCGAGCCGCTTCAGTAGGATGTTCTTTGTACCAGACGTATCTTCGTCTCGCTCTTCGAGTTCGCTTTTCAATTCGGCGACTTTTAACTCGAACAATTTTTTCGGCATTTTTATTTATTTTGTGTTTTTATTACACTAGAAAATTCTCGGGAGGTCGATTCGCAGACCCCACACCTGACACCAATTGTAACGAATTTTCTAGTTAAACTATTTATTTAAACAATTATTTATTTAACACTATTTATAACACTTAAACACTAACTTAGAACTACCATTTATATCACAACAATTCACTTATTTATATAACAATTTATTTATATCACTTTGTCTATTATCGGTTTTAATTCGCGCACTGATGCTTTCTTCAACTAACTGTTCTCGGTCCAAAGATGATCACTATATATACACCTTTCGAACTTTCTAGACAATTCGAAAAGGAAATCCTGACGATTCTCGAATGATGAGTAATAATTAGAAAGTCCTCGATTATTCCAGAATTGAACTTGTTACTTGTTTGCCGGAGAATGATTTACATCTTGTAAGTTGATAACACGAAAAGTACCGTGCGGTGTTTACGCCATAAGCATGTTAGCGATAACAAGTACATGCCACAAATTGTTATCGCGCACACGTACTGTGTCACTGGTCGCTACAATACATGCCACATCCTTTCGATGATTTTGCCTTGTTTTATACTTTGAAAGGGTCTTAAGCACTTTGAAATTGTTTGAAGTCCGTTTTTGAAATACAAATTGCAAAACACCTTTATAAACTAATTCAATTACGAACTACTTGTTTGCGATAAGGCTCCAAATACAGTGCTTTTAAGCCTTCAAAAGACATGAAGCACGTTTTCAAACAGAAAGTATTAAAGCCCTGTTAACATCATTGTAGCGATAACGAATCCTTTAATTTATTACGGTAATAAGTACTATGAGGAACTTATCATTGATCCTTTAAAGCTTACTAATGTCAATTTTTATTCACATGAAGGCATTACTGAATGTTGTTTTGTTTATTATCAAACTGCACATATTTTACTTCAAAGGTTCCAAAGTTTCATCTTGTTAATCAATCAGTTAGTCGAGCTTCGTGAATGAATCCGTTAGGACCTATTCGATTTTCATAATTTTTTTTTAATATAGCGGCCCTGGTAATAAAATTTTAAAAATATTTATAAAGATAAAGACCCGAATCTCATATAATGGCAAAGTCAGAAAAGAATAATCCTTATCTTCGCAGCTGATATTCAACTAGTCTTAAAGAAGGTATAGTTACCTAATCCAAAAAACAGGAAGTTCGATACATTTTGTCGTGTGTTACCGTAATCGAAAAGTGTTAATTTTTGAGCTAATTGAATTTCTATTCTTTTATCTTTAAATACAGATTTTTGACCAAATAATTACGTATCTTAAAAAATAATATTTCTAATATTTTTTTTGTTTATTATTAGTATCTAAAAATGGTAAAAAGTAAACTATCAGTTCAACAATTGTAAAAGTACATTAGCTTTTTTTTTTCAGTTGGTAGCTCAATTATGCTAAAAACTAAAAGATTTCGACTAGGGTACCTAACGACAAAACCGATCGTTCTACTTTAACCCCTCCAAGGTTTCCTGTAACCCTATATAATGCGGTTATAATCTAATTATTGTTTAATTTTTCATAAAAACTTACCAAATGGCTGTTGAGATACAAATTACGACATAACCACTAAAAAAATCAACGTCATAACAGCACTATATCTTTGGGACAACTAAACTTAAGATATCATCAAGATAATTGTCCCCAAGATTTGTAACCGTTCATTACTTATTTGAAAACAGTTTTCAGCATTTGTGGCTGTTTTATTACCTGAGTTTTTACTTTAAAAAAATTAGACAATATTTATTCTTTCTTTCAACTGTCAGTAGCGGTAATGTTGATTTTTTATTAAATTATAAGGACTTGCAGCTAATTATGGTTCTATTCTTATTATTGTTATATAAAAGCACAATAAATGTTTCGCCACATTGTGAGTACTTGAGATAAAAAAATACATCCTTAATTATTGTGAATAATTATTAATCAATAAATAATTAGATATAATAAAACAAATTGCTATTAACAATAATTATAATACCACCATAGTAGACGCTATGTTAAGGAAAATGACTCACAAGAAAATAATAAGTTCAATTTACCCCATCATAAAAGAAAACAGAAAATATAAAACTATAACTTTTTTGGAGCAACCGAATAAAACATTTTCCACTTTACTAAATAAAAATAATTACAATGTTATATACGTAACCAATAACAATTTAAGTAAATACATTTAAAATAATAAGGATAAAACGGGCAAATTACAAAAAACAGAAGTATATAAATTAAATTGCAATCTTGTAATATGTTTAATATTAGAAATACTAATAGAAATTTTGGCATAACCATTAAAGAACATAAAAGATTATTCTTGAATAATAAAACGGACTCAAATTATGCTAACCATTTAATAACAAATAGTCATGATTTTAATGAAAAATTTAACGTACTGCACAATAAAAATAATTGGTATAAATTGTAGGCTTTAGAAATTTTAGAAATTAACAAATTAATTAACGAAGAAACTGAATTAACCCTTATTAAATTGTTCCCTGCTCCCCCTCCCTTAACAAAATATTATATAAGGAAATATGTTATCACTTTAGGTTTAAGTTAATAATAAACTTCTGATAAAGCCAAAGTTTAGCGAAACAATTGTAAAGTTGATAAATTAAATCTGTTGAAATTTTTAAACAAACAAAATTAATATGAATTTCAACCAAGTATCGATAGAATCAATCAAATATAAAAACAAAATAACCAAAAGTGTTTGTAACAAAAATTGCATTGTGTCTTTCGTTTGTAGCTTTTCTGTAGATACAAGTAGCAAAAGTATCGTCTATGCAATTTTTAAGTCTTTTTTCTTTGCCTACTCTATTTAAACATTTTTCTTTGAAAAATTTGACGTTTTTTAAAGTATACGTTTACTTAACAAATATTTATCCCACAAAATAATACCAGTGCTAATAAAAACATTTATTATAACTAATTTGTTGGAAGCAAAGAATAAGACTTCCTGCAGTGATAATCAAGTTAAATAAAACGGATCTTTTGTAATATAATTTCGTGACCGAATTGAAACGTAGACGAGTAGGTGGATGATGGATTCATTACCTTATTAAAAATAAAAATACCAAGCATCAAATGTAAATTATCTGTTCAAATCTACAATGGAAAAAATACAGTCAAGATATAAATTGAAATTGCATCAACAAAGTTATTAATTTATTAAAGGTTTGAGTAACAAAAACAATGGAATTCTTGTTACAGTAACAGTTTAGCTGTTGATAATGACCCAAAAGGGTTGACACGATATTGTTGAGTACAATAAATATTTTAGTGAAACAATTCCGTTGTTATTGTTACTCAAACCTTTAATAAATTTTTAAAAATGTTTCACAACAGTTTCGATAATTACTCAATCAATTATTATAAAGTTATTAATGAATAACCACAAACAACGTTGTAAAAGTTAATAATGACATAAGAAAAAACTTTAACAATTAATCAAATGTTAAATTCATTTTGATTTGCAATAAAATTTTCTGGATTTTAGTTTCTTATTTTGGTTGAATTGAAAGAACTACATTCGATTTTTTTGAACTGTATTAAAATTTGAGAAAAATAAAATATTCTTATACTTAAAAATTTAAATTGCACTATTGATTGTTAAATTACTAAATTAATTATGTTAAAGTTTTAATAACTGTTATGTTTTTAATGATATTACTTATACATGCTGATTCAAATTCGAAGCTCATCACAGGGATCTACTAACAGTATAATAAATGATACGATGACGATTAAATAGGGAAAGTTGTTAATCAATAAAAATTTTGAATTTCTTTTACACTATTTACATTTATAATTGGACCTGTCAAATAGTAAAGGGTGGGTTTTTAACTTC
This sequence comes from Agrilus mali, assembly GCA_029378335.1. NCBI lineage: Eukaryota > Metazoa > Arthropoda > Insecta > Coleoptera > Buprestidae > Agrilus > Agrilus mali. Next base: position 9,861,769 of record CM055656.1, read on the forward strand.
ATTCATTGGTGTCCTCTATTAACTTAACGGACCTGAATATTTTACTAATGCTTGAAAAGAATTTAGACATTAATTTTCAACGTTTTGTGATAATAAAGCCATTATTAGTACTGATATAGTTTTCCTCAATGAAATAAAAAACGAATGGTTTAGTGATTAACTGAATTTCAAACCAGTACGTAAAAATTTATTAAGTTTTTTAACTAGACACCATAAAGTTGCACTCACTTAATTAACCATCATCGTATGATTTATGAGATTCCATGATGAGCGCGAATTTGAATCAGCCTGTATATTTTCTTTTTCTAATAATAAGTAATTCTAAGTTTCTGACAATCGAATGTTTTTTAATTTCCCAAACAATTAATGTCCAAAAAGCTGACTCAACACTTTTCGAATTTAAAAGAAAAAAAAAAATATGTGCCAAAATGTACCCAAAATGTGCTATTATGTGCCACGTAAAAAAAACAAATATTCAAAAAGCTTAACTTTTATGACTAGGTCCTTTTTATGATGTTTAGTTAGCTCCGCAAAATCACTTTACCAAAACTAAACTTATAGTGCTGTAATGTGCCCACGATGTGCTGTTATGTGTCAATGTGAAAAAAAATTTTTGAATTAAAAGTTTAGATTTTTCGTAAAATGTTAAGTCTTCATTAATACTTTCTATACACATCGATAAATGTGGTACGATGAAATAGCATAATAATATGCTTAACATAGTATTCGCATATTGTTCATGAAACATCACCTTACATTCTTTTACATGTTATGTAACACATCTTGTATTAGGTAAGTACCTGTACTTTTCATTAGTTTACGATTATATAGAATGTATTGTACAGTTTTGTGTACACACACGCAAGACAATAATAAATATTCAAAAGAAGAGTTTTTATTTGATCTAGATACAATGTTATAACTCGCAACCGATAACGTTTCTAAGTTAACAAATGATTTGTTTTTTCTAATTTAAATTCAATTACTGATCTGATTTCGATTACTGACTCAATTTCTACAATTCTAAGCTTATATAACATTTGTAGGCGTCGGATGCGCATAACACTTCCATAACCATATAAGGTAACATTAGTGATGCAGTGAGTAATTGCAACAACATCACAATAGTGTGATTGTAGTCCTAATAACAGCTCGTGACCATATATGGATATAACAGTACGCTATAAAATTCGTATTATTAGGTATTAATATTATCAATACAAAGTGTAATTAAACCTTTTTTTACTGTTAATAGTATTTTTTTATATTTACCGTTTTAGTGTTATCACAACACAGACAAAAGGACTAAATTTTTTTCTCATTTATGTATATATATCTCAGAATAGAACTAATAAATATATATTCTTATAAAACAATATGAAAATACTTATGTAGTCAAGTAATTTCCCTATTCTCGTCAAAGTATTAATGAAGACAGCATTTTACGAAAAATCTAAACTTTTCATTAAAATATTTTTTTTCACATTGGCACATAACAGCACATTGCGAGCACATTACAGCACTATATGTTTAGTTTTGATAAAGTGATTTTGCGGAGCTAACTAAATATCACAAAAAGGATGTCTCAATAAAAATTCAATTTTTCAAGTAAATATTTTTTTTTTTTAATGGCACATGATGGCACATCTTGAGCACATTACAATACAATTGGGTTTGTTTTAATGAAGTGATGTTGTGGAGCTAACTAAACATCATAAAAACGACCTAGTCATGAAAGTTAAGTTTTTTTTACGTAGCACATAATAGCACATTTCGTGCACATTTTGGCACATATTGTTTTTTTAATTCCAAAATTGTCGAGTCAACTTCTTGGACATAAACAATTAACTCATTTAATTTCTTAAGGTAATTCCGAGTTATCACCCAGCTTATGCAACTTGCGTTAGATATTTCACTACAGATAAAATAAAAATTGTAATTAGTTAATTAATTATTTTTTGTAGATATTTCATCAAGTCATGGAGACGTTCGTCTCAAAAGGGAGCTGGGACTTTTTTCGGCTATTAACATGATTTTGGCAGTAATGATAGGTTCTGGAATTTTTATTTCATCGGCATCAGCATTAGAACACTCGGGATCAGTTGCAATGTGCATTTTGATATGGACTATTTGTGGAATAGTATCACTTTTTGGTAAGATGGTAATAAAAACAGGTTAAGAAAATTATTGTTTAGATTTATACCATTTTTAATTTCCAAAGATATGTAATGCTTATCAAATGCGAACTAAAATCAGGCGGGGATACAGGGGTGAGGGGGCAATGGATGCAAATATTACGTGAATAACAAACTCAAATTTTGTATAGAACGAATTTTTTGAAATATAGGTAAAATCATACACAAATTGACCCCCCTCCCCCCAAAACAAAATCCTGTACCCGCGCCTGGCTAAAATAAATATAGAGATTTTATTTCCCCTCGTAGATCCACTAGAAGAATGTATGTTACATAGCATACAAAGTTAGTCTTGAATAACAACTTATACAATATGAAGAAAATAAAGCAATTCAAACTTTGTATTGTTTCTCATAATTAAGCCAACGTTTTACGGCATCAAAACATCATTATAGTAGCTTCAACAATAAGATTAAAAAAGTGAAACATTGGCTTGATTAAGTGAAACAATAAAAAAGTTGCAAAGTTGTATAATTAACTTCCGGACTTGTGGGCCGTCGTTCAGAGGCTCTGTAGCTGTCTGGCCGGGCCACAACCCACAAGCTCGGAAGTTAATTTTAATTGGAAGTATAACACTGGCCTTGAAAGCTTACGGAATTTTATTAATAAAAAAGTTTTCATCCCTTGAGGTTGCTGTTCTTCATTTATATATATTAGGAGATTTATATGACTTAATATTATCCTACATTATATTTTGTACCTAAGTACTTTTTGGGTTAGACCGTATATACAAAGTCGATGACATAAATGTAATCTTTCATTAATAACTTAACAGTACAGACCAGGGTCGATAGTTTTTGAAACCAAAAAAAATTATGGTAGGATGGAACCCACTGGAAAAGGAGAAGAATTTAACAGAAATGAAAGGAAAAATAATTTACGGGCTATCTGAGGTCGGGAATGGGAAGGGAGTGAGTTTTATGGAAAAAAGTTAAATGGCAAAGTTGTAGGTAATAAAAAGATCTACAACTTTTAAATTTACACTTTTTTCACATAACCTCAAAATTTATGTGAAAAATTCAAATAACTAACTTTTTAGTTTTTTGGTACTATCGATGTATTCCGGGTTTGTTGGCCGTGGTCGTTGGGATTTTACTCCTGCGGCAGGCATTCTCATCGGCGCTCGTCATTCAGCGACAACGAGCGCCGACGAACACTTCGACCGAGACCAACAGCGACCATCAACGACCACGGCCAACAAACAAGCCCGGAATACATCGATAGTACCATAGACGCCGGCCGTGAAAGCCTACATTCAGTTTTTAGTTTTTTATTTTTCTTATACAAAAAAATTTTTTTTTCACAAAATTTGGTGAAAACTTACCTATTTATGTCCCAAACAAGCTGTAATTTTTTTGATTTGATATATTTATTTTTTCACCTTATTTTTAATTAATATCGAAAAAGTACCCTAATTTTCAATCGATAATTCTCACGTCAAAATATCTGCTTTTTTAAAAACGTTGGTGGGCTTTTTCTTCTTCTTGGTTATTTGAATTTTTCACATAAATTTTGAGATTATGTTAAAAAAGTGTAAATACAAAAATTGTAGATTTTTTTATTACCTACAACTTTGCCATTTAACTTTTTTCTATAAGACTTGTAGTTTTTCCGGAAATCAAGGAAAACTGTTTTTTACCCTTATAAACTCACCCCCTTCCCCTTCCCGACCTCAGATCGCTCGTAAATTATTTTTCCTTTCATTTCTGTTATATTATATTCCCTTTCCAATGGGTTTCATTCTACTATATTTTTTTTCACTTTTTACTATTTTTGAGGACTTCAGCACTGGTCTAGTAGTTACATTGCTTGAAATTTCCTATGTTTTATGTTCAAATCCCATAACAACATTTAATGATAATAAAAAAAAAACAATTTCAAAAAATGATTTTAATGTTACACACAACTGTTTCACAATGACTTCTTCATGTTCTTTTACTTTTAGAAGAAGATAATTTTAACAACTTTAATATTTTAAATAGGTACATTAAATAAAAAATTAAATTTAATGTAGGTATTTAAGAAACATACTTTTAATTCTTCCACCTGAAGAAGTCATCATACGGCGAAGTAATTGTTGTGTGCAAGTTTAAAATAATAGCTTTGAAACTTTGTTTTTACTACTATTAAATATATCAATTTTACAATTAATTAGTTTGATAAATTTATTTTTTATTGTAGGAGCTCTCGCGTATGCCGAGCTAGGAACGGTGGTTCCAAGATCAGGAGCAGAATACGCATATTTTATAGATTCTTACGGCCCTCTACATCCGTTTTGGGGCAAATTACCCGCTTTTATAAACTCATGGGTACTTGTAATTGCCTTAAGACCAGCTGAAGTTGCGGTAATAATGCTGACCTTTTCCGAATACACTTGTCTACCCTTGTTGCATTATTTGAGAATAAATGATGAAGCAACACAAACTCAGATTAAGAAAATGGTTGCATTGATTTCAATAGGTAAGAAAGAAAACTTCATTTATTAAACGTTTTTATTTTGAAGGAAAATAAATGGTTGAATTGTTTACTAAATTTTATTAAACTATACGTATTTCGCCTTATAAGGACATTATCTGGAGTACAAACCATACTAAGGTACGAACAGCATTACAAACAATTTATACAATACATTTATGGTGGGGAAACAATGTTGGGTCTATTAGAGGGTTATTTCCAAAATCTAATTGGTCATTGGTAATTATTTTGTTTTCGTTAATAGCTTTTTTAATCTCTAGTATTTCGTATCTATCTAAGATTGGGCCCCCCTTTTAGATTATTTATTTATTTATTTAAACGGGAATTTTCCTTTACAAAAGTAATATAAATTCATATGAGGTATAAATGATAATATGCAATACAAAATTTTTAGCAATATTAATACAATGTAGATATAAATACGATTATTCATAAAAATTAAAAAAGGCTTTTTTTAATTGATAAGGTGCTGCTTCTAAAGAAACAACAAGGTTAATAAAATGACTGTATAATTGAATCATTCTGTTAACAGATGATCTAAGCATTAAATGAGGCTTAAGCTTTGGTAATATAAACTCCGGATTTCTTTCTCTACGCTCTCTGTTAGGTCTGTAAGGTACAAAAGATTCTCGTAACGATAATTCATCAATAATTCCATTAATCGATTATTTTGAATAAACAAATCGCACAGAGTATTCAGCATAAGATCTAATCGAGGGAATTCTATATTTTAATATAACAGCAGCATAATTGTGTGAATTCTTATCAATAGGACACCCGTCAATGAATGCTAAGAATCTAAGAAATTTATGTTGCACCCTTTCTAGTTCCTTCCATAATTCCTGAGTAGAAGGGGCCCATATGTTAATGGCATATGTTATTAAAGACCTAACAAATGCATAGTATATAACAATAAGAGATCTCGGAGACTTAAAACCCCTAGTCTTTGCCAAGACTGTGTACCACTTTCTATAAGCCTTACTAATTATCATTCTAACATGCTCAGCAAATGTACAGTTTTCATCAAAAACAACACCAAGATATTTAAACGTAGATACTCTCTCAATTGGCATGTTAGATATAGAGTATTGATAAAAAGTAGTACTCCTTTTGGAAAAGGTGATAATCCTGCATTTATATGGATTAATTTTAAGACCATTAATTCACACCAAGCCAACAAGGAGTTGAGATCCCTCTGAAGTGTCGCAGCATCGGAAGGATTAGTGATAACTCTCACCAATTTAATGTCATCCGCATATATTAATATTTTACTATTAGTAATAACCTCTTTGGCATCATTTATAAATACCACAAAAAGGAGAGATCCCAAGTGTAATCCCTGCGGCACTCCAGACGGGACCCCAAATCTCCTTGAGAGGCAATCATTTATCTGTACATCATTTATCTGTACATTTAAAGATCTATTATTTAAATATGATGCAAACCATTCAACAACAGAGTGAGCAAAACCAAATTTATGAAGTTTCTCCAGAAGAATAGCGTGGGGAACCTTATCAAAGGCCTTTGATATGTCAGTATAAATCACATCAACTTGCTTACCCTCATTCAAGTACGATGTCAGATATTCACACTTTTAACCATTAAGTTAGAAATCGTTGAGCGTCCAGGGACAAAACCATGTTGTTCAGGAACAATTTTAGATTTACAAAATGAAATTATTTTGCCATACACCAATGATTCAAATGTTTTGGCTAGAATATTATATTTAATAATGGGTCTATAATTGGTAACAAGCTTTCAGACACCAGACTTGAACACGGGTTTAACATAAGCATGATGTTTAAATTTACTCGGGTATGTGCGAGTTCTGAGAGATTCATTATAAATCATAGAAACAGGTTTAGCTAAACTAGTAAAACAATTCTAAACAAAAAGTGGATGAATATGTATGTAATAATTTTACATTGTTTTTGTTTATGCTATGATTTTTATCAATTAAATGACTGAATAAACCTGAATCGTGATTATTGATATTCTGTATAAGAGCGGAGTGTATGAAATTAAATATTCAAGTTGCCCGGCAATTTATATCGGGAAATCATCCAAAAGAGAGATATTAACCAGATTTAATGAACAGCTATGTAAAATTCAATAAACACGATTCAGGTTTATCCAGTCATTTAATGGATAAAAATCATAGCATAAACAAAAACAATGTTAAATTATTACATAATTTAAAAGAGGGCCCAATCTTAAATAGATACGAAATACTAGAGATTAAAAGAGCTATTAACGAATACAAAATAATTACCAATGACCAAATATATTTTGGAAATAACCCTCTAATAAACCCCAACATTGTTTCCCTACCAAAAATTTATTGTATAAATTGTTTGTAATGCTGTTCGTAACTTATAGTACAGTTTGTACTCCTGATGGTGCCCTTATAAGGCGAAATACGAGTTTAGTAAAATTTAGTGAACACTTCAACTTTTTGTTTTCCTTCATTTGTTTTACCAAGTGATTACGGCCAATACTTTAAAGTTGTTATTTTCCTAAAAAATAAAATATGTAGGTCACAAAATGGATTACAAAATTTTAAATTCGCACTTTTTAAAAGCTTAACTTGCTACTCATAAAATATTTTTTTATCTTTTCCTAGTAAAAAGGCATTTTCAAATTTAAAATTGTACGTTTTGCATTTTTGTTCTTCAATAAGATCCTTGCACATTTTCTAGTTTAAATATTTTTAATGGAACAGTTCAACAGTCCAATAAGTCGAATTTTTTAATTATTTCTTTGCGAAAGTCACAAGTAGGTACTTCTTATTTAAGATATGTTTTTCATTAATTTTCAGGTTTAATTACGTACATTAATGTTTGCAGCGTTAAATTATACGTCCAAATACAAAATGTCTTCAGTTTATTTAAGGTACTGGCATGTCTTTTAGTAATCGGTGCTGGAGTTTATGAAGTGAGTGTGGGTAAGAATTGAAACCGAAATATTTAATAGATGGTGAACATTTAATAAACAAGAATACGTCTTCAAACAATTGGTGAACTTTTAGGAAACATACAAAATTTACAAAAAGGTTTTGAGGGTACCAAATCCGATCCTAAGAATATTGCTTTAGCATTTTATAGCGGTCTTTGGGCTTACGATGGCTGGTAAATTATTTTTTTAATAGATACATTAAATAAGCAAATTTTACACTCCAAAAAATGGATTTGGTTTGGATTTTAATGTAAAATGTTTGAAGTTATTATTGAATAGAAATGAATAGATACTAAAAATTAATGTTATCATAATATAAAAAAATTAGTGGATTTTTGGATAAATTAAACTTAAATTTCTGTGGACAACGAAATTTTTTAACATTTTCTGTCATTAAAATATTTAAGTTATTTTTTACAGCGTCATGCTTTAAAAATGTCTTGAACTAAAATAGGCCAGTCGTTATAACTTAAAAGTACTTTATTTCTTTTATATATAACAATCCTATGGGGCGTAGCCATTGTAAAGTAGATTTTAAGAAGTAAAATATTAAAAATGGCCCTAATAAAAGTAATGCAATCTTTTTTTTTTCCTCGATATTTAAACATTGCAATTTACCTACAGTTTTGCATTTATTTCGCCTGGATTTTTCCGCCGCTTAGTTCCTCAACTGTCGCTGATTTTCCTAGTGCTAGGTTGAAATAGCAATGTAGCATGCGATTTTTGATTACTTATGACAATTTAAATAAATAGTTGATGGTCGAAGCTAATACATGTTGAAACTTATTAAACATGTTGAAAATTGGAATTAAACACACTAGTTTCAAAAACTTTTTATTTTGTAGACACTACAATTTTGGCTTCATCAGGTGACGATTTAACAAACTATAGAAAAAACAGGGGAAAGGGTAAATTAAATATTATTAAAGATGTTTAACAGAGGGGAATTTTTGCAATCAATGGGTCATTTAATGCTTCTATTATTTATTTTCAGCGATTCTGGAAGAGTTAATTTTGTGCTTTTGTTTTGTATATGCAAAATTTTGTAGTCTGGATTAAAATCGTGTTTTCATTAATTAAATGTTCCGCATATGTGGAGTCTGTACATACCTAAATACAGGGTTTTTTCAAGTTGATGGGCTATTAGAAGTATATTAATTAGTAGAAGGAATTCAATAATGAACTTGGGCTCATTTGGTTATTGCTTCTTTTAAAAATATTTTCAAGTTCGAATTACATCCGGTTATACCGGAAGTCGACACCAACTTTGTAATTTTAAAAGGATTGGTATATTTTTTACGCTGAATTTGAATAAAACGTGTAATTCTAAGGTAAGTTTGATAACCAACTTGTACACCTATGACGATCGGTTTCTGAGTTAATTTAATTTATAGAAAAAAAAATCGCTACCGCAACCCAAATTATAAAAAATCATAACTTCCACAAAATATGACTCAGAGTGTTGAAATATTTACTAGTAATAGCTGAATATTTGTGCTAACGCCTTGACAAAATTGAACTAAATAATTTGTACAAGGCGTTCAAAATAAAATTCTAAAGTTTAAAAACTTCAAACACGAATAACCTCGTTTTTTCAAATGGCACCTACCATTTTTTATTTTTTCAATCGACTCCTTTTTTTATCCTCTTTTGATTTATATGGACACTTCCTATTGTTTTATTTGAAAATTTTCGAGTAATTCTAAATTGATACCTAAAATAGCCAATTTTATATTTTTCTCATAAAAAGGTGTGCCTTGGAAAATGACAACTAACGGCAATCAATGTAAAATGAAGCCAAAAATCGGATTTTCGATGAATTTCAGTTACAAAAAATAATCAAAAACCGAAACATATGTCAGAGATACTCTAATATATTTGTGAAATATACCGTGTGTTTTATTTTATTAATTATTCATCATGTTTCACCAAGTGATCAGCGAAACCTCAATTTCAACTATTACGAAAACTTTAATTGAAGTATTTATTATAAACATTTGCCTCGAACATCTCCCCAACAGAAATTAATCGATAAAAAAGGTTTTACTGTGATTTCCAAGGCACACTCTTATTACGTCAAAATTAATGAAATTCTATTTTAAAAATTAAAAATTACCCAAAATTTTTCAAATAAAACAGTGGGAGTATCAATATGAATCGAAAGAGGATAAAAAAAGGAATCGATTGAAAAAATAAAATATGGTAGGTGCCATTTGAAAAAACGAAGTTATTCGTGTTTGAAGTTTTTAAACTTTAGAATTTTATTTTGAAAGCCCTGTATAAATAAATGATTTAGTTCAATTTTGTCAAGGCGTTAGCACTAATATTCAGCTATTACTAGTAAAAATTTCAACACACTGAGTCGTATTTTGTGGAAGTTACGATTTTTTATAATTTGGGTTACGGTAACGATGTTTTTTTTATAAATTAAATTAACTCAGAAACCGATCGTCATAGGTGTACAAGTTGGTTATCAAACTTACCTTAGAATTACACGTTTTATTCGAATTCAGCGTAAAAAATATACCATTCCGTTTAAAATAACGAAGTTGGTGTCGACTTCCGGTATTATAACCGGATGTGAAACCGAACTTAAATGAAAAGGCATATACAATAACCAAATGAGCCCAGGTTTCAGAATTGAATTCATTCTACTATATCATATACTTCTAATAGCCCTTTTTTAACTTAAAAAACCGTGTATACCTTGTAAAAATAATTGAAGTTTGTTAAATCGTCACCTGACGAAGCCAATGTTTGGCGAAACAATATTGTAGTGTCTACAAAATAAAAAGTTTTTGAAACTAGTGTGTTTAATTCCAATTTTCAACAAATTTCAATAAAAAACTTTCATAAACGTCTTGTTTATTCATCATTTAATTTCAATATTCTGTTCGAAATTTGACGTACATTGCAAAATTATTTGCTAGAATACTGTTAATCGCAATTGTGAAAAAACTATAGGTAAATCCGACAGTACTTTTCAACGGCTCTCTTATTATGCACTATAATCACAACCTCTTCTTCCCGAATGATTAATGGTACAATAATTATATTAGTGAAGTAAAGATTCTTTAAAAAAATTCCTTTTTTCTCGGTTTCTCATATTTTAATTTTAAAGCTTCTGTTATTCTCTATATTATATTACCTCATTGGAGCATTAGGTACCATTAATCTAATTATTTTAAGATAAATGCGAAAACGTAGCAAAAATTGCAAATTTCAATATTTAAACATCGTTGAAAAAAACGGAGCTTTTGTTGGGACCATTTTTGATATTTTACTTCTTGAAACCTACTTTACATTGTCGCTCTGTTAAAAAATTTTACATTAAAAAAAGTTATTTTGAATGGTCCAACAAATATTAATTGTGTTTATTATTTCAAAAAGTATTTTGGATTAATTTTTCTATCCAACACTGATTTTATTATTACAGGAATGCCATTACTACTGTTACAGAAGAAGTTAAAGCACCGGAAAAGTAAGTAAATAAAAATATTTTTTATAGTTAGGTTTTCTTTACAATTTCGCATAAAAATGAGTGTTACTATGTTTGTTATTATTTTCTTCTTTGCACGTATAAAATAAAAAAGTAAGTGCTACATTATTATACATAATTATTTTCAGTGTATAATAATAACTACCGATCGTGGAAGAATAATTTTTAACGGAAAATAATAAGTTGGAAATGTTATTGCAGAATTTTGGGCCAATTTTCAGTTTCTTATTTTAAGCTTTGTAAAGTATCTTATAATTTTACTATAAATTTATTGTATTTAAACACTATGTAGGTAATTACAAAATTAAAAGATTTTCGTACAATAGTTTGGGGCCGTTCATAAAATACGTTCACATACAAGGTTGGGGGGTGGGAGGTCTTGCTGAGTGTGACAAGATGTGACAAGGGGAGGACAAGGGGTCTACGGCAATGTGACGTTCGCCGTTCATCAAAAAATTTAACTGAATTTTTACAGAATCCTTGAACTTCTGATAAATAGAAATATTATTTATTTGTTCGTTACAAAAGATATTTATTAAATTATATAAATTTTATTATGAAAATAAAGTAAATATTTTTGACTATAAAAATTTGTGTATTATCAATCAAAATTTATCATGTTTAAGGGGGTGTTTAGTTTTTGTGACGTAATATTTGACAGCCGGGGGGGAGGGGGTCAAAAAAGCTAATTATAGTGTGACGTATTTTGTGAACAGCCCCTTTTGATCATTTTTAACTGACAAAAACCGGAGGAAGTTCTAAAGTCAACCCGCATTTTCTTTTTTATATAATTACAACTTTAAAATTATAGAAAAGTAAAGAATAAAAGCTTTTTAATTAAAAATTGTTATTTTTCACTTATCTCTTTGCTTTTTCACATGTTTAAAACAATCTTTTCTTTCAGGAATATTTTCAGAAGCATAGTAATTAGTGTACCGATTGTCACTTTGCTGTACGTTTTTATGAATATATCATACTTAACAGTTTTATCAGTTCCTGAAATGATAAATGCACCAGCAGTGGCAGTAAATTTTGGTGAAAAGTTTTAGGAAATTTTGACTTTTTGATACCAATGGGGGTTGCCTTTTCCACTTTTGGATGTGCTCTAAGTATACAATTCAGTGTCACAAGGTATTTTATTTTTATTTTTGTAGACTATACAAGATTTGTGCCTAATACGAAATGTCCAATGTCGGTTATTAAGGAAGTTTGGAATAAAAAAAAATTATTAATATAAAACCCGTAAATTACTTTATCCATTTTTAACAATTTTCGTTTTTATTTTGCGGATTAATTAAATTATTTATTTAATTTGTTTAGAAAATTTTACATGAATTAAATTTTGTGAATGTTAATCTTATCTGCAAAGCAAATATCTTTGTGCCTAAATGAAGTTGGAAATGCACGATAAAAGTAAAATGTACAGGGTGTCCCGTTTGAATTTAACGATAAAACGATAACCCCTAAATTTATCTTGCCCTTTATACGTTATTATTATTTAAAAATTGCGAACTCATATGCAAGGTGAAACAAATTATTATAAAATTAAAAAAAGTCATAAATAGATGATAGAAGTATCAAATGAATCCCTCAAATCCCAACAATCTTTTTGGTTCGTGCAAGACCTATGTAACGCCCTTTATCAAAAAATTAAGTTTAGTTTATGGTAGATATTTATCATCCTTTACAACATTTATATTGAATGTTTTCCGTCGAGTGCTATAAACGAACTGTTGATGTACTTAAACACTGTTGAAACACCCTATATATTTATTATTTTTTCTGTATCATTTAATTTAGCCCCAAATTGTAGGATATGTTTCGTTGCGAGTCAATATGGACATATGGCAAAAAGTCTCTCATACATACACTACAAAAAATTAACTCCAATACCTGCTGTAATTATGCAGGTTAGATTTTTTTTTATTTACGTATTACAGTTTGTTTGAAATTGAAAACAAGGAAATGTTAGAAATTAAAGCAAACTCTCGGACTTCCGTCTTTATTTGTGTTGGAGCTACTTACTACGTTTCGACTGGCGTTATATCTCCAGTCATCATCACGATAACTGATATACCTATAACAAATCGAAACGTTGTAGCTTCATCACAAATAAAGATATGGAAGTCCAAAAGTATGTATTTTAATTAAAGTAACAATCTTAAATGCAAATCTGAAGAATGGAAAACTTTAGTAGTGTTGTAGAAAACTAAACAGCTCAAACCCCAATGCAAAAAAAAAATCATTAAAATCCAAAAAGCTCTTCAGACGTGTAGTACCTAATACCTTGTTTTGGCGATGGAGTTTGCGCTATTTAGTGTTTTATAATGCAAAGTTCAATGAAACAGTAACTGCAACTTAAAAGGGTTGAAAATTTCTTTATTACATTACAGGGTGATTCATTATAATGTCGCCCCCTTTAACTTTGTTATTTCGAGTGTCCCAAAAGAATTAGAAGTAGGATTATGTAGGTGCTAAAAAATACTTTTTTCCTATTTATAACAATAATTTTAAAAATGATCAGTATACAGGGATAACCAAAAAATTAATTTTTTTAATGGATCGCCCTATATATGAATTAATTTTTCGATTCCTCGTAAAATTCTCAGCATAATTTAAGTATATAACATGCCGTATACCTAAATTCAATAGTTTCTGAAATATTTGCATTTAAAAAGTTATCTTCAAATATTTTATTAAAAATTGTTACAAATCAGGAAGTCCTAGGACAAATAACTAACAGTGGCATTATATTAAAAAAAAACGTGTATACGACCACCAAATTGAAAACCTCGATCATCTTAAAGATTTGATACGGAATAAAATTAATAATTTAAGTCAAAATAACCCAGCATTCATAACAGATTGATTAGAGAAAATGCGAAGAACCCTTATACAATGTGTTAAAGAAAATGGAGGCCCGGTAGAGCATCTTTATATTTAACTAAAAATTGTTTTTGTCATATTATTTATTGTTAGATTTCTTGGTTTGTTATTGTTTAATAAAATATTTGATAATAACGTTTCAAATGCGAATATTTCAGAGACTATTGAATTTAGGTATACGGTATGTTACATAAATTATATATATAGGGTGATCCATTTAAAAAATGAACTTTTTGGTTTTCCCTGTATACTGATCATTTTTCAAATTTTTGTTATAAATAGAAAAAAAGTATTTATTAGCACCTACATAACCATACTTTTAATTTTTTTGGGACACTCGAAATAACAAAGTTAAAGGGGGGCGACATTATAAGGAATCACCCTGTACATAATCTTAAAACCGATGTTTCGCTGAAATTTTTTTCAATTTCTTCACGGGTAGATTACTATGGTCAAATATACAGTTCCATCGAATCATAGAGATAGCCGGAAATGTAGAAAGGAAACACTTTAAAAATAACATTCACATTTAAAACAAGAAATAGATGGAATTATAAAAACCATCGTGGCAGCACCAAATATAAAAACAATTAAAATAATACAAAAAAAAGACACAATAAATTAAGTCACGTTGTTGCACAACGACATTTAAAATTGAACCGTCATGTGATATAATAAAATAATTTTCAACCCCTTTAAGTTACTGTTATTATTGCATTGGTTATTTTCCAATTTTTGAATTAGATTGTTACAAACTAACTTATATTTTTAGGCCGCTATATCAATAATTTACGTACTCGTTGGCAATATAATAGAACTTCTTCAGTTCGCTAGTTTTTTGGTCTGGATTTTTTACGGTTTTGCGATGGTGTCTTTGCTTATTTTACGAAAAACTCACCCAGAAGCTTACAGACCTTACAAGGTAAATCAATTATTATAGTTAAGATCAAATTGGTACAGTTATTAAGAATCTTGTACTTATTTTAATATAAAAGTGGCAATAACATTATGTAAATACCTATCAAACTACAACATTTTACGTAACATGCAATCATATAATATCATAATTACGATTAATGTAAATTATAAGAAAATTTACTCACCATTGTTTATTTGTTAGAAAATATCCTTTGTATATACACTATTTCTTGCTGACCACTTTTCACATTCACACTGAATAAAAACATTAATAAGTAACAATTTACTTTAACAGTTTGACATTCACCTTGATAGTGTTCTCCGCTGTTATCTATCTCAAAGCAAACGATACCCTTTTTTGTGTGTGTTTTTATGTCATAATACTCGTCTTACAGCTTATTCTCGCATTCCTTTTAAATGCTATCTATATATAAAATTATTTTAACACGACCATATGTCACTATTATAAAATCCTTTTTAGGGATTATTCAAGTATTACATAAGCAAATTTTTAGTAATTTTAAAACATCTTTATCCGCAGATTAATATATTATAAATACTGTAGCACCCTCGGGAATGATACAAAGAAAATATTGATTGTATCGTAGGTGATAATTACCTACTTATAGAAATTTAAAAAGTACATAATTATTTCTGTTTTTAATAATGAATATACTACGTAATATCTTATTTTAGACCACTTTACACAAACAATTAGAATGTGGACTCCTTTTCCTTTTTACAACACGTTTAAGTTTAAGTAATACTTGAATGATTCATTCCTAATAAAACACAACAATAGAATAATTATTTGGTATTTAACTTTTTTCAGGTACCTATTTGGATTGTTGTTTTAGTGTTTGCTACCGCAATATTTTTAGCAGTTGTACCAATAGTTACAGATCCCACCCCTAAATATCTGTTTGCCATATCATTTATGGCAATAGGAGTTATTGTTTACTATTGCTTCGTTTATAAGAGAATTAGGCCTAAACTAATGAGTAATTTATTACCGTTAACGTAAAAAATTGTAATCATATTCTAATTAATATTTTTTTAGATAAAATTTCTTACATTATTCAAGTATTATTCGAAGTTGTTCCCCCACAGAAAACTAAACAAGTGCAATAGATTCTATTGTTATTGAGAACAAATCATAAACAACAATTAACACAGTTTTTTTAATATATTTGGTAATTTTCAAAATGGGCTTACTTACCGGATGAATTTTGAATAGATAGAACACAACCCTCCATCTGCAGGAATTAGTTGAAACATAAGGTAGATGCCTAAAATTAACCAGTTATCAGCAGATGTCTCAAATTTGAAAATTATTAGGTACCTACGTACTTTTTAAATGAATAATAAAAGTAATAATTAAAACAAGTAAATTATATTATTATATTTTTTCATAATTGTAATGGATGTCAATAAATGTTTTTTTATGAATAAAATACATTTTTTGTAAAAATACTTTTTTATTACATAATTATTTTCTTATTTTGCTCTTCATCATTAGATTGTTATTAAACTAATTACACTGGTCACCGAAAATTATCTTTTCTTCTACATAGACGAAATGGTTTATTTATATTATTTTCTCATCCATTTTTGCAATAAGGCATTTTTGTTTTCTTACACAATGTAACGTCAGATGAATTATGTATTATTAATCTTAAATGTGCCTCAAAATGTTGTTGATATATCTTTTGGCGATATTTTATTTCCAAAGTATTCCTTAACAATGTTCAGTAATAAGCAGTAAGCAAATTAGTACCCCATTTACATCGATATCTGTTTTTCATTGCAGAAATATCTTCATGGGACCGTCTCCCATATGTCACTTATACTGTGCCTAAATTAATTAGTAAAAATTTTTTAGTTCCTAAGGAAATAATAGTATTTGGTATCTATGCTTCAGCTGAATTCCATGAAGATAGATCTATCTTTTTTAAACTGTTACTTCTGACCCATTCATATTCATGACAACGAATATAGTCTACAAGAAAGTGTTTTCGTACGATTCCTTCATATGAGCTCCACGAGGTTTAGGTACAGATGGATATCTATTGGCGATGCCAACGGGTATCCACTTTAAACTAAGTTTAGAATAGTCAATGAACAGGTGCCAATTATTTAAATCACGTTTCTGTTTTAGAAATCGTTGGCAATTTACCAAATTCCCTTTTTATAGAAAGCGAGAGGTTTTTCTTTGACATTTTCAGTAAAAAGTAACGTTTGGTAATGTTTACGTCACATTGAGGATTATATTCCATCCTAGTAATGTGGATGATGAATGTTGAGAATACAATTTTGATATATTTAAATCTCGAATTAAATTGTTAATTCGTTCTGTAAAATGAGGGGTCACTATGGGTGATAAGAAAATCTGCTTTCAGATTTGATTTCAGGTTACCAAAATACATCAGACACGCTTAAAGAATATCATGTCATAAATCCTGTGTTATAAGCGATTTTAGTAATGTTTCCAATACATCTTTCGCATTTCTAACAAAATTACATTGTTGGGTAAACTGAGAAAAAATACAATAAAAAAAAGGCCGTTCATTGAGGAATAAAAGAAATAAAGACAATGTCCCTTCTCCTTATCTATATAATCACCTTTCTAATTTTCTCCTCCACTTCTTGTACCATCCATATCTCTATCTCTACCTACAAATGTTTGATTATGGTCTCTATGTTCTCCCCAATCATTTTCCCTTTTCGAACGACGGTCCAATAATAGAAAATTTCCAAAAAAGGAAAACATGCACTAACAAAGAAAAAAAACAGAGTCGCTAAACTGGGTGTCTATTTGTCTGTCTACAAAAAAAATAAAAAACCAAAAATTAAAAGAATCAATATTTATTTTATCGTGTAAATTTCTTGCACAAATGCATAAAGAAAATAAAATAATAAAATGTAAAATTAGTTGTTACTATCGAATTCCAAATTTGATCGTAAATATTCATACGAAACACTTTGTGTATCGGTAAAAGATTGTGAGTCACTTGTGTCATTACTTTCCATAGAATTATTAGTAAATCCAGTACTAAAATTCATAATTTTTGATTTTTCCTCAAATTCATTTTTTACGTTTATCTTCGAATTCGTCGTCGTTTTATTAAAATAATTTTCGTACGAATTTTGATTATCGGACAGTCCTTTGTTACCGTTAACAGTCACTTCACCTTCTTGTACACTAGCGCTATCACTGTCCAAATCAGATGAAGATTCACTTTTATCAGAGTCCGAAGTCCTATAATCGTTACTAGTGTTATTATATAAAGCGTTTGTGTTTGAATTATTAAAACTCAAATTTTCGTGGGAAAGTTCCCCAAAATCAGGCTCCAGACGATGGGCAAACGAATGGGGTTGATCTGAATACATTTGCGCGATCACACAATCAGTGCAAAAATCTACAGATTCGTGAATACAAGACATACAGTGCCATCTTGTTCCTTTTATCGGCTCCTCGTCACAAAAATCGCACTGCAAAATTAGTTAAAATATTATATATGAATAAAATAGTTGTAGAAAAATTAAATACAAAAAATAGCACCTCCGTTACAACATGTTCAGTCAAAATAAGTAGGAAGAAATGAAATTTTGTGCTGATTTTTCATAATATATGTTTATCTACTTTTATTTTGATAATCAGAACAAAATAGAACCAGAGTCAAAATGAGTAAGAAAATAGTCCCATAACTGAGAGTTTAATAATATTATTACCTTAAATCCAAAATGAGAAAATGAAACACACATATTAAGTTCCTTTTCTTTTATGCTTTTAACGCGCTTTAGTAATTTCAATTTGTATTCCGTGGTGTCAACTGAATTTTGAACTGAATATTCAGAACTTCCAAATTCATCAGGCTTTGGAAGTAAATAATTCGAAGAATTGGACGATTGTAAGGCAGCCTTATGACTCATACTGGGACCTGGAACTTCTTCGAAATCGTTCATTTTTACTGGAATGTCTAAATGAGGAAAAAACGTAGAAGGTTTCCATAAATAATGATTATGTCTTTGGTGCAAATGAAGTTTCGATTTCTAAAACAAAAAAAGGAATATGTTTAAAAATGAAACGGTAATAGTATTTATTTAGGTATTTACTTTATATTTTTCCGCAGATTTTGGAATGCGACCCGGTATGGGAAGTCCCGCTTTGTACAATTTAAGAAAATATTTTTGTACCCTACTTGTTACTTGTTTAACAGTACGATTTCCTAAAATTATATCACATAAAGTACGTAAACAAGAAATATTTATTATAAATACTTTTTTACCTAAAGCAGCAGCTATTTTTTTAAATCTTCGCAGTTCGACGCTTTCAGGAGGATATATTTCTAAAAGTTCTTCTAAACGCTTTTGTTCTTCTGTAGTCCATGGCTATAACAGAAATGAAATCATTATTCCTTATATACAATAATTGAACACATTTTTTAAAAAACTCAGGGTCATTCAAGTAGTATATAAGCATGTAAAGGAGGTTCTTCATTCAAAAGAATTGAAGACATAAAATCGGCACAATTTTGGTTACTTAATACTTCCTAATTTATTTTAATTTAAGAAGTAGACTTGATATTCCTCATAATAAAATTTTAAGTTTGCCTTCAGTACTTTCCACAGTTCTGGTGAATCCCTCTATATTTAATTAAAAACAACGAAATCGTTTAATATTAATTACCTTCTTATGAGTGTCTGACGACTTTTTACTTTTATAAATATTGTCTTCAGATTTCAGATTCCCTTTAGAATTATCTTTGCTATTTAAACATTTTAGTGCAGCTTCTGGTATATCAACATCAAACTTACTCCAGTCTATAACAGGAACCTTAAAAAAGAATAAGTTAACATACATTATTGTCACTGCAATTGAATTTATAAGAATTTCTTACTTCTGCTATTCTTTGAAAAGGGGGTATTCCAACATCTTCCTTATTTTTTATTTTCTCAATAAAAGGCAATGGATCACTTAATGCTTGTTTCTGAATTTCTACAACTCTCTCATAATCCTAAAGAATAAAACCATATTGATTATACCAATTAAATGGTTTGATAATGTATTATAATTACTTTTATAGCTCTTTCCCTTTGTGCCTCCAATATAAAAAGTGTTTTTAAAATTTCGCTGTAATCTTTATTTCCTTTGAGAGCCAAATGATCTGATTCAAAATAAAATAAATCTTCCTCTTCCTCCCCTTCTTCTGGTGGTGTAGAATTTTTTGGAGAAACATTTGGATCGGAATCATTGCTATTCATACCAAGTTTTTAAATTCGTTTCCCGCGGTTTATTGCCGATTCACGACATCTACTGAGCTCCTCATTAATGACACAAATCATGGATAAACAGTAGTTTATCTATAAATATCTGCCAAAGTATCACTTAATCCAATAATTCAAAAACTTCTCAGTCTGAAATAATTGTTTAATGCAACATTAAGTTAAATATAACAATATTTTACCCTAAAAAACATTAATAATAACACGTGAAATTGACAACACTTGACATAACCTCAAAGAAGTGTCCAGATAATTACGTTTTACGTTGTAGTGAGTACGTTTTTATAGAAACTATACAGTTTAAAACTTACTGTTGAGTGTTTCCTTTTGATTTTTGTGTAATTTATCAATAACAAATAGTTTTAACACTTCCAAAAGGTTGTAAAATTAACGACTTTTTATTAACTGTGAGTTTGCCGCTCCATAGTGAATGGCGGGATGTCATACGTTTTAAAATTGTGTAAAATTTGAAAATTCCAAGAAAACATAAAAAATGGTGTTAATAAAATCTTCGTGGTGCACATTTAAGAAAGTCTTAGAGACACGTCAAAATATTTGTAAAACAACCACCAACGGTGCTATTTTTAAACTTAAGCAAAGGTACTTTCACTGTAGTGAGTGTAATAAAGAAGAAGCAAACAAAAAATCAAAAGAAACACCTCTAAAGACTCTTTTAGAAGATGCAGCTTCATTTAATGACGTTCAAGGAAACAATGTTGAGCAACAGTGGGCAACACTTCCTTATTTACAAGGTACAAGGATAAGAAAGCAAGGAGAATATTTTCACAAACCGAAAGTTGATCCTAGAAATACATCAGTAATTTTGTTTCCTGGACAAGGTAGCCAGTTTGTTGGAATGGCAAAAGATTTATTAAAATTTCCAATGGCAAGGGATCTGTTTGAATTAGCAAACTACATATTGAAATATGATTTACTTAAAATATGTTTAGAGGGTCCCCAATCTAAGTTAGATGAAACTAGACACTGTCAACCTGCTGTTATGGTTACGTCTTTAGCAGCTTTAGAACGGCTTAAAGAAGAACGACCAAATGCAATTGAAAATTGTGTAGCAACTGCAGGATTTAGTCTTGGGGAGATTACAGCTCTAGTATTCGCAGGGGCATTGGATTTTGAAAGGGGTATGTTCAAGTAGTTACATATATGTACTTTATAAATTAACAAAACATCCTAAATACATTATTGTTTTAATGTTAGAAGTACCTATATGGGTACGTACAGATATCATACAGAACTAATTCTAGTCAAAACAGCTTCAAAGCTCTTATTGAAAACAATTTGGTCATTCAAGTCTCAGTTACATTCTAAATTCCAAGTTATTTGAATGAGTATGAAGTCCATTTTTAAAGAACAAATAAAGTACATAGATTCAATTACTTTTTCTAAAAGACTTGTACAACGTTTTTAAGCTTAAAGTACATTTTAAAGTATAAAGAACTAAAATTATACTTACCTCGAGTATAATTATATATTGATTGATTATTTTTTGTAATGGATTTAGTGCTCGTAAAAGCCCTCATCAAAAGAGTTCCAAGCCATTATTGAAAGTTCTTGGTTCTGAGCCCCAAGTATCTTAAATACTCTGAAAGAGCTTGAAGCTGATTTTTGTAATACAATTTGTAAGATACTTAATTTGTTTGCCAAGCCTCAACTACTTGTTTATGAAAGTATCCTGGTAGAAGTAGACTGTAAGCACATTTTTAAGAAGAAAGTACTAATGTTTTGCCCTTTTCTGACCTAATTATATTTAAAATCATATTTAATATCTTAGTTTATTAATTTCAGCTCTTCAGTTAGTTAAAATTAGGGCAGAAGCAATGCAGTTAGCAAGTGAAGCTTATAAAGGTGGTATGGCCACAGTATTGTATAGTCCTGAAAGTAATTTAACTAAAGCTATCATAAAAGCTAAGGAATGGGCTTTAGAGCGAGGAGCTAATAATCCAGAATGTTGTGTAGCTAACTACCTTTACCCACATTGTAAGGTCGTTTCAGGTAGTTTAGAGGTAAAATGTAATACTTTTGTATTTGTTTTTTTTCTTACTTTTATTTATTTTTTTATACAGGCCTTGGATTACTTAGAAAAAAACTTAAAGGAGTACAAACTAAAAAAAATTAAGAGATTACCCGTTAGTGGAGCTTTTCACAGTATTTTAATGGAACCAGCTGTTGGGCCTTTTATGAAAGCTTTAAAAAAATCTGAAGTCTCTGATCCTGTAATATCAGTGTTTTCAAATGTTGATGGAAAAAAGTACAGAGATGCTAATCATATAAGACGACAACTTCCGAAACAGGTAAAAGCATCACTAAAGTTTTGAATAAAAGTTTTGTTAAATATTTGATTGCAGATTGTAAGGCCTGTAAAATGGGAACAACTTTTACATGTTTTATATGAAAGAGACCCAGATGAATATTTTCCAAAGACTTTTGAGTGTGGTCCAGGCTCTTCCTTGAAAACTATTCTTAAACAAGTAAATGCAAAAGCTTGGGATCAATGTATTACAATAAATTAATAAAATTTGTGGTATGTAATAAAGTAATAACAAATTAGTAATGATAAGATAAAGTGAGTTTTACAAATATACAAATATTTAAAAATCTAATGTTTTTTTATAAAGAACAAATGTTATTGTCGTGTGGTCCAAAAGAAGATTAATTTTGTTTTCTAAAGAGATAAGTACAATGGGCTTTTATTTCAAAATACACACTGATAAATAAATATAAAACAAGTATAAAATATTTTAAAAGCAGGCTTCTAATAATGATTTTTTTACACACTAGAACACACATTTTATGTA
This sequence comes from Agrilus mali, assembly GCA_029378335.1. Lineage (NCBI taxonomy): Eukaryota > Metazoa > Arthropoda > Insecta > Coleoptera > Buprestidae > Agrilus > Agrilus mali. The sequence continues at coordinate 9,884,796 of CM055656.1, forward strand.
CACAAACAAACCTTAAACGTAATTGCAGTACTTTTGTACATAATTTATTACAATAATTAATAGTACGTATACTATTTTTTTGTAATTAAAATAAAATATTAAAGTTACGTTGTGTTAAAGTTCAGTTGACTCTTCAAACTCGTTGCTTCTTCTGTAAGTATAATGATCCATATCATCACCAATTATATATGGTCTATTTTTAAACGTTCCATAACCTTCTGAAGGACTACTGCTATTTTCGTGATGCATATAATCGGGATTGGACAAGGGATTCTTTAAATTCTTTTCAAAATCCATCCCATTACTCTTTGGTTCAAATGCGTTATTAGTAATTCCGTTATTTCGACTAGGAGGATTTAGGGCATCAAAGCAGTATGTAACCCTTAATTGGTCATCATAATCTTCAACATGACCTAATTTTGTTTGAGGTTTACTGACTGGAGTTTCGTAATCTTCAGTACTTAGAGGTTCAATGTACTGTGAACTTGCAGTACTTAAACGGATATTGTTTTGATTAAGGTCATTGTTACGAAAGACTGACGGCGACCCGTTGGAACCAAACATCGTTGGTGATTCCCTAGCTACGGTCATTTGACTTAATGGCGGGAAGTTTCTTGGAGGAGTTAGTTTGTTCTTTTTAACTGAATGGGTATAATCTCTGGTGCCTCGACGTTTTAGGGTGAAATCACGAACCCCCTTTTTGGCTTTGCTATGCCATTGAACCCAGTTGTACCTCATTATGGGATCAATAGGGCCCCATTTACGTAGCGGTTTCGTTGACGCTTTGATTTTCTAAAAAAAAGAAAAAGTCAAATTATATTTATTTTTGTGCAAAGTTGTAAACGTAAGCTTACGTCGCTAAGGGTATAATATTCGTCTTGTTTGGAAATTTGGTAAATAGCAACAATAGCTACAAAAATTAGAGATGCCGCCACTAAAGCCCATCCAGTGGAATAAAGCCATAATGGGTCATCATCTATGGTGCCTGTAAGATTTACTGCTGCTAAAGCCCATATAAAAATAATTAATAATGCTATGGGTATAATCCACCATAAAATTATATTTAAAACTGGAAGTTTAGATCCTAATAAAAATTCGAAGTCTAATCGGAGACGTTTTGTACCTAAAAAATAAAAAAGTATGTAAATAATACGTGACTTTATTATTACAAATAATTAATTGTACTTACCATAATATGATACAATGGCAGCTATTTCAAGTATTGTACAGAGGATTATAACGTTTCCTATAATATAGTGGTCTAACAGTCTAACAATTTTAAATTCCGGAACCAGCAAAATAGTACTTCCAAAAATTATTCCGGTAACGCTCGCAAGGACTAAACACCTCCACCATGACCAACTCTTCCTAGATTCCACACGGACAGCCTTAAGGATTGCAAACACTATAGTTATCTAAAAGGTAAACATTTTATTAGCAGGTACCATTTTGAATATAAATTGTTACTAAAACTCTTACCATGCTTATCAGTCCTGAGCAAATAAGAACACTTAAAACTATTATTGACCAAAATTGAGATGCTCCATTAGAATATTGTAGAGCAGTACTGTATACTATTGCAAGGACATGCACTTCTGGAATGTCATTATTGGTGAGGGTTAAATTTAAATTCCCTGATATGGTATATGTTAGTACTATGGACGAAATACCGAAGATCAGACCCAAAAAAGTCAACGACAGTGCTATCCTGCAAAAGTAAATCATTGATTATTTTCTACTAGGATGGGAATATGAAAATTAAACAATTTTTAGGGAATGATATACCTTATATTAGGTACTTACTTACCAAAACACATTGGCTTTATTATAAATTATTCCGGCATTTGTAACAAACGGTCCCATTCCTACATTTGTAGAAAAGAATACTTGAATTATTCCAAAATACCACACCTATTAATAAAAATACCTTGTCATTATTTTTTATTGAAAATGTTAATTTTCTATAAAAAGCTAATTACAAAAACATTTGGGTGTGTTTATAGCCTACACTCCTGAGATTATTTTTGCAGTTTATTTACCGGATGTTTCATTAAGTGTGGCCAAAAAATTGACGATAAAATGGATGTGAGAAAAAAAATCTTGGAAACTATTTTAAGCTCCGCATTTCACCGCAAGGAGCGCAATTGATAGGGTGAATCATAAAATTCAAGATTTCCCCGAAAATTCCCATATTAAGCTATAACATTAATAACATCATTAGACAGTCTGAAAAATTGCTCATTCTGTTTCAGGCTCATTGGTGTACCGACGTTAGTAAGAGCGAGGGAAGCCCCTGAATTTCTGATTATTTAAATCGCTGTACCTATCTTCTAAACGATTTATCCGATTTTAGCAAACTTAGGCTTGTTAGAAAGGGAAATGTGTGCAAATGTGCCTCCATTGGTACCCGATAGTTTATAATAAAATTGCTAGAGGGCGTGATTCGCAATAAGAGCTTTTTTGATATTAACACGAAAATTTAAAGCATGCAGTATCTATATTATGTATGATATCATAATCGAAAAGTAGATCAAAGTCAGGGACTTCCTCCACTCTTTTTAATGTCAGTATGCCAATGAGCATCCAATGAGCCTGAGACAGAACTTATGCGGAACTTTTCAAACTTTCCAATAATGTTATTAAGGTTATAGCTTAAGGTGAGAATATTGAATTTTATGATTCACCTTATTAAATGCGCCCCCTGCGAAGCTAAAAAATAATATTAAAAAAATTTCATGGCTATTTTAGTAACAATGTTTTCCTGAATTTCTTTATCAAAACTCGAGCAACTTGATCAGTGGTCACCCTTAATAAAACACCCAGTACGTGTATCTTGCTAAATACTCATTCATTTAATGAACATAATGATGACTTTTAGATATGATAAAGCTTTTCTGTTTACTTAGTTATTTTTGTGGTTTAGTGAGATGATTATACATTTTGTTAATTAATCCCCTTACTGTTCAACTATACGCTGTATAAAGTTATTATTGATAGCACCCCTTCGAGTTAAAAAGCATGCGAGTTTGATTTTAATGATTGTTGTTGTTCGCTAAACGAAACAAGTTGCTCTTAAGTTTAGTTAATTAAGTGAAGAGTCAGTAAAAGTACGTGTCCCTTTCATCCTACTTTTTAGCTATGCCTCCAACTCTATTATGTATAAGCATCATTTATGCAGTTATTAATTGTTCTATGTTTTATCAATATATTGCACTTACATTTGCTGTAGCCAAAAGTGACCAATCAACATTCGTAAGCAGTTTTTCGAGGCCAGAATATTTAAAATCTTCGTCGACTGCTTTCACTGCTAAAGCAATAAAACAACCGATTATGATAAGAACAAGTAGAATAAGTGATGTTACGAACGCTCTTGTCCTTCGACATAGCCTGTAAGCAATAAAATTAATATTACATTTTACATTAAACAAAGATTTACTTTATTTTGTAATCATTTTAAACTTACAAAATCGACACAGCTACCCATATGGCCAACAAAAACGCTATGTATATTCCGTACCATTGGGGATCTATGTAGGGAGATTCTAAAAAAGTTTTCCTGAAAGATAAAAACAATAGTTATTCTTATTGACTTGAAGTATAAAAAATATAGGTAGTTACCTAATGCAGTCTTGACCAGATGGATATATTGTTTCGTTATTTTCCTGAAACGTAACAAATTACTGATTGTGAATAATTAAAATTGAGCATTTATTGCTGTCAAATTGTAATATAATTTCGGAAAAAATATAAATATTATAAGGAGGGTCTTTAGCCCTAAAAATGATTAAAATAAATCAAATTGGTGGCCAATATGAAGGTTTGTATTCAATTACCTACATATTTTTGAATAAAACGAGTCGAAGACCGTTTTTTGTACAAAAGTTTAAATTTCTAGTCAACTTAGTTTCAAAGTGGGAAATTTTTTTATTATAAAAACGGTGATTTTTATCATTTCTTCACTCTTTACAGCTAATCCAACTCAAACTTTAAAAAGAAAAAAGGGACCCATAGTATTTTATTCGAAAGGTCTCTTTCTTCCATATATAATACAAAAACAATTGGATAAGTTATAACGATTTGTCTTAAAAATATTCAACTTTAAAGATTACACTACTTCTAAATTCACATGAAACAAAAAATTATATCTAATAAAAAATTTAGAAGAATTTTACAACCGTATAAATTTTGTTTAAACTTTTGCCTTACATTATCAGGCATTTCAGGAGTTATTCTCCTGTATTCAGAAACGATAAGTAGGTAAATAGCTCTTCTAACGACCCATACAAAGGTGTAACTAGAATTTTGTTGGGGGGGGGGGACGAATTTGGAAACAAGATAACAAAAAAAGTATTTTAGGTTAATGAAACAATTCAAATTTTTATTCAGAAAGCAATTTAAAAAAAACTTACAAAAGAAGACAGAATTTTAAACAAATGGACAATTTACGAAGGGACATGCCCCCCTCTCCTACCTGTCTACACCCATAAAACACCCTTACAAAGTTAAAAGGGTTGAGATTATTATGGAAAAAATAAATCTTACGATTGGCCAATTTTCGCTATTTTAATTTTAAAGATTGGATAAGGTGCATTGAAGATGTCCCCCTCTAAAACTAAGTTGATTTGTTCAAGGAATTTTTTGAAATTTTCTATTTTTTACACGAAAAGCTCTCTGGCTCGTATAAATAGCCCGCCTTGCACATTTTCTAAAATTACAAATGTAAAAATGTCATACGAGTGACCAATTTGATATTTTTCTCATTTTTAGAAAAGAAATATCCTATCCCTATCCTCTATCATCCCATCCCTATAAAATCGTTATTTTGAATAAAGAAAAGAAATATAAATAGATGCTTAATGGAAAAAGAATTGCCCAATGTATTGCCTGAAAAGAGTACATTTGATTTGTGATGTTGATTAATTTTTAATTATTTAAAAATGAAAATATTGTGCAAATAATATTGACCAAAAAGTAACTTTTTCTGTGTCATTTTTGAAGATCCACTTCTTATATGAACTTTTAGATATTATGGATAAATGTGTGGTACCTACTTTTCTAATAAACATTACCTAAATGCTGTTTAACCAAGAATAGCAAATGTAAAAAAGCAATTATTTACGTACATATGCACAATGTACCACTAATGATTGATAATTTTGCTGTTCTACATAATATTATTTCAAATTGTAAACTGTCTGTCTACATCATATGTTACTGTGGTTATTAATGACAATAATAACCAGTTCATTAAATTCAATTTACGAATTTGGTTTGTACATCCGGTCAAAGCAAAAGTTGGTTACTTGGACTAAGTACCCAACTGTAAATTGATCTCCTTGCCAGTTCACGTACCTAGTTACCTGTCTGTAATTAGCTAGTGCTATTTTAAGTCTGAAACTTTCCCTGTAATTTCTTTTAATTTATGTCATATTCCCGGTAAATCATTTAATGCAGCGTGTAGAAAAGCATAATATATCGCCCATGTTTTTAATTTATTACATACAGGTGAATGTACGAAACGAATGCTGAATAAAATTATCGATTTCTTTTGTACCTACATTAAAATTTAATTTTAATTTCTCACAGTTATCAGGCGCATAAAACTAAAGTAAATATTTTTTCGAAATAAAACTCACAGTAACAATGTGGCCATAGTGGCCAGAAATGTGTTTTATTTCGTGTTAAAAGAATTAAAAGCTTCCTTGATACTATGCAAATATTTTTTGTGTAGGTATTCCTTATATATTAAAATTCTAAATTTTCTATAAAACTCCATAAGTATCTAAATATGCCGTTAAACGTAAAGGGTTTAACAGCTTCCTCTAGTTAACTAAACGTTAAATATTAAAAATAATTTAATAATTTTAGTTACCCTTCCATTATTTTCCTACAATATATAATAAAGGTTATTATTATAAAATATGATTTTCTTACTGAAAGGATCCCAGGACATTCGTTAAAGGGAGGAGCTCCTTGGGTTGAAAACCAAATTAAGTAGAATAAAAATAATCCTATGTACAGGGGATAATATAAACTAAGAAGGCACAACACGATAAACTTAATGTACGTTACACCTGAAAAGAAGTACAATAATTAATAAAGTAACAAATCATTAAGGTATACGAGCCCTAATAACAAGCGTTTATATGTTTGAAAACCTCATGGTTTTATATTAGTCGCAATATTTTTTTAAAAGCATCATGTTAAAAAAAAGTCAAAACGTCGTAAGTATTGAATATAATTTATTGTTTCTTAAACTTTTTAATCAAATACTGTCAATGTTATGACTTCTTTGTTAAGTGAGTCTTCTTTTTGTTTAATTTAAATCAAATCCACAATAAAATGTTACCAGTGCATGAACCTATGTTTTAAACAAAAATTTTTTTGTGTAAGGATTTTATTCTCATTCAAAGAAATCCAGAATGCCAACAAATGTCTACAACACTCGGGTATTCAAACATTTGTTAGGGCTCGTATTTTATGTTCTAATATTTGATAGACATTACTGTTCAGTAGACACTAGAGTCCTTTGTCCCATACCCAAAGCTCCTATGTAAAGTGTTTTGGTCCTTAAACTTCAATTAGATACATTTTAAAATACCAAGACTTCGAATTTTAAATTATAGCGAAAAATAATTAAGTTCAAATACATCAAAAGGCTTGAAGCACTAAGAGCTTCGAGTATATCGTACTAAAAGTATAAAATACTAATTTTCTTTTATAGTAGTTGCAGTAGCTTTGGAATATTGCAGAAAGGGCATGGATGTCTTTCTAGGGTATGTTTTCAGAAATATTAAAAAGGGGGAAAGTTAATTATTTTGAAAAGGGTACCTACAGGTTCCAGTTAATTGAACTTGATACAAGGGCAGGTTCATTATTTTACTTCATGAAGCCTTAGAAGGTATGTAATTGTTGTGAAGAGCTCGATTTTTTCTTTACAAAATTGATGTTTTCAATTGGTCTTTTGGCCTTCAACATTATCAATTTTTATTCATGAATAAGTTCAATATGTAACGCCCATTAAAGTAAACAATAAACTGCTCTAATTTTGATTTGTTATTAAGAAATTAATAAAATGAACAATCGATATTTGGCGTTAATTCAGTACTTTCACCTTTTAATTGCATGAATTGTGTTCCTAAGCGTAATAAGTGAATTGGATGTGGATATTACACAGGTTTTACTGAACACATCATTAGTCAATTATTCTGTTCCCAGGTTTCTGATAGAAATTTTAGAACCATTCCCTTATTCAGGAATATAAGGAGTGTTTTTAAATTCTGGATGAGATCCCCAAAGGCCGTCATGAAATAATAATTTTAGTGGCAAGATTTTTTATAAAATCATGAGTTCATTAATTTCTATTTCAAAGAGACAAGTAGATTAACCGATAAGGCCCCAATTTTTTTTTAAATTTAGAAAATATTGTCTGAGTTAATATAATTGTGCTTCTACGCGGGAATGGAGCCGTGGGCAAAATATAACTACGTATATTTATTAAAATAGGTACTCATTCAATTTACATTTATTTATAACAAGAATTCTGTTGCAACATTATCTGATGTCTTGATTTTTTACATTATAATTATGTATGTTTTTTTCTTGTCGATGATTATCATTAATATCTATTTGTGATTCAATCTGATTACTAAAAGGATGAACCGGATTTTCCTGAAGGTTTTGTTATACCATCAGGTGGTCTCACGTATATTTAACACCATCAAGGCCGTTATTATTAACCATTATGATGTTAATGAGTGTAATTTATTCGGACAGTTAAGTCGTGATACAGAAGGTACTTGTAGAATTATGAGAGAAGCATGCAGTCATACAAAATATCTACTTTATATTTAATAAAAAGTAATAAAAACGAATGTACTGTAAATACTTACTTGTAATAGATATGTATTTTATAATGTCATCAAAAATAAATGAATCATTCATGTAATTTAAAAATTTAATGATTTAAATATTTTTATACTATGGGGAGGAATTTTTTATTATTTAAGTACTACTCAATAATACCTACTAAGTTGTGTTTGTTCACACTACTGATTATGTGTCTCCAAAAAGATTTTATTAGAGGTAACAAATTTGAAACCTTATCCACTATTTACGCGACACTTTTTATATAAATTAATAAACAAAGAATAAAACACTTGGATATTTCACTTAATTTTTTTTATTATCTCTCTATACGTATCTTCGCTTGTTAGAACATCTTCATAACAACTAGGAAGTTGGTGGCAATATGGGCACATGATTAGCTCGTCGTTGAAAGCGATAGATAAGAGTTTTGAAGCTTGTGAATCGTATAAAGGAAATGACAAAGTTGTTGTTGATGTTGATGAAATTGTTGCAATTTTTCGAAAAAAGTATTTTCAAAAAGAAGAAGGTCCCTAAACAATTAGCTCGTGTCTGCCATTTATACATTGTGTTAATTTCACCACATAAGTGCTAGCCTGACATCTAGGTTGCAGCGTTTTTATTTTTTTAAATTATTTTAAGCTTGTAAAAAAATGGCTGTACGAAGTCACATTGCTCGTAGAGTTTTTTTTTAAATTGTGCATTTTTTCCTCCGAACAGGAAAAAATAATTTAACATATAACAGAACAAAAATAGCCAGTCATGAACTAATAATATATATATAAGAGCAATTTTGAAACAAAAAGTTTATATACAGTGTGGCTGATTTGGAATTAGGACACCTCTGTAAAGTCGCTGTTTTTAGTCCGATTTTGATAAACTTTTTTCCAGATTATTGCTCATGGAAAGCTGCATTTTATGGCAAATTGATAGATTGCTATCGCAAAAATCAAAGCCTGCTGTGCACTTTCTTTGAAGCGAAAATGCGAAAAGTACTATTAGCGATTTTTTTACGTGAAAACTAATTGAACCACTGTATTCAGTGACCCCTAAAATGGGTCTGTACCAAATTTCATCCGAAAATACCGCATATTAATAATTTTAATTATTAATTGTAAAAATTAATTTATACACGAAAATGCAGTGCGAAAATCAAGTAAATCATGAAATAAGTGAATAAACGCAATTCATACAAAAAAGAAGAAGAAGCCACGAAAATATAATTTAGCCCTATTATTTTACGTTCTTTTGCTAAAATATTTTGTTCAATAAACTAATGTTAGGAAGTGTTAGCGAAGTAGTTCGATTAATCGATTATAAGGGGTGTGTCTGACCCCCACTGTGTCGGGTTTAGACCTTTTCGTGTCTTTGACGATTTTGCCGCCAAGCAATAGTAGTTAAGTAGTAATCGGGAAGTGCGCATAAAAGTTACGCGATAAAGACATTAAGTATCAAAAACCCTCGAACTATATTTATAAGTGTCATATGTTATAACTGTATTATTTCACAAGTTACTATCCACTGTATTAAAACCTAACAACTAATTTTTTGTATGAGTTGCTTTTATTCACTTATTTCATGAGTTACATACTTGATCTTCACAATGCATTTTCGTGTATAAATTAATTTTTAAAATTAATAATTAAAATTATTAAATGCGGTATTTTCGGATGAAATTTGGTACAGACCCATTTTAGGGGTCGCTGAATACAGTGGTGTAATTAGTTTTCACGTAAAAAAATCGCTAATAGTTCTTTTCGCATTTTCGCTTCAAAGAAATTGCTAAGTAGGCCTTGATTTTTGCGACAGCAATCTATCAATTTGCCACAAAATGCAGCTTTCCATGAGCAATAATCTGGAAAAAAGTTTAACAAAATCGGACTAAAACCAGCGACTTTACAGAGAGGTCCTAATTCCAAATGGGCCACATTGTATACATCTACACATATAAAAGGAAAAAAAAAACATAATTGATTTTCCTTTAAAATTTCATCATTATATATTTAAACTAAGCACTTCCTTTCCTTTTCCCTTATAATATTTTTTTCCTGTATTTCCCTCCCCCCTCTCCACACCTCTCCTTTTTAAAAATTGTTTCAATAGGGCCAGACCACTACTATCCGCATTTATTATCCTTCCAAGTTCGTCCCTCTCATTCTTCCCCGTTACTTCTTCTAATACATGCTACATTGATTCACTCTTTTCTCCACATACTCTACACAATCTCTTACCTTCTTCCATCCAAAACTTATTCTCATTACACTCATTCCCCATTCTGAATCTAGTTATTATCTCTATACTTTTTCCTTCTCTTAGATATCCTGGCACCTCATCCCCTTGCCATTTTACCCATATAAAATCCCTCATGCCTTTCGCGTATCTTGATTCCCATATTTTTCTAAAATCCTCACCTCTTACTATTTCATTACATCTTTTCCCCACCATCCTACTAACACTCAATCCCTTTCCTCTCCACTCTTCCATTTGTTCTTTACTTATTGCCATTTCTGTGAAGGCCTTATTCCTTTCCACATCATATTTAGTTTTTCCCCGATCCCCAATATTTTTTTCTTCCATATCTCTTTTCTTAAGTCCCCTTCCGGTAATTCTCCCAATTTTTCTTCATATTTTACAACTTCTTCTTACATTATCTTCCACCATTTTCCCACATTTTGTTTCCCTTCTTAAAATGTAGTCTGGGGTACTTCTTTCTAAGCGCAACACCCATTTTATATACCTTTTTTTTTAAATATTTTCTACTATTCTATACTCTTTCCATCCCCATATCTCGACCATCCTTCTTTCCTAGTTATATCTGCATAATTTTTGTCCTATTCCACATATTCTCCCCAACAATGCATTTGCTTTAGCTGCTTGGTTACTTATGTGCACATCGTCTTTGTTGTTTTCTGTCAGCATGTACCCCAAGTAATTGCATTTTGAACTCTTTTTATCACCTTCCCCTTCCATCTCATTTCCTCTTTCTCTTTTCTTTTCCTACCTCTTACTTCACCAAAAACTATTATTTTGGTTCTTTCATCATACAACTGCAGGTATTTCTTCTCCAGGTGTTTTCCAATTTTTTTGCCATTTCCCTCATTGCACCCCAACTTGTCGCAATTAACGCTATATCATCCGCGTACGATGTTGTCCATACCTTTTTCCTTCCTATTACTATTCTCCTCTCATTTACTTTACATATTGTTTCCTCTAAATCACTTATATATATATATGTTAAATATCTGTGTGCTTATCTTGCATCCCTGTCTAACCTCTTTTCCCATCCACATTTCCTTGCTCTCCCTCTCACTAATAATATATATACTAGTTTTTTTCTCAATATTGAAAATTTATGAAGGGACATACAAATCTGGCAATGAATTTATCTAATAATCTCTATTATATCTATTACTAAAAAAAGTATCAGACGCGAGTAAATGATTTAGTACAACTTTTTTCATTTTTAATTGGTTATTAATTAATAATGCAGCGATAATACGAGTAGTATGCCAGAAGTTAAAAATTTCACTATGTTCAACTTCTGCTAGACGAGCTAATGATTTAAAAATTTCTGCCACCAACTCCCTAGTTATCAGTTTACAGTGTTTGCAGTTAAACTAAACTCAATCAACAAATACAATGTTTTTTCTTATATCTACTATATATTTTTGAATTGGGTAGTTTAAACAATGTCTGGATTAAGGAGGGGGTTGTTTCCGAAACTGTTTTGATATTTACTACATTAAAGTTTTTTTAATTTCTACTATTTCATATTTGTCCAAGATTGAACCATCTTTAAGATTGTGTAATAATTTTACATTTTTTTTTTTCAATAAGATATTTATTAATCCACACATTGTTTAAACAACCCAATTCGGAAATATACAAATAAGAAACACTGTATTCGTAGATTTAGTTTAATTTAAATATTAAGTATAAACACTGTAAACTCCTGAATATGCCCTAACAAGGCGAAATACGTACAGAGTTAATAAAAAAATTGAGTGAATTCTCCAAGTGTTTTATCCTTTGTTTATAAAAATTTATAATTAAAAATATGTTTCACCAAATGATAACGACCAATTAATACATTCCACTTATATGATGGCTATTAGTTTATGAAATCGAATAGAGGGATGGTTCTAAAATTTCCACCGATAATTTTAAAGTATCGGCCGTTATATACTAATATAACAATTAAAAAATTTAGTCTCCAAGAAATTGAAATTTTCAGTTTTATTACTATATTGATCCTATCACTACATAGACCACATGTTAATGTATCACATAATAGTATAAATTATGAATGACGAATTTATAAAATTTTAACAATGTTTAAGAAAAATGTTATCAAAATCTTGTACTCAGTAGGTGCAATAAAATCTGTGTACTACTCACAACATCCAATTTACCTATTACAAATTTGCTTAGAAACATGATTCATGAAGTTAAAAGGTAAAAGTACCGAATTAATGCAAAATATCGATTGTTCTCTTTAATATTTACGTTAATAACAAATCAACATTAGAGCAATTGTTTACTTTAATAGACATTGTTTTTCGGTTACGTTACATATTGAACCTATTCATAAACATAATTTAATAATTTTGAAGGCCAAAAGAACAAATGATAACATGAAAGAAAAATTCGAGGTCTACACAACAATTACATATCTTTTAAGGCTTTATGAAACGAAATAATGAACTTGCCCTTGTATTAATTTAATTAAAATAACCTTTTAAATTAACTTAATATACAGACGAAAACTAATTACTTAGAAAGACATTTAAAACAGCAAGTCCACAGCGTGAGTAAATATGGTACAAATGGAAGATTATTCCTTTATTATTGTTTTACGAAAATATGATTAAAGTAATAGTTTCTCTAAATAAACTCATTAACATTACAAAATTATTTTCAATTGTGCAAGGTGTACCGTTTCTTCTGGGTACTACCTATTCCATTTCTTTCAAATGGAACACCCTATATATTACGCCTTTTTTTAATTATCCGTTTATGACCACATATTGGATCAGAATTGCATCATTTCGGCGTTATTTAGCATTAAAAAAAATATTTGCAGTATCTCAAAGAAAAAGTCATATTTCCGAAACACAAAAAGATAGCCAGATCCGGATTATACGAGGGCGGATCAAATATAAACGAGCCTTTTTAAATTGAGCGCCGGATAGTTGTTCAAGGCGCATACGGGCGTTAGCAACTTGAAGTAGGGACACGGAAACGACTCGTCGTATTGCTGTGTTTGCTTGGTTAGTAGCTATCACAATGAGTCAGAAAGAGATGCATAGCAGCGTTGCGCAACGGATTATTATTAAGTTTCTTACATATGAAAACGTGAAACCAGCTGAAATTTTGCGCAGGTTGCTAGCACAGTTCGGAAATGAAACGCTTTCGTGGCAACGGGTAAAAGTTTGGTGCAAAGAATTTAACGAAGGGCGTAATCGTGTCGAAAATGTAAATCATCCTCGTCGTTCGCACACCAGCATATCGCCGGTTAACATTGCACGTGTTAGAAACCCTATTGAACGGGACCACCACGCCACTTTGCTTCAGATATCTGTTGAACTCGGCATCAGCTATGAGACTGTCCACTAGTGATGTCAATATTGTAATGATTCGTTACTCAATACTCGTTACTTGGTAGTAATCGTAGTAATCGAGTACTACTTTGCGAAAGTAATCGTTACCGATTACTTTTATTTATACTGCGTCCCATCGGTACTCTCGGTACTGTTCGGTACATTAGTCGTAGGAGTCGTAAGACGAAGTAATCGAAGTAATCGATATGCCATGCCAGTTCGATTACCAATATTATTTCGTATAAAAAACGTACCATGTACCTGTTATATTCAATATCCATATTATGTACCTAAGTACATACCTAGGTATATATGATGTATGGGTGGAAATGAAACAGAACGAAGACTATCTATGATGAAGACAAGCTCGTGCTTAGAGGACTACTTGCACCATTCATCGTGTTACTATTATTTTATTATAAACATGTAGAGCAGCATCGCGTCGTCGTGCGTCAACATACGATAATATAAATATCTGTATTTATAGTTATGTATAATTTAGGCACTAGGTACAATGTTAAAAAATGGCTTGTTGAATTCTATTGATTGATAAAGAGAGCTGCACTTTTGTTATTGTTATTGTTATTATTATAAAACTCTTAATTTCTATTGAACTATTTTTTTTTATTTAGGAATAAACGATAATACATATAAAAAGGGAATAACATAATTATACATATACATATTACCGATTATTTATTGGTAATCGCCATGGTAATCGTCATTACTGTGGATCGTACCTAGGTAAAAGATATTACGTATTACAGAAAAAGTAACGAGTATTTGTAACGATTACAAAGTAACGAGTATTGATTAATAAAGTAACTGGTACTAACGAGTACCAAAAAGTAATCGTACTTGACATCACTACTGTCCACACAATCATAACGAAAAACCGGGGATTTCGAAAAATTTCAGCTCGTTGGGTCCCAAAGTTGCTGAGTGAAGATTATAAAGCTGCTCGTGTTCTCATCGCAGCTTTAACGCAACCCCAAATCAGTGAAATGCACTAGACTCAGTCGGAGCACCATCCATATAGCCCAAACTTATCCCCTTGTGATTTCCACATGTTTGGGCCCCTCAAAGAATCACTAGGAGGCGAGCGATTTTAGACTGATGAACATGTGGAGGCGTTTGTGCGCAACTGGATAGACTTCCGCCCTGCTTCTTTTTGTGAAAACGAGATGAAAAAACTATCAATCCGTTGGGAAAAATATATAAAATAATATATAAGGCTTGTTTATATTTGATCCATCCACGTATAATCTTCCATACTAATATTATAAACCGGAAAGTAACTCTGTCTGCTACACAATCACGCCTAAACTACCGAACCGATTTAAATGAAATTAGATAGGTACAGATATAGTCTAGAGCCTAAGAAAGGACATAGGCTACTTTTTAATACGAAAATGAAATGGGGATGAAAGTTTGTATGGAAATTACGTGATTTTCAAGGCTAGAAGCTTGAAACTTATTTTGTAGGCTTTTGATTGGATATACGACATTCAAAGTTTGTAAAAATTTTACCCTAAAGGAGGTAAAAATAGGGGTTGAAAGTTTTTGTGTGATGACGTCGGCAAAAAAGCTTACGGCCCAGAAAATAAAAATAAATGTAGAAGAAAAAAATAAAATAAAAATGCTACCGAGTCACTATTCCACGCAGACGAAGTCGCGGCCACAGCTGGTTTAAAATAATTGAAGTTCAACTTTATTTGGTGAAACTCTTACTCAAATCATATTTTTATAAAATTAACAATAAAAACAACCTTCCATCTACGTACTTCTGACCCACCCTGTATATCACTTTAGTTTTTTATTTTATTATGTCATTATTATTGGAACGTACCTTTTAAAACAGGCACAGCCTTCCAGGTCTTGGTGAAACCTTCTTGAACTAACTGGCCTAAGCCTAATTCTAAAAATAGTATTGGAAATCCTAGGAAAAGTGCTAATATTACGTATGCTAGTAGAAAGGGAAGACCGCCTTCGATCAATGTGGTCTGCGTGAGCCTGTAAACATTTCCTAGACCAGCGGACAGGGAAATAGTGCATAGCACCGTTTCTACGTATGTGAACCATGACCCGCACGTCTGAAACAAAAAGAAAATTTTTAAGCAACGCTACAATCAAAATTAACGATCAGTGTTAATAATAATAAATGTTTGTATAGATAGTAAAACTTGATCAAAAAACTAGTTTCGACTTTACGATTAACTTAATATGTAGATAAAAAATTATACTAATCTGAAAAAATACTCAGAAATTTATATCATCATCATTACGTCACAGGAAATAAAACTTATCACGTAATGTCAGAAAATTCTTTAAATATTTGTCATGGCCTTAGGTCATTCTTAAAGTCGTGTTTTTATTCTAGGAAACTCTAAAAATTGACTAAATGTCCCTGAAGCAACTGTTTACATTATCGACCATAAAACTTACATATTTATATAATATTTATGAAATTTAATTTTTTTTACCTTAATGTTTTTAAACCCACATAGTCTTATCCATAAACTTTTAAAGCTTTTTAGCCTTTAATCATCATAACTTCATAACACAAGATATTAAAGCTTTCATTACAATGTATATGGATGGGCCCAGTTTTCCATGTGATGACACAATAATATTTAAAAACAGTAAGTTATAAGGTTTTGTGCGTTCAAGAACTTTTATTAATTTGATAGCCCGGTCAGTTTAAAAATCTCTATAAATGGAAAAATCAAGCAGTTGATTAAAATATCAAGGTCCATTTTCATTGACTTCTAATCAAGAAACTCCTGATAGTGAAAATCCCCAGAAAGTCGTTTTTAATTAGACCTAGGCAGGGCCCTCAAAACATCAACTTGTTCGCTTAAAGATGACTATTGACTACTAGACAAAAATGCTCAGGGGCCGATTTAAGCAAGGTCCTTCAAATAGTCACAAATTCTACTTCAAAGTTTTAAAGACCCATTAAATAAGCTTTTGTAACTGTTTGCATTATCATATTGTACTCTTCACGATCATTATTATTGACTTTTAAAAGGGAAAATCCTCAGGAACACATTTTCTATTAGCTTTAAGCAAAGTCCTTCAAAAATCCAGCTCGATTCTTTCAAGACAACATTATTGACTCGTACAGAAAAATACCCAGCAGCCTATTTTCCATTATATTTAATAGGATCATTCAAAAAGTAATGTTATAGCCCCACAAACGTATATCAAGCTAGCACGACAAAGTTATTTTTCCGATTTCTGACTTGCACTATAATTTGTTGCTAATTTGTCGCTAATTTGTTACCAAATCCAAAAAATTTTCGCTCGTGCCGTTTAGCCATAATCAGCTGGTATGCTAGCTAGATATCAAGCTAACACTGCGCATAGCGTATCTCGAAAAGGAAATGTCGTAGGATATTACTGTAAAGACCATAATTTATCGCTGAAAGATGACACATTCAACGAATTTGTCGCTAGTCTTATCTTCAACTTACTGATAAGCAAAAAACTGCTGAAAAGCCATAAAACTCTCGAAAGATAACGTATTGCCCAGGGGAAACAGAGAAAACCTAATTTAAAAAATTTGGTAAATAAATCCGATCTCTTAAAACAAATGTAACAAAGAACTCCTAGATTAATTGTTTGATGGTTTTCCAGCAGTTTTTCGCTTATCTGTAGGAGATAAGACTAGCGACAAATTCTTTGAATGTGTCATCTTTCAGCGACAAATTATGGTCTTTACAGTAATATCCTACGACATTTCCTTTTCCAGATACGCTATGTGTAGTGCTAGCTTGTTATCAAGCTAGCATACCAGCTGTTTATGGCTAAACGGCACGAGCGACAAATTTTTGGATTTGGTAACAAATTAGCGACAAATTAGCAACAAATTATAGTGCAAGTCAGAAATCGGAAAAATAATTTTGTCGTGCTAGCTATCAATATGTGCCCACAAGCCATATAAGTTCTGAAAAGTTTTTGTAACATATTGAATTTCCAATTTGTATTCATTAGGATCATTATTATTCACTCCTACTAGAGAAAAGTCCCCACGGACCCATTTCCTATCAGATTTAAGCAAAGTCCTTGAAAAAGTCAACTTGTTTTCATTATAACTTTATTGATTACTAGAGAAAAAATTTCAAGGGACGTTCTCCATTAGATTTAAGTATTCGTCTTTCAAAAAGCAATTTTACAGGCAACGAATTTTACAAGATCAAGCTTTTATTACAGGACTTTTTTATTGGTTCCCAAAGAAAAATCTTCTCTTGGGTTTAAGCAGGGCCCTTTAAAAAGTAAAATTATGTTTTCATTTGCTTATGTTTATTAATATGTTAATGTTACCGTTGATTTACCTTTCTATTACACGATATGGTATGTTTTTTAGAGTGATTAAATTTGATACAACAAAACGGTGAAAATGGGTACTGTTTTAAATTCGTTCATGGGTATCTTGTATCACGTTGATTATATTACATATACGACCTTTAGGTGTTATATTTTACATCAACTACAGGTATTTATTACATGGACGTATAGTTTATGGTTATTATAAAGAACTCATACCTGTTAATTATTTTAAATACTGCCTAGAAACGAAAGATATCTAGAAAGTAAAGTCAAAAAGATACGCATTAATGGAAATAATAAATCAAGTATTATACGCCAGTTTGCATATCAACGATTTGAAACGAATTAAAACGTAAAATGAAATAACGGTTTATTAACAAGTTTGCCAAGCAAAAATTATGGTTTCATTATGCAGTATTCAAATTAAAACCAAAGACCATTAGTGCCAATTCTCTTTTACTAGCTTAAAATTATTTAGGTAGGGATGACTTTGTAGAAGACTACTAAATTGTTTTATGGGGGGGGGGGAAGAATACGGCAGGGGGTTATCTTTTCCTAGTGCAACTTTGAGATATTAAGTAATCCAATAAAGGCGTCTTTAGGTGAAATCAGTAAGGAAAACATGACCTGATATAATCCAATAAATATTTAAGCGGTTGATTCTTTTATTTGTGTGTTGAGGGTCATATCATGGGGTTATGGTAGGAAAAGACGACGTGAACGAAGTGAGTATTGTCGTGGCCATTTTCTTCTTTATTTTCACATTCACGCTTCCGCTCCTACCTTTAAACCTTTAACCTTAACCCCTTTTTAGACCAATGGCAACCTCATACACTTAACATATGTCCCTTTGTCAGCTTAACTCCCTGCGCCTTCACGAGTCAGACCCTAATTTAAATACTTGAACTGTGTTCTAGAAGTTTTTCCCCATCACCTACATGTTTTCCCCTTCAAATCGGGGGTCCATAGATTTGGACATTAACTCTATAAAGTTTGTTAAATTTCACCTGTATTTAATTCCACTCATATACTATTTCATACCTATATTTCTTTTTTTACATTATCTATTATTTCTATTTTAATTGTTTATTGTTGTCATTGTTAGGAATAATCTCATATACAACCACTTCAAAAAATTACCATCATAAATTAACACCTTATAAGTAGTACGATAAGACATAATAATTATTAAAATGAGAAAACATAATAAATGTACGCTGTATATTTTATCTTTGTGGTTATAGGTATATAAACATTATGAACGTAGATATAAATGTTTTCTTTTTTTAAAATTATATTATCATACGTTGCACTTATAATAATGATTTTATTATCTAATTATTAAGACTAAAAAAAAACAATAACCATTAAATAGACAATCTCTATAATAATATATAACGTAAAAAATTGTTTCTTATTACAGTCTTGCAGATATTTTTGTGCGTCATTCCTCAAGATCAAATAATAAAATATATATTTTTATGGTAGGTAAGCATTTTTATTGCGAGGTAATGAATTATTAATACCCATGTAAACATAATATGCTGCCATCGTTATGAAAATAACATCTCTTCGGGATTTTTTTACAATATTGACTATATAGTGTACATACTGTACAACTACAACAATTTGAGCAAGGTTACGGTGAATATTTGGTAGGTAATTACTAAAATTAAAATTTAATTAGGTAGGTACCTTCATATCTACACACACAAATTAAAAAATATACCTATCTACATATTTGAGAAGAATTTTGACAATTTTCCTAATTATTATTTATAATATAAAAATAGTAAAATAACAAATATACACGGAGGCATCCCCTTGTTACACTGAAAAATAGAGAAGAAAAACTCCCCATATGGTAGACATTATAAACCGAAAAATTCCCTATAACGTAAACATCTCAACCCGAGAAACTCCCTATAATGCAGACATTACTGAAGCTTAGTTAATTTTGCTTTAAATCCATGTTTAACTAATTTTTTTAAGGAATCAACCCGGACTGTCTGTGTGGCAGAACAGCATTAATTACATATATTTATTTCATGTTGATAAAATGTACCTACAAGTTTAAATTGACCCATAGAAGGTTATTCTCTACGCCATATTTGAACAGCAAATATAGAAAGAAAAAAAAAAAAAAAAAAATGTGAGCCGTCACGGGACGCCTGGTAGATGTGAAATCTGGTAGTAGGTTCTTTTGGTTTGTTGTTAATTTGCAATTGAAATTCTTTTTGGAGGAACGTAATTAATGGCATTGATTCATCTTTAGCAAAATTTACATTGAAATCTCCAGCTAAAATCAATGGTAGTTTATCTTTATTGGTTTTAAAAATTATTGAACCTTTGTGACTGTACGGAAATAATTTCTCATGTAAAAATGAAATATCATTCATTTTTTTATTACTTAGGTAAAATGTACGTACAACAATCATAATTAATTCACTTACATCTTCTAGTTTACTATAATGTAGTAACCGACACCGTCGAACCGAGTGGGAAGACAATCGCACAGGCGCTTGCGCATGGCGAGGCGTCGCTACGGCATGACTCGCCACGCTCGCCACGTTCGCCATGCTCACCACGCCAACAATCCGGTTTACCCGTGGCTAAAGATGTTTCACATAAAAAGTTGTTTCAAAAAGTGGAGAGAAAGAAAATCACTCCATTAATACAGTTATCTTTTAGTATCAGGCATTAAAACTAACTAATTTATAATGAATTTGTAAAAATTCAATATGAGTGATAAAAACTTCATAATGAATGAAAAGGTTTAGTTCTTTCAACTTAGTTGTATGCGTTCATTTTTACTTATTTTGTTTTCCAATCTTTCAAAACAGCAAAACGTAAGATTACATAACTAACTCATGAAAATTAAAATTATAGTGAAAATCCTCTTAAACGATGTTTTATTTATTATAAACCGACGAAATTGTTTGAGCTTACTTAGGGAGGGATGTCTTTGTAGAAGACTATTTATTTAGATGTTTTTAGCAGGGGGTGAATGTGTGTAGATGCAGAGGGTAAAATAAAAAAGACAACACTATGACAATTTTTGTAAATATAAATTGTGTTTTTGGTTTGTATTACAATTCAATATAAAAAAAATCTTTAAAATGTTCAATTATCTCGACTTCGTTATAGTGTTTATTTTTCCTAATTTTTTGTTATTTTTCACAACCTTTCAAAAAAAAAAGAATACACCTACCTAACTCAAGAAAGTTAAAATCATAGTGAAAATTCTCTTATGATTTTGCATAAGACTATTATATTTAGATGTTTCTAGTAATGGGTAAATCACCACGATAATTTGTAAAAAATGTGTTATTTATTTTTATTTCAATTCAATATATGTAAATGACGTAATGGTTGAAAATATTCAGTTCTCTCAACTACATTATGGTGTGTTTATTTGTTTTCAATATTTTTCAAAATAATAAAAAATATTCCCATAAGATATTCATATAGAACCTTTAAAAAATTAATTTCAAGGACTGTACCTCTTTAAATTCCTGTTTTATTTTATTTTAACTTTTGGACAAACAAGAAAAAAGGTGGACAGTAATAAACCCCTTATGAATTCTAAAAATATTAACTATTTCTTTTGATTAATATAAAAACTATTCAGTAATTATTTTTGAATAATTAACCTGTACCTAGGTTATTTATGTCTTGAATTGGAAACTCACCATCAGTGTCCTTATTGTTATCCTGATTTTGCATTAAAAAAATAATTGTAGTTAAAAACCTGTTTTTTAAAACTGGTAATAAACACTTCGAGTCAGTAAATCACATAGATATAGTTAGTTGTCCACGACACAACACGACACGAAAATTGAATAAAAAAACTTGTTAAACATACGTAACTACAATTAAAAAAGGTACAAATACCTCAACAATTATTTGCAGGTAAAAATCACGTTTCAGACATGCTTATTTCGTCAACAAGTAATTAACGAACACGCGAAATAAAATTCGACTGACTTGTTTTCAAGTTTATTGAAAAAGATGACCAGCGTGAACATTCTTCTAAGCTCGCCGATTGTCACGATAAAACTAAAGGCCGTTAAAGAACCTTGCAACAGCACGATCATGGAAATATTCGGTGTGTAATTTTAAACTAGTACGACAACTATATTAATAAAGAGTATTGCAGACAGGTACGAATACGAAGTCTGATTGAGAATAAAATACATATTGATTAATAAGAAATTAACATACGTGGCACTGTACGATAATGGACTTATTGTGCCTTATATTTTATTTAAGTGAATTAACTTATTGTTAGTACATATAACAGCAAAGAAGCAATAATTCGCTTGTCTCCAGTCCGTTATTAGTTATTGTTTATTTATTCTGCAAGGAAACGGTAAAATCCGTTTTTTATAAAAGTATAAGGATTTAATTTTTTCGGTTTTTATAATTTTAACAGGTCGTTAAAAAATCAATCATCCACAATAAGAAATGTACCTACTGGACTATCCGAACATTGTATTACTAATGAACATTTTATTGATACAAAAAAATAGTAAACTGTTACTCAATTTAAACAAAGGCAAACGCTTAGATTTATACGAAATCTTAGAAATTAAGAAAGGGTGTAAGCAAAATTTATTAAATGACCAAACCGAATTTTGGACCCCCCACTTTTGATTTTGTTACTGTAACCCCTAGATAAGTAAGATCCCTCACACCTTTATGTAATTTATTATTCTCTTTGATAATGACTTAACGGCCGAAACAATTTTTGTTAGAGCTTTCCTTAACAAAATTGTGAAACAAAAATGTACCAAGTGTTTTAATTTCGTTTTTATATAAAATCCAGCATTCTCGAAAACATTATATTCCTAATAAAACTAATTTTTAATAAATTCCTGAAAGCTATGGACGTATTTATTGCTAAACGGATGGGTCCAGATCGGCTGTGACCCATGCACTGGAAGTTTTGACCCGTTTACTGGTTCACCCTGAATGTTAGTTTGTTCCGATATGTATTAATAATAAATATGAAATTATACATACAGTATGTTTTACTTTGACACTTGAAAAATTTATGTCTTTTAACGGTACATTCGATTTCATTTTTCTTTCTTTTTTTTTTTTTTTCTAATATTGCATTTAAGAGCTCTACTCAGTGAAAGATTGTAAATATACATACGAGGATGGATCAAATATAAATGAGCCTTTGATCATAAAACACTTATTTTGAAAAATTTTCCAAACAAAAACACAAATTTCCCCCAAAAAATTTTTCAAAAACATTTTCTCCCCCCCTTTTGTTTAAAAATTTTTTCCCCATTTTTTTCCCAAACCGGATTTGAAAGTTTTTTTTTAAAAATCTTTCCGTTTTCAATAAAAAAGGAAGTCTTTTTTTCCCAGTTGCGCACAAACCCCCTCCACATGTTCATCCGTCTGAAATCGCTCGCCTCCTAGTGATTCTTTGAGGGGCCCAAACATGTGGAAATCACAAGGGGATATGTTTGGGCTATATGAATGGTGCTCCGACTGAGTCTAGTGCATTTCACTGATTTGGGCCTGCGTTAAAGCTGCGATGCGAACTCGAGCAGCTTTTTGATCTTCACTCAGCAACTTTGGGACCCAACGAGCTCAAATTTTTCGGAATCCTTAGTTTTTCGTTATGATTGTATGGACACTCCCATAGCTGATGCCGAGTTCAACAGATATCTGAAACACAGTGGCGTGGTGATCCCCTTCAAAAAAGGTTTCTAACGCGTGCAATGTTAACCGGCGATATGCTGGTGTGCGGACGATGAGGATGATTTACATTTTCGACACGATTACGCCCTTATTCTTTGCACCAAACTTTTACCCGTTGCCACGAAAGCGTTTCATTTCCGAGCTGTGTTAGCAATCTGCGCAAAATTTCAGCTTGTTTCACGTTTTCACGTGTAAGAAACTTAACAATAATCCGTTGTGCAACGCTGCCATGCATCTCTTTCTCACTCATTGTGATAGCTACTAACCAAGCAAACACAGCAATACGACGAGTCGTTTCCGTGTAAACCTAATATCCCCACTTCAAGTTGCTAACGCCCGTATGCGCCTTGAACAACTATCCGGCGCTCAATTTAAAAAGGCTCGTTTATATTTGATCAACCTTCATATATACGGAAATTGAGGGGAAATATATTTTCATTACATCCTTGGTCTTATATTTTTATCACTGTAGTAGCAAAGTTTAGTGATTACTTATTTATTTAAAATTTATTACATATCTTTTAACACCAGTTTACTGATTATATTCAGTCTAATTAAATAATTACTGTAATTTAAATAACATTAGTATTTTGGGATGAACGGAAAGCAGATATACAAGGAATTTTATTATTATATTACCTGAGGTAAAACATGAAAGAACATTAATTAAAGAAATTAAGATATCATCTGTTGATGACCGTTTCTTGACTAATTTATTAAGTCTTTTTTAATTTTTTTATCGCCGATAATTTTATTGTATAGTACTTGTTATCTTTTTTAATTTGCTTTCTTTTATTTAATGTAGATACTAGCAGCAATACCCGGCGTTGTCCGGGTAAGAATATATTACACGTTTGATGGAACATTCTAGAATATTTGCGAATTTAGAACTATCCAGAACATCCCATAATGATTCAAAACATTTTTTAACTTTTTTTAACATTCTGAAACATTCTTGAATGATTTTCAAGATTCTGGAACATTCTTGAACATTGCCAAACCATTCTGAAATGTTGTAATAAAAAATTATTTTACTTCTTAGAACATATTTGAACTCCCTGTAACATTCTTAAAAAATCTGCTTCATTTTCATCCCCACTCCGTTCTGTTTGCTGGGTGAGTACCTAGTGACATGGCGGGGATGACTAATCGATTAATAATAATTAATCAGTTATCGACCACTGAGATATTATTACAGTACTAATATCGCTATTAAAAAATGGGAGTTGGTGGTAGGTAGAAGGATGAAAATTAAGGGCAATATGTATTTTTGTATGATGTATCATCAAAAAATTTTGTCTAAAAAATTAAAAAAAAAATTAGGGGTGGACCACCCTTCACATTCAGGGGGGTGAAAAATAGATGTTGTCCGATTCGCAGACCTAACCGATATGCACACAAAATTTCACGAAAATCTGTCGACCATTTCGGAAGAGTTTAACTACAAACACCGTGACACGAGAATTTTATATTTAGATATTAGATAGATAGATAGAAACAAAACAAGTCATTACAAATTTAGCCGTGATACCAATATGAATTAAGAAATACCTAGCTTGTTTTAAGAGTTAATAAATATGATATGTTTGTCGACCTTGTTTCATGGAAATATCTCGAGGATTTCAAAAAATTGAAAACTAGGTTTTACGTACCAACTGCAGCAAAGTAAGTAAATGCTCTATTTCGAAATAAGTAGCTACAGGTATTTCTTTAGAAGGCTATTTATCTACAAGTACTACTACTTTGATTAGTTGCTAGTAAATTAGATTTAACAAGGTTTTGTTTTGATAAATATACAAATAATAAAATAATATTTAATGAGTTAAGTGCAAGCTTTACTTGCTCGTCGAAAGCCCTGTCTGTACCTTCTAATGCATTATTTAATTTTATATAAAAGTTCATAAAACTAAAAAACATTGCATCAGAACCCAGGCGACTGCATAAACATTCCAAATACCACAATTTACAATTAAAAAAGCTCAATCTTGTTTTATGTTGATGCATATTCAAGTATTTCTCTATCATAACACCTGTTGGAATAAACAATTAAAATCACATAAAATATTAATTTCTAAATATTACTAAATACATACCTACAACATACCTACAAAAAAGTAGAACATAATTTAAAATTTTATATGGACCTTTGTTTATGTGTGTGTAATACCTGTTTGTATGACATTTAACCAAAAGCTAAAATTCGACTAAAAACAAGATAATATTTGTGCAAAAAAAGTAGATCGGAATTCACAAATGCAACAGTTTGACCTCTACAAGGTAGTTTGTAATTTCCGTCTTAAATTAAGAATAAATTGAAATTGAATACTTTTGTCTACATTTTCTGTACTTTACTTTTGATAGACTGTTGACACCAAAAAAGAACACTGCATTAATTAAATTTGTTGGTTGGGCAAGGTAACGACCCGAGCTACGTTGACTTTTTGTATTAAAGTATTTTCCGTAAACAAAACGATTGCAAAAATCTTCCATGTTCATGATAAACCTTCATCAGTAATGGATGTCTTGCTTTTACAGATGAATGAAATAATATTTTACATTGCGTTTCATCTCTTTCACAGAAATGAAAATATTAACATATAGTAAAAAGAAAAAGCTTTTATCTATTGTGTAATTAAAGTGGCGGTTCATCAATAAAACTGCCACCAATTGACATCCCTTGCCATCATTTATCTGGAATTGTTTTTTATGGTATCTACCATTTGTAAGAAACCCGTTTCAGATTCTGTCAATAACATGTGCCTGCAAAGCTCAACAGTTTGAAAGCGTTTAGAGTCCTGTTTTGAAATAAGCAATAAACTTGAAAGGATTTAAGGCCCTTGTTCAATCTCAACTGTAAAGACAGACTTAATAGGGGTTATTGTCTCAACACTGGCATCTAATAAGGTTCAGATTGTCAAAGCACCGATAAACTAATAAACTTCTTGAAAGTTTTATTTCATAAGCCGCCATTTTAACACCTTGAGCGCCACGTGGCCACCGGTGGTCATTTCAAAAAACCCGGGTGGTCATTCCGATTTTTACTGCTGGAACCACGATTTTTGTTGACCTTATTTCGTTATAAAATGGATTTATTATTCGATGAGGCATTCTACTAAATAGTTTTTTTCCTTTGTTTTTGCAATTCTAATACATTTCTTCTGTGACCCACCGGTGGTCACCCTGTCCCTAAAAGTAAAATTACGCTGTAGGACCGTGTGCCCATCCGTGGCCACCTGTAGGCACTACATTCTTAGTACTATACATAAATGAAAAAGAAATGTTGTTTGGGTTTTTAATCTTTGAAATGTTATTCTGTTTATTTTAAGAACTATTTTTAGTTGTTTATATCAATAAATATTTATATAAAAAATTTCGTTTACTTAACCCTAAAAAAATACCCCAATTACATATTGCTAAGTCCAACTTAAAAAAAGTTACAATCAGGGACCAAACATTGTAGTCTCAGCTCCCATGACAAAAAAGGTACCCCATAGAACACCTCAAAATTATAAAGTGAAAATGGCTGAAAAACATGTTAGAAACATGTTACGCCCGCCAGACTAGTAAAAATTTGTTAATTGTTATTTTTTATGAATTTTTGAATTTGAAAAAAAAAAGATTTTTTCCAAAACACCTGCTTGAAATTTATACAATTTGTAGTAAATAATGAGCCATTTTTGACAAAATTTGTCTGGCTGACAATTTTTGTTAATTAACTTCTGACAGACCATTTGTTATAAATTATGTTTTTTATGAAAATGCACTTCATAACACCACCTTGAATTTTTTTTAAATAAAGTTTAAGATCTCTTCTATCTATTACAACTTGTCTGGCTGACAATTTTTGTTAATAAATTTGTCAGACTTCATTTCGAATGCACAGCATCAATGCATCAAGATCAATCACTGGCATTTAAGAACACCTCGTTAAAAAAAATAACTGAAGTTTAAGATGTCCTCTATACATAAAAGAATGCCTGCCATTAAAAAAATGTTTTTTTATCATGTCAGACTCAATTTTTAAGCGCCGTGACAGCGTTTTTCATAAACAAATCAGCTTTTACAAGGGCCGTGTCAACACACCGCCTTAATTTTTTTCTGAAAGAAGGTTTGATATCTATTTTATGCATAAAAATTGGCCTGTTAGCGAAAAAATTTTTTTTACTATGACAGACTTCATTTTTCTAGTGCCGCGACCACATTTTTTAATGAAGAAATGTGGTATAACCGTTGCTAAATAAAAACAAATTTATTTTTTAATTCTTAATTAATACGGTATATCCCTTTTATATACTTTAATACGGTTATCATCAAAATATTGTTTTTTACTATGTCAGACCTAATTTTTAAGCGCCGCGACATTTTTTTTTTTTAAATTAGCTTTTACAACGGGTTATTTTAAAAATGAGATATGACCGTGGGTAATTGTTATTTAAAAAAAATCAAGGTGTAATGAAGTGCATTTTCATAAAAAAAATAATTTATAACAAATGGTCTGTCAGAAGTTAATTAACAAAAATTGTCAGCCAGACAAATTTTGTCAAAAATGGCACATTATTTACTACAAATTGTATAAACTTCAAGCAGTTTTGGAAAAAAAATCTTTTTTTTTTTCAAATTCAAAAATTCATAAAAAATAACAATTAACAAATTTTTACTAGTCTGGCGGGCGTAACATGTTTCTAACATGTTTTTCAGCCATTTTCACTTTATAATTTTGAGGTGTTCTATGGGGTACCTTTTTTGTCATGGGAGCTGAGACTATTGGTCTGGTATGTGCAAAACTTATGTAAAATATTCACACCGGTGAGCACACGGCCTTAAAATGTAAAACTCATAGTGGCCACGGGTGGTCACGTTGTCTCAATAAGAAAACTTAAAATGACCACCGGTGGACACGTTGTCTCCTCCTAGATTTCTAAAATGACCTCCAGTGAGCACGTGGCGATCAAAGTTTTAAAAGAATTAGACAATAGATATCAATGAACAACTATATGCTTTTCCTACTGGTCCTTTATGTTAGTAATGCCATCTGCTAGAAGTCAGTGGAAGCTTTGAGGAAATTCTTCGTGTGTCATGTGTCAAACTAAAGGTAATGATGAAAATAGAACAATGTCTCCGATTAAAATCATTGTTGATATTTCCGCCACTCTAGCTGTATTTATTCAGCAAACGAACATGCAATTTTTTAATGAAACTTCATAAAATACTCTCACAAGTAGTTTAATACAATATGAAAGAAATTTTTGAATATTTAATATTACCATAAATTAGCATTCGCACCCATAATTTAAATAATGACAATTTTGCAAAAAAGTATTGTAAAATTAACCCAAATTAATGAAAAACAAAAATTTTTACTAATGTAACATTATATTTTTTACTATGTATTAAGAGTCACCAATTTACTTTAATTCAAATATGCATGTGTTAAAAAAAGGAAGAGAAATTTATGTATGATGTTTCAGGCATTGTCTATCATCATAATTTCAGTCCTAAGTACCTACTAAAAATTCAATTTTTTTAACCCATCTTTTACTCTTTATAATGAATTTCATTACTATTATGGACATGCTATACTTTCAAATGCCTAAGTTTTTATTATATTTTTCTAAAATAATTAGCATCACCAAACTTATTGTATATTAAGAAATATTTAGTTAATTAAAGTTAATTTACATAATGGAAATAATATTGCATTTTGTGCGTCTTGTATACCTAGACACTGACAGCAATTAAAACAAACAACTTAATTTATTTTTGAATTATTGTTGTTTTGTTATTACGTCGATGTTAATCCATAATATTCTATGAAAGCAAAAAAAAATGACTATTGTCCTTTTGTTAACACGCGAACAGGTATTTTTCTAAATTATCCAACTGTTAAAGGTCTTTTCTAATAACGCGTTAACTATTTGTTTGCAATACTGACTGAAGACAAAAACAAAAATTATATTGTTTCTGTTCATGCTTGTTAATGCATTGACAGGCAAAATATACAATGCGAATTATGTTTTTATATTTTGTACCACTACAAGTAATATAAAATTTGTTAAAATTATTCACCATTTCTTTCACTAGATATTTTTCCTGGAAATTAGTTTAAGACCAAATAGATCTGTTCAAAAATGACTTAAGTTGGATGCTTCGAGCTGGAAGGTCATTTGGAATAAGAATTTCAGTAAGCACTACATAGTTCAAAAACCATTTCTAAAAAAATTAAGAATCTTAGGGACTCTTTTTTGACCCTTTTGGAAACGAGTAGAAGTGTTAACAGTAAAATTTCTTATTTTATTCTGCACAGAAAAAGTTGAAGAACGTGTGATGCTTGCAAAAATAGCTAGAAAAACTTAAAAGTCATTATAAAAACCAATGATGCAAGGTAGAACACGACATCTCTTTTTGTTTTTATACAATTTAGCGTCTTTAAAGTTAATATTAATAAAAATATTAACACACAAAAGAAAACACTGACAATAAAAAATAACACTTTATGTACAGAAATGAATAAAACATGAAATGAAGATACATACAAATAACAAAGATAAAAGATGCAAAAGTGGAAAATCAAATGACAAAATTTCACAAGCAAGAATAGAAAACAACAAAGACAACAAAATAAATATAAACAATATAAACAACTTACTAATACTGGAGCGAAGCGTAGACTGTCTCGAGAAAGGAAATTTAGAGGGTATTTATACAAAAGGGTTGTTAGTAAAATAGATGTGATAGAAAGAAAAGTAGTATGAGTAAGGATGATGACACTGGTTGTATAAATACGTAGAATTGAATAGATAGGAAAGTACAGAATTCAGAAGAAAGCAATTAAGGGTAAAACCAGCTATTAGTAAGGGGTGCATGCGGGTACAGGTGAGTGTGAAATTCTAGGTAAAAGTAGCGATAGTGGAACAATAGAAAGGAAACAAAGGCATGCACAAGATAAGAAGAAGTCTATATGATATGATGATGATATTTACAAATACAATAAGAAAAATAAATTTGAAATAAAATATACAAAATATTTACAAAAAGTGCGTTTACCGCCACAGTACCCCCCTGCTAGTAACAGAGCGTTACGAAACACCAGCCTGTAGGCGATCAGGAAAACGAACACGCCTGCCGGACCTGGTTGTTGAATGGGTCTGCTCTTCTGAAGGCTGATGTAGCACAGGGATGTCCACAGGGAAGTCCTCCTGGTTTGTTAGGGTGGCGGGTGGTTCTGCAACGACGTAGGCCGGCTTAAGACGATCGATTGAAACCGTTATGTCGCGGCCCTTGACGTTCACGACAAAGGTTTTGTCCGCACGCTTTACAACAGTATATGGCCCTTCGTATGGCTGCTGCAGTGTTTCCTTTGGGCCTCCGCGACGAATAAAGACTTTATCGGTTGTTGCAAGGTCTTTGAAGATAAAGGTCTTTTTATCCCCATGGCGGCGTTCTCGAGTCGGTCGTAATGCCTGTTGTATTGCACGAAGTTCTTTAACGAATTCGGATGCGTCCTTGTGAATGGTTGAATCGGGATTTGATCCTAAAAATTCACCAGGAAGTCGTAACGTCTCTCCGTACAATATTTCAGCTGCAGTGGCTTGTAGATCATCTTTCCAGGCAGAACGAATACCTAGTAGTACGGTCGGCAGCGTTCGGGTCCAGGAATTGTTCTGGTGGCACATGATGGCTGCTTTTAGTTGTCGGTGTAGTCGTTCTACCATGCCATTAGCCGAAGGATGATAGGCTGTTGTGCGAAGATGAGACGTACCTAGTAAACGATTTAGCTGTTTGAAAAGATACGACTCGAACTGTCGGCCCTGGTCGGAGGTGATTCGCAAAGGAGTCCCGAATCTGGCAATCCAACTGTCGTACAAGGCACGGGCAACGGTAGATGCTTCCTGATCAGGGATAGGAACGGCTTCGGGCCATCTCGAATAGCGATCAACCATCGTAAGGCAGTATCTACAACCTTCGGACGACGGCATGATAACTATGTCGATATGTATGTGGTCGAACCTGGAAGATGTTGGCGGAAATGTACCAACGGGAGCGGATACATGTCGAGTTATCTTGGACCGTTGACAAGCTACACATGAACGGGCCCATTGTCGGACATCTTTTTTAGCTGACGGCCAAATATAACGTTGTGTTACCAGCGTGACCGTCGCGTTAACTCCAGGATGCGAAAGGTCGTGTACGGAGTGAAATGCTGTTTTCCGAAAGTCTTTCGTGATGAAGGGTCGGGCGACGCGCATTGAAATATCGCACAAAACTGATGTAACAGTGCCAGGAATCTGTAGAAGCTTCAGTTTAAGTGATGAATCGTCGGTAAGAAATTGCTGCAATTCGGGATCCGTCTTCTGTGCTTCTGCAAGCGCCTCGTAGTCCAGGGTAGCGTGCAGTTCCTCGACACGGGATAATGCATCTGCGACGACATTCTCTGCGCCAGAAATGTGTCTGACGTCGCTCGAAAATTGCGCGATGAAATCGAGGTGCCTGACTTGACGAGGGGAACACTGGTCATGTTTTTTTCGAAAAGCGTACATGATTGGTTTGTGGTCCGTAAAAATAGTAAACGGACGTCCTTCCACCATGTAACGAAAATGCTTCACTGCGAGATATATTGCAAGCAATTCACGATCGTAAGCAGCGTAGTTTAGCTCGGCAGAACTTAATTTCTTGGAGAAGAAATCTAAGGGCTGCCAATGGTTGTCAACGTGTTGCTGTAGTACTGCTCCAACGGCGTAGTTTGAAGCGTCGGTGAATATTGCCAGGGTCGCGTAAGGTTTGGGGTGAGCTAGCAGCGTAGCTTGTGACAAAGCTTCTTTGCAAGCTTCGAATGCCTTCGTAGACTCTGGCGTCCACAATACAGGATGATTTCCTTTGACATTGCCTTGTAGGTGGTCGTTGAGTGGCGCTTGGATTTCTGCTGCCTTCGGGATGAATCTACGGTAGAAATTTATCATGCCTAGGAATTGGCGTAGCTTTTTTACAGTCTGGGGAAGCGGGAACGATCGAATAGCGTCCACCTTGTCAGGCAACGGATGCGTACCGGTACCAGAAACAAGGTAGCCAAGGAACTTGACTTCCGGTTTGCCGAATACACATTTGGAAGGATTAATGATTACACCATATTCCTGTAGTTTCCCAAATAGTGTCCGTAGGTGGTCCAGGTGCTCTTCCATCGACTGTGACGCAACAAGGATGTCATCTATATAGGCATAGCAAAATTCTAAACCTTGCAGGACCTCGTCGATGAAACGTTGGAACGTTTGTGCAGCATTGCGCAGGCCAAAGCTCATGTGCGTAAATTCAAACAGACCAAAAGGTGTTGTAATTGCCGTTTTTGGGATATCCTGTTCAGCGACTGGGATTTGGTTAAATGCGCGAACCAAATCTATTGTAGAAAATATGGTCTTCCCGCTGAGTGACTGGGAAAAATCCTGAATGTGTTTGACAGGATACCGGTCGGGACACGTTCTGGCGTTTAGGGCGCGATAATCGCCACACGGTCTCCATTCGTCACCTGTTTTCGGGACCATGTGAAGCGGTGATGCCCAGGGACTCTTAGAGGGACGAGCGATGCCCAATTTTACCATTGCCTCGAATTCCTTCTTAGCGGCTAGCAACTTGTCGGGAGCGAGTCGTCGTGGTCGTTGCGCGACGGGTGGTCCTGGTGTGGTAATGATGTGGTGCCTCGTCGAGTGGGCTGTAAACGTGGGAGTGCCTCCTGGTCGGGTTGTTCCCGGAAATTGTTGCAACAGCTCATGGAACGGTGACGAGCCCGATACAGTCTTTATGGATGGTGTCTTACACTCAATCACCTTCCCGTGGGACGTGAGATGAGTGGTTGAATCCAGAAGACGTTTGTGTTTCATGTCAACCAGTAAACCAAACTGTGCAAGGAAGTCAGCGCCGATAATTGGCTTCGAAACGTCAGCCACAATAAATCGCCATGTGAACTGTCGTCGGAGTCCTAGGTCAAGGGTTAACGTTAGTGTTCCATATGTTGAGATAGTGGTACCATTTGCAGCGGAGAGCTCGTAATTGGACTTCTCTCTTGGTTCCGGAAGTTGCGAACGTGGGAACACACAGATGTCGGCACCAGTGTCGATAAGGAACTTTATTTTCGTTGATCCATCGTTAATAAATAATCGGCGTGAAAGTGCAGGGCTGCTGTCGTCGGTCGCCATCAACGACTGCCCATGTCGTTTCCCGGTGAATTGCCTTCGAATTTGCAGGGTTTTGTACATTTTTTAGCATTATTGCCAAAACGATTATGGTACCAGCAAATTTCGCTTCTCGATCGTGAATGTGAACGCGATCGTGATCTTGTTCGGAAACTTCGAGGTTGGTGTGGCGGTCCTTGGTTGATTTTTATGGCAGCTAGTTCTTGCAGCGCTGTTGTTAATGCATTTTCCAAATAATCTAACCTGCTGTTTACTGTTCTGTTCGTCGTGGAAGTTTCTGCGACGTTGTTGAATTGTCCATACGCTTCGATGATGGTGTCTGCGATGTCTGCTGTCTTTTCCAGGGGCAAGTCCTTGTGAGCGGCTAACAGGGCCTGGATATGCTTAGGTAGACGAGTTAACCAAAGGGTTTGTAGGACTTCCTCGGGGACTTCATTGCCGGCGAGGTTGCGTAGATGTCGCAGGAATTGCGTTGGTTTGCGATCTCCAAGTGGCTCGTTCTCAAGTAGTCGCTTGATGTTTTGATGTTGCGATGCACCCATACGTTTGATGAGTTCGTTTTTTAAAAGTTCGTAGGTTCGTTCACTACGCGGTTTTATGATGATATCGCGAACTTCGAGGGCGTATTTCTGTTCAAGTCCACTTAATGCGTAACCGAACTTGGTGCTATCCTGGACTATTCCTGCTGCGTCAAAACTGCTTTCTAACATCGAAAACCAAAGCTCTGGGTCCGAAGGGATGAAAGCTGGCATTTTTACGGCAACGCGGTCGATGGATGTCGTATCTTCCGCACTACGCGATGCACTTTTTTGGGTAGACATAGTTCTGTTTGTAAATGTTAGTTCACTTTGCACAAAAATTGTTAATTGCACTTATATCGGGGTCACCACTTTAGCGTCTTTAAAGTTAATATTAATAAAAATATTAACACACAAAAGAAAACACTGACAATAAAAAATAACACTTTATGTACAGAAATGAATAAAACATGAAATGAAGATACATACAAATAACAAAGATAAAAGATGCAAAAGTGGAAAATCAAATGACAAAATTTCACAAGCAAGAATAGAAAACAACAAAGACAACAAAATAAATATAAACAATATAAACAACTTACTAATACTGGAGCGAAGCGTAGACTGTCTCGAGAAAGGAAATTTAGAGGGTATTTATACAAAAGGGTTGTTAGTAAAATAGATGTGATAGAAAGAAAAGTAGTATGAGTAAGGATGATGACACTGGTTGTATAAATACGTAGAATTGAATAGATAGGAAAGTACAGAATTCAGAAGAAAGCAATTAAGGGTAAAACCAGCTATTAGTAAGGGGTGCATGCGGGTACAGGTGAGTGTGAAATTCTAGGTAAAAGTAGCGATAGTGGAACAATAGAAAGGAAACAAAGGCATGCACAAGATAAGAAGAAGTCTATATGATATGATGATGATATTTACAAATACAATAAGAAAAATAAATTTGAAATAAAATATACAAAATATTTACAAAAAGTGCGTTTACCGCCACAACAATAATCTTGCAATCCAAGTTGCTCCAGAAAACTTGGAAATTCAGAAGATTTTCCTGACTGAACGTATAGTTTTAATGTTGAAGTTCACTAGTTAAGAGTTAATAATAATAAATTGTACTCTTGTACAAATACCTTCATTTTTTCAGACGTTACTAAGAAAATTCTTATTCTAAATGACCTTCTGGATATATTTCAACAAAACAGTTTACTGAAAGCAGTTAAAAGTCTTTTAAAGCGGAAACATGTATTTTAAGGGTTTAAAGATGTTAAAAATGTGGAACCTACTTATCCCAGGAAAAATAATTGAATGACTTCTAAATGAGCCTATCTCCTGTTAAAAAAGCCTTTGTCAGAGTATTTAATAGCATTAATACCATGACTAAAGTTATGATGT
This sequence comes from Agrilus mali, assembly GCA_029378335.1. NCBI lineage: Eukaryota > Metazoa > Arthropoda > Insecta > Coleoptera > Buprestidae > Agrilus > Agrilus mali. The sequence continues at coordinate 9,920,418 of CM055656.1, forward strand.
AAAGTAGGTACCTATAAGAATGCAATGGTTACAAGATCAAGACCGATTTTAGCCATTGTTATAATACATACATATTATTTATATCTTTTATAATTTAAATTAGTTTCAATGTATTTATTGAAATAAATAATAAATAAAATTAAATTCATCATTTTGTTTTTGAATTACTTTCAGTGATTTACAAAAATTAAACAATCTACATAAAATTCGAATGGAAACAATAACTTGCCACTCAAAATTAAAAAATCGTTGCTAGTAGTTAGAAAAAAGCAATTTACATATTTTACAAAAGTAAAACAATTTATTAGCAATTATTACAAGTAATAAAACAGGAACTTAGTAGCCAAAAGAAAAAGCTTAAGTAACGATTATTAAGAATAATAATACCTAAAGGAGATGGCTGTAAATATAATAATAAATAAACTAACAAAAAAGTTTTTTAATCACCACAATGAATTGTTTAAAAACGGACACGTGTTTCTCTTCTTGAATATGGGCAACCAAAATTAAGAATTAACCATTTTTAATAGAAACTTTTAAAAACACTAATTTTTTTCTGTATGATGACCAAAGTGTGGGTATTAAAACTGATCTAAACTATTAAATATCCTCCGTGATTCAATAAACTTTTTTCAGACAATTAGTGTTTTCAGTATTTCCTGGAAATTTTTAAAAGCATTAGAAAATTAAAAAAGTCCAGTAATTAGTACCCCGTTTCTGTTTTTTTTATGATTCCACATTATTGGTTTGGAATTTAAAAAGATATTTTATGATTACTTATGAATGATACTTAGACATAACTGGGTCCTTTATTAGGTATATTTTGTGGGAATAAAAATGTACAATAGATAAACCTTAGTTAAGCCCAAGGTTATAGGGTAGTTGTGGCTTTAACTTCATGAGTGGTTTACAATACTCCCTGATGTTGTAGATTGTATAGTAATTTGAGTTGTTTTTGTACCTATTTGGGATAAATTGTTTCTTTATATACTCGACTAATACATGTACACATAGTTCTTAGTTTATTTGATACATTTCTACAAACGGGTCTAGGATTTTTCTGTGAATCAATTTTAATGTTACTACCTGTGGTTAGAATCTTAAAACCTCACAACAGTTAATTAAGTCATAACGACACTATATCACTTTTATGTCATACTATACTGTTCTTTTATGCAAAATTCTTCGAAATGAACCGTACAAGATCATTACAGAAAATAAAAGAGGGGTAAACCTGAATACGGTTCCAATCGAAAGTTTTAGATTGTATGAGAAATTTTTCCAACAGGGGGCATCAGGGTTGACCATTTTTTTGTTAGTTTTAAATGTATATGTACTTACATAAGCCTCAATTCTTTAATTGAAGCATCACATTCATTTTGATATAATTTCAATATTTCTCGTTGAAAACATATACAGTGGATTTCTTTTATAACGACTGCTGTTGTAACGACCTTTTGGTTATAACGACATAATACATAACTCCCTTGAATTTAAGGAGTAATTAAAGAAGAAAATTTGGCTGTAACGACTTCGGATGTAACGTCGATTTCGGTTTAAGCGACTAATTTTAATGAATTATTAATTACAAGATGCTAGAAATCTCATACTGATATTGCGACCGAGTCTAAATACAAAACTTTTTTATATTTTGTTTACATTCACAGATAGTCGGCAGTTGTGGTAATTGTTTATAAATGTTAATGTTGATAAAGTTAAATCTAAGAATCACTTTTCTTGCCTAATTTCCTTCTTTCATTCTTTCTCTCTTTCTTTTTATATAGCGACTTCCGGATATAGCGACGGAATTTAATAGTCCTTTCATCGTCGTTATATACGAAATGTACTGTACCTAATTTTTCAACTTCAAATCACAATCTTTTTATGTTATGTGGCTTTGGAAAAAATATTTTACTCTTTTTAAAACTTACAGTTGTTGAACATTAAAAAGGTAAGTTTATTATTATTATTATTTTTTTGAAAGTTTGTAGAACATGTATAATGAGCTCTCGACATCACTAATGCGTGCAGAAAAGGACACTCCAGAAATATATTATTCCAATCAGCTTCTTCAACATCCGCTTATCAAACCGTAAGTCGTTCTTTAACGCCTTTACCTAACCTACCTATTTTTCTCTAATTTGCATTTTTTACCGTTCATAATGAAAGACATTTGTTTTCACAATAAATCAATTAATTAAAGAACAAGTTTATACACAATTATACAAAATTTTTATAAAAATCATCATTCATTATTGTTATCAAATAATCGTTTGAAATTAGCGTAAAAGTCAATGATAAAAAAAAACTAATTAAAAATCAATAACTTTTTTAGGGAAACAGAAACACTATAATGCATAACATTTGTCATCTACCTAATGTAATTTTAATGCGCAACGTGTGCGTTTTATGGACAGATTTAATTAGTTCATAATATAAGTTCTGATATATGTGCAACTTAATATTGTTTACAGGAGGGAAAATTTAAGTATAATATTGTACAACATACCTACATACAAATAAGTACGTATCATTACGCAAAAGCTGATATAGGTATATATCCAAGACAAATACATATAATAATAGTTAATTTATCCTTAGTAAAGTATTGAACAAATATGTAAGAAAGTTTTTTTGTTGAAACATACATATTTATGCGTTTTATAATCAACATCTTATGTAAAGGGAAAAGTAAAATCTCTGTAAGAACATTACTCGTTATTTGCAATACATTGCAGGTGTATGTAAAAATGTACTGATCATTATATTAAAACAAGATAATGATATTGGTTATTACAATGTACATTACTTGATGAAGGTTTTTCTGTAATATAAATAATAAAAGCTAAAAAAACTCGTTCCAAATGCTATAAGAGGGAGTAGGGGTAGAAAAGCCCGGAAATCACCAATTTTATTTTATCTTTTCCATTATTAGATTAGTTTTATTTTTTTACCTTTAATAGTTTTCAAAATTTCTAGTACTATAACTGTTTAAACTAATAATTTTTATAATGAAGAAACAAGTTTTTGGTTTGTTAATATTTTTGTTAAACTTCCTACATGTTTTGCCAACATAATACATTTTGTATTTACCTCATTTAGTTTAATTTTTAGTTAATAAGCCTTTGTTGTTTTTAATTAATAATTACCTAATTAATTATTGTTTTAATAGCTATGTAAGTAAGTTTATAGGTAATAAAATTACTTACTTTAAACGAATTAATGGTTTTCACTGTAAAGCAATCGAGTTTTTTTGCAACCCTCTTTAACTTATTGCTGCAGTTATTAAACTTGGAACTCCTACGCAAATACAGATGAGGAGGGTATACAGGGTAGCCAAAAATAAACTGTAAATCGCCACCTTTGCACTCGTAACACTGGCACTCGTGGTAATAAAGTGTCATAACTAACACCTAGCAAACATTCGTCTATTTTCACTTTTAATTAGCGACCGTCATCACAAAAATTCCAGCAGCACCAAAAAAATATTGAAAACATTTCACAGCCTTGATGGCAGATAACGCGTTACTTTGTCCGATTTTGTATCAGAGATTTATTGTCATTTTTTTACACTTACACGGTATTTAATTGTGTTAATTTCTGATGACACCGAAATTTCATTTCATGCCAAATAATTGTTTTCGAAACAAGCTACGGTTCGAGACTAAGACAGGTATCAAAAGCAAAGTGTGGTCTGCCGCCAGAAATCAGCAGAGTGTAAAGGTAACTGATGTGAATTAAGTTAAATGGAATCGCTGAATGGCACGAGCACGCAATGCCAAGCTGAAAAAGCTTCGCAGTATTTAATGAAGTAATTATCATACAACTTCCAGGTTTGATTTGAAACTATAATGTTTTCCAATCTGCGTATAAATTACAATCGAAGAGAGTGTTGCGTACAAGGAATGTTCAGGTAATTCCTGAACTAAATTGCCCACCAGACGAATAAATTGTTACATAACAATTGATTTAATTAAAACTTGATGTTCTTACAAAATTTATTTATTTGTTTTTAACTGAAGAGTGGCCAAAAGCAACTTTCTATTTATATTTCAATAGGAGAGTGTTTACTGTGGATGTAATCTACTCACCCTAACGTTCAACTAAAATCGAACCTTCTTGCAAAAGTTATTTAGTGGCCAACAGAATATTTCTATTTTTTAATTATCAAAAATCTTCTTCTTATCCAGCCTTGATACGAGACAAGGTAGAAACAAGATCGCAGATGTAAAAATCTTTTTGCATTTTAATAATCAAATATGTTGGAAAATATCGAGACTTGGACAAGTATAATAAATTATGATCAAGAAATTTGATAAAACATGAAAATAAAAATCACATCCTTGATATTGATTTTCAAGTCATGAGAAAAGTTGGACGTCATGTCGTGGTGAAACCCTATTTCTATATATAATTCAACTGAAGGGTGTATACTGTAGATACAATCTATTCACCCTAGATCAAATTGGTTTTTGCCACCATCCAGTGTTCAGAAAAGGACTCTAAAGGGTTACATAACATCTGATTCAACTAAAACCGAATCTTCTTACAAAATTTATTTATTTGATGTTAACCGAGTGGCCAACAGAATATTTGTGTTTAGAATTTCAGGAGACTTTCAATTTTCAAAAATTTTCTTCTGATCGTACCTTGATTCGAGACAAGATAAATACAAGATCGCCAATGTAAAAATTGAGACAAGATCAAGAAAATCGCGTCGAAGAATTTCGAGATCAGCAAAGGTTATTTTCAAGACTCTCGACATATTTTTTGCATTTTAATAAATAAATGTGTTGGCAATTATGGGGACTTTCAATAAAGATAAAATATTATGGTCAAGAAATTGGATAAGACATGAAATTAAAAATCACATCCTTAATCTTGATTTTCAAGTCAAGAGAAAAGTTGGACGCCATGTCGTCGTGAAACCTTATTTCTATATACAGTAGAACTTCGATAAGATAAAGACCAAGGGAAACGTTAAATAATTTGAGTTATTGAGGTTTTTACTTACTAAGGGTTTAAGTTAAGGAGTTTTTATTGGTTTATATTTTTACTTATAGAGGTCCGTTTATGAGCGTTGTTTAGGAATTATAGAGATAGACGAGCTAGGTTCAATGTAAATGAAACTTCGAAATGTTATTATGTACATACATACTTTATTTTAGGGTTAAAGGTACGTTTATTCAAGTTTATTTTATCCTACTTAAAAAAGTCGGTTATAATTTTTTTTTTGTTTCAAACAATTCACACTTTCTACATCAATTTTATTATTTACTGAGGTGCGATGCCCAAATTATTCGTTTAAGTTATTGAGGGTTCGTATTTTAAGTAAAAGAGGTTTTGGACTCCGAGGGGAAGGGAACACAAAATTTTATGAATTTATAGAGGTTTTTACGTTATCCAGGTTTAAGTTATCAAGGTTCTACTGTATAATTCAACTGGAGGGTGTAGACTGTAGATACGATCTATTCACCCTAAATCAAATTGGCTTTTGCCACTATCAAAGTTCAGAAAAGGACACTAAAGGGTTACATAACATCTGATTCAACTAAAACCGAATCTTCTTGCAAAATTTATTAATTTGATCTTAACCGAGTGGCCAACAGAATATTTGTATTTAGGTTTCTGGAGACTTTCAATTTCTAAAAATCTTCTTCTGATCCTACCGTGATTCGAGACAAGATAAAAACAAGATTGCCATTGTAAAAATTGAGACAAAATCAAGAGAATCGCGTCGAAGAATTTCGAGATCAGCAAAAGTTATTATCAAGACTCTCGACATATTTTTTACATTTTAATAAATAAATGTGTTGGCAAATATCGGGACTTGAATAAAGATAATAAATTATGGTCAAGAAATTGGATAAGACAAGAAAATAAAAATTACATCGCGTCGAACAATTTCGAGATCAGCAAAGGTTATTTTAAAGACTCTCGACATATTTTTTGCATTTTAATAAACAAATGTGTTGGCAGTTATGGGGACTTTCAATAAAGATAAAATATTATGGTCTAGAAATTGGACAAGATAAGAAAATGAAAATTACATTCTTGATCTTGATTTTCAAGCCAAGAGAAAAGTTGGACGTCATGTCGTGGTGAAACCCTATTTCTATATATAATTCAACTGGAGGGTGTATACTGTAGATACAATCTATTCACCTTAGATCAAATTGGCGTCTGCCATCATCAAGAGTTCAGAAAAGGAATCAAAAGGGTTATATAACATCTGATTCAACTAAAACCGAATCTTCTTACAAAATTTATTTATTTTTCAATTTTCAAAAATCTTCTTCTGATCCTACCTTGACTCGGTACAAGATAAAAACAAGAACGCCGATATAAAAATTGAGACAAGATCAAGAAAATCGCTTCGAAGAATTTCGAAATCAGCAAAGGTTATTATCAAGACTCTCGACATATTTTTTGCATTTTAATAAAAAAATGTGTCGGCAAATATCGGGACTTGGACCAAGATAATTAATTATGGTCAAGAAATTGGATAAGGCAAGAAAATAAAAATTACTTTCTTGATCGTCATTTGCAAAGCAAGAGAGAAGTTGGACGTTTTGATCAAAACTCTTATCGTGGTGAAACCCTATTGCTATAGATATATAATTCAACTGGAGGGTGTATACTGTAGATACGGTCTACTCATCCTAGATCAAATTGGCGTTTGCAATTATAAAGAGTACAGAAAATGAGTCCAAAAAATTTATAACAAGCTTTTTAATTAAAATTGAATCATCTTGCGAAATTATGTAGGTACCTACATGAGAAATAGGAAAGAGGAGTCTAATATCTTAGATGTTTCATAAGAAAAACTGTCTTCAATTTTTTAATATACCTACCTAATGCTTTTAAAAGTAACCACCAATTGTTCTTACCCGCCAACATTTGATTTAAAGTTGGAGAAGGAAACAAGTTAATTTGAAAAACGCGTTCAAAAATACTACATTAGTATAATATGATGTAGTTTCTAACCACTTATTTATTTTCTGTTGTAATTTATTAATTACTGAGATTCTCCTCAATAATCTTATATAAATCGTTGAAAAACTTTTTCGAAACATTCTAACCAACTATTTGATAATTATTACATGCAATGGAGTCTTAAAAGCCACAAAACTCGTTTGACGTTTGAGCTACTGAAGATCCAATTTAACAAATTATAGAGATTCACATAAGTGTATTAAAAAAGAATTAATGCAACTGAATGAAATATAAATTTTTAGTTTTTTATAAAAAATAACCCTTTTCTAAAATATTCATGAATAGCTATAATGGGCACTTATTAAATTGAAAGTTGGGAAACTTGATTATTAATTAGGGAGTTTACCAACATATTTAGTAATTTTCTGTGGGTGTTTTCATGAAACACTTTGAAGATCCATATTTAAAGGATGTTAATATAATGGGTGACTTAATATGACACCAATACTTATTATTTTCGAGGCCTTACAACCAATTACTGTTTGATAAATTATCAGAAGGTTTATCACTGTAATATCAATTTAACAATTTAATTTAATCGTTTAAGTTTTTCGATTTGATTTGAAGGCTATATCTTCTAGAAAAAAAAAAAATAGGAAATAACTGAAGACACATAATTATTAAGTTCCAGTTGATGCTGGTGAATACGTAAATACTAAAGAACTACAAAAAATAAATATCGTATTTTTACTATCTATTTGTTAAAATGATTTGATATAATAGTTACGTTTATCTATACCATTCACGAAGTGCAAAATCGCCTTTTCTTGTTGGCATAAAGTCGCGAAATTGAAGGGCCAGTGAGCTACATATATTACAGCTAATTCTTTCCAAATTCAATATCTCAAGTTCGTTTAAAACTATTTTTTCACGAGGGTTACTGTCTACTTACTACGTTCTTTCAAGTTTGTTTTATTTATATTGCAGTCAAATAAATTAAGCTTCAGATTTTTTAATCTTATATATTTTAGGTAATAGCTACCTACCAACAATTTCATTATTCAGACCTGGTAAATCCATAAAAAAAATGAAAACATTTACTTCAAAAGTGTTTTACGATTTTACACGTTTAAAAATATCGATTGTCTTGAAAGAATTGCATTTGCAGTGATCTCGCTCCGATGGAGCAGAAAAAAAGGAACGCTCATTTACCTACAACTGTGTTGCAACAATACCATGTGCCATTTTCGACAAATTATTTATTCACAACTGCGCAAACTTCACCGAGTCACACAATTATTATTACAACATGTACTTAAGTACAACATGTGTCAATGATACGCATGATTATCTTAAAAGTTTGGACTTTTTTTGAATAAATAAACATTGAATGACACATTACTTACTTGTAGGTGGATATAGTATTATGTAATTATGTAAAAAAAAATTAAACCTACACAAAGTGTTTTACAAATGGTACAATACTTCATTTATTAAACAAGTTAATATAATGTTAAATAAATCAATAATAGTCCGGTCAATTTAGACATTCGAAGCTACATAAATTACCACTAAGCTGAAAATCAGTAAGATTGTTTAAAATATGATTAAAAATAAAATTTGAAAGTTCCCCATCTTTCCCTTGTATGGAAAAAATTTTTTTTTCAAGGCCAAAGGTCAAAAAAATGAGTTTCGCGATTTTCAGCAAAAAAGGTAAGTTTTATCATAAAAATACTTCAGATAAAGAATTGTAGATCATAAAATTATCTATAAAATATGTATCAATATTTTTTTCCTAAGAGCCACCGTTTCTGAGATTATCAGGTAAAATGAAACCCAGTCCCTTATTTTATACGCCAGTGTAATCTCGACACAACATCGTCTCCTGTTCAATTGTATGCGTGGCTAGGGTCTAATACCTGCTTTATGTCAGTGTGCCCAATAAATGAAATACTGTTAGTCTCATAGTTGCCATATTAGGGGATTTTCCCCAAAATATAGGGGATTTTTTTCCTTTGGGGTATTTTTTGGGGGATATATTTTTTAGGGGAATTCTTCTGGGGAAAAATTTTTGCTCTACAATCTTTTTCTATATGCACTAAATATTTTCTAGTTCTTGGGGATTTTTGTCACATAGCTTTTTTTGGGGTATTTTAGAGATACATATTTAAAGATAATTTTATGATCTACAATTTTTGTCTGAGGTAATTTTATAATAAAACTTACCGTTTTGCTTAAAATCGCGAAAAACTCATTTTTTTGACCTTTAACCTTTAATAAATTTTTTTCCATACAGGGGAAAGATGGAAACTTTCAAATTTTATTTTTAATCATATTTTTAACAATCTCATTGATTTTCAGCTTGGTGGAAATTTATGTAGCTTTACTCTTATTTTTTGGTCTAATGTGACCGGACTGATAAGTAATTATTCCTTTTGTCTACCGTCAAAAGTAAGAATTTATTATGAAGCACTTTGACTTATATTGATGAATAAAACTTTTCAATTTGACGAGCTTTTCAAAATATTTTCGATTGTTATAAAAATTCCGTTGGGAATCTCCATCAGATTTAAATGTACTCACTGAAAGTTGTTTTTTATTATTTTGAGAGGTACTTTTGATATTTATTTAATAACTACTTACAAAGCATTTTTATCATACTTAAAAATTTATATCGAGGAAGCTTTTATATATTGTAACTCCATAATATCGTAGAAATAAAATAACACAAGTTACAAACAACAATTTATTGTACCATAATGTACATTTCGCCACACAGCACCCTCAAGCACCAAAATTATATGGTTTAATCAAATTACATAAAACGAACAAAATAGGTTAGCTTACCTTCTTCAGGAAGTTCACTTCAGTCCCTGAAGAAAGTAACCTTGTTACCGAAAAGTGCTTCGGACAGCTTAAGTGTCGTTTTTTGGCGTTGGGGTTTGAGCTATTGTGTTCGTTCTACAACAACCGCCAAAGTTTTTCCAGTCTTCATTTAAATTACATAAAGATAATTACCCAATAAGACCAGTTGTATCCTACATGCAAGCCCCTTGTACAAATCTCTCAAAATATTTAGTCAAAAAAATTTCAGAACTCATAAATTTTAAACCTAGTTTCTCAATCAAAAACTCACTAGACCTTATTAATAAAATTTCTCATTTAGATTTACCTAAAAATTGCAAATTAATTTCTTTCGATGTATGCAATTTGTTTTGAAGTATTCCTCCTAATAAAGTTTTAAATATGGTTAAATTCCACCTCCAAGACAATTTGGTAAACCCGTGATTATTTCATCACGTTACTTAATATTTGCTTGAAACAAAATTATGTTGTTTTTGAAAATACCTATTACCAAGCAATGGGTAACCCGCTGAGCCCTTTGTTGGCAGAATTATTTTTGAATAATTTAGAAATAACAATTAGTAGAAATATTCTATTTAAGAAATGCTTATATTGGTACCGTTACGTAGATGACATTTTAGTATGCTTTTTAGGAACTGATAGACATATTATTTTTTTTAAATAAATTACACACAAAAATTAAATTCACATTAGAAATAGAACAAAATAGATCTATAAATTTCCCTGACCTAACAATTTCTAATAAAAATAATAAACATTCCTTCTCAATTTATCATAAACAATCACACACTGACACTATTATACATTCAAAATCCTTCCATCCTTTATCTCACAAACTGGCCTTTTTTCATTCATCTCTTCTTAGACTCATAACGGTAGGTACCTATGTCAGAAGTAGATTACAATAAAGAATTGAATAGGATATATGTCATTGCCAAAAATAATGGCTTTAATACCTCAATCGTAACAAAAATACTTAATAAAAAATTATCTAAAAAAACACTTAATCTTGTTTATCCGTATATAGCTAATAAAAAAACTAATTTAAATTCACTCACATACATAGGTAATTTTTCAGTTAAAGTAGGCAAATACATATCAGATTACACGAATTCAATAATTTCCTTCAAAATGAACAACAGGCTTGGTAGATACATAAAAAACAATAAAGATTTTTCTAAGAGAGATACAAAATCAGGGGTGTATAAATTAAATTGCGGTAGTTGCAATAAATCTTATATCGGCCAAACTGGTAGGTGCTTTAAAGATCGTATTAACGAACATAAAAAGATTTTTGAAAATAAAAACGATAACTCTACTTACGCGCTACATCTTATTGAAAATAATCATAGTTTTGATGAAATTTTCAAAATCTTACTATATAGAGAAGACAGGACTTAAATTGAATTTATATGAAAGTTTGGAAATCAATAAACTATAATAAATAAAAAAGGTTTGATCATTTAATGACCAATTAGACACCAACAATTCTCCTTTGTTGAGCATTTAATAGAATATGTATTTTCTCTCCCCCCCCCCTTTTGTAATTAGTATTTAAGCGAATTGTTACTTAGTTTAAGTTGTATTTCTTTCTTCCACCTGAAGAAGCCACTGTGTGGCGAAATGTACATTGTGGTACAATAAATTGTTGTTTGTAACTTGTGTATTTTATTTCTACGTTAAAAATTTGTTATTGACAATAAACGTAAGAGGTATACATTTACGGTAAATAGGTACTATATTTATGACATGAGATTGCAGATAAATATTTGATTGAAAATTTTAGAATTGCAATAAACACTTTAAGGGATAAGTTTAAAAATAAATTTGCACTTTCAGAAAACATTAAGTTGTAAAGATATGTATAGTGGAATTTCAACTGCTCAAGTCAAAAATCGAAATAATGAGCTTTTAGTTTAAGAAGTTTATAAAGACGTAGCCAAACCTTTTGTAACTTGCGGCCACACCAAATCTAGAAGTTCACAACTACCATATAGGGTAAATTCCATGTGAGAAAGATCCCACCTGATTTACCAAATTTAATATTAAAGAGAAGGGAATAGTTAAAATTAAAAGAAAACACCTTACATAATTAATAAACACCCTCCTCCAAGTAGGAGAACGTAAGTCATAACTAACTTTGTATGCTGCATAACCTACCTACCTATTTATTTACCTGTTTGTGTCGTACCTGTATTATTAAATGATTAACTCACATGCAATCAATCATATAGTATAACACTTTAAAAATTTAGGGGTTGGTAGCTAACTTCTATAACTTACATAGTAGGTATTATCTCATTCCTAATGAGGTTTAAGTTCTTCTTAAGTCTTCTACATAAACAAGTTGTACGGTTCATGCCTATTAATTCTAAATTTAATGTGGTTCAGTGACGTTTATAGATCCATATTTATGTAGTTGTTACACGCTCATCATAATTAAGGTAGATGATCGTAACGGCACCTACAGGAAATTTTTCTTAGTTTAAATGCAAGTAATTATCGTTAGGTAAGTCACTCACTTATTCGACTAAATTACATAGTACGAGAAAAACACTTAACACAGAGAATAATTGCATAGTAGAATTTTACAGGTGCATTAGTATAAACAGAAATAAAAATTATCATTACGTAAAAATAAATTATAATACTAATCTGTATGTTGTTCAATATATGTGAATGACGCACCTACAAAGCCTTAGTGCTTTAGAAGAAATTTGTAAAAAGTTTTTAGAAAGGGCTGCATGATAAGATAAATAATAAAAGTAAGAAGACCTTAAGGTAGACTACCGATATGGAAAGGTATTATATACTTAAAGTTTAAAAATATATAAGTATTTCTTTTTAGGGGCCCTTCATAAAATACGTTCGCATTAAAGGGGGGGGGGGGGGTCTACGGCAACGTATAGTTCGCTGTTCATCAAAAAATTTTACTGAATTTTTACAAAATGCTTAGACTTCTGATAAATAGAAATATTGTTTATTTGTTCATTACAAAAGATATTTATTAATTTATTTAAATTTTATAATGAAAATAAATAAATATTTTTGACTATCAAAATTTGTGTATTATCAATCAAAAATTTATCATATTCAGGGGGGGGGGTTAGTGTTTGTGACGTAATATTTACAGGGGGTCTCAGAAAGTGTGACACAGCGTGACAACCGGGAGAAGGGGGTCAAAAAAAGTTAATTTTAGCGTGACGTATTTTATGAACAGCCCCTTAACAAAAAAAAAAGAACACTTGATGGAACACAAAACCACATTTATGTTTGTTTGGTGTAATTTTGCATAGCATACAAAAGAATCTTTTGTATTCTGATAAAATGTAGAGAAAATTGTCAGTTGCAATGTGCTAATAATTTTTGACTAAGCAAACATATTGATCAATAAAAATAAATTCTTGGTGTCATGATGTAGTAATTAATGTAAAATGTACCAAAAATAAATGTTTTTATTGAATGAGAATAGTTAAACAGAATATGGAAGGTGAAGTAGAAAAACATTATAATCTTTGTCTCTCCATATTGCCGACTAGCTGCGAAACCCGGCGTTGCCCGGGTTAAAAAATATCGCACGTACAAATTTAATCTATGTACCATTAAACGTATGTTGTATGTAATGAAGACGAAATTTAATTATTAATTATTCAATATTTTATTGGTTTTATTTTTTTTCGTGGGACCCTATTTTTTTTATAAAATAAAAGTAGCCTAAGTTGCACGTATATCAAGTTAGCACGACAAAACTATTTTTCCTATTTCTGATTTGCACTATAATTTGTCGCTAATTTCTTATCAAATCCAAAAATTTCTCCAGCTTATAAGCGAAAAACTGCTGAAAAATCATCAAACAATTAATAAAGGAGTTCTTTGTTACGTTTGTTTTAAAAGATCGGATTTATTTACCAATTTTTTTAAATTAGGTTTTCCCTGTTTCCCCCAAGTTAGGCAACACGTTACCTTTCGAGAGTTTGATGACTTTCCAGCAGTTTTTTGCTTATCAATTGGAGATAAGACTAGCGACAAATTCTTTGAATGTGTCATCTTTCAGTGACAAATTAGCGACAAATTATGGTCTTTACAGTAATATCCTACGACATTTCCTTTTCGAGATAGGTACGCTATGTGTAGTGCTAGCTTGATATCAAACTAGCATATTAGCTGATTATGGCTAAATGGCACGAGCGACAAATTTTTGAATCTGGTACGTAAGAAATTAGCGATAAATTATAGTGCAAGTCAGAAATCGGAAAAATAACTTTGTCGTGCTAGCTAAGTTATTCCTTATTACATCAACTCTCTGCCAGTGAAAGCCGTCAAAATCGGTCCAGCCGTTTCAGAGATTTGTCGGAACATACAGGCAGACAGACAGACAAAAATTGTAAAAAAAGTTATTTTGGTACCTGTACGTACCGTGTATTTTTTAGGAACTTTGTGACACAAGTAACAGTAACATGAAAGTTTTTCAATTTTTCTTCCTTTTCTGATACATATATAGGATCCTAGTAAATAACAAGCTACTAAGCAGATCTAGCTATGGTGGTTACCCTATTTATTGGAATTGATGCAGTGTAAGGCCTTTTTCAACCGCTTTACTGCATACTGTTGAGATTGACCTATAGCCTAGAAATGATAACTCTATTCCAACCCTTTATTGATTTGTCCTGTTGAAAATAACTTGGCATTGGTGTAGATAACCTACACCGGTCCATTAATGGTATGATCTATGAGATTAGCTTCGCTTTTGTATACATAGATAACCTACCGTAAGCGTTTCGTATTAATTCAATTAAAATGAATAAAAATTTTCTTCAATTTATTATAATCCTGAATATCCTAAATATTTTTATTAGAATCGATTAACTTGATTAAGGTTAAATAATATAATTTAGAATCAGTCCCATCCTGGTTACCCGACAAGTCTCATACATTTTCAACTACTTATCTACTACAAGATCGAGGGTGTAGCTCCAAAAAAAAAATCTTTTTTTTTATATTGATTTGTTGAATATGACGGAAACTGTTTATTATTAGCTGCTGTGGAAATTAGGTACTTTCTAATATGCGAGCAGGTAGCATAACATTATAATATTTATTGTAGTCTGCCTCATAGCTGTTTTAGTACGTCTATTTCAAAAAGTGCTTTATTACAGAATATTTCATGCAATTTTCACTGTTTATTTAATTTAAGTCATAAGGAACTTGTTTTTGCTTGAACGATCAGAAAAGGAATCGTATCGGAAAGAGAATCGTGAACGCGGATATTGAATTTGTCAATGTGTGCAATAAAATGAGTATGTACGAACATGTACGAGTATTACTATTAGTTTTTAATTTAGCGCACTGAAGAAGAGTTTGTATTTCAATTAGCCTTGTGAAATTTTTAGCAAGGTCGACTCAACGAACATAATAATGCCACTATAACATAATCTACACGGAGTGAACAGGTAGAGGTCATTTCAATTAAACGAATGATTGAATGAATGAATGAATGAATGAATTGATATACATATATGTTCAAATTTGAATTAGATCTAGAAAAAGTAACTACCTATATAAAAAATATTCTTTTACAACATTTAAAGTAAAATATTTTCGCTTCAACCGAATTAACAGTATCGTACGATACTTTTTCATATAGGAGATTGTGCGCTTATACTTTTGCATGTTGGGTTGCCTGAAAATCATTGTCTGATTGTTGTAGGTTACATACTTCTAACTTTAATTTATTTTTTTACCTATATGATATAAGTAAGAAAATGCATTAAATTGAGGAAATTGTTACGTAAAAAAGTTGCTCTAGAGCAGGGTTGGCATGTTTTAAACAACGTATTTTAAAACACGTGTTTCAAACACTGTTTAAAACAAAATCTAAATAAAACATGGTCTAAATTAAAGTGCTTTTAAAACAAAAATAAAAAGTAACATATTAATTATTCTTTAAATTTACTTGGCTAGAGAAGAATTATGGTTTGTTGGTATAAAATAAGGAAACAATCTCACTCGTTACTAGAAGAAATCACATTTATTTATTACAGTGGTGGATTTACCAGCAGGCTAGAGCCTAGGGCGGCAGATTTTAGGGGGCGGCAAACTTTGCTCAAAAATTTTTTTGTCTTACAGAAATTAAAAAAAAAATATTATATTATACACGGAAAAAAACGAGGCTCAAAAAATCAACAAAAATTACAATATTTTGGTGCTATACAGTATACTGAATACACTAATGTCTGTATATGAAAAATTACTAAACGTTTATTTATAAAATATACTATTGTGATTTTGAATTTTTAAAATATTCCAATAGCGTTTAAGTATTACATTTTAAATTTAGTATTTTTACCTATTTTTCAAATTAATTATTGCCATAATTTTTCTTTAGGTCCACCCACACTATTCAATTAATGTGTAATATGTTTCACCACTTAAATATTCTATTCGAAGAGAAATGGGGTCCGAAAATAATTGCCTAAAAAGAACAATAAAAAAATATTATATAGATATATATGTGGAAAATTAATACTTTTCTATTGATATTTCTGATGATATTAACAACCTGTTTGAGTGTAGAATAAAAATTTAATAAATTTACACGTAAAAAATTGCATATTGTTGCACAGAATTTCATAAATATTATACATTTCTTAGAATGATGATAATTAAAAAAAAAACAATAATGATAATATTGTAATGAATAAAAGCTGTAAATATCCATTCAACAAAAGTTCTTCTTAACATTCTTACATTTTTAATCCTAATGAATTCGTATCAATATTTGTTGATTAGTCTTATAAAAATATAATACAATCATAAAGTTGCAATTTCATTAACAAAAAATTGATTGTGAATTTGGGTATAGAATTGCAGGTGTCAGTAGGGGCGGCAAATTTTGAATAGCCTACGGGCGGCAAATTTGTAAATCCGCCACTGATTTATTAGCTTGGATAATTCTACTCACGAAATATTTTTAGACGTTTTTGGATCTAGAACTCCTGGTTTTCTTGAAAAATACGGCGTGGTATAGGTAAATTCGTACATCTTTAGCCATTTTTTCATAAAAAAAAATTAAAAAAGCATGTCCAATAAATGCAATTTAAAGCTTTCGGAAGATGTGATGCTTTGTTCAAAAGCTTTTGAGAATTCGGTTAATTTAATACAATTTTCTAAGAAGTAGGATATATTTTCAGATGGACGTGCTTCTGCGACACTAATAAATAAAATATCGATGAAGAATCTACGTTCGGTGAATGTTTTGTATAGAGAATGGCCAGCTTAAAACATGTGTCTATAATAAACGAGAAAAAAGGTTTAAACATATAAAACGTATGTTTGAAACATTTTCAACTGTTTGTTTCAAAAATTTAATAAAAAACTGGACCTTTCGGGCTGCAACCTAGAGCCTCGTGGATATAAAGGACCCCCAACCCTCACTGACGACAATTTATAAAATAAAAAATAACTAAAAATATTAAAAAATATAATCGAACGGTTGACAAACTATTTTGTCGTATTTTTTCCCATGCGATTACATATTTTAGAAGACAACTTTTTGACAACATGGTAATTAGTTTATCAATTAGGTAGGCCCCCAAGCAGTATCAGCCCAAGGACTCTCAAATTCACCGTCATCCCTTGGTATAGGAGGCATCTGGACTTTAAATATTGTTATTTGATATTTAATAATTATATAGCTTTATGTCATTTTCCATATAGTAAGTAATTTTTGAACATTTGTTACACCGCTAATTTTCTACTGTTTACAATTTACTTATACTGAAAACCGAAAATACAATATTATATGTGTAGATAGTACTTTTATAAGCATTGAATTTTTAAAGGTGAATTTGACTGTTTAAAAGAAATTACAAGCAGAATTAAATATTCAGCAAACCGTATTTGCCTTGACTTCAATAATGCTGTTAAAAACCGAATAAGGTGCCTACATACATACGTACCTAAACACCATGCCCATGGATGTATTTTTAACAAACATTACAAACCTCCAGAAATGAAAACATGTTTAATATTCTTGTAAAGTAAATTTAACTAATGTTGTTGCAAAAATTTAATGCGAAGGTACCGTTTAAAATGTAAGTACTGAACTACTAATTTTATTATGAAAAAGTCTACATAAAAATAATGCGTTGTAAAGACCACAATTGTGTAATTATGTCTACAAAGACATCAACGTTACAACCATTTAAAAGTAGTATGTAACTGCATAGCACATGCAAGGGTTTGTTTAAAAACAGAAAAATCCACAAACATACACACTTTTTCTATTCAAACATTGACTTACTGTCGTTTTTTAAAAAAAATTGCTATTATATTACGAAATTATTTTGTAAATTGTAAAGACAATAATATTATGGCATGTATTTAGTCTGTAATTATAATATTCATTTTTTAGTTATATTTTCTGTTACAGTACCAAACTAACTATTGAAATTAATTTGGAAACTTAATTTTCACCTCTTTCTTTGTTATTAGACATGAATTTAATGTTTTGTGTCTGACGTTTTATTAAATTCCAGCATTACAAAAAAAAGAAAAGGAAATATGCAATTTCAAAATGCTTTTCGTATTGATAAACGCTACTTCTATTTGTTAGTCGATTTCAAAGGACCAATTAAAACTGCAGGTACTTTAAAATGGAAAAAAATAAGATGCTAACCTGTGCACTATACCTTACTAAAAAAGTTAAAAGCCAAAAACATTGACATAAATCGTCAAAAACTCCTTTTACACTTACGTTTATATATATTTTTTGTGATTTTTTTTGAATACGAAATGTCTAAAGTAAATATAACACCATGAAAAACATACTATAAAATGTAACCAATTTAAGTGCACAATAATTTTTATTTCGGGCACAAAATGCGCCAGAAATTACCTTTATCAGCCCAGATACTTTTGTAATCTACAATTTCATAAATTGAGCGATAAGGATATTTTAAACACATTTTCATTAGTTTTTCATAAACTATCAAATGTAAACACAAAACAGTAATTGGTAGGTTGTAAAATTGTTAATGTCGCATTTTTATCACAGTTTCATTAGGTAAGTACTTCAATTGATGTTCGTGTAATAATAAAATTTTAGACAGTCTGAATTAATTTTTTTTTAATAAGCTTTTGATCCATGAAGAACAGGATATAGTATCCTACAAAGTGAAATATTCACTTATAAATAAATTAAACAAAGCTCGTTTGATTATATATATTTATCTGTATCGAACGTGATGTAACAAACGAAATCATCCACGTATTGATTTATTAATAGTTGAATCATTAATTTATTGGCTACCTAATTATGTTTGTTTTCATAGAAGTACATACCTACTGATATTATTGTAGGTCATTAACTTTTGATATAATTAACTATGTCTATATTTTTTCTAAACTTTTTTGGCGTGGGTAATAATTGAGTTACATTAAAAATTAATAATCGTTAATTTGCTGGTACTTTATTTACCTTGCTGCAAGCTAAAAGTGTCAATTGTTGGATAAGTACTTATTATGTTAATAAACCTGTTGGTTGATTGTTGATTTCGTACAAATTACGTTCTAGATCGAAAATATGTCGAGTGTTGTAGTGGATATATTACAATATGATGTTAAAAATAATGAGTTTACATATTTAACGTTATCTTAGATCTTTAAATAACAAAAGTCTGAGATATAAAATAATTTAATAAATAAATCTGCATAGCTACAATAGAATTCACATTTTTGGGGAATTTTACTATGAAAATCTTGCCAACCCCTAGGGGATTAAATGGGGCTTCCAAATTTAGTAATTATGTAAAAAATTCTACTTCGGTAACGCTGTACCCTATTAAATATTTGCTAATTTCAACCCCTAAAAGGGGAAATTCTTCCAAAAATTGTCTGCTTATAGCGTAAGCACAACTTAAAAATGGCTGGACTCATTTTGCTAAATATTTTTTTAAGCGTTTGTTATAGTCTCAGTCAGGTTTTTATGGAATTAAAAATTGATAAAGTTGCCCCAAAAATTGAGAAATTTGAGAAAAACTGAAATTGTTTTTGTAACCAAAGTAAAACACTTCTCCTTCCCGATATGATATATTTTTTTAATTTATTAGTTTATGGACATGGCCTTGTAGAACACTGCATTTACTTTTTTTAAACCGCATATAAACGATTGTAAAAAAAAATTATGTACTTCTGTCTTTAAAGAGTTTATACATTAATTTTTATAAACGGTGCCTAGTAGTGTTTACCCCTGCTTTCCTGCAATAGATAGATTTTCGCCCAAGACATTGTAATGTGACTAAGTTTTCAATTAATCGACGAGATATCACACTAATATTATAAAGGCGATAGTGTTTGTTAGTGTGTATGTTTGTTACTTCTTCACGTCTAAACGGCTGGAGCGATTTTAATAAAATTTGGTATGGAGTTAACTGACACCCTGGATTAACACATAGGCTACGTTTTACTGCGGGAAAATATCTTATTCCCATGGGAAAATCGATGAAAATGAATTCGCGGAATATTATAAATGCGAAAGTAACTCTGTCTGTATGCTACACAATCTCGCCTAAAATTTACTGAACCGATTTAAATGAAATTTGGTACAGAGATAGTTTAGAGTCTGAGAAAGGACATAGGCTACTTTTTAATGCGAAAAAAGGGTTGTAAGGGGTTGAAATAGGAAAGTTTGTGCGGAAATTCCGTAATTTTTAAAGATAGAAGCTTCAAACTTATTTTTTAGACTTTTGATTAGATATAAATAAATACGACATTCAATGTTTGTAAAAATTTTACCCTAAAGGGGATAAAATTAGCCGATGAAAGTTTTTGTGTAATGACGTCGTCGAAAAAGCTTACGGCCCAGAAAATTAAAATATTAAGTGTAAAAAGTTATAGAGGTTTTGTTTATTTGGATCAATAAAAATAGTTGAATACTAAGCTGTATAAACTATTTTAAACTATAATTAAACTATATTAATCTATAATATTATAAATGCGAAAGTAACTCTGTCTGTCTGTGTTACGCAATCACGCCCAAACTACTGAACCGATTTAAATAAGAATTTGGTACAGAGATAGATAAGTAGTTATAAAGCTAGAGGCTTGCTACCTTTTGATTAGATATAAATACGACATTTAAAGTTTGTAAAAATTTTACCCTAAATAGGGCAAAAATAAGGAATGAAAGTTTTTGCGAAATGACGTCGACAAAAAATCTTACTGTCCAGAAAATAAAAATATAGAAGAAAAAATTTTAAATGCTGCCGAAAGTCACTATTCCATGCGGACGAAGTCGCGGGCATAGCTAGTAAAATATAAAATCAATTATACAATAAAATAATATTGGTACTTACCACCCTTCGTCCGTTTATAAGGGCTGCAGAAGATCCTAAAATTTCCCTCCTTTCCGTATCAGTTTCGGAGGCCACGGTGCTCGTACCAGCCACGGAGTTCGACCTGACTGTCGCATAATCGTAAAAATTATCGGTGCTTGCGGCATACGTTGTGCCTTTTGAAGAAATTCCATCGAACGGTATTATATTCGCATTACGACCAATACTATTTGTGTGATAGTAACTATTCGTATATGTGGAATATACAGATTTGTTATCGGCATTTTCGTTTTCGGGGACGTATGAAATATTATCGTAAGAATAATTGTTGAAATCGTCAGTCACAATGCTGTTGTATTGGTCGATTGCTCGAACTGATGAAGCGAGTTTTGGTCTGTAGCTCTCAGGAAACAAGGAAATCCTTTGTCCTATCTGTAAAAAAATTCTTAATTAAAAAACCATATAAATATATGCAATTCTCCAAAATTTGTATTACAAGCCATGACAATATGGTAAACACTTTTTGTAAAATAAATTCTCGGTTTTGGTTATCATCCGTTATCTTCTTGTATCTCCTAAATTAGATATCAACAAATATCAGGTGTGGGGTACTAAAATGTAAAAGGTGGATAAAATGTGTCTGTATGATGTCACGTTTTCTCAAGGCCCAAGCTTTATCTTAATTTTTATCTTAATCTAAACACGATTCATTTTTATTAGACTACAAGCAAAAACCAAGGTATCTTGGAATAAACAGCGCTTACTTTATAATCTGCAAACATTAGTAAAAATTCCTGTTCGCCTTAATATTTATGTTTGAATTAAGATAAAAATTTTCACGTTTTACTTAAAAGTCTACTTTTCATATACGAAAAGAATTCATTGTTAAACATAGCCCGATATTATTTTTTTCATATCTACTTAAGTATCCATGGCTTCAAATATAAATAGATAAATGATAATATAAATACTTATTAATATATTACAAAGTATAATATGGATGACCATATTTTTAATTTTCTTAGTAATAATGTACTCTTTTCTCACGGACCTCGTTTGTTTCTAAAAATAACAAAGTACACATACTATGTGGGATTAAAAGATGAGTATTTGGAGCAAGTATTAGAAGGATGCGAGGAAAGAAGATCAATGGAAAAATGTGTGAGTTAAATTAAGTAGGACGGTAGTAAACCGACTCTAAATATGAAAAAAATATAGAACATCTTAAAAGAAAGGGATAAAATAGGATATTTAAGGTTTTTCTTTTTCTTTATTTCTGGGATTTGTACGAGCCTGGATATGAGAATGGGTTTAATATTTCGTACTCTGAAAGTGGACATTTGTCTTTTTTTAGGATGACAACTCGAACGTCGATAAGCCGAATTTTTGATAAGTTGAACCAAATTGTTTGGCAATAGCATCAATTATGGGAAATATGTGTAGACTATTGATTGTTGCACTAGTCACTTGTTGAAACATATCTACATAATAAAATAAAATAGAAACGTGAAAAATAATCAATATGTGGTAGAGGGCAGCTTTTAATTCAATGTAGGTAGCAATGGGGAATTCGAAATATCTAATTGGTCATTAAGAATAATATTCTGTTTCCTATATCTATTAATTTCTAATTCATTAACAAAACATTTGTAGTGTTCGAGAATGCGAGTGTTAAAGGCCCCTGTCTGTCCTACATTGACCTTTTCACAGTTTATATATAATTTTTACTAGATTACTTGAACTCTCGAACTTCTATTATCTACTCAATAAGTCAAATTTTCTGAGGAATCCCTTAATAATGTGCTATTTTAAGATCTTTTCCTAATAACGATACTATGCAAGCAGGGAGGCAGTTCAGTTTCTACGATTAAAACTACTTTAAAAACGTTGTCTTTTGACTAAAAATTAAATGTTATGAAAAAATGGAAAGTGATGCACTATCTATCCATCTAACTGTAACATAAAATGAATACATAGAAATGTTCATTTACAAAAAATAAATTAAGAAGTATTAATCTACACTTAATTTATAGTTTATGATAGAAATTTGTAGTACTGAATACCTGTCTTAGTATGTTAACTAGAACCGTCAAATTATACGTTTTATTATTAAAATATCGCATGAATTCTTTCGAAGTATATACAGATGCGCATTAGATAAAAATTTTTGCGTATCCAGTTTCGCCTTCTTAAGGTATTTGAATGTTGTTGCTGTCGCAGCGCTCGAATAAAAATTTATTTTATATCCTGATACAATACCATTTGAAAAATTAAATTTAAAAGTCCTTGAGTGGTTAAATTTTAATAAATTAGAAATTGAATTAGTTGAATTTCAGTCAAGTACCATATAGAACCAAAAATTTGTTGATTTAAGAAATGATTTAGAAATTTATGAAAGTAATTTAATATTAGATAAAATAAATAAAATTGCAGAAGATGAAATTTAACTATACATGGAATTCAGTTCCTGACACGTTTAATTGTTTAAAACTTTAAAAATATTAGCAAAGGCAATTTCATCAATATTTTCATCGACGTGGGCATGTGAATCTCTATTTTCAAAATTAAATTTTATAAAAAATAAATATAGGAATAGAATGACGGATGAGTCGAGCTCTGCATGCGTACTGTTAAAATTAACTAAATATGAACCAGATATTAAATCTTTATCATCTTGTGTACAGCAACAAAAATCACATTAAAAACAATTTTTTTTAACGTGAATATATATCAATATCAATATATCAAATTTGTTGAGGTTAGATCTCTATGATACCTTTAAATTTACACGGTTAAATAATAAAATTATCGGTTCTAACTACAATATGGAAAGTACGAAGGAGTGCTGCGGGAAATGCAAAAAGAAAATTTCGAATAATGAATGCATTGGTTGTGAAGGAATTTGTCAAAAATGGTTTCACGCAAACTGTGTGTCAATCACAAAGGCAGAACTGGAAATGATAACAAAGATCACAAATCTCAAGTGGATGTGTGATGTGTGCAATGACCAATATGTCCATATGGTTGATAATTCTGTAAAGAAAATCATGCAAGAAACAATGGAATCAATGAAGATTACAATGGAGCAAATGATGGCGAAGAAATTAAATGAAATCCTGAGGAAGAATGTGAACTTGTGGAAACCAACAACTGAGCACAGGGTAACATATGCTGATCGAGTCAAGGAGCCTAGTCAAGAGGTGCTCATTGTTCACCCGAAGAAAAATCAAACCAGTGAGAAAACGAAGGAGGATTGTCAAGCAAAGCTGGACCCAACCCAAATGAAAGTTGGAATTGAGAACCTCAGGAAAATAAGGAATGGTGGTATTGCCATAACCTGTAAGACTAAAGATGAAATTCTGAAGATAAATACTGAAGTCCAATCAAAGATGGGGAAGGAGTATGAGGTTAAAATTCCAACCTTGAAGAAACCAAAGATAAGAATATTTGATTTGGAGGAGATGACAGATGAAGACTTATTAGAAGCCATAAGGAACCAGAATCCTCAGATTGTCAAGCCGGAATCGGAGCTGGAAGTGAAGATAAATAAGAAGGCTAGGAAAGCATACATGGTGGTCATCGAACTGGATCCTCAAACATTCGAGAGGGTCATGGAGGAGAAAAAGCTGAAGATTAAATGGCAACGGTGCCAAGTTAATGAATATCTAGGGATCTCTCGATGCATAAAATGTTATTCATATGACCATTGGAATGCTGAATGTGACAAGGAAAAGAGGTGCTTGAAATGTGGGGAAGAACATATGGCAAAAGACTGTAAAGCTGATCAATTAAAATGTTCAAATTGTGTTAATGCAAATGAAAAGCTGCATCTTAACTTGGATGTTAGGCACAGTGTACTCAGTACTGAGTGTCCAGTGTACCAAAGGAGAGTGAGCATGAAAAGGAGAGCAATAATGTATAAAAATATATAGCAACCACCGAGGCAAGATAATCAGGATAATGGAGGTGTCATTGTCTTAAATGTTGATGGTTTGATAGCTAAGAGAGACATGATTTCACTCTTTATGTTTGAAACTAAACCAATATTGGTGATAGTTGTTGAATCTCATGTAACTAAAGATGATGAGGATGCGCTAATTAACATTGACGGTTACTCATGTATTAGGTGTGATTCATATACTAAGCATACAGGGGGAATTGTAATGTATGTTGTTGAAAACTTGTCATTTGAAGTTGTAAAAAGTGATGTGAGGCAGAGAGACTGGTGGATATTAGCTATTAAGTTATTTATTGGATCTGAGTTAATAGGGACATTTGCAGGGGTTTACAGATCACCAAGCTGTAGTAAAAGTGAATTTTTAGATAGCTTTTCATTGGCTATGGAAGAAATTTTGGACATGAGCCAAAAAGAATGTACAATTGGGGGGGATTTCAATATAGATTGGTTCAAAACAGATGATTATTATACAAATAGACTGAAATCGTCTATATATGGGGCTGGTTTAAAGCAAATGGTAACTGAAGCAACTAGAATCACCAAAGACAGTGAAACTTTGATTGACCTTGTGCTTACTGATAATAGGAATTTAGTATGTACGGTTTTACATGAACCAAGGCTTTCTGATCACAGTATGATTCATTTTAAAGGAGTGTTAAATAGATACATTGGTAAAAGAGAAAAGTTTTTAATGAAAGGGAAGATTGATTACAACAAGTTATCTGATCTACTGGAACAAAGATTGAGAGAAACTACAGATGTAAATGGAATGGATGTAGGAATTGAAACTGGGTATAATATTTTGAGAGAGACGATAATTCAAAGTGTTCAGGCGTCTAGGAGGCCAGATATATGGGTGAATAAACAGCCATGTCCATGGTTTTCACCAGAAATTAAGGATTATATGAGGCAAAGAGATATAGCATATGGTAGATTTTTGTTATTGAAGGAAATAGGCCAGGGGTCAGAAGAAGCATGGAATCTGTACAAACGGTGTAGAAATAACTGTGTAAATTCATGGAGGGAGGCAAAGAAAGAGTATTATGAAGATAGCTTTCAAAGACTAAAGAATGAACCAAATAAACTATGGAAGCACTTAAAAACTTTGTACCAAGCTAAAACAAAAGAAATGAAATATGTTGTATTTGAGGATGAATATGTATTTAATGCCCAGGAAGTGGCAAACAGACTTAATCAATATTTTGTTAACAGTGTCAATGAAATTGTTGCAAATATACCTAACACAAATGGTTATGAATTGATTGGGAGGGTGCAAGATGTTAGTCTAAGTAAATTTCCTGAAGTAAGCATACTGGATATTGAAAGGATTGTACATAATTTAAAGAATACAACTGGACCCGATGGCATTAGTAGTGAAATTATGAAAAAGTTGTGGCCAATAATTGGTGATAAAATAACAAATATTATAGGAGAGTCCCTCACTCAAAGAATGTTACCTAGGACATTAAAAACATCGGTTGTTGTTCCTATTACCAAGGTTAAAGGAAGTGCAAGGTGTAATGATCTCAGACCCATTAATACTCTCCCAATAATTGAGAAAGTTACTGAGACTGTAGTATATGAAACACTCCTAGAATATGTTAAACAAAATGACATGATAACAGAGCATCAATCAGGATTCCGAGAAAAGCACAGTACTGAGTCAGCGCTACAGTTGGTAATAGAGGAATGGTTAAGAGCGATTGACAAGGGAGAAGGAGTAGTGGCAGTATTCTTGGATTATAAAAGAGCTTTTGAGACAATTAACAGGCCCTTGCTATTGAGGAAATTGAGAGATTTGTATAGAATTACTGATCAAGTATATGAATGGATAGATGATTACTTAAGTGAAAGGTATCAGACTGTGCGTTTTAACTCTAATGTATCTAAAGAGGAGGAAGTCATACATGGGGTTCCACAAGGGAGTAAGTTGGGACCATTGCTATTTATACTGTATATAAATGACCTACCTGGGGTACTTGAACAATGTAGGATACATATGTTTGCTGATGATACTTTAATATACATGAGTGGGGAGAATGCTCAAAATGTTGTCAATGTGATCAATGAAGAATTGAATGTAGTTTGTGAATGGCTGTGCAAGAACTATTTGGGGATAAATGTGCAAAAAACAAAATGTATGGTGCTGGGGAAGAGGGGATTCAGGGATGAGACAGAGGCCGGACACACAGTTGTACTTATGGGTTCTAGTCTGGAGTGGGTAAAGAATTACAAATACCTTGGGGTTATTATAGATAATAGTTTAAGTTTCAAAAACCATGTTGAATACATTAATAATAAAATAGCAAAGAAAGTTAATCTCTTGTACAAATTACGAAAAACACTGTCAAAAACGGCCAAAGAATTGTTATTTAAGTTACTCTTGGTTCCTCATATAAGATATTGTTCTACTATTCTATCTATGATAAGCAAACGAGAACTTGGAAGTGTACAACGTAATTTTAATCGCGGAATGAGAGCAGTATTAAATAAAAGGCGCAGCGAAAATATCGGCTCAATGTTAAAAGAGCTAGGTTACTTATCTGTTGAAAATGAAATCAAAAGGGATGTGTTAACATTTATTTATAGATTGGAACACAGTCTCCTTCCAGTTTATTTAGACTGTCTAGTCCAAAAAAACTCAGATGTTCACAATTATTCAACAAGGCAAGCAAGGAACTTCCATTTGGAGCCTGTCCATAGCAGAAAAGGATTAAAATCATTGTTTGGAAATGGACTTGTATTGTATAATATGCTGCCAGAAGAAATAAAAGAAGCTGGGTCAATAAAGACATTTAGGGATAAAGTTGGGATATGGTTGGAGAAAAAGACATAGTTGTTGTTAGTGATTGTAGTGCTTTAGTTAAGATTATGTCTTAAAATTGAATTGTTGCTGATGGGGTATGCAATTATTTTTGTTAATGTTTAAGGACTGTGATTTTATATTAGCTGTCAGTGGAAAATGTTGGATTTGTAAATTTTATTAGCCGTAGGCTATTTGTTAATAATTAATTAATTAATTTTGTTTCTAGCATATTGCTTTTTGTAAAACATTGATTAATAAAAAATTGTTTAAAGATGAATTGCTTTTGTTTGTTTAATTATACTTAGGTATAGTTTCACCACGCTAACATTTCGAATAAAATTTTAATGTGGCACGTTACCTATTTAAAAAAGAATTTTTATGACTTTGTGGCACGGACATCATAAAAGGTTCGCAATCCCTGGCCTTAGCCCACAGTTTAGCTGCTTCGTCATTGCCGGATAGAACAGAATTTTCCTGTTATTAAGGTATGTCGAATTTCGCTTCGTACATGTAATATTCATGTTTAAAAATATTTATCTGTTTGTACACAAATAATAAATGTTATAAACAGTTAGAATTGTTAGTAAATAAATAACATAGTAATAAAAATGTTAAAACCAGCCAAAGAAACAGACTTACATTTATTTTGAACAATCATTTTTTTAAAAATAATCACGATTTTTTTATCAACCTTGATTTAAGTGTTCTGCCATTATCAAAAATCTTCAATATTTGCCTAATATCGATCATTGAACTACCAAATTGACTTGAATTTATTCAAGTGGAAAGCCAGTTTCTTTTACAGAAAAGCTCCAACGTTTTATTCTTTATTTGTTAAGGGCGTTTTATGAAAATTGTCGAGTCAGACAACCTATTACGAAATCATATTTTAGTTAATTGTTAAATTTAAAAAAGCAATTATTAAAAACTTTTTCATCATAATTTCAACTTCAACTTCTAAGAAAAAGTATTTAATGATTTAATTCTAAAATTAAATTATTAATTGAAAACTAGAGGATGATTTAGTACTTAAATGTTTGATTCGACAATTTTCAGGCAATTGCTTTGAACTAAGGGTTAAACGTTGGAGTTTTATTTAACAAACTAGTTTCTTCACCTTAATAAGTCTGTATTAATTTGGTAGTTCAAATAAAAATTAATATTCATCATTTAATTTTAGTTATTACAATTAGTTTTCCTTCTGTATTTACATGAACATACCCCCTTTAATAAGGATTTTTGGTTATGCATACTTTTATTTCTTTTTTATTACATATTTACATGTAAAAGTAGCTACTGGAACGAAGATGCAGTAACTGATAAATTTTAAAAGCTTTTTGTAGTTGTATATTTAATGTCAAGTTTTATTTATTTATAACATATCTGGATGCATATGAGCACGTATATTAATTGTATTTTCCGGTTAAACGCAAGAGTAAGACAATGTTTATAACTTAAAAACTATTATTATTTCTTTAATTTGCTAGGTATTATAACTATCATTCTACACTTCTTTCTCCTTTCATCCATATGTAAATTACACATCATTTGCATTTGTATCGAATATTAATTGGACAGGTGAGTAGCCAATAGCCAAATATTTGAAAATGTATAATAATGATTCAGTTTTTATAAAATACATCTACTAAAAATTTTATTATCTTCTACTATATTAGTTATTGCAGATTCATATGTATAGGTAGTTAGATTTTCTTTAAAAAGCGCTGGATTAAGTGTGAAAACAATGACGACTGCTTTTTAATCTAAAAAGGGTGCTAAACCTACTAATATATCAGATAAATAATACAAATTAATAAAACTCTATCTTTGAAGAGTTAGAAAAAGTCTGTATTTTTCAACAATTACGATTAGTCTGATTAACATCAGTTACAAAAAGTTAGATAAATCTAATATAAATCGAAATAATTAGTTTTTAATAGATCAATTAAACGATAAGTTTCTTATTACGAAATATGTGAATAGATCAAGATTATAGACAACACGATTGGGTACGTAACAACTTAAGCACTACCAATTTCAGTCTATTTACGTACGAAATCTTCATGCACACAATTTTGGAATTTGAGACAGTATTAAGTATAAAATTGAAGTAGTTTCAGAGTTACAGATTGTTGTAAATAAGATAAAGAAGTAGTTGTATTTAAAGGAAACAGAACTAGGGTCAATATAAAGATTAGAGTTAAAAAACTAGAATTATTTTTCACATTTCTGTCAGGTATTTCATCAGCTAAAGGTAAGTATACACACTTTTGAATTCTATCAATACATTTTCGTTTAAGGTTCTCAAGTTTTATGTAGAAAGGAGAGGACCAATAACTAGGTAAATATTTTTTTTCAATTGAAATGCCTCCTTTTCCTATAGTTAAAGTATCCATCCCCATATCGCAAATTTATTCTAATTTTATTATAGATAATTATTAAAATATATGTATATTTAAAAGAAAATTATATAGACAGTTGATGTCACTCCTCCATTCTTTAAAAGAGATATGATGAGAGTTTGCTGCACACCCTCACTAATTTGGGTTTATGCATTAAAGGATGCCCTCAAATATCTATTGAGTAGATATGGTCTTTTGTGTTTTATTATGCTTAGTGTTAGTTTAGGTCTATTTCCATTAAGTTAGTCATTTTGTCTTTTATTATTTATCGCTCCAAATTAAGTTTGTCTGTGCAGTATTCTGATACATTTTAGTGGTAAGTTTTTGTATCTTATATTTGGATCCATAATTTGATCCTTCTCTGCTATTATTTATTGAATGCCTGTCAGTGTATTGTTGGCTGTCTTAGAATGAGCATATGTGGAATTCTCTGCGATTTAATTACTAGTTTCCTAGAATCTGTTACATGCTCAGCACTAGTTCTGAATTGCTATCAGGGATCCTTCAGTTTCCAAGAATTTCTTTCTTTGATACTTTAATCATATTTCTTCTTCTTCTTCTTTTTTGTAGTTGGTTTGGAGATTTTTCGCGAGATGATTCCGATTTCCAAGTGTCAGTCTTAATTTATTTTGCGATTTTTGTTAGCAGGCTGAAGTCTGGATCATTACCAGGAGTGGTTTGAATTAAATATTGAACTATCAGCATGTCTTGGAGAGCATTCGTTAACTACGTGAGCTCACAATGAGGGAGAAACATCTCATTAAACCTCATTAAAAGGGAAGAAGGGTCACTGAAAATCCCATCACAACATTTTAATCACAAATAATGTTATCACTTCTATTCCTCATTTGATTATAGGGCGAGTCTCATCTCAGGTGAGAAGAAAGATGAGTCTCACCATATTTCATAAAATCTTACTAAAGGAGTCGCAGTTATTAAAATTAAAAGGAACGTACTTGACGTAGGTAATTATTAGACAACCTTTGCAGATAATGACAATAAAAATAAAAAATTCACTTTAATAAACCATCTATTTATTTTAACAACAATCGTTTCGCTAACACATTAACTTTATCAGGTTATAGATAAATTATACATTTATTTGGGTGGACTGCGTAACCATAAGGTCCCTTAATTAATTGTATTTACTTAAATAGAATTATCTTTTTTCAAACAAAAATGTTATTTAATAGTAACCTACTATCATAAAAATGTTATCCTTCGTATCTGAATTTATTTATTAACACACGTGTTACTGTAATCTAATGCTTATTATGCCTTAATATATTTTTTCTTTTTTGATTTACAGGATACTTAAAAATAACGCCAACCTCGTTTTTCATTCTGATATCTACAAGTCACTGATTAGTTTTACGTTCGATTGCAATCTGTTCTCTTTATTAAAGATGTCGGTAATAGATTGTAGCTACACTGCAGGTATATTTACCATATGTTACAACACAACATCATTATAATAGTACTATGATTCGTTCTGTTTTACTTATGAAAGTTCTAAAACAGTAGCATTCTTGATAAATTGAGAATAATTTCTTAAGACACGAAGCAGGACTTGAATTTATTATATTTGCATATTCTGCATCTATTATATTCTAATATTCAATTAATATTGGATTTCTAATAATTTTTTGAGTCGGACCACAAAATTTACTGGAAGGACTTCTAAATATTAATGAAACTTGGGTTCACAACTTTACTCCATAATACTCTAAAGAAAGCCAAAGTGGTACCTAAGATGTGTAAAAAATGTATAATGTTCAGGATTATTTAATTAGAGGTTTTCTATTGCTATGAAAGCAAAATGTGCCCTCACATGTCTTTTAAATCGGTTTCTAAAATTTATAATTCTAAGTGCAGATTATAATTACATCTCCCTTACTGTCCTGATCTGGTATAATTCAACGTTTAACTCCTCTCTCATCTAAAAAGTATGTAGTTCAGGGAGGCAGAAGGGACAATGTTAAAAATAGGCGTTTTTTGGCTGCTGAGTGAAAATCGAAAAATCAAGAAAAATGTCTCTTGTTATTTGACATGTCTACACTTTGAAAGCCTCAAAGCCGGTAAATTGCATTTCTCCTCCAGTAAAACGACAAACAACGCTTTATTTAAATTCCTTAATCATTTAATTCAAAAAATTTAATAAAATCACTTTGTATGAAGATATTGAATCATGATCTAGGGACCAGCAGATAACTCTTACTTGTAAAATTACCCCTTCTTAGTGGTGAAAGGTTAACTGAATTTTGCGGCAACATCGAAATAATTGCACCTATAATCGTTTACGCACAATTTAAAAAACTGCCCTCCACTTGGGTGTGATATGCGTTGAACTTATGGCAGCATTGAAAAAATAAAATATTTAATAATAAACCTATACACAGAAAAAAACACTATTTTAAAACAAGAAAATATATTGCTTTGAAGATATTTACTCTTTTTAAATAAATAAATACTTCTTTTTAGTATTTTGCTTTGTGTTAAGAAAACAAGAATATTTCCTTCAACACTTTTATTTACTTACTGCAATTGGTTTAAAGAAATAATTTTTTTTTGAAATAAATTTATACAGGTTTTGATCGAAGACTAACTCTGTTCTTAAAACAAGTCAAGGAACTACTTGGAATGAAAATGTTTCTTTTTGCTACAACTTTTTGAATGGTTTAAACAAAAAATAATTTCTTAATTAAAATTTCTGTTTTGAAACAATAAAATATTAATTCTATTCAAGTAGCCGAAAACTGGATTGGATAAAGCACTTCTTCGAAACGAAACAGTTCTGCTTTCGATAAAGCATTATCATTTCATTTTAAAGAACATTTTATTTAGTACAAATATGTGACGCTTTGATGAGCTCCATATTTGTCTTCTGTTTCGATTTTCAATATATTGCGTCATACGTTAATGAACTATCAGTGTAAAGTGAGTTGTTGGTGCACAATAAAATTTTCTAAAAAAGCAGAGGTATATTTTTATAAGAAAATGGAAGAATTTTTAAATAAAATTGGCTTTGGAGAATTTGGAGAAGCATTTGCAAGTAAGTACCCATTAAAATACTTAATTTTTACAAATTTATTTATTAATTATATTTAAAACAGAAGTATGAAATAATGAAAAATTTTGCATGGTAAATATGTAATAGAGCCGCAATATTAAAATTAAGTTTTTAATTCATTCTGTATCATGTTATCTGCTGTATAAAGGTACATAAATATCTACAAATCAATTTTATCCACAACGAATCCTCAACGAAGTACCTAGTAGTAAAATAAAACAGTTTAGCAAAATATGTAAGCGCGCTTTTTCTCGATAAAGAAAAAATGGCTAATACCTACTGCTATTTGAAAATCGTTTATTGTGGATTGTATATGTATAGAAAAGGTTATCTATGATAGAAAATTTACCATACACTTTTAGCAAGTCGATTGTTTTATGATGAGAATCGTTTGATCGATAAACCAAGAATTCTAGTTTTGATTTTAAATTAAAAACAATAATTTATATTACAGCTACTGGAATCATTTGGACTAAACAACTTCTTATCAAAATGGCAAACTTAAGCAATCACTACGTTACATTAAAGAGCTTATATAAGGTCGAATCAGTAAATGGAAGTAAAGTTCTTATCATGGATAAAAATAAAAAGACGCATTTTCCAGTCATGATGCATACACTCCCTACTGGTGAATCATACGTAACACTAAAATGTCTTAAGCAATTTTTTTTAGTTCCTTTCATACTATTGTTCATGTGTGTATCGTTGTCCTTTTTATTATTTTATGTTCAATAAAAATATGTTACAATAATCACATCTTATTTATATACCATTTCATTGATTTGTAAAATTGCTTTATTATTACAAATAAAATATTAAGAAAAAATTTAATTTTCAAACAAATTTTTGTAATTTAATATGAAAATGTTTCATGTTTAATACAAAAATATACCGCTTTAAACTCAAATATTAATCGAGTTCATTGTGAAGAAGTACCATCTTAAATGGAAACATCCGTTTTTTGTGTTGAAGAAAAATATTATTTTTTCCAAACCCGCAAATATTATTTTAAGAAAACTAAATTGTTGAAATCAGTAGATAAATATTCTGTTTAAACGAATACATTATTCTAACGAAGAAATATTGTGGTTTTCGTAAGTAAACTCTTTTTTCGCTTCAAACATTGCTGTATTTAACTGAAAGTATACATTTTTAAATGAAACACAGCATTTGATTACCATTAAAACTTTAAAACTCTTTATTTAAGAAAATATTTATTTGCGTATATATGAAACAAAGATTTTCTTGAATGAAGTGTATTTTATTCACATTAAATATACTCTTTTTTCCGTGTATAATGTTGCAGTTAAAACTAGTTTTTAGATAGAACGCGTTCTTCCTAGTTAGAACTAGTTTTTAATGTATGCATTTGTTAATACTAGAATTAACTAATGCTCAAATCGAATATCAGTTAAAACTAGTTCTTACTAGACAAAACGTGTTTTTCCGAAGCGAGTCAGTTAAAACTGTTCGCGTAGTAGATCCTCATCCTTTTTTGAATTTAAGTTTGATTGATTAGATTTTATTGTGTGTTAATGTTCTATAACAATGTTTCTTTTTGAAATTTTATGGTTGCGTTCTGTTGATTTATTTGATTATTTTATTTACCTACTTATAATTAATATTGTCATCTTGGCAACTAATTTAAGCCGATGTTCCCTAATATGTTCCTTTAGTGTTAGATTATTATTTGGTTCTCAGTGTCTTAGATCTTTTCAATAAATATTTTTAAAACTGTATCTTGTTTTCAATCCCAAATTAGTTTTTCTAGTGCTAGTTTTAACTACAGCTCGATGTGACAACTAATTTTATCTGAAAATCAAATATATCAGTGGTAAATTCTAGTTTTAACTGGATATTTCTAGTTGTAACAAAGGCATTAAGTAAAAACTAGTTTTAACTAGGGAAAACGAGTTCTAACTAAAAACTTGTTTTAACTGTAACATGTATAATTAAATGTGCCTAATATTTTTTTTTTGTTTTATTCAGCGGTATCACTCCATAAATAAGGATGATTTTCAAACCACATGAAAATAAGTACATATTATTTATTATCAACATTTAACCATACGTATATCTAATATATAAAATTCTCATGTCACGGTGTTTGTAATAAAACTCCTCCGAAATTGCTCAACCGATTTTCCTGAAATTTTGTGTGCATATCGGTTAGGTCTGCGAATCGGCCAACATTTATTTTGTATCCCCCTAAATGTTAAGGGTGGTCCACCCCTAAATGTTTTTTTTATTTTTTAGACAAAATAATTTGTTTTTATTTTTTTATGATACAGCATACAAAAATACATATAACCCTTAATTTTCATTCTTCTACCACCAAGCCCCATTTTTTATAGCGATATTAATACTGTAATAATCTTTAACTCTCAGTGGTCGATAACTGATCAATTATTAACAATCGATTAGTCATCCCTGCAAGGCATCTACTGATGTCACTACCTACTCACCCAGCAAACAACACATGGAGTGGGGATGAGAATGAAGCAGATTTTTTTAGAATGTTACAGGCAGTTCAAATATGTTCTAAGAAGTAAAAGAATGTTTTATTATAACATTTCAGAATGATTTGGCAATGTTCAAGAATGTTCCAGAATCTTGAAGATCATTAAAGAATGTTCCAGAATGTTAAAAAAAGTTAGAGATTGTTTTGAATCATTATGAGATGTTCTGGATAGTTCTAAATTCGCGAATATTCTAGAATGTTCCATCAAACGTGTGATATATTCTTACCCGAGCAACGCCGGTTATTGCTGCTAGTAAACTATAAAAATCCTTGATTAAGTTAAGCATTTCACTTCCAATTGAAGGGCTGTTTTTTAAATTGTTTGTAACTATAAATGATTATAGGTATAGGTGTAATGTTTTTAATGCTGCTGCAAAATTTAAGTATCTAAAAGTTAACTTCAGCTCTAAGAAGGGGAGAAGGGGTAGTTTTTACAAATAAGAGTCCATAGATCATGATTAAATAATTTGATACAAAGTGCTTTTATCAAATTTTTATGAATTGGATATGCAGAATTGTGGATTTTAAATAAAAGGTAGTTTGCCGTTATACCTATAGGAGGTGTGCACACAATTTCCCCGTACTTTTGAAGTTACAGGATACATTTCCAGACAAGTTTTTCCAGATTTTTCCGTTTTTACTAAGGGGCCAAAGAACGCCTATTTTTTAACATTGTCCTGATAATAAAAAGTTATATCTATAACGAACTTGTGTAAATTGTATCAGAACTATTCAATTTACCCTCGTATTTTCGATGACTAAAAATGTTCTCTTTCTTTTTTCATTTGTCCTTTTTGACTGGTTATATTATGCATCATTTAATTCTGGATATGCTATAATCGCCCGTGACGCCGTAACGAACTTGTACGAATTTTAATCTTTAAGGAAGTAAATGATTAAATCCATGACGAAGTATTTCCGTTAAAAAACTTATTTTCGGAATAGCCGACGATAAATGTCCCTAGTAAACTCCGATTTGATGAACCAACGTTCCAAAAATGTTAATAACAAGAAGAACAAAAAAAAAACACGAAGAGATGAATCTTAACGCGAATAACGAACTTGCTACGTCAGAATAACAAGAAGTCGATGGACGAAGAAATAAAAACATAAAAAATGATTATCGACTGACCTTCACGCTTAACGCTTAAGCATTACGTGTATTGTTGTGAGAGATTAATAAAAGATCCGACACTCACTGTCCCTTTCATCTAACAATGACTATTAATAATGGTGTATATGTAAGTAAGTGTAACTTAGTCTAAAGATGATGCAAAGATGAAGAATAAATTTCTTGCTATGTAGGTACCTACAAGAGAGGTGGCTACAAAGTGTGAAGCAAAAAGTTGTACAGAAAGACACAGGCGCGCGTAGATAATATCGAAGAATTACGAAGAAAGCACATAAATTTTAAGTCAAATTAAGAGTCAAAAGGTCAAGGTTAAAAGAATATTTAAGGTATATCCCCAAAAAATTTGCATATCAAAAGAATGCTTTCCTTAATATGAAAAATACCCAAGATTCCTTTACTACACTTAATTTAATTTGAAAGGGTACGGCGGTGGATGGTGTAGATGTTAAAAGCGGTAAGATTAGATCAGACTACGTTAACAAGGGGTTAAACAAATGATATAAGGAAAAATAAATACATCCAGGAAGGTTTTTGTTATAAATCCAATCCTCGCCATCAAAAATAAGAAAAATGTAAATGTCCATCCCTCTAAAAAATTGTACCTAAACTGGGAGGAAATATTTATAAAAATTTCAATATAATTTACGAGTTCTGTTTTCTTATGATGGTATAAATTAGCATTTAGGAGAGAGCTCAAATTGAAGGGAGAGGTGCAGCAAAATCTCATTAAATTCCATTTAATCGGAGGATCATTGAAAATATTACTTGAGTTTATTAATATAGTATCTATTATATAATTACCATACTTCTTTTAATTAAAAATTTTTATGGGATAAATCTCACATGAGGGGGGAGGGGGTTTCAGCGACATCTCACAAAAAGGAGAGGAAGGGGTCAAAATTAGAATAAAGAGATCTCATGTTGCAGAATTTCTTTACCCATTTAAAGTTAGCTCATTCTTCCCGTTTAATAAAATCAAATCAGAAGAGGGTCCTTGAAAACCTTACTGAATATTTTAATTGAAGGAATTATTATAATTTCCTTCATTTTTTTAAATTGAAAACTCATATACATGTATGATAAATCTCCTGTGAAGAGTGAAAGGCCCTGTGTCATCTTACAAAAATGGAAAGAGAGGAATCCAAATTTAAAGAAAAACATTTCACAAAGTGGAATTTCTTTCCACACTTTAAGTTTACTTATTGTTCCCGTTTAAGAGAATGTTCTAAAATCTAAATCACAAAATTCTATTTAGGTACTTAAGTGTGGCCTTGAGAAGAAGATTTTAGTTTCCTGGGCCCTCAGCGTGTGCGCCACTGTAATACCTACAGCATCTCTTACATGGCATTAGTTAGTTAATGACCAGTACGACAACGAGTTTAGGATTTGGTTTAACAAAAAAACAACTTGAGAATAAATCGTTTTAGGGTCAAAATATTCTATTAATTGTTACTTTAGCCTTGAAACGAGGTGTACTCTACATTCAGTCCGTAATAATAGCTTATCATTACTACTCGTAATATTACATTGAACGATTGAACAACAATTGATTTGGCAAGTAATACTTACTGATAGTAAGGTGAAGATCTACGTATACAAAAATGCTATGTATTGAAAATCGATTTTGTAAAGTCGAAGGTCATAATAGTAAACATTACAATTTATTTGGAATGACAAGTTTTATATTAAATATACAGGGTTTTTCAGGTTGATGGGCTATTAGAACTATATGAATTAGTACACATCTTGAACACTTATGACGATCGGTTTCTGAGTTAATTTAATTTATAGAAAAAAAATCGCTACCGCAACCCAAATTATAAAACATCATAACTTCCACAAAATACGACTCAGGCTGTTAAAATTTTTACTAGTACTAGCTGAATATTAGTGCTACGCCCTGACAACATTCAACTAAATAATTTATACAGGGCCTTCAAAATAAAATTCTAAAATTTAAAATATATTTAAATATGGTAGGTGCCATTTGAAAAAACGAAGTTATTCGTGTTTGCAGTTCTTAAACTTTAGAATTTTATTTTGAACGCCCTGTATAAATTATTTAGTTCAATTTTGTCAAGGCGGTAGCACAAACATTCAGCTATTACTAGTAAAAATTTCAACACTCTGAGTCGTATTTTGTGGAAGTTATGATATTTTATAATTTGGGTTGTGGTAACGATTTTTTTTCTATAAATTAAATTAACTCAGAAACTGATTGGCATAGGTGTACAAGTTGGTTATCAAACTTACCTTAGAATTACACGTTATATTTTTGACTTTAGGACGACTGATAATAATTTGACAATAATTTCAGAAGAATTCTTTCAGCATCATAAAATTAGATTACCTACTACTGCCATAAAAAACATTTTTAACACTTAAACTTGCATTTATTACGAATGTACGAATTAATATATGAGGCAAGAGCCTGCAAAAGTAAAAGTAATTAATGCATTTCATCAATATTGATAAGTGTTTGGTATTTACGTTTGTAATATGGTGAAATGACACTCGCAGAAAGCTAATATTTGACCATACTGTGACCTCATCAGATCTTGAAAACCACTAAATGTGTTAGTATGTAAATTTTTTATAACTCTTCAGTAACATTATGTCGAAATTAAGGAATATTAAAAGAAAATCATATTCAAAGTAGAAAAAGGAGACTCTGGTAATTGAATAAATGATAAAATAAAAAAGGAGACTCATCCCTAATCACCACCAGAATTTTTAAACAACAAACGCATATTTCGTCCATTTATTATTAATAGTAATGATAATGGCTATATAATAACTGGACGAAAGCTTACGTATGACGAATAGGGGTGACTTATTTTCATTTTTTTTAATGCAAAAATATTATTCAGTTAACACTTATGTAGTTAAAATAATAAATATTTGCGTAAAATTCAACTGAGATAACAACAAAGATGGCAGACTTTCTTGAGCCACACGCTTTTTTTACTCGTGTACAAATAAATTTTCTCGAAATATAAGCGATTAATTAACTAGAAAATGACTAAAGAAGATGATAATAAAGAATTACTTACAATTATAGTCGTATATCAAGCTAGCACGACAAAGTTATTTTTCCGATTTCTGACATGCACTATAATTTGTCTCTAATTTGTTACCAAATCCAAAAATTTTTCGCTCGTGCCGTTAAGCCATAATCAGCTGATATGCTAGCTTGATATCAAGGTAACACTACACATAGCGAATCTCGAAAAGGAAATGTCATAGGATATTACTGTAAAGACCATAATTTGTCGCTAGTCTTATCTCCAACTGTTACTGCTGGAAAGTCATCAAACTCTCGAAAGGTAACGTATTGCCCAATATGGGGAAACAGGGAAAACCTAATTTTAAAAAAATGGTAAATAAATCCGATCTCTTAAAACAAATGTAACAAAGAACTCCTTGATTAATTGTCTTCCAGTAGTCTTTCGCTTATCAGCTGCAGATAAGACTAGCGACAAATTAGTTGATTGTGTCATCTTTCAGCGACAAATTAGCGACAAATTATGGTCTTTACAGTAATATCCTACGACATTTCCTTTTCGAGATTTGCTGTGTTGTGTTAGCTTGATATCAAGCTAGCATATCAGCTGATTATGGCTAAACGGCACGAGCTACAAATTTTTGGATTTGGTAACAAATTAGCAACAAATTATGGTGCAATTCAGAAATCGGAAAAATAATTTTGCCGTGTTAGCTTGATATACGTCAGTTATGGCCAAACAGTTGCGCAAAATAAAAATAAATAGGTTCTTTTAGGTAGGTAATTTTCATCGTTGTACGTCCTTGATAATGACAATCAGTAAGTACTTATTAGTAGGACCTATGCATTTACAATTATTTTATGAAAATAAATTCATAAGGCAAGTTGCAGCGTATTAAAACGGAACTTAAAGGACCGAGCATTTTTTTATCGTTATGGAGAGAGAGGGACAGAGAGAAGAAAGAAAAACAACCAAATTCACAATAATTTAATACTAAACGTGAACAAGTTTCTTCGAAATAGACAATGGCTTTGCGCTATAGAGTGCTTTAAGGTAAACTACCCAAATTGTGCTCATTTCAACTTTACAAGGAGTTTATCGTTATAACGAATGACGTTATAAAGAGCTTACACTGTATATAAATAGATTAGATACATATCACCTACAGCAGTCAAATGGCATATTGTTTACTACAAAGGAAAGCGTGAGAATCGTCATAAATAATTGAAAAGTGAATTAGGTCTATGATAATAAAAAGTTATGCTTTCATGTTTGATGTACTGGTTACAAACGTACCTTAATATTAATTGTCAATTACTCCATGAAATTAGCTGTCAAATAAATAACAAAAAGTAGACTACCTCGTTAAAAATTATGTCTCTACAATGTGCCGATATTTCCAGAGTAAATCGTGAAATGGTTTACCAAAATGTTATTAAACATTCAAAACATTCCATTGCTTTCCTCGATAAAGAATTTATAAATTATTACAACTGTGGATTATCTGCGGTTTCATTTCCTTGTTTTTAATTTTAACAGTAATCTAAGTTTTGTTTCAAAACACACCGTCAGTTAGGTATTTACATACCTGATAAAAACCACGAACAAATTCATGCATACAATTTTTTATTGTTTTAATAATTAATTTTGTTTCGAAAAAACCAAACAACGTTGTAGATAGACAAAAAAATAAATTAATTATCATTTTAAAATAATCTGATTATCAAATTTACCCAAGATTTTCGAATATTTCCTGGTTCAATAATGTCAAGAATATTATTAGCAATATACGAGATATGTAAAAGCATTTGCAAAAAAACTTCAGTTGTTAAAATAATGAGTTAAATTTAGTTAACATTCAAAAATAATTATGTAGTTATACCTCCCTACTAATCCTATACAAATTGTAATAACCACTATTATAGTTGAGTATTTTCGAGATCAAGAAAGAGTCGTGTCGTCTTCAAACAAGATAGGTATATTAAACTGTGGAATCTAAATAATTCTGTTTCCAACAAAAATCTAGCACGGTGCATGACATTTAGAGATTAAAGTTTACAGTATCTTTTTAAAGCCAAAAATACATAAGGTAAAGGGAAGTTATTTGGTGATATTTTTAGAAAACTTGATGTTAACGTTTATTAGTATGTATTTAGTTTAATTAACTGATATAAGCTAACATTGTTATTTAGTATCCAGAACAGATATTCCATCCATAAATTATAATAAATAACTACGGATAATATCATAAGGCAATTTGGTGACATAGGTCGGAAATTTGGTGATAGTGGGTAGGTATTTTGGTGATATAAAAATTGTAATAGCATTGATCGCATCTGAAGTACAATTGATCCATGAGATCCATGGCCTAGGCAATCCCTGTGATGAGGAGTTAAACGGTATGAACACTGGATCCATTTAGCTCCATTTTTTTCTTTTTACATCCTCAGAATACCACTTGCCGCATGATCAACACTGCCAGTCGTCATTTTTTGGGGTAGTTATCTTCTTATTGGTAAGCGATGTGGATGGCAATGGTGCTCTTGGTTATGCTGCTGGAAATGCTGATCGTGAAGATACTGTTGATGGATATCGTGTATTCGCAACAGATTTTCCTTTGGTCCTGTTTGTAGTCTTTTTTGCTTTAGTTGCTCTTGTTTTAGAAGCACTTGGTATTATTGGTAGTACCTACTGATGAGGCTATAAAAAGATCTTCTTCTACAGATGTTAAGCATTTTGCACTTGAGTCCCTTTTTGGTTTTGTTTTAATAATCTGCTTCTTTAATACTTTGGGGGTTTTTAGAATTTCTTGAACTCCTGAAGTAGCTGCAACATTTGTAATTGGTACTAGTAATGACAAGGGATTGTTGGTGAGATCTGATGGCCTCAGTGCCTCAAATCATAAGTACCCTTCAATTACTGATATAATTCACTTTCCAAATATGCACGACACTACATTGTTACACCTTACAGAAAACCGTACTAACAAACTCGTTCAATATTTTTTATTGTATAAAAACAGCATCAAGAAATCTAAGAAATTACGTTCACGACTGGATATGGAAGTTATTGGACACACACTCATAATTTAAAACAACGACAGACATATAATGAACTCTTATTGAAAGTTTCATTCACTTTACACATTAATCAGTTCAGTAATTATTCAATAAAACAAATTGCACTAGAAGAGTGCTTGCATCATTTAGCGTCACTGGGTGGGTAAGCAACGTCATAAAACACTTTCAAAAATCTATCACCAAATTATCTTTCTCACCAAATAACCTCCCGTTACCCTACTCCTTTCAAGTCAAAAAATATTGAGCCTCTTGAATCACGACAAGAAATTATGATCAAAAGCTTGCATGAGACAAGGAAAATCAAGATAAGAGTTGGGCGTTGAGATTAAGACTCTTTTCTTAATGAAAACATAACCCACTTCTTTTGTTTTGAAATTGATGTAAAAAGTGAGGCAGCAAGAGAAACCGAAAGAGAGAAAAAAGTAAAGAAGTAAAAGTTTTCTTTAATGCAAAGTAAAAACGAACATCGATTTTAACTTTACAACGTTAATTATTCTGTTAAGTGTTTTAGACATTCGAACAAACGTACTTAAATTAAAATTAAATAAATAAAACTGAACATTGCATTTTTCTTTTATTTCCCGTTCATAAGTTTCTGTCTTCAATAATCTTCACGTTCTCGCGAGAATGATCGTTTCGACTGAAATAATTCTCAATTTGGTAAGTAATAAAACATTTCAGTGTTGTCTTATCTTTTCCTAAACTATATTCTTTAGATACTCAACGAATGAGGTCAATATTTTTTTTAGATAAAAACCTAAACAAATCAAGAACTAAATTTTTATTATTTTTCGAAAATAAGACTGTATTTCAAAAAGTTTAATATTGTTTAATTTTGCGGGAGCCCCATTATCATACAAAACAGATTTTTGTCTTTTTTATGTAGGTAGATAGGCATATTCTCATAGTTATAGGTACGTGAGAATAGTACAACACGATTAATGCATAATACTGTAAAATTTCAATTCTCCCAAGACTTGGGCTGAATGAAGAAGTTAAGCAACGTTAAGGCACACACAGAAAGCTGTTGTAACTGTATTAACAATCGTGTGGTGTGGTAATTATATACACATTTAACAATGTTTTTAAGCAGCTTACACTCGTTCTAAAGTGGTAATCTTTCATCAAAGAAACGTAGTTGCGCAGCTCTACTTCCTATAAGAAAAGCAGAAAATTTAGCCGTTCATTCGAGTAAAAAGTAGCTACTTACGCACAAGTTACTTTATTGTTTCCTTTACTGACTCGTATAAGACAAACAATTTCTTAGCGAGATCAACATCACCCTCTATGTATACAATACATGGGGTTGATGTGTTTTTTAGGGTTTCAACAGATCTTTACTTTCGCTTATGCAACTGCAGAAGTTCTGCATATTTCTCAAACCCTTTTCTCATCTACTTAAAATATCCTACTTCCTTATTCTTAGATTTTGTAATAAATTGCAATGAACAAGAAGTACACTCCTGTATGTAATTAGTTTAAAAAATAATGTAGTGAATTAAATACATTAAACTTTTATAGGTAATTTGTAGATATCTTGAAGAGCACATGTCGCACTGGTAGGTACCTGCGTGTGCCATAATTTCAGTGACAATTTACTGTTAGTACTAATTAAGTATAAGTAATAAAGTAATCAAAAATAGACATCTGAAACCCGTAGTCGATGACTTCCTTCGGACATAAGTGGAAGATAATGGGAGAGACCTCGTTAATTTACCTGCTTGATTAGTGAGTGTAAATGTGGGTCATGGCACAAACTATAAGTTCAGGTAATCGATTATTTTTATTTCGGATT
Source organism: Agrilus mali (assembly GCA_029378335.1). Taxonomy (NCBI): domain Eukaryota; kingdom Metazoa; phylum Arthropoda; class Insecta; order Coleoptera; family Buprestidae; genus Agrilus; species Agrilus mali. The sequence continues at coordinate 9,965,321 of CM055656.1, forward strand.
TTTAACGAATCGAATTTCTGATAAACTTTAAGTAGGTACTTACGACGTACGAGAAAAAAATCAAACTAGAATACAACAAATTAAGAAACATGTAGATAGAAATTTGTACATTGTCTTTATTGAGAGATTGTCTAGGTAACAGTTATTCAACGACATACGGCATTTATTTTGTGATTTAATAGTATCTAAAGCTGAAATTATACGTTCTAAAATTTGGATAACAAACAGTTTGTTTTCTAATTTTTCGTTTTGAAGGGGGCGTTGACAAAAGTATAATTAAATATTGTTCTATCCTACTAAATAATATTATCTTTTATTTAAAATATCCCAAGAAATAAAATACTTAATAAAAGTTGAAATAAAAAGCCTTATAACACTATCAAAAAGTTTATTGGTAAAAACCAAATGTACATTTCGACTACGAAGTAATCATTATCAATGGTAAACAGTAACTTAAAATTAAACGCCAGATTTAGTCCTATTTATATTTAATATTTACAAGCAGTTATTGAATTATATCCAATAAGGGGTTGTTATTGAAGGGCAAATCGAAGTTCATAAGGAATTTCCTAAATTTCTGAATATACAAACATTCATAAATTCTGAGATCCAGGTAGTTGTTACATTGTTTCAAAAGTTCAATATTTTGGTCGATGGAATGTCCGGTATTTATAGCATGACAAGCAACTGCAGATTTTTCAGGATTATTATATCTTAGGTGGTATAAATGCTCTTTTAATCGTATAGCTAAATTTCTTTTAGTTAAACCTATGTATACTTTTTCACAGTCTAAACAGTTTATTTTATAAATTCCTGATAATGTCGTTATGTTATCTTTATCTTTGGGGTTGCCTAAGAGACTTCCTAATTTATATTTATTATTACTAAAAACTGGTTCGATATCTAATTTTTTACATATTCTTTTTATGTGTCCATTAAATTTTGTATGAAAATTAAATTTCTGTCTAATTTTAGTTTCTTTTGTTGTTGCTAATGTTGTGTTGTCTTTTAAAAATTTCCGTTTTTGTTGTTTTGAAATAATCTTGTTCATTTCATGTAAACTTATATTATGTTGTTGTGCTGTATTCAGAATAAAGGTTTTTTCCTTTTGAAAATTTTCTTCGTTTAAGGGGATATTAAGTAAACGATAGGCAAGACTGTTGAAAGCTGCTAATTTATGTTTTTTATCAGTATAAGAGCTATTTAAAATGTATCTATTTGTGTGTGTGGTTTTTCTGAAAATGTTAAAAGTTAACTTATTATTATTTCTTATTATTGTCAAATCTAGAAATGGCAGTGAATTATTTGATTCTTCTTCGTAAGTGAATTTAATGGATTCATAAAAAGAATTTATGTAATTTAGAAAAACCACACACACAAATAGATACATTTTAAATAGCTCTTATACTGATAAAAAACATAAATTAGCAGCTTTCAACAGTCTTGCCTATCGTTTACTTAATATCCCCTTAAACGAAGAAAATTTTCAAAAGGAAAAAACCTTTATTCTGAATACAGCACAACAACATAATATAAGTTTACATGAAATGAACAAGATTATTTCAAAACAACAAAAACGGAAATTTTTAAAAGACAACACAACATTAGCAACAACAAAAGAAACTAAAATTAGACAGAAATTTAATTTTCATACAAAATTTAATGGACACATAAAAAGAATATGTAAAAAATTAGATATCGAACCAGTTTTTAGTAATAATAAATATAAATTAGGAAGTCTCTTAGGCAACCCCAAAGATAAAGATAACATAACGACATTATCAGGAATTTATAAAATAAACTGTTTAGACTGTGAAAAAGTATACATAGGTTTAACTAAAAGAAATTTAGCTATACGATTAAAAGAGCATTTATACCACCTAAGATATAATAATCCTGAAAAATCTGCAGTTGCTTGTCATGCTATAAATACCGGACATTCCATCGACCAAAATATTGAACTTTTGAAACAATGTAACAACTACCTGGATCTCAGAATTTATGAATGTTTGTATATTCAGAAATTTAGGAAATTCCTTATGAACTTCGATTTGCCCTTCAATAACAACCCCTTATTGGATATAATTCAATAACTGCTTGTAAATATTAAATATAAATAGGACTAAATCTGGCGTTTAATTTTAAGTTACTGTTTACCATTGATAATGATTACTTCGTAGTCGAAATGTACATTTGGTTTTTACCAATAAACTTTTTGATAGTGTTATAAGGCTTTTTATTTCAACTTTTATTATACACACTATTAAGTCGCTCAGTGAATCTTCACATCTTCATCTAATAAAATACTTGTTGAAATTGTAAGTGACGTACATTACATAATTTAAAATCATTGAGATATTTATACGTATTTGTCGTTTTAAGGGTAATACGTCCGTTAATTATGTGAGGTGTTTGTTATTTAATTCGAACCCCTCCCCTTTAGTGAAATTTGGATTCCTTTCCTCTCTAATGCGAGACTTACTCTTCAATACATTTTTTAATTTAAATTACAACTATTTTTTGAATTTAAAGCATGACGAGCCATTTGCAATGATCTTCCCTCCCTACACGGACATGATTTTATTATTTGATGAGTGAAGCAAAATTTTTCTAATAAATAATACTAGAATTCTCATAAAATGTACTTGGTGGTATAAAACAATTTTTCATTATTTCTAATAATTAGTATTAGAATAATCAAGCTAAATAAGTCTAGACTTTTTTTCTCTACCTCTCGATTATTTTATTGTGTCGTAAAGAAAAAAAATACTAGAATGAGAATAGTTTAGTAAAATTAGTCATAAGAACTGTAAAAAATGTTTTCTAATCAAGTCAATTTTACTAGAATTCAGTCTCAACACTGAACGTAGATTGATTAGACATTTCTAGTAAAATCTCCTTGAGCGCCTGGTCGTCCATATAATTGACAGATTTTTAGTCATGTTTGCTAGAATTCTACCAATATTTTTATGATTGTTTTCACCGTGTACATAATAAAATAAATAGAAATCAAACTAATTATCAAAACGAAAAGAGTTCCCAAAATTTCGATAGGTCTATATATTGTCAGAACATTTTCAGAACATCCTGTACATTTTTAAATATTGAATTATGAAAGGTGTATCAAACTGTGTATGTCATCCATAACATGTGGAGGTGTTATTTTATGGTATAGTAAGTTAACAACATTTACTTGTAACTTCAGGTTTATCACAGTAACGGAAACTGTTATCGCGGAATTTCAAATTTAGCAGTACTTGAAATGCAACAGAACGTTAATCGAATTGATTGATGTTCATGAGTGGAACACATGATAAACAGAAAGAGAATATCAAATAGAGGGAAAATGTGTCACTTCCTCAAATGCCTCGAAAAAATTTTATTTATAGCTACTTATTGCAGCAACTGATTTTTATGATTAACTTTTGGGGTTTCATTGTATCCGAATCTTTAATTATTAAAAAAAAAAAACCATTAGGAGCCAAAAGAATAGAAATTCTCAGGTGAATAACGTAATAAGTGTTAGTATTATTTTTATTGTTAAAATTTTGTCCATCAGCTTATCTGAACCTCATTAAATGACAAATATGATGAAATTTTGTTGCAACTGTGAACGAAATAAAAAATACTGTGATGTTATTTTTAAATTATATAATCAACTCTGAAAAGTTCAGTCATGCTAAGCGAAACGCCAGCAATAAGTGTACCTATAATACTAACTCATACAACATTAATCTTACGAAATTTTCTATTCTTTTGGTCCCCATTGCTCATTTTCCTGTGAATAACTTGAAAGAATAAAATTAGTTTTTAAGGCAGTTGTAGTGATTATATTAAAGTGAAGTAGGGAAGTCCAATATGATAGATTGGACTACAGTTTGAAAAACACATGTCTTGGTTTTGGCGTCCAACTATTCTCTTGACTTGAAAATAAAGATCAAGAAAGTATTTTTCCTTGTCTTGTGCAACTTCTTGGCCATTATTTCTTCTCTTACCGTAAGAGTCTCAATATTTCTCGAAACAGAGAGGAACATATCGTATAAGTAAACATATAGATAAATATCCATTTAAAGTCAGAATCATCTAGTTTTTAGAAACATAATTCATTGTTTAATTACGAAACTCCGATGTATGTATCTTATTAGAGATTTATTAAAGTACCTACCTAATAATATCGAGACTCTTGACAAAAATTTCCTAATTTCAAAAATTATCGATGTGATTCTCGTGATTTTGTTTTGATTTTTATATCAGTACTCTTGTCTTGAATCAAGACAAGATCAAGACAAAAATTCTAGAAAAATTAGTCTCGTGAAATCCTAAATAAGTATATGAGCAACATACAATTCGTGTTTGGCATTTCTAAATAATATGGAGTATTTGCTTAAAGAAAGATAAAAGCCACCTGTTAGATGACCTTTCTCTATTCAAGGTTTCATAACCACTCTTGGGGTCACCTAACTGCTGGGTGGCGCTCTCCAGTTCTCTACCTGTACAGAATTAAAAATTGCGTAGATATGTAGATGAATTCTGTCAGTAAACAATATTTTTTTTTAGATAACGTAAATCCAATTTTATTTGCAATTTTATTTGCTAAAGGACACTCGACTAGTTCTTATTATGTGATAAACCGAACACTGAAAACATATTTACAAAACTCATATGGTGCTCTTTATGAGTCATCCTAATTTTATGCATAACAGATTTAAATAAATTATGATTCAGATGATAAAATGTATTATTGCAATTTTATTTAGATAAGTACTAAGTACTTACTGATAAATAAATTTAAAGTTCAATAATACATATCTACATAAGTTTCAAAATTTTTCATTTACTTAACAATTATTTGAGTTATCTATGTTGACTTGTTTTTATATTGTTTGTATCGTTGATGTGTCCAGTTGTTGTTTACTGTATAAACTATTTCAGCAATATAAGTGAATTTTATACAAGATCCTATGCGTATCTTTATCTTACAGTAGGCTAGTGATTACCTAAGTTCGTCTTATTAGATTATTTCTAATCAAATCTTACTGAAAAAAATAAAAATGACAATAAATGCAAGTTAATCCCACGAATCGGAATATACCTAGAAATCAATTTTTAGGGAAATACCCGTACAGTTTTTAGTAATGATCTATTTTTCTTTTATGACTAAGCATTTAGTATTGTAAAATCCCTGTGTATATTACCATAAAATTCAAATTAGCAGTGGGCATTACCGATATTTTTTACAGGAAAAGAAATTTAACGTACAAACATACAGGATAAACTCTCTATAATGCAAATCAAAACGCAAAGCATATTTTCTTCGAAAAAGGTTTGAGTTGTTGAAAAGATGGTACAAAAAACAATAGATATTTACAAATTAAAGGATTAAGGTTCAAAATGAAATGATTGCATTTGGAATCTAGCCACCCTCTTTAAATTTAAGAAATCCTTCATTTATGTTATCATTAATATATATTTTTTTTTCATTCTATAGTATCAAATTCTAAATTTCCAAATTTCATGAGTTTGAAGTCATTTCCGGAAAATCGCCGATTTTACGTTATTCTAATTTCGATTGTAAAGGCAAAGTTAATACACTTTCCTATTTAGATACATTTTATTCTAAGCATTTACTAATGACGAGAATAACAACAAATCTCAAATTATTGGTTTAAGTATTAAGGGATGGATATACCTATCATAATCGTAAAAAGGATATAAGCTATTATTTTAATTACACACATTTTATTTTCCACCAATTTTCAGAACATTTCTGTTTTATTATGGACCTTCGTGCCTTTTAATGTTTAACATACTGACACAAAAATGCATTAAAGTAACTTCAAATCAAAAACTAAAAGACATGAATAATAACTTGCAAATGAGATATCTTTTCTACATAATTTTTGAAAGTTCATTATTTCCTTTTTTCTATATCTTGGACATATATTTATATATAGTACAAAACCTTATTGTAATGAATCTGAAGACTTGGTGTTTTTTTTGTTGTATTATAAAATACACAAAAAAATGATTATTTAGTTCTTGAAATTATAACAAAATGATGTCAAAAACGACTTCCAACATCACTTTCTCTTTTCATTTTCTATTTTATCAACACAAAGTTTATCTTTTATAATCCTGGTTTACTGGGATCAAATATGACGTATTGTTGCTATACAGAAAATTGCGGTTTTGTTTCAGAAGGTTGACTAATAGGTACATCAGGTCATAAATTATGTATAAGAAAACCAACCAAACTGAAGATTCAAGTAACATCTATGCGCAGGATATTTATTAAACATTCTTCAATGATCCAAGGGGTCGTTTCCTGAATTTTGTCCTTTGATAAATGACTGCAGTACCACCCAGGAAATAATATAAGAAATTTTCACAAAAAAAATATATGGATTAAAGAAAGTAGGTTCATCAAAATAATTTCCAACACTTGCTTATATGTAGATGTAGATAGTACCTAATAAAATATTGTTTGTGCAAACTTTTCAAAAATCATCAAAAATAAAATATTCTTAGAATAATCCACGATATATTCTTTGAAGTGTGGATGTATGTTCAAATAAACACCCTGTACATACGTTAGGTATCGGTACATGGCTTCCCTTTGTCAAAAATTCAGTAAGTTTTATAATAATACGTATAAAATAATTATTCCTAGTTCTTATACGTAGGTAATTTTACATCATTAAACTTTATTGTAAAGTGAGATAGAATGCGTATTGTTATCGTTTTATTATTCACGGCAATATATATCTAGGTACGACATTGTATACTGTTTTAATCAAACAATATAATATAAAATGTAAGAGTAGATATCAGGTACTTACAGGTTGTCCTGGAGCATCCAGGCGGTTCCCGGCTCTGACCTCCTGGGTAGTCCACTTTTCCCGCATCCTCCCACTTTACATAAAATTCTTCAGTCACGGTAAAAACTTTTTTATACGCAATTTCACATTCCAGTACATCACCGTTTCAAAATTAAAAACTACATCAACAACGTAGGTATATGGCTGTTATCTTATCAGCATGGTTTTAATATCAATCGTACTCTTCATAAAACGTCAGAATAAAGATATTTCGTTAATAAAAGTTCGTAGGTATTTATTCAATTTGTATGTAAAAAATTGATTGCAATAACAGACGACGTTTCCCAATTAATGCATTAACAATGTAAGGATATATGTATGTAGGTGTACGATTGCAACAATTGGCGCACACTAGGAATATCAATTCCAAACCCACGTTGTTGTTTTATGGTGATTGAAGATCCAATGACGTGAAAATGTGTGGTGAAGATACTCCGCGACCCGGTCAGCTCGCATACAAGACTCACTCACTACTACTAACCTGTAACTAGATTGTTGTTTTTACCGCTTCAATGACGATAACCATAGCAACGAAAGGTACACATATGATAACGTTTTAACGCTATTCGGTTGTTGGCTGTTGGCTGTTGCCGCATTATTAGCTACAGACTAGGTAGTAAAGTATTTAAGTAAAAGTACCTATTTGAAATATCCCAAAATACCCTACTCAAATTAACTTCAATTAAAGTATTTACTGTTTACTTTTAAATATATACTTTTTACTTTATTCAATTTTCCAAATATTTCTTTAAATGCTTATAATATTTTTTTATCTGTGAATGAATCATTAAAAATTGAAACTTACGAAAATAGAAAATCAAGTTTAAACTGTCCAAAAAGGTAATGTACGTCCACAATAATGCAGTTTTGTTTGCATATGGGATATCAGAAGCCATATTTTATATTTGTATATAACACTTTCAGTCGAGTACCTACCTATAGGTATGTAACATAATTTATTTTTTTCTATTTAGAGTTTATTTTTGAATCCGATTATTTAAAAAAATACAGACTGTACTATTATATATAAAATAAGAAAGTCTTTGCATTGTAAAATTCTTGTCTTTAAAACCCGTTTTCTGGACGCTCTGTATAAAATAAACAAAAATAACTACGTTGGATCAAAGTAATAGGGTTACCTACAGTAAAAAATACCAGCCAAGTGCGAGTCGAACTCGCGCACCGAGGGTTCCGTACAAACCTGTATATATGTGATGTAACTAAAAATTTAAGGTTTTCGGAATTTTTCCTTTATATGTGCTATAAAACATTGCTTCATGCCAAATTTCAAAATTCTAAATCGACTGAAAGTACCCTTTAGGTTTTGATTCTCTTGCGAGTAGTTGCGAGTTTGAAAATATGCTGCTTAAATTGCTGTTTCTTTTGATTGCGTTGACATAGAAGTTCGATTTTGTTACAACTTAAAGGTATTATAGACCTGAGTATTTGATATGAATTTCAATTTAATACCTCTACGCGTTCATGAGGAAAGGGGTAGTAACTTTAAAATTATTAAAAATATTTATTTTACAATGTAACTAAAAATTTACGGGTTTCGCAATTTTTCCTTTATCTGTGCTATAAGACGTTGCTTCGTACCAAATTTCAAGATTCTGAGTTCACGGGAAGTACCCTGTAGGTTTTGATTCGAAAATTTGCGGAAATTTACGGCATAAACGGCTGTATCTTTTGATTGCGTTGGCTTAGAAGTTTGATTTTTTCACAGCTCCGAGGGACAATACACCTGAGTATTTCGTATAAATTTTAGCTTGATACCTCTACGCGTTCCTGAGAAAAAGGGTCTTGACAGACGGACGGACGGACAACGAAGTGATCCTATAAGGGTTCCGCTTTTTCTTTTTGAGGTGCGGAACCCTAAAAATTGGTTCATTTTCGTTTGTTGGTATTGGCGATAGGCACAAAGTCATCTTTTAGAACCTATTTTTCAAAAGCAAAATGAAACTGAATGTTAATTGCCAAAGCGATAGTTTTCGAGGAAGGTTATCGTATAAAACTTACCTTTCAATAAGTAGTTAGTAGAGAAATGGTACAATAAAACAAGTAAAGAGTATTTCAATTAAAATAAGGAAGTTGGTATCACCAGAAGTGCCATAAAATTAGAAATATTTTAAAAACTTATACCACGCGTCCTAACGATTACGTACGTCCAAATAATGCACATTTTATTTGTAAATAGTTTTTGTATTGTACCTACAACATATATTTTTATAATTTTTGTAATACCTAGATTATGCAAATATTGTTTTTTTCTCAACATTTAGTTTTAAAACAGTAAGTCTATAAATGTAATTCTGTTTTAACGAACATTTGATAAACAGTAACGTCTTTAATAAAATCTCCTCAACTACGTTACAACGCATTTTAATTTATACAGGGTTCTTCAAACTGAGTGGTACGTATTAATCGAAAGAGAATAAAAAGGGGAATCGAATGAGAAAATCAAATATTGCATGTGCATTTGAAAAATCTAAGTTGTTCATAATTGAAGTTTTTAAACTATTGTTTTTTTTCTGAACGCCCTGTACAAATTATAAAGCTTAGTTTTGGTACAACATTAGCGGCATGATTTGGCCATAACTGGTAAAAGTTTCAACACTAAATCATTTTTTGTGGAAATTATGATTTTTTATAGTTTGGATTGCGATTGCTATTTTTTTCTATTAAAATTATTTTATTGTAAGCATGCAAGTTAGTTATCAAACTTGTCTAAAAATTTTGAGATTTTTGTATTTCTTCAAAATTACTTTTATGAATATGTAAACCTTATTCAAAAATATTTGTATTTACAATTCAAAAATTCTACAAATATTAATATTTTATTTTAAATATCCGATAAAGCAAAGTTCGCTTATAGTCCTTTAAGGTTCTTTCTAAGCGGATATTAAGTATTTATTTAAATACTTCCATGAAAATATTTTCTAAAAACTGTTACCTGCCTATCACAAATCCGATTTACTTTTTCTTTTTATTAGTGTTATTTTTTTGCTATATATAAACTTGCGTGCGGCGGTAATGGTAAATAAATATACGTTCGAAGAAGTAATTTAACACCCAGAAAAGGTGTTTAGAAAGTAAGTTTCCGCAACTAAAAAACCTTACGAATGCAGGAAGACAACAATAACAAGAGATTTGTAGCAAGCTTACAATTAGAAAAGTATGTGATAATAACGAACTGACACATTGCGGCAGACTTCGAAAAATTAATTCCCTCTTGCCAAGTTCGCGGAAAGGAGACACTAACACAAACAAAATACTTTGAAAATTATTTTACGCATGTCTAGATCTTTATTGTAAACGTATCAAATAAAAAACGTTATAGAATTATCAAAGGCGAGGGTAGCATAATAGGAAAAACTGCTCCGAAAAAGGATGACAAACACAGGGCTGTAGAAATGGTAAAATAATTAAATGTCTAAAATTTAGGTTAACCCTCCTAAACGGCCACACTCGCTCAATTAAGGGTAGAGATCTTTAATGAACGGTTTTTCCTTTGATCCACACTGTCAACAAATTATGTTCGGTAACTCACATACGAATTAACTGAGCTAACCCAACCTAACCTAACCCAGATGAATGAAAGTCATTGAGTACATATTCATGACACAAACAAGAGGAATAATAAAACCATGATATTACTAACTTTGTTCGTGTTGTCTTTTCAAACCGTAACCTAACGTAACTTAATCCAACCATGCTAAGTAAAGATAAAATCAACATGTGCATTACATAATCATTTTAATAATCCTTTGCAGGGATGGGGAGGAAGTGCAACTCCATTGAAGACCTTATTACAAACATACTAATTCTAAAAAAAAATAATAAAGTTTCTTTCTATTTTTATCAACGGATTTTAAATTTTGTTGAAAACTTATTTTGATTCCAAAGTTGTTAATTAATTGATTTAGTTTAGAAGTTAGTATGACCACATGCAATCTTAAATTTTATATAGTATTTATAGTCCAGTCAAATTAGACCAAAAAATAAAAGTAAAGCTACATAAATTCCCACCAAGCTGAAAATCAGTGAGATTGTTTAAAATATGATTAAAAATAAAATTTGAAAGTTTCCCATCTTTCTCCTGTATGGAAAAAAAATTATTAACGGTTAAATGTCAAAAAAATGAGTTTTTCGCGATTTTCAGCAAAACGGCAAGTTTTATCATAAAATTATCCCAAACAAAAATTGTAGATCATAAAATTATCTATAAAATATGTATCTCTAAAATACCCCAAAATAAGCTATGTGACAAATAAATCCCCAAGAACTAGAAAATATTTAGTGCAAATAGAAAAAAGATTGTAGAGGAAAATTTTTCCCCAGAAGAATTCCCCTGAAAAATATATCCTCCAAAAAATACCCCAAAGGAAAAAAAATCCCCTATTTTTTGGGGAAAGTTCCCTAATATGACAACTATAAGACTAACAGTATTTCATTTATTGGGCACACTGACATAAAGCAGGTATAAGACCCTAGCCACGCATACAATTGAACAGGAGACGGATGTTGTGTCGAGATTACACTGGCGTATAAAATAAGGGACTGGGTTACATTTTACCTGATATCTCAGAAACGGTGGCTCTTAGGAAAAAAAATATTCATACGTATTTTATAGATAATTTTATGATCTACAATTTTTGTCTGGGGTAATTTTATGATAAAACTTACCGTTTTGCTGAAAATCGCGAAAAACTCATTTTTTTTACCTTTAACCTTGAATATTTTTTTTTCCATACAGGGGAAAGATGGGGAACTTTCAGATTTTATTTTTAATCATATTTTAAACAATCTTACTGATTTTTAGCTTGGTGGGAATTTATGTAGCTTCGAATGTCTAAATTGACCAGACTATTATGTGTATTGATAATTATTAATACTAATTGTTATATTTTGTACAGAATCATCCCCTCAATCTTTCAAAATAGGCCAAAGTATCTTTATTCATAATAAAACTCCAACAATTCCTTAATAAATTACTTTTCAAATACAGTGGATTTCATTTTCAAGGACCTTTTGTTTATAACGATATAACACATAACTCCCTTGAATTTAAGGAGTAATTTAAGAAGAAAATTTGGCTGTAACGACTTCGGATGTAACGTCGATTTCAGTTTTAGCGACTAACTAGTAATTTTAATGAACTATTAATTACAAGATGCTAGAAATTTCATACTGATTGATATTACGACCGAGTCTAACACAAAACTTTTTGACCTTTTTTCTGCATTCACAGATAGTCAGCAGTTGTAGTAATTGTTTATAAATGTAAGGTTGATAAAATAAAATCTAAGAATCAGTTACTGGGTACTTTTCTTGTCTAATTTCCTTCTTTCGTTCTTTCTCTCTTTCTTTTTATATAGCGACTTCCGGATATAGCGACGGAATTTAATGGTCCTTTCGTCGTCGTTATAAACGAATTATACTGTAATTGTAGTACAAAATACAATACGCATTAGTACTTTATATGTTGAGTGCTAAAAAAGAGTGGTTTATTACAAAATACGATAGATATTTTGCGGTTGTGTTCAACTATAACTACTTTTATCTCAAAATTAAACAAGCCGAAAGATAAGACGACTTTTTTGTTGGTCTTACTTTTACTTCCTCGTGATAGCAAAACCGTCGCAGATTTTATCACCTCAATTAAAAGGAGGTTAGTAAAATGTAAAATTCCAACTAATCGCAAACAATATCAAATTAGCTTACTACCATAAATCTGACTGTGTTTAATGAGCTAAAAATTTACTGTAGTTACTCGCATACAATTGCAAAACTCAGTAAAGTGTCAATCAAGGCACTCCTTCAGAATTAAGTCTTTTTTTGCAAGTTATTTGCCGTTAAAACGATCCTAATGTGCTTCTTGTGTAATTTAATTTATAACGGCCATAAAATTTCTTCGTGTGTATAAATTCGTATTTACGTACAATACTTACCAGAAAAGAAACTTAACGAAGTACATGTTACTGTTTGCAATTTGCACCGATACAAATATCATAAAAAGAGAAATTAGAGCACTGTTAAAAAAAAAGAATTAGGTTTCCTAGATCTATTATTATTAAAAGGTAAATACATTAGTATGACACTACGCTTAATGCAGTTTCAGTATTACTGTAAAGTATGACAAGATTAAAATTGATTCGAATTTTAAAGTGCATCAATATCCAAAATTTTTATTCAAAATAACCCTTTCTTTGGAAGATGCTAACTTCAACGGAATTTGTTGCATTTAAAAGTAGTGCAAGCGGGATCTGTTTTGAACTAAGTAAGATGGGCCGGAGACTACATTTTATTTGGAATCACTGCAGAAAGTCTTCAGGAATGATCATTTTACCTATGCTCTATCATAAAACCCTGTGCTTAATTTTTGTAAAATAATTAGTGAAAATACTCGTATTTTTCTTTAAATTATGGTTTATATCTCGAAAACTAAACTAAACTAAAAGGTTTGCTAAAAATTAGTTTTACCATTGCAAAATTAAGAAAAAATGCGAAACAAAAACGTGAAAATTTTATATAACTTGCATAAGGGAACATAGTGAAATTATCATTCCAGGTGACTTTCTGGCCCATCATAACAGATCCCGTCTGGACTATAAATGATATATATGTTACAGTTAAAACAAGTTTTTAGTTAGAACTCGTTTTCCCTAATAGTTAAAACTAGTTTTTACTTAATGCCTTTGTTAAAACTAGAAATACCCAGTTAAAACTAGAATTTACCACTGTAACTAGTTGTCACATCGAGCTGTAGTTAATACCAGCACTAGAAAAACTAATTTGGGATTGAAAACAATATATAGTTTTAAAAATATTTATTGAAAAGATCTAAAACACTGAGAACCAAATAATAATTTAACACTAAAGGAACATTTTAGGGAACATCGACTTAAATTAGTTGCCAATATGACAATATTAATTATAAGTAGGCAAATAAAATAATCAAATAAATCAACAGAACACAACCATAAAATTTCAAAAAAAAACATTGTTGAAGAACATTGATTAACACACAATAAAATCTAATCAATGAAACTTAAATTTAAAAAAAGGATGAGGATCTACTACGCGAACAGTTTTAACTGACTCGCTTCGGAAAAACGCGTTTTGTCTAGTAAGAACTAGTTTTAACTGATATTAGATTTGAGCATTGGTTAATTCTAGTATTAACAAATGCATAGGTACATTAAAAACTACTTCTATCTAAAAACTAGTTTTAATTGCAACATATACATACATATCCTTCATTTTCAATAAGTGAACATACATATGTGTATGAAAGAATTCAGTTTACATTTTTTATTGAATCTAAACTACATCCACATTTCACCACCCTGTAAGGGGTATTTTACCTAATTGAGTCCTAAATTCGTTCATTTAAGCTTAAAGGGAAGAAAAGGTAATACTGAATGTCTATTTCGAATGAAATTGTTACAAAAAACATTAAGTAAAAGATTATCATTTATCAGAAACGTGTTGAAACAAGGCAAACACTGGAGAAGCATAATAATATTTCTCATGTAGGTAAATATACGTAGATCTAATTCCGGGATATTAACTCTGTTTTCTTAACAGAGATAAATCTCACTGAACAAACTAATAGAATTATCTATATACTAAATAAACTACTTCATGAGCATATCCGGAGGGTCGAATAAGAAAAAACATTTACTAGTTATGCCAATTGTGCAATAAAGTACGATGATCGTCAATTAACATTATTCGCAAAATCGAAAAATACCTTTTGACCAAACAAAATGACCCAAAAATTTGAATGTAGGTATCTCTAATGCATATTAATATTTTTAGAAAAATAAACACATTCCATTTCAAGTAAAAATAGACGCCCCAGCGCCTTCGCCAAAATATTATAAGAAAAATTTGTGTATTATACGTTATTTTGTAAATAAAAATTAAAAAATAAAAATACTTTATTATGTATAAAAAAGCCAATTTGATATACTGATATACTCCTGGTATAGAAACTTGAACTAAAATTTAGGCTAAATATACGTTAATTCATTCGCACACTTTAAAAAAGAATTTTTTAAAACTCAACACTTAAGGGGGTCAAAATGAAATTCGTTTAATGTACTTATTAAAGCAAATGTGAAGTCAAGTGTCATCCCTTATAATATTAAATAAATGTTAAAAGAATGATTTAAACGTATTTTACAAATTGTTAGACTAAAACCTTTTCTACAAAGGTTCCTTGTACAGTAACAGAATTTATTGAAAGCGTTTCTGAAAATTCAATTTTTAATGGGGTTCCAAATTTGGAAAATTAATACAAAGTCAAAATTTCTAGGACTAGATACGTTGAATTTTGTAGATATAAAAAGAAATCTTGATTACACTACAGCATCTTGAGAACGGTGGAACGATTTAATTTTTTTAAATGTTTAATATAGTCATAGTCAGTCTTTTATAGAAAGAAAATTTGTAAAAGTTGCTAAATTGCCCTGAAAATTACGAAATTCGAAAAAGATTGAAATTGCTGTCTATTGTTAAAATGGAACAATTTTCCCGCTTGTTATCTATTTTGTATTGTTTTTATGTATCAATTTCCTAATTTTCATAATTATATAAAATAATAATATTTAGACGATACTGACATGATAATATGAAATGAAATTAAGCAAAAGAAGTAGGTACTTAAGGGATCGGAAAACGACAGCATTAATACAAAATTAAAAAAAAAAACACAAGTTACCGAATTTTAATATTTGTGAAAATACACTATAACTGTGTCTGGGGGGGTTTTAGTAGGGGTCGCTTGTTAAGCGGCCTATAAATTAGATTAGAGGAGCCTTTGTACTTGCTGTCGATAGGTCGTAAAATTAAACGCACATATATACGTATAAGACCGCGTAGCAAACGAATTTCGAAAACTTTAGAGAAATATGAAAACATCAACTGGAAAATTAAATATGGTACCTATAAATAAACATTTTTGTCCCTGCTATAACTCAGGTAACATATACATATATAATTTCCAACTAATATCTACAGGGTGATGTAAATACAGTGTCATAACTATAAATAATTATGCGTTTGTAATAAATAGTGATGTAGTGATAAATAAATAAATTAGGTACCTATATTAAAATGATAAGTATGAATAAATTAATTATACTACTAGAAAATTCGTTACTATAAAATGGTTTTATGAAGCAAACTTAATAGCATAATTCGTTAATTTCTCTCAACAAGAACCACAATGTAGGTAAAACACCGCTAGAAAGTTCGTTGATCGTAATTCAGTGTAATAATTTAAATAGAAGAGATAAGTATATAATTACATAAAAATGCACTATATCCACAGGTGATAACCTGCTAATGCCCCGTGATGAACAAACACGCAGGTAAACACAATTATCTACCTAACGTCTTTACAAACAGAACAACAATAATGCTAACGCTCCAAAAGTTTTTTTATGAGTATATTGTCGGTAATTAATCTGCTCTTTTTAATTACTATACGATACAGGAAACCTTTGTTACTTTTAATATAGTATGAATTCTAAGAAAAAATTAAAAAATATTGTTTCAGACACGTTCTAAATCTGAAACAAATTGCTAAGATTTCAGTATCAGTTATGTCTCAATTTTTTGTGCGAACATTTCGGTTCACATAAAAAGTTTTAGGTACTAATTCTTTAATTATTGCAATTAACGTACGAATGGCCTTCTCTTTAATTATGAATTGCGGTTCATTAAATAAAGTCGACGATATTGAATTAGGCGGGTGACAAACCATAACGTGACTCAGATTAATTTAGGTATTTAAATTTTAAATAATACAACAGAGTTCAAAGACATTTTATTAATGCGTCTACGTTTCCTGTTTGGTACCTTCAAGACACGTTCGTTTATGTATTTATTTGTGAAAGGTGCGATTTTATTTTAAAATGTAAAACTTAACTGCAAGTAAAAAAAATATATTTTTAAAATTCTAAATTTTTCAGAATTCGATCAACAGTCCTCAAAAATATTCAGATATGTTAATTAAAAAAATATAAAGTTGTTGTTTAAAATAGGTAAGATATCTAAGTCAAAATTTTAAAGGGTTGGGGCGGCGGGGGAAATCAAAACTTTTTTTTAATTTACAAGAAATATAAGTACTTAAGTATTTTCCATATAATTTTAATGGTACCTTTAAGTAGACATTTTCAAAATCTAATTAAAGGTTTTTTTTTATTTCCAAATCTACTGGACCAAAATTTTCAGAAACTATTAACGTAATACCTATAGGAAGGGATGGAGGAAGAACTAATTACGTAGGGGGAAAGAGTCCAGCAAAATTCCATTAAATCTCATTTAAAGGGAGTACAATATTGTAAATCTCACATCTATCTAATTAATGAAATGGTACAATTACTTTTTTCTTTTTTAATTAAGGGCTTGTTGTAGGGTAAATTTCACCCAGGGAGAATAGGGGGGAGGTATGGCTTCACTACTTAAAAAGGGTGTAATTAAGAGTTCTGAAAATTATCGACGATTAGTATTATAACATCCCCTTTTTTTATAATATACTTTTTAATCTTTTCTGAATAAAAGTTTTAACTGTATTGTTCACTAGTTTTTCATCAACCTAAAATACTTTTTAGAATAATATATTTTTAACGTGCGTTCAATTCGCCCCTCCCCCCCCCCTTCTACAAAATCTATTCTATGCCCTTGCTTAAGATTCAAATTGAAAGAAAAAATGAATGTCCTCTTACTTATAGTACTAGCTCTCAAGCAGGGTGATGCACTAACATTAGGAGAGAAATATTTTATTTATGTTAGTCGAAAGTCTTATTTTTTTTTCTGATACTGTTGAATAATAAAATTACTCAGAAACTAATGCTATTTTTTTAGTTTTTAAATTAATGTTGATTTTTATACCCGCAAATTAGTTGTCAACGGGAGCAAGGGCAAACTATTGTAAATGTTTAACATAAAGAAAAATCATTCATAACAAAAAAAGTACATTCATCATCAACGGCCATTAAAGAAGGATTTAATATATTTTATTTTCGTAACTACATCATGAAAATAATTAATATTTTAAATATACTTAATCGATAATTTTAATATTTGTATAGGTAAGTGCAAAGATTGTTATCAAAAAGTGAAATATTTAACTACATACGTAAGTATTTACTTGATAAACAATAAATAATTTCGTATTATTGGTATTTTATATACGTATTAATTATACAGTTCTAAATGGGTCATGCAAAAGGTAGTTAATATTTTAGTAATTGCTAGAATAAATTATTAATTGATTTAGTACAATATTAAAAAGCTGTACATTTGTTACTATTAGTATGTATTAATTAATAGTGTAATGCTAAATATAAATAATTAGTGTGAAGTACAATTATTTTGTGGTGTTAGTACTGTTATTAATGAATCATTAGGAGATAGTTAACTGTTTTTTCTGCTCACCTTGTACTTCAAATTTTTTACATATTCAGTTACATCGCTTTGACTTCTACGTAACATTTTTCAGTTTAAAACGTATGTGCATTGCGACATACACCACACCCTAAAGCGAATTCCTCCCCTGTGGGAGGATGGTTTACGTGAAGAGGACACTCATCGCCTTCTAGCTGTTTTGCTTTAGGTCCTGCAACAATGAAAGATAAATTGTTTATAATATTAACAATAATATCTACACTAAACAAACAATATTGCAAAGTTAAGCCGTTTCTTAAATGTTGAATTGCGAGGAAGGCGCACTAATAGGCAGAGGCAACCTGAAGTCCCTCGATGAAATTGATGAATGTCAATGCAATATTCAATAAATGTTTTAATTAAAACAAATTTAGGAGGGGAGTAGGGAAAACTACACAGGAAGAGGAAGAAACTAGTTACGTCATTGTCGCTTTTTTTAAGTATTTCAGATTTTGTAAATCTTGACCTTCGAGTGCGCATTTCACGGTTTATGTTTTGTGAAGAATCTCTAACACGAAGAAATCGCTTCTGTATTCATTAGAAATTCCAAATTTTAAAGGTATACGTTTCCGTTGGGAGCAGGGCTCTGGGTAATCAGCAGATGGAAACGAACAGGCTTTTAAAAGCATTTTAGTTGTAATGTTACAGGCGAATTGTGATAGGTAATATCATTAAATATGAGAAAGTGGAAGTATCGAAAAAAGAAAAGAGGAATAAGGAAAAGAAGAGATAGAATTAAACAACTTTGCCCTGTTTCAAATTTCAGAGTTATTTTATTCATATCTAATATTAATTATAATAAATGTTGCATCCTTGGCCTAAAAGAAGGAGCTGAGAAATGCATGACGACCGCTTTATAATGAATACCTTCATTCTTAAATAAACGTATGTAACTTGCTAATAAATGTACACGGTGATTCAATTTCCATGCGCACAATTGAGATCTCCTAAGAAATACGATGGAGGTTAAATAGGGATAAAGTTGCTCATTGAAGTGCCCAATAATCATGTAGCTAGAGATGTAGAATCCCTTCCAAGCCACACGGAGAAAAATAATCATGATTTTATTACTTGATCAGTCAAACAAAATTTTTCTAGTAAATAATACTAGAATTCTCATAAAATGTAGATACTTGGTAGTATAAAACAATTTTTCATTCTTTCTAATAATTAGTATCAGAATAATCAATCTAAATAAGTCTAGACTTTTTTTTCTACCTCTCGATTATTTTATCGTGTCGTAAAGTAAAAAATACTAGAATGAGAATAGTTTAGTAAAATTAGTCATAAGAACTGTAAAAAAATGTTTTCTAATCAAGTCAATTTTACTAGAATTCAGTTTCAACACCGAACGTATATTGACTAGACATTTCTAGTAAAATGTCCTTGAGCGTCTGGTCGTCCATATAATTGACAGATTTTTTAGTCATGTTTGCTAGGATTCTAGCAATATTTTCAGGATTGTTTTCTCCGTGCAGGAAGTGTAAAGGAAAATATTTTATTCTTAATATATTATATCTTTAAAGACCCAGAAACTTGAAAAATGGTAATAAATCATCAAAAAAATTTCACTCAATCCCAATTTTTCAGTGAAACTTTTCCAGATTTGAATTTTGCAAATAATTATCTTACAGTTTCTAGGGTAACCAAACAATGTGTAAGAAACTTTTCTACAATATCAATAATTGTATCTGGATTAGTTGTTTCGTGTGTGTGTAGATATTCTAAAGTTGGAAACCTCATGTGTCATGTCACCCCCTGGGTGGATTTTTAAAATTTTCAAAATTTTCAAATTTTCTTTGTCAATTTCATTACTGTATAAGGAATTTCTATGAAAATTTTTAAGGTTTTGGTCTTAGTTGTTTGTAATATGCGTTAATATCAAACTCCTTACCCCCAATTCACAGCTTTAGGGTCGGTATTTTGAAAACTCATTTTATAAGGGTTGATACCTTTGTACAAGAAATATTTGTGTAATACTTCAAGTTTCCTGACTCAGCACTTGGGTCTATGCCTTGATCGTTACATTAAATTTTGACTCCTTTTTCACCCCTTTAGTGATCGCCTACTTTATATGTTGGACACGTCTAAGCAAAATTTTAAGTCTATAGACCCAAGTATGTTTTGACCTAAAATGAACTAAGATTGGTGCTACATAATCAATTTATATTCTTTTACACTCAATATAGGTACCATAAGTAGTGGCGGATTTACACATTTGCCGCCCGTATTAGGCTATTCAAAATTTGCCGCCCCTACTGACACCTGCAATTCTATACCCTAATTCACAATCAATTTTTTGTCAATGAAATTGCAACTTTATGATTGTATTATATTTTTATCAGACTTATCAACAAATATTGATACGAATTCATTAGGATTAAAAATGTAAGAATGTTAAGAAGAACTTTCGTTGAATGGATATTTACAGCTTTTATTCATTACAATATTATCATTATTGTTTTTTTTTTAATTATCATCATTCTAAGAAATGTATAATATTTATGAAATTCTGTACAATATGCAATTTTTTACGTGTAAATTTATTACATTTTTATTCTACACTCAAACAGGTTGTTAATATCATCAGAAATATCAATAGAAAAGTATTAATTTTCCATATATTGTACATCTATATAATATTTGTTATTGTTATTTTTAAGCAATTTTTTCGGATCCCATTTCTCTTCGAATAGATATATTTAAGTGGTGAAACATATTACACATTAATTGAATAGTGTAGGTGGACCTAAAGAAAAAATTATGGCAATAATTAATTTAAAAATAGGTAAAAATACTAAATTTAAAATGTAATACTTAAACGCTATTGGAATATTTTAAAAATTCAAAATCACAATACTATATTTTGTAAATAAGCGTTTAGTAAAATTTCATATACAGACGTTAGTGTATTCAGTATACTGTATAGCACTAAAATTTTGTAATTTTTCTTGATTTTTTGAGCCTCGTTTTTTCCGTGTATAAGATAAAAGTTAGTTTTTTATTTCTGTAAGACAAAAAAATTTTTGAGCAAAGTTTGCCGCCCCCTAAAATCTGAAGCCCTAGGCTCTAGCCCATTCAGTCTGCTGGTAAATCCGCCAATGACCATAAGTAGGTACCTATATCCTATAGAAAATTAATTGTCCTTCGTAAATGTGGACAAGCTATGATGATAAATACCTACAACAATAATAAAATTGCAATTTTACATCTATGACTAATCGCAATTGCAAAAACTTTTGCATTTTAAATCCCACCTGTACAATATACACAATTTGTTATAAATACTTTTATAGTCAATTAAATGCTGTTAATAGCTTTTGTTAGCACTTTAAAGCGCTTATTTTTTCAACAGAAAGTCAAGAGATTTAAATAAAAAACAAGTACATTTACAGGTAAAAGCCAACATACATACAATAAATATTAGCAATTCTTTCAGTTTTATAACTAATTTTTTTTTTGTGATAGTTTCTGTAATAAGAGTAATTAATTGTTTAAAAATTTGTGCTATAAAAATTACATTCTCTTGAAGAATTTAATTTGTTTTTGTTTTTTAATTAAAGATACTATTGCATTACGTGACACAATAACACTCACTAACTGCCTGAGCGTAAAATAAAAAATCAGAGAGAATTGTTTTTTTTTGCTAATTATTACTAGAATTCTGTGCCAAGAAAAAAAAGCGTTCTTAAATAAATTATTAGAATTTACCTTCTTTCACTTTATTCACATTATATAATTTCTCCTTTAAAACATTCACCGTTTACACTGGCTGCTGCACATAGTAAAATAAACTTGCATCGCGCTGTTTGCGTATTCTGAACTTTCAAGGACACGTGCAACTTAACGTAAATCGGATAATTTTTTCGATAAACAACAATTAGTAGAACCTGTTAAAACACTGTTTCAAGGTGCTTACAGTTACAGAAATAAATGGCGGATTTCTAAGCAATATTTTTAGAACTGAATAAGTGGAATCGAAAGACATAATGCTGCATTCTTGGACCAGCATCTTTATTTATAGAGCACGCGGCTCTTTCTTTGAAGCTTGCGACATCGGAAACTGAATAATTTTCAAAATTATATAACGAAGTAAAAGAATGTACATTGGTACTTTAATTATAGTGGTGTATCCACAGTAGGGAATACTTCGAGTCCGGATTCTCCCGTCCCTCTTTAAAATAAGAAAAACTAAAATTTCAATATTTTATAAGTAATATACTACCTATGTCTGTGATTTTAAAAAGAGAAAAAAATTCTTGAGAACCTCCCTATCTTCAAATCATGGATACATGCTTGCTTAATGATGAGATATACGGGGCAAGCGCGTTTCAAAAAATATTTCCTGTGAAAGTGTCACCACAGGGTGTTCCGTTTTTCCTGGAGGCAACCCAACTATTCGTTTAGTTATTGCAGATATGTTTCCAATTTATTATTCCCATAAATCACATGTAAGTAAATAGTAAAAAAAAATCGGTCTTTTAGTCACTTTAATAGAATCGATCAAAAATAAATGAAAACAACTTTCACTTTGGTGATGCTTGGTGCTTGGTGATGGTACCAGGTGAAGTACTAAATTTCGTACTCATGGTACCCACCATCACATAACTCTTAAAAAGTTAGAACAGGAAAATGAAACCTAACTTAACCTAACCTAACCTACCCCAACCGTTCTCATCCTGTAAAGGTAGAAATTAGCCAATATGCTGATTTTCAAATGTTTATAATTTCGGAATGATTAACTTAAGAAAGGTAACATTTAAATGAGTGTAATTAATGTTTTTTACCTGCTGGACAACTAGGAAGTTCGTGCTTAGGCAAATTAGTAACTCTTTGGAAGTCATCGTGACAAGGGTTGCAAAAATGGGTCGTTCCAAAACAAAAGAACACCGCCACAGAACAACAATATCTACATTTGTATTCCAGAAAGTCGGTTCCGTGCTTATGACACATTTGTGCCCTCGCCACGTCCGAACAACCACCACAAACCAACTCGGCTGGATTGTAATTTTCCCCTACTTCCGCATCACAACGAGCTTCGCCACCATAGTATGCCTGCAAAGTGTAAAATTTTCATTTTTTAACCACTTTTCATGAATTTTAATGTACCTTATTGCACTTATAACAAACGTAATATGCGTATCTGTCCATGGCATAAGCAGCTGGGTCATCATAATACCTTGTCCCAGGGGTCGTAATGGCGTCCACTGTGTGTAAACCTTCATACTCTAATCTCATAAGGGCCTTCCTTTTGACATCTTTGTATAATTCTTGAATTGGACCAAGAAGATCCGTCAACATTGGATGGTTAATATTTTCCTAAAAATTTAACCGTAAATAATTTTACTTATAATTACAAAAAAATTGTACGTACTTTACAGATAGGACAAAGAGAAAATGAAAACGTTATTCTGGGTCCTGGCCATCTTTTTACCAACGTTGCTCTTCCGCAATGAAGGTGGAATACATGACCACATTTCAGCTGAAATTCATAGAAACATTTCAAAATAAAATTTACCTAAGCCGTAAAAAAAATCATCAATGTAAGTACCTGGATAGCTGGAGCACAAGATAATGCTTCAGTAAAGCAAATCATGCACATGTCATCCGCATCTTGTTTTAGAGTGGGATCTGAAGAACATCCATGTAAACATGGTAGACAAGTTGTTTCACCGAAAACTCCACCACATAAGTGACCACAAGTTAAAAGTTTAGCGCAAGCAGTCTTGGCATACTCCTAAAAGCCATTTTCACCAAAATTCAAGAAGATTCATTTTCTATTAATGTTTTAATGTTATTACCTGACATTCATGATCAGCACATACGTTTCCAATAGCCAATAATCCAGAATTTCCTGTAGTTCCACAAAATCTACAAATTCCACTGGTTGCAGCTCCTTTTGGTCTCGCTCCACCATCTCGGAATTCAATCAAAGCTTTCAAAGTACTTGCATCAGCCACTGCCAGCAACCAATAAAGTTTTGTTCTTCCACATCCTTCATGAAGTTCCACTTTTATGGCTTCCTCCTCTTCTTTGCAGACCTACACAAATTAACCATAAAAGTCATTATATTTTGCTTCCTACATAAACCTTAAAATTAGTTAAAGAGGTACCTGTCTCAAGTGTATTCTAGTTTTTCTGTGCAGGTGTAGAAATCTATCACAATCGGCACACAAATTTCCACAAATATTACATTGAACTACCGCGTTAGTTTCCCCATCATCGTGGTTGGTACATGTAGGACGTGGAGGTGCAGGTTGCCCACTAGCATTTCTCCACTGCCCTAAAAAGATTACACTTTATTTATAAGAAGAATTAAGACAAATTAAAATGCCCTTTTACCTGAAGATAAACGTTCCACGTGGTCTTTGTCCAAAACACAAAGAGAAGCGAGTGCAATCCATAAAGTAGGAGTATGGATACACGTCGTTGGTACCCTTTGTTCTTCACTTAATTGAGTTAAGTTTAAGATATTTTCTGCTATTGCACTTTTAGTAACATTAGCCCAGGTTTCTGAAAGCTTTCCCTGTAAATCATAAAACATTTGTTAAGTTAAAAGTAAACTTAATATGAGAATCAAAAAGTCATACCAAAGACATTTCCCTCAGAAGACCCACAATTACTTCAGCATGTTTTCTATTTGCTGTTCCACGCATCCACCATCTAGATCCAACATGTTCTTTTGATTGCATTGATGTGGCTAAAGTTATAGTGCTTATTTCTTTAGCAGGTCCTCCATCTCCTGATTTACTTTTCATTTTCACTTGCACTGTTAACGCTTTTGCAATTATGCTCAAAAAGACATCCAAAATTCCAATTCTAAAAACAAACAAGGCTTTTATCAATCAATGAGGAATATTTATCAGTTATTTTTTACCTGTGTACATTGAAATTGTCACCATTGGATCCTTTAGAAGATGTAGCAATGATTCCAAAATCTTTAGCTGGAAGGTGATGAACTCCTACTATTTTAGCAAAAAATTCAGGTGTTATCTCAGGAAGCATCCTTCTCAGAAGTGCAGTAACCTATTAGAACAATAACGATTTAATACACACATCAAGTATTTTTTCTATAAGTATAATAATTACTTGTCTTTGGACACGAGCACTTCCAGTATGTAATAAACTCAGAAGATCCCCCAACAAACCTCCTTGGTGGGATAGATAAGCCCGTCCAACCGAACTTCCTGATAATGCAAGTACCATTGAAAGCATTTCAAAACAGTAAGTATCAGAATTTTTGGTTGCATCTAAACTTTGACCAGAACTACAGGATCCAATACCAGAAGAACTTAAAACCGATTCCCATTCTTCTCGAACCCTCACCGTTTCCTTTCTAATTGCTTGTACAATATGGACTATCACCTTTAGGGCAAAATAATTTATTTTAACAATTTCATGTTAGTACATATTTCATTTAATGGTAAACAATTAACCTGTTTTTGAAGATGTGTGAGTTTACTCCTGCTAAATAATATTCCCACCATATGTTCCCTCAGTTCATTGCTTTCCTCCAAAGGTTCCAACAAATCGCTAATGGAAGCAGAGCCACTGTCCAGGTTGTTTGCATGACCATCGCCTCGATCACCTGTTATTAATTTACCAAAAACTTGGGACGTTATTAGACGGAAAACTCTCAATGTTTCAGCTTCACAGTTCTTTTGTTGAATAGTCGATGCATTAAGTTGTTTTCCAATTTTAAGAGAATCCCCTGTTATTTCCCCAAGTACTCTTATTTGACGAATTCTTACTGAATTGTCAGGTCCTTTGAGTTCTATTCGTATAACAGAATGACGATTATCTAAGAAATAATAATGTTGTTGGTTACGGAACCAAGAACAGCAGCAATTCAAATTTTACCTAAAATTGGACAATTAACCCAACCTCCCAAAAGTCTGTTTTCAACTTCAACAGTTCGTAATTTAACGAGTTCGTTGGAGTTTGTTCCAGAGTAAAATATGATGTTAGAAACCTTATTCTAAAGATATAAAAGTGTAGTAAAAGGATTTAATGGTTGCGTAAAACATTTAAAACTTACTGCAAGATCGCGACAATTATCAATATGAACACAAATAATTTTTGGATGATAGTTTTGCGGACATGAAACAACAAGACATTTGGTTTTATTTCTGTCTTCATCTCCAGATTCCCAAAAGGTTTCAGTTGATCCATCAGTTAAACTACCGACCATTGCTTGACGACTTGAAGCTTTTATTTCGATAAAAGAAGTAACGTCCTTAAGACATTCCACGAAACAAGAATTCTTCAAATATACAAAAATAAAATTTCTATCTTTAACAATACTTAAACTTACTTGGTTCCAAGGATTTTGATGACTGTCTTGCATAGATACTGTACAGTCTTCCAATTCTTCACTTCTAGATAAAATTTTACTTATATTGCTGAAAACTTGTGATCGATGAAGGAAACTATGATCGTTTTGAGAAAATCTGATTCCCCAACACTTTACAGCCATTTGTTGCAATGCAGAACCCATTGGTAGAAGTATCATCAGATCTGCAATAGTCTGCAGTAATGCATGAAATGTGGAAGGCAAAGGATGAACAGCTTCTCCAGCTATGGAAATATCAGAAAGTGGATGTTCACATACATTAGTATCCTGAAAGAAAAATATTTATTTTTTTGTGTTTAAAATCTTTTTCGCTGATGTTCATACTTGTTCTTCAGATTTCTTTTGAGGCTTGTTATCATCATCTGCCTCCATGTCTGCTTCTAGTGGAGTTAATGAGGTGACAAACCACCACAACAAATCATGAAGACAAACCGGTTGAGTGACGGATCTTAACAACCAATTTAAAGCCTGCATTGCATATACTCGACACATTGCTTTCCTAAAAGTTCAAGTTTTCGTATACTCAAAATTTTATCAATCGAGCATTTCTATTTTTACCTCAATGCTTGTTTCATGGCGAGTTGCAAGGAATCAAGATCGTGTTGCTCCAAAATAAACACCATTACTGGTCTGTCCATAAGTTGCTTTCCATATTGGTCTTGGGAGTTCAATGAATCATTAGATTGATTTTTGGTCATAATAGATGATCCGTCCATTTTCGGGACCAATTTTTGTAACGCTGGTGATGGATTGCACAGAAGAGATGTACCACCCTCTTAAAACATTTTTGTGTGGTTATTTTTCACGTTAATTTAGCTGCAAATCTAAATTGATTACCGCTTGAGGATTCAATATTGGTACTGTTACGTTTCCTCATCATGATTATCCTGCCGTCTAAACCGGTTTTTGACCACGGTGCACCATTTGTTCCCATGGAAACTGATCTGTGAAACCTCTGACCTCTCATACCATCACTGTCGTTGTCTGGTAAAGAGACTTCTGACAACGGCTACAAAATCTTTATTTTTTTTTAAAGTTACTTTAAATGACAGTATATTTACTCTTTTTCCGTTTGGACTTAGTTGAAATCCTTCCTGCATATTTCTTCTTTGTATTTCTTCATCATAAATTATCGGCTCTTCACGAGGCTCATTTGCTCCCAAAGTTTGCAAACATTGAAACGGTGGAAGAGGACCAAAAGGACCACTGATATCAGGTGGAGAATTATTTTCTGATAATGATGGCATTGTACTCGTAGAGGGACGTCGTTGATGTGACATACCTAATGGTGGTAAATAAAATTATTGTAACTACTTATACAGACTGAAAAATTTTAATTCACCTGTGTTGGCTGAACATGCCAAATCTAGTAAGAACATGGCATTATTTTTCATCACAATATGAGGTTCCATATGGCCAGCTCCAACTGGAGAAAGAAGAGTTTTGGTAAATGTATTTTTCCGCCTTAAAGGATTTTTACTACTAAAAGATATTAATTTTGCATTCCTGTAGGTTTTCATGTATCTTTCGCGACAATTGTCACACAGCAAATACCAAGAGCTCCCAGCTAAAATAACACGCTGATTACATTAAGAAAATGAAGACTCAAGAAGTTCGAATTATCTAAACAAACTATAAGCAGAAAGAAAATATAAGACATAAGCACAAAGTTCCATGGTAACAATCACTGTGAGAATAACGACAGCTAGCACAATGTTGGAGTAGTAGAAGAGGAAGAACACTTACGAATGCCACCTTCACCACAATTTCCAGCCCAACCCAAACAAAAATTTCCACTAGAATTATAACCTTTACCACTTGCAGATTGTCCACATCCAGGATGACTTTGCTTCATATGGAACGTAACTGGGTGGACAAACGATTCTCCACAAAGTTCGCAGTATGCATCCCGCTCATTAGTTCCACTTCCAGCAAAGCCTTGGCCAGCATCATCAGAACCTAAACAATAATAAATAAAATCCTAAAAATTTATTTTTGATTTAATAAACGCGTACCGACGAAGTTTCTTTGAACGATTTTCTTTTTTCTCATTTTCTTATTGTCTTTTTCCATCAATATATTTCTCTCCTTCGCATCCTTCTCTTTTTGCTCTGGCTTAACTAGAATCATTTTTTCTGATTTTTTTATTCTAGATTTAGTAGGACTCATAGCGGCCATTTGCTGAGTCATAGTTGTCAAGCAGTTTGAAGTCAATTCGTCCCATAAATAGACAAGAGATTTTAAAGCAGGAGGTAAAACAGAAACAGTTTGATATCCAAACGTTCCTTCCGCTCCTGTTTCCTCTTTTATAATTCCTTCGGGGTGTTTTCTATTTCGACTCCGATTGGCATTTGCATTGGCCGCAGATCTTGTAAGGGTTTCCAAAGTAGATGGTTGAATGTGTAGATAAGTTCCAGCGCTCACTTCTACCGAATGTCTTTGGCGAGCTCTTTCTTCTTTAGACAATTCTTGTCTACGTTTATCAATTGGTTGCTCTGGTTGTCCATGTCTAGTTACTACCAAAGCTCCTTGTTTAGGTAATCCTGGATGAAACTTCAGGAACGATGCGCAAGCCATGGCATCGTGGACAACGCCTTCAAAAAGTTTTGTAGTGAATGGTAAATAAAAAAAAAATAAAACGATGGAAGAATTGTAAATACCTTCATGCCACAAAAATGCCGCGAAAACTGCCCTTAACGATTCAGCAACAGAAGGACTAATTGCTTGTTTTACCGTTTCATCTTTTGGATAGGTGATGTTTGACGGGACATAGGATTGTACAGTTGCAGGTGAAATTGCCCTTTTGGGTCTTGTTTTGCTACTAATGCGATCCTTGCGGACCATTTTTGGAGATATCCGTTCATCCTTTGAAGCTGTACCGATGGAAAAGTGACCTTTGAGTTGCGTACCAGAAGTATTTTCAGGAGACGTTTGAGTTCCAGTTTGAGTCAGCTTTCTTGGACTCTGTTCGGAATCCTAAATAAATTATTAAAAAGATAAGCCATTTAAAAAAAGCAGTAATTTTTTGTATGTAAGGTTGAATTCCTGGAAAGAATATTTCGTAACGAGAAAACTTACAGTTGTATTTTTTTGGGGTGTTTGAGGAGGACTAATTTCAGATCGCGTTTGAATTGAACTTCCGCTCGGACTTGGTGTAAAGTCTTTCGTTTGTGTTATTTGACTGGGGGACTGTGATATGTCCCCGGTAAGACTGCTTACCAAAGCGCTTGTATCAGATTGATTTGAACCTCTTCTTACAAATGTTGCTCCTCCTATACTGGACACTGAAAATTCTTCTTTAAAAGGTTTTTAAAAAATGTTTGTATAATTTAGACAAACCTAAAGGGGATATCCCCACACTTTTCGGAGAACCAGCTTGAGGACTACCACTGGCACTTTCTTCAAGAACATGGCGACCACCTAGGATAACATAGTTGACAATCACAAAGTAAAATTTAACAGAAGGTGGTATTACCTGGAACTGCTATAGGACTAGAGCTTCTGCTCAATTGCTTTGAAGTTTGCGGAATTGGAGTTGGACTACTTCTCTTTGGAGTATCTGGAGGTGTGGCACCATTTCCATTAGTTCTGTATTCATACAATGATTTTGGGTCACTTTAAACCAAAAATCAAAATTATTGACTGCATTAGGAGCATTTTTATGTAAAATCAAGGTAGGTAAAATAGACACCTTTTCAAATCCTCATCTTTAATCCATTTAGGCACTCCACTTAGTTTAACATCTTTTGACTTATCACGCCTCTGTACCTTTGAAGAATGTGACAGACTTGGATCTCCAAAAACAAATGGATTCAAACCATCTGCGCTTCCACTAGAAGATGGTTGAAAAGGCATTTTTGCACCAAAAGTGAAATGAGGGTCAGGGGGATTTGGGGCAGAATTATGTGAAAAGTCGAAACCTTTTTTAATTGATTTAGTTTGTTCGTTGTCTAAATTGATCGATATTTGAGGATTAAGATCTAAAAGCATAAGACTTTTATAAAAGAAGCTTCAAAAATGCATTGAAAATTACCTTTGTCGCTTTCATTTAATAGACCGATATATACGGAATTATTATGACCCATGGCAAGAGACCAAGCTTCACTATCAGTATTAAAGCAATATTTTTCTTTGGTCGCCAGATCTAATTGAATCCAACATCCATCAGAGTTTACAATACATTGAGTTATTCCTACTCTGTTTCCTAAAACAAGCATTCCCACAGGGGGTGCTTTTAAACTGGGGCGGGAACGAACATTATGGCCTGAGGCACCACATTTAATGACTTGATAGGCACCACCAAAAGTAGATGTTGTTTTTCGTCTATAATTTTCCAAATTAAGAACTCGATTTCTAAAGTACATAAAAGTATTTCATTATGTACCTGTCGTGAATTTCTGGTAGTTTTCTCATAATAGTTTCCGTAATTACTTGATCTAAGATGGTTTTGGGTTCCTCAACTGGTAAAAGAAGAGTTTTACCCAAATGTTGATTATATTGGAGACACCATGCTTCAATAGCTGTTGTGTTACAATATTGTTTGATCGTTTCTGGAGATAATCGCAGCCACACACCATCGTCATTGTGAATCTAGTCAAGGTGTTAAGAAGAAAAGAAGAAAAGTTATTGATACGATTATAACAAGAAACTAATAGAAATACCTCTTCTACAAAAGCAATGGTGCCGTTAACATGTACAATTCCAATTTGTTCACTCTGAAGGGACGGATGAGCTCTTATTCGAAGCCCTGCAGAATTCTTGGCTACAAATTTGCGAAGTCTGCTGGGTTGATGTGTGGGTTTTTTGGATAAATTTTGACTAGGAGGTGTCATTCCTTGTGGAGGTTCCTTAACTTCTACTTTGAAAGACTATCAAAGAAAAAATTTTTTAAGTTTCGTTCATTGATGGAGAGAAAGAAGAAAGAAAGATACCTCTTCCATATCATATCCGTCAATGGTGACCACTATTGAATAGCAACCTACAGATGCTGGAGTCCATGTTGCACTGTAGGTTCCATCGCCATTTGGTCTAACTAACATGTTTTCACTAGATCTCTTAACAGGCGGAGATGTAAACCTGAGCTCTTCAAACGAATAATTCTGGTAGGGCTGGATAAATGTTAGGTACATATGAATGTTTTTAATTTTTTAGAAAAATAAAGTGCTACCTTCATGACCGTTATAGAATGGAAACACATTTTGTCTCGAATAGTGGGTTCATAAGAGTGGTGCAGAGGAGGTGGCGGATAACCACCAAAAGTCATAGGATCGGGCTGACTTATTCTCCTAATTTTACGACCCGAATCACACTCACCAAATTCTTTTTTGTCTATTGGAATTGCTTTTATTTCGACCTACAAGTAATCATAAACGATTAAAAAAGTTAATAGTAATCGCTATTTGATTAATTCATTTGCTTTAAGTTTTCACGAATGTTGTCTGAAAAAACTGTATTTTTGGATTCTAGCCCTGCTTTCTTAATGAAATCCCCATGATGAGTCATGGGGGGTTAAGCATCAACATTGGAGATTTTGCATCGACAACGTGAAGTTCCTGAAGATGTCCCTTGTGATAGGTGATAACACGTCGAACACTCCTGCCTCTTTCATGATTCACCCTGGAGATTTCATCAAGAAGACGCAGCTAGAATTCGAAAACCCAATTTCTTCAATCGCTATTTCTATTCGTTTTTATTTCGTACCTTCATATTAGATACATGAACAAGATCAGAATATTGATCCCTAGTAAGAACGGTAACTATTGCTGGCCAACCATATCTAAAATCATCTTTAGAATACAATACTTGGCATTTGGTTGGATCAATCCTACTGCCAGGTTGAAGCCATTGAGCAAGTCGACCTCCACTAGTCCCCGCCGTGCAGTTGACGAAGTCGCGTAGAAAGAGACGCTCATTTGAGTGAAAACTGAAAATTAAAGGGATAGTTTACTTAAATAAATGTCATTTAAATAATAAAGTTCTAAGACAAATACAATATCACGTAGGTATATTTCGTAAACTGTGTTTCACAGAACTCCGGAGATCCACACCGAGATCACTGAAGAATTCTGTCAGGAATGCATCGTTTCATAATGTTCATAACAAACCCAATATTTATATATGCAATAATAAAAAGTAAATCCCATTTAAAAACTTTATTTGTAACGATTTCTAAGAGCGTTTGGGTTAATTAACGAAAAAAAAAGTCAGACTCTATTTGAGTTCCGAAGTATTCATTGTGAGATATTATGTAAATACCCCTTCAAACAAAGCGCCCCTAATAATAATGCCTGGGGCCCTTAAGTGTTATTTGAGTTTGGTGGTTCTTGTTAGTTGCTTTACCCAATATTCTCATTACTTGTATTATAATAAATACACATACAATATAAGTGCGTGCCGCCAAAACATTACAATCTAAAAAGGAAATAAAATTAGAATATATCATACTAAATATTTTATTAGACACTCCAACATATACGTTTCGACCTCTCCGTCATTATCAAAAAGGAGCACAAGAATACTTCAGTCCATTGGGGGTTATATTATGGTGTACTTAATAACCATCCCCATACATAAAGAGGGTCAGTAATAAAGACGTGGCTGTTCAAAGTAGGCATTAAGAATCTTACATAAGGTTCAAGAATGTTTCAGTATATTCTTGAATATCTTAGAATGTTCCAGAATTTTAGAGAATACTTCAACAAGTTCATTAGGGTTGTACAATTTACCAGAATGTTCGAGAATGCTAAATAATGTTTTAAAATCTTCTTAAAAGTTTGAGTATTATTTCCAAAAGGTTTAAAAATGTATAAGTATGTTTTAGAAAATTCCAATATTTTCTAGAATGTTAAAAAATCCTCTAAAATATAAGAACATAGGCTATAAGAAGTCAACGCAAATCCACTGATGATGTCAGACGCAGTTGTCGACGAAACGTCAGGACGTAATAGTTCATATAGACCACAGCCCTTAAGCCTGAATCATAATTTAACAATCCTCTAAAATGTTCAAGAAGGTTCTACAATGTTCCAAGATATACAGGGTTTTTCAAGTTGATGGGCTATTAGAAGTATATGAATTAGTAGAAGGAATTCAATTCTGAAACTTGGGCTCATTTGGTTATTGTTTATGCCGCTTCTTTTAAAAATATTTTCAAGTTCGATTTACATCCGGTTATACCGGAAGTCGATACCAACTTTGTTATTTTAAATAGAATGGTATATTTTTCACGCTGAATTCTAATAAAACGTGTAATTCTAAGGTAAGTTTGATAACCAACCTGTACACCTATGACGATCGGTTTCTGAGTTAATTTAATTTATAGAAAAAAAATCGCTACCGCAATCCAAATTATAAAAAATCATAACTTCCACAAAATACGACTTACAGTGTTGAAATTTTTACAAGTAATAGCTGAATATTAGTGCTAACGCCTTGACAAAATTGAATTAAACAATTTATACAGGGCGTTCAAAATAAAATTCTAAAATTGAAAAACTTCAAACACGAATTACTTCGTTTTTTCAAATGGCACCCACTATTTTTTATTTTTTCAATCGATTCCTTTTTTTATCCTCTTTCGATCTATATGGATACTTCCTATTTTAAGTAATAATTCAAATTTATTCCAAAACTTTCAAATAAAATAGGAAGTATCCATATGGATCGAAAGAGAATAAAAAAAGGAATCGATTGAAAAAATAAAAAATAGTAGGTGCCATTTGAAAAAACGAAGTAATTCGTGTTTGAAGTTTTTCAATTTTAGAATTTTATTTTGAACGCCCTGTATAAATTATTTAATTCAATTTTGTCAAGGCGTTAGCACTAATATTCAGCTATTACTAGTAAAAATTTTAACACTCTTAGTCGTATTTTGTGGAAGTTATGATTTTTTATAATTTGGGTTGCGGTAGCGATTTTTTTTCTATAAATTAAATTAACTCAGAAACCGATCGTCATAGGTGTACAAGTTGGTTATCAAACTTACCTTAGAATTACACGTTTTATTCGAATTCAGCGTGAAAAATATACCATTCCATTTAAAATAACAAAGTTGGTATCGACTTCCGGTATAACCGGATGTAAATCGAACTTGAAAATATTTTTAAAAGAAGCGGCATAAACAATAACCAAATAAGCCCAAGTTTCAGAATTGAATTCCTTCTACCAATTCATATACTTCTAATAGCCCATCAACTTGAAAAACCCTGTATAATAAAATATCAAAAAAAGTGAAGAATGTCTCGAGCTTTCCACAATATTATAAAATCTTCCAAAAGTTTTGAGACTGTTTTAGTATATAGATATCATATAAATTATCAAAGAGTTCAAAAATATTGTAAAATGTTTCAGAAGGTTTTGGAATGTTCTACAACCATTTTGAATATTGTAAATTGAGCCAAAATGTTCCAAAAAGTAACAGATCATTCAATACATTAAACAAAACACCACAGATTTTTAATAAAAATATGGGATTTGCATTTTTTATGTTATTTGAAGATCACCGATAATTGAAATTCGAAAGAGTTAAACAATTACAAACACGTAAAAAAATTATGTTCAAAGCTGTAAATCATTATTTTTAAAACTTTAAATGATTACCAGACAACACACCGCCTCCACGAGTATAATGGTTTGCCTAAGTCGAATACTATTATGATAAAATTCATAATTAAAACGCACATAAAAATATTAAATTTTAACTTTCAATCGGCAAAAATTTTTAACAACTCTAATTATTTAAAATTTATTCAAAACGTATTAAGTTTTTTTTTGTTTTTATTATAATTTCTTTTTTATAAATTAAAGAAACCATTGGCATAACATTGTGTTAAGTCAGGTTTACTATATTTTTATACATGTAATTTTAAAATAGCAATCTGAAGAAAAATTGTACTCTTATAATATCTCACTTTTACTATTTCGTTTTTATTACAAGTTGTAACATGCAAAGACCACCATGAAGATGAACCACTAAAATCCTGGCCGCACATCCTTTGGTAAATACCCCCATAATAAGAGATAACAAAGGCCTCTTTCTAATGTAACGCTTGTTCGAACATTAACACACATGCCTGCACATATACATCTTATTATACCTGCTCCAACTAAGGGTGTGTTTGTCATTTCCTGTTCTTGAGATGCCACCCTTAAATAGTTTTAGAATTTTTAATATTTTTTATACTTAAATAGAATAGTTTTTTCCTATTTCGCTATGAAGAATATTCAAAATATGTAACAGGATTTTTATTAATTAAAAGAAGAGAATAAACAAAAAAAGCAGGAAATAATCAATAATCGTAAAAGTTTTGTAATTTTATAGCTAATGTCAATTACGTTTATGGAAGGAAAAGGATAATAAACAGGTTATTTCCTTTTTTTTTTGTAAACTTCTCGATAAAGGAAATAACGCTTCACCCTATTCGTTGTCGTTTCTCGTTCAAACGGAATGGGTTGTTCGTTATTCTATTAAAGGAAGTGTTCAGATTCAGATCTTGGTCATTTCAAAACTGGTTTCTTACAATATCACCGATTGATACTTAAGTCGAAACCTACTACAATATTCCTTGAATGGACAGCACTCGCGCAAGAGTGCAAGCGCAACCAGAGACCCCGAGGCTAGGCCTCGGTCTTTTTCCAGGGGGAACAAAAAGAAACGAACAGGTTCATTTTCGAAAGCAGAAGCCAGAAGCAGCCAACATCGCATGCGAAACGGAATTGCCCCCTTGATTGATATTTCAGTAGCGTAACAATCTAAATATTTTAAAGTACGTAACATAAATTAACTCAAATGTAAAAATGAACCAGTTTAATTAATTACAATATCTAAAATAATACTTTATTAAAAATTTACTCACTGTATTAATACTTAAGTACTTGGTGACACTACATATTAAATAATTTGATTAAAAAAAAAAAAAATTCAGTTTTATTTCACTTTTATTGTCCTCAATTACCGTTTCGCCACATTGTAAATTCACCAGATAGAGGAAAAACAAAATGTTTAAACTTAATCTTTAATCTAATAAATTATTAATTACTTAATTGTTGTAGGCGTTACTTGTTGAAACTTCATAGTTAAAATAGAAAGCGAATAAAACGATGAAAAGTTTCAATTATAATTTTATTAATCACAACAATTGTTTCGCCAAACATTGGCTAACAGACTCATCTTCACCTGAAGAAGCCAATGTTGTATAAACTCTGTGTTTTCATACAATTTGATATCTAAGTAGTCAAAGGTTGTCCAAGAGATTAGTTCTCTTATGGTCAAATTCTTTTATTGATATTTTTTTTTTATTTAATATGACTACATTCTACATTTACATTTAGTCATGTATAGTAGTCATACTCATTACAACTTGACTGACTTTGGATTGCCATGCTTGGTCTTACAGTATGGTGAGGTTGTTGAAGATTTGGATCGCTCACTGGGGACTAGGTTAGGTTAGGTTAGGTGGGCTTTTCCCTTTTATATAATCTGTACAGGGCCAGCCCTCGAAAAACAAAGTCCTTTACCTAGGAACATAGTCTTGAAGTCTAATCAAAGCTGAGAATTTGTGAAGATTCGATTATGGACTTTGGTTCAAGTTCTTCTTTGAGTTATTTCTTTAGACAAAAGTTGAAATAGTAGATGATAATAACCTTTTAATTTATACTGCCTTCATTTAATTCCTTAAATTGTTATTTCTCGAAAAAGTACTAAATAGCTCAAACTCCAACGCCAAATAGAACCTCTTCAGTCTTGCAATATATTAAGCGATCAACTGAACTGAGTATACTGAACTACTTAATGTAGTACCTACAGATACGAAGAGGATCATCTCGAATAATAAAAAATGTTAGGTATGCTTTATCCTTGATGAGATTTTTACTCCAGGATCTCGAAAGTGATCAAGTCCTTTCAGCAAGTTTTGAGATTACTACAAATAGATACGTATAATAAGTGTCCATTTGACTCTTTTACTGAGTTCCACCACTGCTACTGACTATTAGCTTCTTTCTTTGGTAGCAACATCAAAAGAACCTGCAAGAACACGAATGGAGACCAGACCTCAATCTCAGACTCAGACCAGCTACTAGTCACGAGTGTGGATATGGAGGCTGAACTGAAGGTTTGTATTAAGAATACACGTAATGTAACATCATAAGTTCAGAGACTCGGGAGAATTATCTTAGCCTTAAGTAGGAATACGAGCGTACGAGTCAGTTGCCGACTGTACAGTCAGTCGTAGCTCGTTTTAGTTCGTGACTGGTGTGATTTTGATTTCAGACAACACAACAACAAAACTGTTGTTCGGCTCGACAGTCAGTTGTTCGGTCATTGTTGTGCCGCGTACAGAACAACAATAACAATAACTGCTCGACTACTACAACAATATTACTGATAAAAGAAACGGATGATGACCAAGTTTAGTGACGCTAATGACTCGAAGAAGATGGTGAGATAACCATGCTGCGATAACTCGAATATTTTTTTGTTATTATGACCGAAGAAGTGAAAGTATGACAGTGATAAAATGGGCGCAGGATGGTATTTGTCGCTCCTTTTTTATTTATTAGTGGGTGGTGTTTGTGTGGTGCTGTCGGTGCCTAATTTTATGAATAAGGACGCAACAGACAGCATTTGCAATGTACCCGGCTGTAATTGCACTTTTCTTCTCATCTGGCAAAAAATTAATTGTACTTTCAGCAATACTCAGGTCAGTTTATATTTTTTTATTTTATTTTGGGGTTGTGAGAATGGTTTTGAAGCTTTGAAGTACGAATTTGATATGAAATTTAAAGAATATTTCAAGAACGGATATTTTTAAAAGAACTTTATTTTTGATTTTATTTCAAAAATTAGGTGTTCCAATCTCATACACATTTAAGAGTCCTCACCGCGTTAAAAAAATCGTTAATGATCGATAAAATAAGTTGATTATAGATATGCTATTAAGAATCGTAGAAATGCTTAGACTTGTTCCAATTTATTATAAAAAAAATTAGGGAATATGCAATTAATTTCCTGAATTATTCCATAAACTAACACATATTTAAGTAATTTTTTAACTAATTGTGAAGGAATAGTATTTTTTGATTTACTTCATTCTAATCTCAAAATGAATTTTTATAATACAGTTGGCATCTCAATCTTCAACTTCTTCTGATTGTTATATATATAAATATTATAAAATTCAATATAGTTATCTACTTATAATCAAAAAT
Source organism: Agrilus mali (assembly GCA_029378335.1). Taxonomy (NCBI): domain Eukaryota; kingdom Metazoa; phylum Arthropoda; class Insecta; order Coleoptera; family Buprestidae; genus Agrilus; species Agrilus mali. The sequence goes on from CM055656.1 coordinate 10,004,219, forward strand.
TTTAAAATTAAATCACTTTTTTAAAAAAAGCTAAAATGAATCTTTTAATGAATCAGTTGCATATATAAAAGTGTAAAGATTTTTTTAAATTTTTTTTTTTTTTGTTTCTTAATTTTTTCAAAATTTTTTAAATTAAAAATTGAAAAAAAAAAAAATTTTCCCTTAATTCTTTTTTTTGGGCTGTGGAAGGCAAATCTTCACTTACGTTAACATTTTATCCTCTTTTGACATTTGAAGCAAGCTAATTACCTTTTTATCAGTTAGTTTGACATATACTTATTCATTAATAGGTAATCCCATGAATTAACAATATTTTCATATTGCACAAGAATTATTTTAATCACATTTAATTTATTAACGGTCCAATTAAAATTTAATTGATGTAATGTAATTTAAGTGTTAACTAACTGAGTCAGTTTTTCTAATACGTATTTATTAAAAAAATGTTATGCGTTTAATAAGGATAAATTTCTTGTATTCAAAAAAATAAAACGAAGGGTAGCCTAGTCATTTATTATGAAGACCTTTCCTAGAAATGGCTTCTTAGGTACATATTTACTGTTAAGGCCAAACATCTGGTGCAAGGAAGAGAATGCCAAGGACAAGACACAAAAAATTAATTTTTCGTTACGAAATTATTTGCCTTTTTTATCATCTTATTATTAAACTAACAACATTGTAATAAATAATTGTTAATTATAAAAAATTCATTCTTGTTACAATTCGTTCTCTAATAATACTTAATACAGTTCTTTTGATAGCAATGAATAGATAATAAGAGCAAGTAATAGTGACCTTTACTCTGGAAGAATATGAATCAGTTTCAGAATAATTTAAAGCTATCTCGAAACGTTTAGCATTTGTATCACTTATTTAATTTAAAAGACGGCTGTTAAGTAGTGATAATAAGGATAGAGAAAAGTAATTGAGAAGATGACCAGTGAAATATGAAATAAATAAGGTGGGGAAGCCTTGGTTTAGATGCCTCAGAAATCCATCAGGTCATTAGTTTATTATGATTCATTGTCAATCTAATTAAGTAATTAAAGACGCAAATTTTAAACTTACTCTGAAATTACGAAATGATTTGTAACAAAATTTTTCGCATCACGCAGAACTTCGTACCGAGGCCCAAAGAGGTCATTCCCATTTTTATGAACTTTATGTATAAGGTAATAACAAGACCACGACAACACGAACGAAGTGAGTGTTGTCTTTCCACACCGTAACCCTGTGATCCTAAGGAATGAAACAAAATAATTTCTTGATTTTTTATTGAACTATATACATTTGTTTCAAATCTCTCTAAGAAGATTGAACTATTTACAGATAAACAGATTTATTTTAAGGGTAAAAGGTAACCCCAAAAGGAATATTGATAATGATGTTATAGGCCACGGTACGAAATGGAAATGAGACAGCTAGAATATTTATGCCGTGCTGTTATGTGGCCTTTTTTAAGTTTATAAATTGGTTTTTATTATAATGATATTTCAAAAAAAGAGAGAAAAAATAGAATATAAGACGAAAAGTGAGTGCTTCATTTAACAAAAAATATAATTAGACAATTGCGTTTCTATTTCTCCTAATAATTAATGTTTGAATGAAAGAAATATGGGCTCAATAGAGTGGCGAAACGTTGGGAATTTGGTTTGTATTTAATTAAAAAACAATGTAACCCTGTTGAGCTTTAATTTAACGCATACCATAGTAAGTAACTCAAATTGAAATAAGTATTGTTTTATCACATACTTAGGAGATATTTCTTTAAAATTAAGACATATACTGCCAAAAATCACATAATCTAATTACTTCTTTTAAAACCAGTAATACTTTATCTAAATTTATAAAACATAACAAAGATAAAACTGATAAATCATCAAAATATGGAGTTTATTTACTTGAATGTGGTGACTGCAATCAAGTCTATGTTGGTCAAACTGGGAGATCTTTCATTCATAGGATTCGTGAGCATAAGCGTATCTACATCAATAAAAAAATGGATTCTACCTACGCAGAACATTTGTTACTTGAAAAACACTCTTTTAATGATAATTTAAAAAAAAAGTATTAAACTCAATTTAATAGAAAGTTTGTATATTAATAAATATAATAAATTAAATGTTTTACTTAATGATCAAACCGAAGTTAATAGGTCTCCTTTGTTTTTTGTTTACAAAAATTTAATTCCCCCATTTATTTCTCACTTTACTTAGTCTTTTTTTTAATATATAACCCGATATTTGTAACTTGTTAATCAGGCTCATCTTTTCCTGAAGAAGCCAATGTTTGGCGAAACAATTGTTGTGATTAATAAAATTATAATTGAAACTTTTCATCGTTTTATTCGCTTTTTATTTTTGATTTTTCGTAATATAAATAAATAAAAAGTGTGTACCTCATCTCGAATAAAATACATACTGCAGAATTATCACAATTACGCACAATATTTTAAATAGGTACTTATATTAATAGAAACATATTTGAAACGTAATTGTAATGAAAAGAAAAGTTAAAACATATTTAATTTGAATGTGAAATTTTCCATAGCAAACTAATTTGGATAGTTTTTGGAATTTCGATGTGACTAATAATTTATAATGTGATAGTTATTAGGCCATAAAAGAACTGGTAATATTAATCAATAAACATATTTTGAATAATTAGACGAAGTATGCGGCTATTGCCGAATATATTACCGACAGTATAGGAATTTTAAATTAGGTAATACTTCTCACGTTTAATTCTGTATTACTACCATTAATTACTTATTAAAAATAAATTGTTGGCAAGCTCATCGACGTAAACACAACACATGATCAACAAAAAGCACTTCAAAAATAGTGTTTCGTAGGTGAAGTTAAAAAACATGATTAATAAAGATTTGTATTATAAAACCTGGCCTCAAAGAATAATATTGTAAATTACGATTTTAATATTGTCTTCAAGGTAACAGAGTGGGGAGGTAGATTACCAACCAATCAACCAACAGGTTTCCTATTATTTCATAACCAAATCTAACTGTTCTTCGACGAGTTTATTAATGACGATGCACTTTGAGTCTTAAGAATACCTACAGCCTTCTTTATTGTTAACCTTAACTGATTCGCTAAAAACAATGGCAAGTAATCTCAATTTTATGGTTTAATAATAGATGAACCATTTACTTTCCTAACTTGTGGCCATCCACCTACAAGCTGCTGTTGTCATTTTTAAAATTAAAATAATACCTAAGTATTCAGAACACATACAGTAAAATTACTCTAGGATGATCTCCGGGATTACTAGTTCTTACGATGCGCAATGGCAAAAGGTAACGCCTTGCTGGCGATAACCACAGAGATGCATTTGCATGCTTGGTTTGAAGCAGAGTACTTGTCAGGGCGCATACTAAATAGCCCGATATTCATTTGAAAATGATCAAAATATTTTATATAGGTATTATATTTTAAAGAATATAAAAGCTGCCAATTTATAGTGTGCAAAATGCTACGATATTAACACGTTTCATTACTGAAAGGTTATCTATGTATAATAATTTTGGGTACATAACAGTATCGGGAGATTCAGGTATAAACTAAATTAACGACTACCGCAGAGGAGACATCAAGCACCCGTGTCTTAAAACTAGCATATTTATTTGATGTAATTGTCGAGCGTTGTTTGTATCTTTCTTCCTCCGAATGCGTTCTCTTTCTTTCTTCTACGCCGACCGTAAAATTTTCAGAGTTCATCTTAGAGTAATGAAGTTGTACATACTTGTTGTATGCACAAAAAATAATAAAAATCACCATATGATTATTAATTAAGTTTACTGCAATCTTGATAAAGCCCGTAATTAAGGGTCAAACATGGTTAAGAAATCTTAACACAGAATTTGCTCTGATTCTTCATTCATTATCTGAAGAAGGGAAAAGTATATATACCTATACTAGATAGATAGTGGTTGAGAAACAACCTACAGAGAAAGATTATAAATTTATCATAGAGCATAATTATAATCATAGAGAGTGACGCACGCATGAAATGACATGAAATGAAATGACAACTGCAGAATATAAGTGGTATAATGCATAAGTGTGTGTACATAGGTGCACGTTCACATATACGATATTAGGAGCATAGGTTAGGAGAAAGTAGTAAATTTAAAACCAAATATTTAGGGAGCCTACATTGGATTCGTAGAGGATAGGTATATAAAGATCCTCGTTTTAAAAATATGTTTTACAGTGACATTGTATTTCGAGAGGAAGTCGGTTTTTTTCAATTTCTTGAACTATAATTTTAAGAAATGAAGTTTTCCCCTTTTAATCCAGAACAATGTGGCCACAAATATATTTATTATTAATATAATAAAACTAATCCTGTAGACAATTAATAAAATTAACAAAGTTAAAAATAAATACAAATTGTTCTTGTTTAAATTATCTCATGGTTCTTGTTTTAGCGAAATTTATTTTGCAGGTGTACGTTGTACCAAAAGGTATCATTAAAAGAGTTTTTTAATAACTAAGCACATTTCTATTCCTTTAATCTATATAGTGCCTTGGCAACTTTAACTTTCACTAAACCTTTGGACTCTGAATTTGCCATAATATATCTACGGCGATTACCATTTACAGTAAATAATTAAATGTATAATTATTAATTACCCAATGTTTATATGTAAACATATGAAGGGTGTATTATTTATTAGACAAGCGGACAAGTAATTTATGAATGTTAATCGTTTTATGCACAATAATGCTAATTACACCTAAAGCGGACGACTCTAAAATGCTAGTAGTCCAGAACAATAGAAACAAAAATTAGGGGTGCATAAAATACAAATGGAACCCATAAGGATGTTCAATTATCTACCTAAAGTATTTACTCCAAACAAAATTAGGTATGTACTCAAAAAAAGTGTAAATGGAAATGTCTATGGGTATTCATGCTTTTTGTTTTGACTGTTTTTCAATCTACTGTTTATTGCAAGAATATTTATAACACCCACCTACCCTGTTATTATGTTGATAAATGATTAATCCAACCACTAACAATTCAAACTCCAAACTGTTTCTTAAAAAAAGATGTTAACTTGTATTCTTAAAGAATAAATTGAGAAAGGTATAGAGGTCAATTTAAATACATACATGCCTATCAAACAGAGTAATGACCAATTACATATGATTGAGAGGTGAATTACGTAGTCTAACAAGTGTGACTTCATCAAAAAGTCTTTTCTTTATACTTATCGTTACCTACTTAAACTTTCTATTTAGGTAATTGTCTTCAAAGAAAGTAGTACCCATACAGTTACGAGCAGTAGAAGTTTACACAGGTACCTTTAGCTTATTATAAAGTTAATTATAAGACAGATATAAAAAGTATGCTCAGTAGATTTGAATGAGTAGGTACGTACCTACGTCAGTGATAGCTATCAAATCTATAAATAATACTGTTCCTCGCTTTTTTAAAATTAAAGATTATTTAGTTGTAAAAAGGAAACTACCTATCGGCTAATTAATTGGATTATTAACGAGTTACGTATTTTTAGTTTGACTAATGTGACTTTTACCAGACTAGTCTTTAACAGAAAACGTCTGTTGCCAGATAAAATTGAATGCTATAGACGAGAGACACTCCCATGTCGTCAGAATCGTTTTAAAATAGAATTTTGTGGACCAGGCTGTGTAGGTGTCTGATTATCCCACGGTTATCGAATGTACTGATTTAGATCAACATCTTACTGTTTATTCAACCATTTTTCTATGAATATTTGTAAGAAATAAAAAAAATCAATTTGTTTCATAAAAAATTAAGGCGATTAAATTAATTGTAACTTAGAATATATAACTTATTAGACAATATTTCTGTAAGATGTTTCTCTTTTATTTAAGATCCTTCCCATTTCCATCACGTAAAATTTACTCTATGATGAGTTTTTAATTGAAAGAGGAAATTATTGTTAACGCTGCTTTGTATTGAAAAGTTGTAATGACATTTACGATAATTTTCCTGAAGGTCAAGTTCACATACTAGGGTGGGGGAGGGGATATCGCTTAATGTGAAAATATGACAATGGGGACGTGGGGGTCTAGGGAAACGTGACGTTCGCAAATGATCAAACAGTTTTACTTTAATTTTTTTATGTCATTTTTCTATCGGGATAGAAAACCATTTGTATTGAATTATCATATTATCTGATATATAAAATTCTCGTGTCACAATGTTTTAATGAAATTTTATATACATATTCAGTAGGTCTGAGAATCGGCCACTATCTATTTTTAATACCCCCAAGTGATATGGGTTGTCCACCTCTAACTTTTTTATTTTTTGGACATTTTTTTTTAATTCTTTATGATTTGGCATTAAAAAATACATATAACCCTTAATTTTCATCCTTCTACCACCAACCCTCATTTTTTTAATAGCGATATTAGTACTGTAATAATCTTCAACTCTCAGTGGTCGATAACTGATCAATTATTATCAATCGATTAGTCATCCCCGCCAGGCGTCTACTCGTGTCACTACTCACCCAGCAAAAAGCACGGAGTGGGGATGAGAATGAAGCAGATTTTTTTAGAATGTTACAGGGAGTTCAAATATGTTATAAGAAGTAAAAGAATGTTTTATTATAACATTTCAGAATGATTTGGCAATGTTCAAGAATGTTCTAGAATCTTGAAGATCAATCAATAATGTTTCAGAGTGTTAAAAAAAGTTATAGAATGTTTTGAATCGTTATGAAATGTTCTGGATAGTTCTAAATTCGTGAATATTCTAGAATGTTCCATCAAACGTGTGATATATTCTTACCGGAGTAACGCCGGGTATTGCTGCTAGTATTATATATTATCATTGAAATATTTATAGGGGGTGGATGTTTAACATTCGTGACGTAATTTTTACAGGAGAAGTCGCAAAGAGTGTGGCATAGCGTAACAGAAGGGTGAGGGGAGAAAATTAGTGCAATTTAGCGTGACGTAATTTATGAACGGCCCCCCCCATTTCAAATAAAATTTAATGAGGTTTTGAAGGATCTCTTGCCTATTTTGAGCTCACCTACGTAATTATTGGATGTCTTTTATAAACTACAGTTTAACTTTTAATTAATTAAAATTTAATTGTGTATTATTGTGTATAATGGAGTTACAAGAGTTGAAAGCCTTATCGATTCAATTTTTAACTTTTATAATTTCTTAAGTACTTATATAAATATAATAGTGCGTTGTAACCAAGAACAATAAATGACATGTCTTCCAAAAAAAAAAGAACTCAATAAAGGGAAAAAGTATGACAGCATTCATTGCAAAACTTCTCTAACTTAACTTATTCCTTTACTAATTGTACCATTTATAGTCTCTTTTTTTTTTCTCGTTCTGAATTATTGTTCCATGTTTTTCTAATCGTTATTGTTAAAGCTGCAAATCATGCATGAAGAGAAGGTCATTTCTTGAACTCATTATTATAAAAGCTACTTTCCCTGTATATAAGTGTAACTTTCGCTTACTTTGTTTTACTCACAGTTGTTAAAGATAAAATGGAATAACTTTCTCCTTAATGCAATGATCCACTAAATTTTTGAGAAAAGGAATTGTAATTATAATTAAATTTAAATCTTATAGTTATATGATATGAAGTAAATAATTCTTTTTAAAACTAGAAAGTCCAAAGAACTTAAGTAGATTTACTTTATTTTACTAGTAGTACTATTATTATGTTTTTAAAGTTTGAAAAAAGTTTTGACCAATGAAATATCAGGAATTTGCCGTTTCGTTAGAATCTATTTGCATAATAATAACTATTAACTGTATTATTCTCCTTAATTTTTGAAACAAACTTTTATTTATCAATCTCCACAGAAGAAAAATATTATCGCTTTTTTTGACATATAAAAACATTTAGAAAGTTTGTTTCATTAAAAAAAAAAACATATTTGTGGGAAAGGGTAGGTTTCATTTTGTGGCACTTATAGCATGGAACTCTAGTGTTGTTGATTAATTATTAAATGTGCTTAAGGAACCTTTTTAGTGGTAGAGAGGTACATATTTGTAATTCGTTTCATTGGTGCCTCTATTTTAAATTCCTAGATTCTGTATTATATCTAAATTAAAAAAATATTTATGTAAATCCGCATGTTTACGTTAGCATAAGAGAGATATTGTATAAACCACAAACATTATGTATTACTTACAAAAATCTCACGTTTTTAAAGTAGGTAAATTTTTCAATCAAAACGAACGAAATGATAATACGGTAGCTTATTGGTTGTTTTATGAGATCTTGTATATTATTACATATTTAAACCCAATTTATTTATGTATTTAGATCATGTAAACTCGACTGAAGATAAACAAACATACATACATAAGGTAAACACAGGGACTTGTACGACACAGTAGTGACATTATAAACGTCAGCTAATGGTTATCTAAATTACATTACCTATATGCTTATATATTACATTAAAATCGACTAAAAAAATACTGGTAATAAAAAATAAAGCAAATATTGCTCCCAAAGAAAGGGCGTAAAAGTAACAACCTATTGTCTAACTTTTATAAGTACCTAGTGCCTCAGACAACAAAACATTACTCAACAAGTTTATTAACTTATTCCAATGCAGGGCTGTAGCTAGAGTCGAATTTGAGGTAGGGCAGCATTGGTTACAGGTAGGGCGAAAGTAAAAAATTGATCATAATTGATCTGCCCTCGAAGCACGGGCTCCTTAATCAATCACCATGTATATCACTGACCTCTAGGTCAGTGACGTACATTCAATAGCTATTCGTAGACAAATAATAATTTCTGTAACAGAGCACGAGCATGTATCTAAGAACTATTAAATCCTCAATGATAAAGAACAAGCGAACAAGATGGTTTAACTTCCAAATTTGGATGTAGAGATCCACGTCTGAGTGAGAGTGAGGTAATATTTAATTTTTGGGTGGGGTGATACGAGTAAATAGATACGACCGAAAATACCATTTAGATCATATTTTTTTCTGCAAACTTTGTGCAATATCAGAAGCAATACCATAGCTAACATTACCAACATGTGTTGACCAACCTGCTGCTATGGTCTAGGAGTAGCGATTGTATTTTGTGCTTCCACCTGTTTTGAGCACTGAGGTTCTTCATGGTCAATTTGCCCTTCAACTCCTCGTTTTTCTCCAAAGAAAGCCCGTATATCCATCGCGAAATCAATGAATCTTCAATTTATAGCAATAAAAATAACAATTGTATCGTTTTTTGACTAAAACGCTTTACCGTACACTTCAGTTAACCAAACTACAAACAATCATAAAAAATCTCTAGTTTATCTTTATTTTAGTTTAAAAAGGGATTCTCCGTACCATAGATTGCAATATAGCCCATATTGCAATATATGCTACGGGGAATCCTCTCTGCATTGCAGATATTATAATATAAACCCATCGCTTTATGTGATGGCGCTTCAAATGCCGTCTATCCACAGAGCAAAGAATTATTATACATAATATGAAATAAATGTCACAAAGTGTGGTACCTATGTTCGGAAAAGTTCAGATATCTACCTATCGTTACAATTTTTTTTAATCTCAAACTATGCACAAACAATTTAATTATAATAATTTATCCTAGTTTTTGGTATTTTTTAAGTAGGGCATTGTGATTTCAAGGTCGGTCAAGCACTCATAAAAACGACGGCCCAAAAAATTTGTAAGTTACTGTGTTGAAGGAAAATAATCATCACTACGGTAATTGTGCCCAAGATTTACAACCGTTTTTTACTTGTACCTGAGAAAACTTTTAAGCTGTTTTGAGCTTTGCATCTACAAGTGGATAACAGAATCCAAAATAGGTACTATGAAGACTTTTTTCGGTGTACTATTGATGAAACAACTGAACTACAATAAAATAAAACTCACAAAATGTTTCAACGAATATCTTTCGAAAACTCGACATATATGTTCAGTGTGGGCGCACCTTAAAAAAATCGAATTATTGAACATGAACGACAATTTCTAGGAATAATAATTTGGTTAACAGTTAAACAGAGCTAGTGACAAATAACACCCAATTGTTAATTATAGATTTACGATAAGTACCTATTCCCAATGTCTGGATTTTGTCAATAGGTTATCGCTATCCTTAACTTTAAAATTCACCTGTATTAATATAATTTAGTGCCTATATTGGGTCAGGTGGGGTAATTGTAAAATTGGGGTAATTGTAAACAGGCTCTTTATTTCGATGAAATAGGACTGATTATTCCAACTAATGAGAATTACCTATTGACTGTGGTGATGACTTTTGACGGTTTGGATGCTTTAGCGCGCTAAACAGCAGAGGAAGAGTGTCGCAATATTTTATGTTAAACAGTGAAAATATTTCTATATAATATATAATTTTTGGGATAATTGTGAACACGGCTTTATAAATATAATTTTCATTGGAATTCACATTTGAAAACGAATTGTTCACTTTTGCCCCATTAAAAACCTTTATAAAGCCAGTACAAACAAGATGATTGTTCACATTTACCCCTAAGTTTTCGACTGCGTTAATAAGTGATGGGGTAATTAACTTAAGTTTTTTTTGCAAAATATCAACAGAAATTCACTCAAATTAATCATATAGTCGCCTAAATTTAATCTTCATCTAAGGTACATCGAGCTACAAAAGTTAAACTTCCAAAATCGTTCACAATTACCCCACCTGACTACATAATAAGATTCGAGCACAACACGAGTTTTGGAAATATTTTGTAAGTTTTATTTTATCGTAGAATTCAAAATGTTTTTCGTTTAAATGCTGTCATAATAGACAACTTTAGCTAGACGTTGACAATTGAGATCACTTGGTGGCAGTTTTATTGCCGACGCCTCCACTTTAAAAGAATAGGACAATAGTTAATAGTTACCTACTAAATAAATACACACGTAATACATAGGTCGATGATTTAAAACATACCTGACAACTTCCATAATGGTAACAGAACAACCATTTAACTACTGTTTTGGCGCATATATGTATACACACTATTTACCACAACCGGTACTATATCCGGTAAACGTTAAGAAATTCCTCATTTCCGTTAATTTCGCTACGTATTATGCTGCAGGAATATATATTAGTTTATTATTGTTTACTGGAAAGCTAACTTCCGGTGGCCTAACGACTGTCGAAAAAGGACCCTCTTTGTTTACAGCTCATGTAATATCTGATAAGTCTTTCAAGCTTTTTCGGCCCCATATCTGATTGCCGAGAAGTTTAAACCATCAGATTGTTAACTAACAGATTTAGAAAGCAAACAAGAACATAATAAGGATTGAATTTGACATTATTATGTATTCAAAGAACGTAAGGAATTTTTGAAGTTCGAGTCTCGCACACGTTGACTATTTTATTATATAATCTACCGTCTACCTATTGGATCCTTATAAAGTGATGCCTATTGTATATTTATGTATTTAAAAATAATTTAAATTACCTATCAATTAATTTTATTGAACACATGTGTAATTTCCGCACTTTGTTATCCAAAGGAAAAATTTTTGTTGTGGTGATAATGATTTTTTAAAACAAATACTACATCTACAAATACTTATAGGTACCCTAGAGACATGAGCAGCCAGGAATTAACTTTTTGAGATTAGGTTGAGAGGTAGGTTTTTCAAAACCTCATAAGTTTTAATATTAAGTATTCTAACACGGCTAGGCACTAAGAAAACGATGCAACGACTAATTGGACTTCTATGCCAAAACATGTTTGGGACATTGAACTTTCAAAGGAGAAAACAACTTCAAATATTAATAAAATTAAGAGCTCTTACTAACATTCCAAAGGAAGTCATGTTTCCCCTAAAAAAATGCCATAATTTCCTCTTTCCTGTAGGTAAATAACAAATTTATAATTGAAGCATTAAAATCGTGTTTGTGAATATACCTACATAAGTAATGTGCTTCCAGAGCATCTACGCAATTGCCAAAGCCATGAGAATATCTCATATTAAATTACTTGGTTGCTTAGAAAGAAACCAGTAGGTACTCACTATCTTTATTATCTTTTGTAGTATAATGCATAAAAATAATTGACTCAGCGTAATTCACCACAATATCTAATTACCTTCTACTTGCTGCACCTTCTTTCTCGCAAAATACAATAGCAAAATTGAGCGTAAATAATTTAAAATTAGTGTCGAAACCGTAACTTGTATTTACTACAACCATCACTGCAGTGATTGAAACTGCTTATCCAATACTTATCCTAATGTGTCTTTCAATACCAGTTAATTTATGCCTTTTATTTTGCACGGATTAAAAAACGATGCAGGTAGGTTTCTTTCACTAAAGATTATGTTTACTGTTCAAATGCAGCATATTATTTCGTTACAGAGAACTCTGTTTCGTTTCAGAGAGTTAGTTAGTCTATAATCTGAGATATAAAATACAGGGGGCAAATCATTTATAAAATTCAGCATTCCATTTATTCATAATTTTATCAATTTCTATACATTAGTTATTTAATAAATACAGGAACAAGAGAAATAAACAATGAAGGTCACACGATTAAGCTACATACAAACATCATATATTATTACAATTAGTCAAAGATTTACTCAGAATCGTCTATATCATCACATCCATAACATTGATTTCTTTGAGATTCTAGATCTTCCTCCTCATTTTTCTCTTCATCCTGACAATTTTGAACAATTTGTTCAACAGTAGGAGGAGCTGCCTGGCCACTATACGATAATGGTTCTAGCTTATTTTTCTAAGTTGCCAACCACACACTGTCGGGTCTAATGTAAAGCACGATTGTTCGGTTGCATTTTGCCACATTGCATGTATAAACGTTGTTTTTAAAATGTTTTGTTATAATGATTTCCAACAGGGAGGAATATTGCTGGAATTAAAGTTTATCATGCCCTGACAAAATCTATCATTGTTGCTGGTACTAGTGAAATTTTTTTTAAATAATTTGAATCTCGCCTTATTAACACTGTTATTATTGATTTTATAAAGTTCGTTAGTAAATTTTTGAAGTATATCTGTTTTTTCTTTATTATAAATATCGTCTGGATCTGTGAGATGTTGAAAAATATGTTGGTATTCTTCACTTTGAGTTAAAAGATTATACGCCTTTATTTTCCCTTTACGTATGAACGCTGCAGTGTAGTCACTCCCTGTAAAGGCATGAAAACCTGGCAAAGCTTGGCAAAGTGAAGAACCTAATTTTTCAAATCATCGATGACGTAGACTGTACTTTGTGTCAAAAATAAAAAACGGGACAGAAACAAATTTCAAAATGCTCCATTTTCTTAATTTGGAGGGGTTGAAGCTATAATATATAAAGTGGTGTGACTGACTTTTCTGCCAGGATAAACCTTGGCACCCCAATTTTTTTTGAAAATACATAAAATTTGCAATAAAATCATCTTTGAGAAATTAATTTCCATAAAAGTGCAAATTAGTTATAAATATTAAAAAAATAAAAATTTATAAAAAATATTTCTGCCAGGATAAACCCTGGCACACCGGGCCTATGTTGTGCCTATGATTAAATACTTTTCATTCCTATGCTACATTTCAGAATCCGTATAAGTGCCGTTTTACTGTCACCGACTCCCGGACTATTATTTATCAAAAAATCTTTAAGGGGTTAGGTTTAGTTAGGTTACATTTATTCTTTTTATTAGATAGAATTATTGTTTATTGTCATATATTTTTTATTGAATTTAATTTTTTATACCATTTTATTGGTTTTATATTGACATACTCAGCAAGCGCTGGCGTATCACTGAATATGTGAAATATTTCATAATCATCATTAATACATACAGGTGATAGAATGTACCTGTGGTCGGTTGAAATTTGATATTTTTCCATTCCATTAGATATATAAACCCTATTTATTAAGTCAAAAATAATATAATATGGTAATAAAATAAAAGTTTCCAAAAACATTATTGTTACAACAAAAAATTGTTGTATGGCATTAAAATACTATTTCTAAAATTTATTATATTTTTTGACCTTAGCCTCCTTCTTTCTTTTTATCTCAACATAAATTTATTTGTAGCTTAATTGTTTTTACTTAGCAAGAGGGTACTGAACCTCATACACCTGCTGTAGCAAAACCTTACTACTTATACACATACACAAGAGCTGGATTTATTTTTATTTTGCCTTTGCTTATTACAAAAAGAATTTCGAGCGTTTCCTATTTTCATCCTATTCGACGAAGTATTATTATACGTATGGTGTATACGTACGTATAACTACGTATGGCGCAAACATGCTCATCGTAAATCATATTTACATATGTTGTAACAGTTTGTTAACACCAACAAACCATCAGACTTAACTTATTGTAGGAGTGTTTTAGTTCACTCAGCATCTGATATTTACGTGTAGGTACTTGTGATATGCTCACGTATTGCAATTTTCTAAGTAACCTGACTCATGCAAATGTCAGATGTAAATTACAAACTTTTAAAATACACTCTCTACTTTAACTTCAACTGATCCGCCCAGTTTCACTTACAGTTTAAATAGGTTTGTACATAATATGCATACGTAATATGAATGTACAAGAGCACATAAGGTTTATTTAACACAAAAGAATAAAGAGCAAATTTGATGATGTATGAAAACATCTGCATTGTCTGCCAACTTTCGGATGCATAATTCTTTTCTAATTACCAGTCGGTTAAGTGTACGTTCATAATATAGAACGTCTGGTTCCTGCCTATGCGGAAAAACTCAAATTGGTCACCAATTGCCTTTTTATACAATTGGTGTATGAACATTTCAATATGTTTCAAAAAAAAATTGAAAAAATAGGCCTAAGAAACTAACTGAGAAGCGTCAATTTAAGACAAACATTGCCTTGAGTGCATCTGTTTAGAGAAAGAGGGCAATAAATATAGTTAAGTGCTACTGTTATACGTGCACGAGTTTTGCCAGCGTTATTAGTACTACATGGTCAAATTTTGTTCAAATCAAAACACCTTCATAATTTTAAATTATTCTTTTAATTTAAAGCTAATATAATAACACCAATGCTGTATTTATATATACTAGAGGCTGGCTCTTACGATAATATTTCATTTAAAATTCCTTTTGAAGAATTCCAGAAAGGTTGTCCTTTTTACGTGATCTGTGAACCGAATAATGTGACATTCTTGTTGTCACTTCGCTTTATGATTATACGGCAAAGTGTTATTAAAGTAACTTTGTCTTTGAAATAAAACAGGAAACTGATAACGACCTAGAGCATGACTTGTTTACACAATGAAGTGAAGTTAATTAACAGTTTATATGTGCATTTAGTACGTCTCTTATTGTCGCATGTTACATTAATAATACTAATTAAACTCATTTTCGAGTATATTGGAAATTCATACAAAATGAACAAAGGAATTTTTATTAGTACGTACTCATATAAAATAATAATTAATTTTGACGAGACGCCTTACTTCAGTCGTTCAAGGAAAGACATAATGTCTCAGGATCAAACAAAAAAAACATTTTTTTTTCCATATTAATGTATAACGACCCACAAGGCAATCTAATTAATAAGTTTCACTGAGTTTTTTATTCTTTGTGTAGAGAGGGAAAATTACACACGATTCTGGTTTTCAGTAAAACCTCAAATTAGTGTAATACACCTTTAAATAAACCAATTATGGTAGGAACACTCTACTTTATGGAAAATGATCATAATGATAAATAATTATTAAGTAATACAATTTATGTTTTTATTTTATGTCTCGACAGTTGTTTTCCCTACTAATATTTCATCAGAAAATACACTCTTCACTATTTCCTTTGTATATCTTCATAATATTTTCTGATGACACCCTACTAGGATGCCATGACATTAATAAACACTGGAAAGTATTCATTACAGTGACGGGAGGGTTTTGTATGTTGCAAATAGATGGGGCGCAAGCATATTCTTAAAGTAAATGTCGAAGTCACAGTTTGTCGGGGATGGAAAGAGGTTGCGGTGACGTTATAAGTACATAATTAGTACCTAATTTATCATTATTTTGATGATTTTGACACATCTTGTAAGTTTTCAATTTTTAGGGTTGAAAAACTTGTTTAATTTGCGCCAGAAAATGTGAGAATTGTAGTTCATAAAAAAAATGTAAAGGCACGTAAAGACTTGATGTTGAACGAAACTTTCACACACTTTTGTGTACCACTGGTAAAGAGAACAATTGGAACAGTATCTTTTGCAAAAATTATTACAAGTAGTCATTTTTTTTTTATTAAATTGATGATTCTAAAATATTTCCTCAAAATCGTGCTTGTAATGTACATTGTCCATCTATACATCGATTCGTATTGATCTTTTTTGTAAAATCTTGTTACCAAGGTCGTGCTGTAACTAAAACTGTCTCTTCCTAATTATGCGTCGTCTGCTCGGATTTTACAACTTTTCGTTACTAAAAACGTGTAAGTTACAGGATGTTGATGAAATCAAAGAAAGGAATGTGAAATGAAACGAACACGCGTCTCTTTTGTCTCTCGGTGGCCCAAAGGTTTGCGTGTATTCTATGTTTCCATAGTCCGCATCCAAGATTAATGTCATGCCCAAGAAGAAAGGTCGAAAACCTTCTATATTTTAAAAATAGATCTTGCCGATATTAATAACTAATCCACATTTTGCGTCTGTGTAACTGTTGCCCATTGCATTAGTAATCTTCTGTACTCGTTTCACATAAACCTACTGATAGGTATAGCGGCTATTTCCATTCTACATTCCAAAAACGTACGAGTAGCCAAATTTTTTGCAAATGTACCAATAGAAAACTACATTATTTGTATGTAGTTGAAATAAAACACCCCTGAAGTGTAAGATTGGTATTAAATAAGTGTTAAGAAATAGTGTAGGTATTTCTTATTCTAGGGGAACACGGGGCAAAACATCTCACTTGATTATAGTTAATTAATAAACTATACCTGTATAAAGAACTTTTTGTTTAAATGTTACAACTTTTCCAGTTTTTATTTTGTAAGAAAATACCGTTTATCCAGAACTTTTCATGGACATCGGATAAACAATACAATCTCATCCTTATTTGTTTTCTAATACTAAATTGGGTATAAAGGAAGTTAAATATGGTTCACTCTTATTTGCGTACAACCAACTTTCGTACATGTCCAACTTGCGTACAAGAAACGAAAAGGCAGGGTATAGGGATAAGTTATACTTGCGATCATAGAGACTACTCCAATTTGTGTACAAAAATTCCAAATAAACTTAATTTTATATAAGTACACAGAGAGAATATACGTATACATATATATGCAGATATTAAAATGATGCGACTAGAGATTATTTTGCAAAAAATAAGAAAAAGAGCTTAACGAAGAATTAAAAGGAAATAAAAATATGATGTCCTTCATCGTCTAATTGTATTAACGGTAAAAAAAACTAAATAAAATCAACTAAAACAAAGAAACCCAGAAAAATACTATTTTTAATCCACAAATTTTAATTAAACTCAGAAAATATTATGTTTTGAATAGTATTTTTACATTTTTTTTACAATGATGAACAGTCCCAAGTCTGTATAAAATGGTGAGGGAAAATTGCATTTTTTCTATTGTCGTGAAAAAACATATGTACATATGTACTAAATATTTGTAATGCATATGTAGAATGTAAATTTTACTGATTAAAATTTTGTACACAAATTGGAGTAGCCTGTAGATGGTCGGACGTACAAACTACCCTACTGCCCACCAGTTTTTTTACTTGTAGGCATTTTTTTCTAATTGTATGCAAGTTGGTTGTACGTAAATAAGAGAACACGTCCAAAGTTTAGTGTTTTACGCCTAAATTATATTCTGTATTTACTGAATTTAAGAATAGTAAATGGCGACCTTTGATAACGAATAAAATTGTTGAGATCCCATTACAACTGTGACGATTATATTATTTAAGTGATGTAGTTGAAGAGCCTCTTCGTCTATTTTCTGATTAAAAATACTTATCATTAAAAAGCAAGAAATTCAAAGTTTTTGATCAATGTTAGACACGAAACAGAAAAGTCATCTTCATGTAGGAGGATTTCCTGATGTATTAATAATTATTTTAAAAATAACATAAAGAAAAAGAAAATAAAACAGCTTTTTTATTCACACAGGATTTATTAATTTCTCTACTGAGTATTATTTGTACTCTTTTGAAAAAGGCTTAAATTAGTCGAATTAGTTGTTGAGAAATAAACATAAGTATTTAAAGGAGGCTGTAGTATTAATAACCCCTAACTCACCACAAGGTTTAGTTAATTGTTGAGAAATTAATAAATCCTGTGAGAAATAAAAAAGCAATTTTATAATCTTTTTCTTTATACTATTCTTAAAATGTTTCACAAGAAGCCAACTGTAAACACGATTCAAGTTATTATTTCAAAGAATATTTTGTGTTTTGAAGCTTTCTTGTCGATTTTCTGAAGTGTGTGTTGTAACTGTGGCTAATAATTAATAAAATTGTATTTAAGAAATTCTATGGGATTAAGAAGGTTACGCAATTCAGCCACTTTGTCCAAGGAACATTCAATTGCTGTAACTTTGCATCGGATGTTATTATTAACATTTTTGCTGAGCAGAAAGTTTGTAAAAAGGAATTTTAAAACTCTTCCTTTATTTTTGAAAATACTAGCCTCCGCTGTATTACTATACAATTAAGTACAAAAGAGGGTAATAAGTTGTAATAAGTAACAAAAACAAAATCATCGTTTCTATTAACGCTCCAATTAATCGTAAAGGCTTACACATAAAAATATGTCCTCTATTTTCCCACAGCTGATCTGATCTTTTTAATGAGAAGAAAAGTCGTTAAAGGTATGTTTTTAGAAAAATATTACCCCAAGTCTCCTAAATGAAAAGTACTCAACCGTGGGATAGTTAGCAATAAGATATAATTTAAAGTATATCGTATGAAACTTAAGTGCTTCTGCTTATTCTTTTCATTTTCTGCAACCTCTTCAAGGTTAATGTCATTGCAAACTGCAACGATTCGCCATTTTAAGAAGACAACCGAGTACAAGATCAGCGTCGAGTGCTTTTATACCAATTATAGAATGCCGACCATTAATACCAATGTTTGTTACATTGGTATACAGGTATAAAAGTTTTTCTTAACGATTAATACAGAAGTACCAAGTACGTTGTACGTATAAGTATACTCTTTGTAATATGACTAGGCGGTGTTTGTCGATGGTCTTATCACAATAAGGTAATTAGGGACAATAAACTACCTGCTGAATAACTGAGTTGAGATTTTGGTTGTAAATATTAATTTATATTATGTTTCTTAATATTTGGTTTTAACAAGTTCGACCCTGTATCTTAGAAAACAATCAAAAGATCGATTTGTCGCCCACTGTTATAATTTACAACTCTTAAACGTATTAGTTAACGAGGATTAACGCATCCAGGTAAACACCGCCAAGTCATAATTAAATAATAAAATAAACTTAAAAAATAACCTCCAATGCGTTGGTATTATTTCATTAGTAAATATATTCTAGACCTAAGTAATGAGCCTAATCTTTTGTATAATTAAGCTGCTGCGTGATAGCGCAATTCTTTTGAGGGAAAGTATAGGGAATCATATTTTTAATGTCCATATCTCCGAAAATAATAAGTGTAAACGTAGACAAAAAGCGTGTGAACATAGATAGCGGTATCTATAGTCTAAACATTCTAAAGTGGAGGTTCAAGCAATAAAAGTGCCCCCAACTGAGCTCCCTTGTCAACGACTAACGAATGGTCTAGTGTGGGTTTATCAAACGAAATACTACGTTTTTAATTCTATTAACCACCTGTGCAGGCAAAGCTAAATATAGTTTGGAGGTTTTACCAGAAATGTATTAAAATAAGTAATAAATTGTTGCCAATCTTGTGGGCAATTATTGTAATGACTTTTCACGATATCTGAGAGTCTCTATAACACTTGTTGAGTTATGCAAAGATTAACATTGTCACAAAAAACAGGCTCTTTTACAGGATTGTCATTGTCAGTTATTTGACGAAATTATAAATCTGTAGAAAGTCTTATTGCCTGAACTCTACTGTAAAAAGTTTAGACTACATTTACTTTTAAAAATTTATACTGAAAATTAGGAAACCTGACGAAAGATGTGGCCTTTTTATTTAATTGGAGAAAAGCCTCTTTTTCCTGTTTCTTGCTTCAAATACCTACTACTTACATATTTATAATCAATAATTTTTGGTTCAGCTATTGAACTGCAAGCAGAAGTAGATATTAACGATTGAATATATTCTATTTCTTCCCCTTGGTGATTCCTACAAGTAAATTTTTTAAGGGGTAAATAATTTATTATTGGAATTTGTGATTAAAAAACCCACCTTGAAAACCCTCAAACCGGAGGCGAAACTTCAGTGTAGCTTTTCTTATAATAAATTATTTACCCCTTCAAAACTCTGAATTGAAAAAAAAATTAAATTAACGATTAAATTTCAATATTTAGTTAGTTACTTTTGCTTATTGCATTTTATCGGTAGGTCACAACTAATCGTAAGAAGTTTAGTGAATGTCTTCGAATGTTACAGCAAATAAAATAGTCTACCTTCCACTTTTATGTGCATATTTTCATTATCCTACTTGTGCATTTACGTAAGATTTGTTAAAACATTTAGATTATCGAGATAAATATAGAAGTAGGTATCTACGTTTAATTTTTTTCTGTTCTTTCATAGATAAATTTAAGAAACGTCTGAATACTTTCTCTTTAATAAAATGAGAACAAATCATCGCTGCATAAATGCAAAACTTCGTTATAATTAACATAAATAAGTCAAATTTTACGATACAGTATTCAGTAATACAGGAAACTTTTAAGAACACGTATCAACGTTTATAAAGAGAAAGTTTAATGTGTACCTACTAAGTACTAACAATGAAAATAAAACGGTTCGTAAAACATTAATGAAAATCTAGATAATTAATTAGGTGCTTAAAAGACGCACTTAAAAGAAAAATAAATCAATCGTCAAGGACGTTCCCAAAAAAATCAATTTTCTTACGATTCTTTTATACATATATATAAGTGTCCTTTATACGTAAGAATTTTTTTCAATCGTTCTTGCGGTAGTAAATTTCTAAATATTGACTATTAAAATTTGCATATTTAAAATTTTTACCTACTCGTATTTAATATAAATAAGTAGCATATTAACATCATAAACTTTGAATTAACATAAAATACTAGTAACATATTTTTTTTTCTACATAAACAACACGTACTTATCTCAAGCACAGTAAAAATGCAAAGCTGCCAGATCTGAAAAACGACTCAATGGAATCATTTTTGTAGTTCTGCGCATGTGAGCAGAGGCGAAAAAATGTACTGTATCTCAACTATTTTTTATTGTAGTCATGGTAGTTTACATAGGAGGAATTTTTTAAGTTGAGCACAACTGCTCTTTGGGAACGTCCTTAACTGTTTCAAGATTTCCATTTTGTGTAAATGATATTAGTGAGCAAATAAAAGTGACAAA
Organism: Agrilus mali; assembly: GCA_029378335.1. Taxonomy (NCBI): domain Eukaryota; kingdom Metazoa; phylum Arthropoda; class Insecta; order Coleoptera; family Buprestidae; genus Agrilus; species Agrilus mali. The sequence continues at coordinate 10,025,747 of CM055656.1, forward strand.
GAATATAGTTACAAATAATGCCATGATCGAAGACTTTTGTCATTATTTTATATTTGTATCTGCATTTCACTTCCATCTTCTTTTACATATTTTAAAAATTATGATTACAAAAGCTTGGTTTTGATATAAGGACAAATTCTTTTGACTTGGCTCACAAACTTATCATCACTGAAATCACTATTAAGATAATAAAAGAAATTCTTCACAATAATGTACATGTAACAGTAGCAGCCCCCTCAACTACTCAACTTATTAAGAATGTTTATCACATGCATACACTTATTCTCTTGTCGGATGGTAAGTGTCATCTGGCCTGAATATTCTATAAAAAGTTAGTATGTGACGTAAGAACCCACTGTGCTTTTTCTTTATAAAGTACGTATAATAGAATTCTATGATTGTATCTGTCTAACGTCAGATCAGATTTTGGGCGTACAGGTTACTTTATAGATGATAAAAGACGAAACACCAAGGAAGGATATAAAAATTGGTATGATCTGTTAGATGCTAAATATGCATGACTATATTTTTTATAACGAAAGCAGAAATAAAAGGTTACAACTTTGTGCTTATGCATATTGTAAAACATATCAAACTACTTTGCAAAAAAAGTATGTAATACGAGTTTGCTTCCAGCAGTTTATAATAAAAATTGCTGTGAATGCATCTCTATTGCTGTGTTCATATACGGTTTTTAATATTAAGTATTGTTTCTAACATTTCATCATCATTAAAGTATTAAAAAAACATTGCGCTATAGTCTGTCAAGTAAAGTGGTGGCTCCGGCGGTAAATATATTTTCGATATACATATATCTAGTTTAGATTGTATTATGTATAAATTATAAACTTAGGAATTTAATAAGAAATAGAAAAACACTGGTTATATGTATGTAATACATGGTAAAAGAACATCTCTCTTGATAATGATCCGAAAGGATCAAAACAAAGATGACTCAGGCAATAATTAGTGTCATGCCTTTGATAGAATTTAAATCGTATTCTTTGTGTATTCCTGTACTAGAAAATAACAATTTTGTAGCATAGAATTATAAATCTTTCAAGTGAAACATGTTTATTAGTTTTTTCTGTTTTTCCCTAATTCATTAAATTTAATAACCATGTAAAGTAGTGCTTATATCGCTGAGTTTCTTTTTATTTTATTTGTAATAAATAATTAACTAGACAGGTATATTTTTTTGGTAACGAGCAAGTATTGAATATCACTTTAAGTATGTTAATTCTACATTCATTAATCAAACAAATTTCTTAAAAACAAATATTCCAGCTTCTGTGAAGTATTTGAAAGCTTATTAATAATTAATACCTACTAGAATTTAAGTTTATACGCAACTTGCATTATAACTATTGATTTCCCTATTTACCTACTAATTCATATAGAAAGTTTTCATTTAAATAAACCAACCTGTATTTAAAAATATATATAGTACTTGCAGCAGTACCCGGCGTTGCCCGAGTAAAAATATATTACGCGTTAGATGTATTATTTTAGAATATTCGCGAATTTAGAACTATCCAGAACATCCCATAATGATTCAAAACATTTTCTAACTTTTTTTAACATTCTGAAACATTCTTGAATGATCTTCAAGATTATGGAACATTCTTGAACATTGCCAAATCATTCTGAAATGTTATAATAAAACATTCTTTTACTTCTTATAACATATTTGAACTCCCTGTAACATTCTAAAAAAATCTGCTTCATTCTCATCCCCACTCCGTGCTTTTTGCTGGGTGAGTAGTGACATCAGTAGACGCCTGGCGGGGATGACTAATCGATTGATGATAATTGATCAGTTATCGACCACTGAGAGTTGACGATTATAACAGTACTAATATCGCTATTAAAAAATGGGGGTTGGTGGTAGAAGGGTGAAAATTAAGGGTTATATGTATTTTTTAATGCCAAATCATAAACAAATAAAAATTAAAAATTTTGTCCAAAAAATAAGAAACAAAAGTTAGGGGTGGACAACCCCATATCACTTAGGGGTATGAGAAATAGATAGTAGCCGATTCTCAGACCTACCGAATTTGCATATAAAATTTCATAAAAATCGGTCAAGCCGTTTCGAAGGAGTATGGTAACTAACATTGTGACACGAGAATTTTATATATTTGATATAATAATAATCTTTACTATCTCCTTTCATCTACATTTTATGATCGTATACATTACAATATCAAGGAATATAATTATAAACCAACTACTGTTTGTATTTGTGCAGATATTGTCTGCTTTGGGTTAAATTATTTCATACGATTACTGGTATTACTTCATTTTGTTTATTATATTCCTTTATTAGAACTGATAATTCTACAAATTAGGAGCCGTATTATAAGCATTGTAAAATTTCTGTACATAGTACATTAGTGCCAAGCGCCTTTTAGCAAACTGATGTTATGTACATTTATTGTTTATTTGAAATTGATCCATCTTGTGATTTTATTTTTAGAACATTTAATACAAATATAAGTTAAGTAAGTAAAGATGCTGCGATCATAAACAACAAATAGAATTAGCCCACAAACCCGAAACCCAATAAAACCGTGACTATAAAGATATATGTTATTTTAACACTATTTTCAACTTTTATTGCTTTTTGAACGACCTATTTAGTTTTAGTATCTATTGAGATTATAATTTACAGCATCCAGTTACTAAGCTTCTATAGAATATCTGCAGACATAAAATTAAAAATATTGTGTTTTGGCATATTATAGGTATTACCTCTTTTTTAAATAAAAATCACCGCTGATTAAAAATTGTTGTTAACTTACTTTACTATTCTATTTTCTTATCAAATTCCCTCTAATATCTGACCGCAAATGAAAAGTTTGTATCTACCACAGAAAATGCACTTTAAAGATAACGATGACCATTATTATGGTCATTATTAGAGTTAAATATTTAGTCCAGTAAACTGTAAACAGGTTTTCTCTTGGCTTACATTATTTATATCTCTAATTGTAAGAATGATTAATAACGAGCGCCATAATAACATTAGCAAATGAACATTTTATCAGAAAATAACTTTTACGCCTTTTGTGTTCTATATGCAAACGTTTTTAATGAAGATTTTAAAAAGAATAACAAGTGATATTGTACTGTGGTAGGTAAATAGCCTAAAAAAGGTTATAATTGACTTCTAAAATGTCCGCAATTAGAATGTACGAAACATATGTTCACTTTCTTTAAAGTTAGGGGCTATACATAAATTACGGCACATGAATTTTATAATTTTTGAAAGATCCCCCCCTCCACCCCTTTGCGGTCGTATGTAGTCTGCTCTGGTGTGAAGTAATTACACCACTTTAGAAATTTTAAATTAAAATAGTAAGTACTATGTATGAATTATGTTTCTATCAAAAATCTTTTTTGATAAAATCAATAATAAATCAAACATTTTAAAAATTTTACAAAACATAACTATGTTAACTGTGATTAATTCATTTATAATGTGATATCAGGATGATTATGATTCGTCTCCCCAACCTAACCTAACCTAACTTGCCTCCCTTTGTCTCACGACTTCATACTATATCCCTCCCTCCTCTTTCTCTTAACGTGTGACTTAATTTATGAATGATCCCTAAGTTGTCGTTTAGAATCTTTTAATTAATTCTGACAGAAAACATATTTAAAAAAAATCATTAAAGCCTTGAGAGGGACCTGAGAGTATAAATTAAAGAAATATGCTTTTATTGATAAAAATCATAAATTAATACATTTTTAGTGTCCCTATTCATCAATTACCTAAAAATCTCAAGGAGAAGGAGGGGTTTAAAGGATCTCCACATGGCCTCACTTCGAGGAGGAGGTGTAAAAGCCATTCTTACGTAATATTTTAGTACGAACCAAAATTCACGTTCACCTAAGAGTGCGTTTTGCAATATATGTGTAGTGATGGAAATTTGAAATGAAAGCTTTAAGCAAAGCACCTATGATCCACTTTTTATAAATGATTATTGACAGTATAAGTAATTTTTATGCCAAACAAGTTTACTAAATTTTAATTAAGGTATTTCAAGAAAATATATCATTTTAATTTTAACAGACAGAATTACAGGAAGGCAAGGGTTTTTATTTCGATGTGCAACTCTTGTGTTGACTTGAAAATAAAGATTAAATAAGTAATTTTTCATGACTTGTGCAATTTCTTTTAACGATGGTTGAAGTCTATACTTGATAGAAATCCATTATTTATATAAGAAGTAAAACACAAAACGTTTTTAAATTTCTAATATAGTATTGTTTATTATATAAACGTAACAACTGTTTCGGTATGACAATATTTTCTTTGGATGTAACTTATAACCATCAGTTGTAAAAATCTAAAAACTTTTTGTGTTTTACTTCTTATATAACAACTTCTTGCTTTGATTCAACAGTCTCTATATTTCTCGACACAGGAACATATTTTCGACTTTAAAAGAATTCTGTAAACTTTAATGTTTAAACAAACAATCCTGTTAATAACAAAAACTCCGAAAGATGCATAAAATTTCTCGAAATGCCATGCACAACGCTAGGTTTTCATATAAAAATAAAATTATTTGTTTCTATACCAAAATTAAATACATATATCCTATTAGATATAAATTAAACTGCATAAATATGTCAAACATTTCTTGATCTCTAAACTTATCGATATTCATGGTCTTGTCTTGAATCAGGTAAAGATCAATATAAGAATTCTAGAAAATGAGGAGTCTCATGAAATCTTAAAAGTTTATTACAATTAACGTACCTATTATTTAGAAATAGTGATGGAAATTTGAAATGAAAGCTTTAAGCAAAGCACCTATGATCCACTTTTTATTTTAAGTTAATTTTAGTTAATTTCGAATTTCTAATATTGTTCAATATTGCATTTGAAAGAATCTTGCGTCCCCTTATAAGCATTTTGAAACTTAATAATAAATATTTTAGTACTTCCTCCTACAAACCTTATCTAAAGTGTTCCCTGTGCTTAGTATTTTTAGATCGATTTGTTTCCTTACGCGTTTTTCAAGGACTGGATAGTTATTGAATAAAACATCTTGAATTTTTATTAGAAAATAGTGTTTCACATTGCAACTAAACATTTTCTAACGACATTATTTTTTAACACAGATAAGAGGAGGAGGGAGTCCAAAAAAATATTATGTATCCTTATATGCAGGCAGGGGGAAAGAAATTTTACAAAAACCATTCTAACCTAATTAACGAACGGTCCCTTATATAAGCGAAAAGTAGGTAGTTTTCTGTTATTGAAATAATATTAAAAAAAAAAAAATGTTTAGATAAGTTAAAACCACCAAAAAAAGAAAAATAATTTTTAATTCAAAACCGGAAGATATTTAAGGATATGGTATGTGGCGATGAATAACTGAATTATAAGGTAACCAAATTACTTAACTGGTTGATAATGTTTATCCTTTTGTACCTAAAGTTACGAGTCCAACTTTCAACTCTGCTCACTTTTCTCTTAAGCCACAAAAGGTACGCATTTAGCTATCGAATTTCTACATGCCACCCCTTAACCAATTCTATTGTACTTTATCAATAATTGTATTACTGTTACCGATAATTTCCTTGTTCTTTCTTACTAACCGTATATTTCTGGTCTGTTTACTGTTACACTTCAAATTTTTCATTATTTTCTTTCTGAAGGTAATCAACACCTAACCGCATCCTGAGTTCGAATTTCACAGTTCACCCAAACCCGCTTTGATAGTCTGTTAACGTCCGGAATAAATCACTTTGCAGCTAAGCCCATTTTAATAGGCTGCAGTCTTTTTTGTAAACCCGCACTGCTCACTGATGATGATGCTACCGCCGAGGCTATTATTTAACGTCTTATTTGTTTTGTATAATTTAAAATAAAATTATGATGTGGGCTAATGACTGACATGTCCGCTACTTTGCACCTGCATCTTCGGGCAGTATGTTCATTAGACCCGTAGGCAATGCACTCGCTTTTTAAATACTTCTTTAGGAGGCCAAATTGGAAAAATAGTAAATTAGACAACCAAACCTAATCTACTCCGACTTCACCTTACATTAAACAATAAAAAGGACATGGCCACAATAAAACTTCCTTCGTTCGTGTTATCTGTTCCTGCCAAAACCTCATTATTCTAAACAATCAAGAAAAGCATGTTCGATAAACAAACTTAGTTTTGATTTCCAAGAAGAAGCTTTCTCACATGAAAGTGTAACGTTAATGGTAGATTATATAATTTAATAAAACCCCGAAAAGTTGCAAAAATGCAATTCATTTTAGACTTTTAACGTTATTTGAATTTGGATCAAACGAAGGAATTAACTGACTTAAATTCTATTCATGAAAGATTTTCCATTTTTTTTTTAAAGCTTAACAATATTTAAAATAGCAAAATTTTAAAAAATAGTATTAAAAGGTGAATATACATTACATCAAATACAATCAACGATACAAAAACGTCTAGTAAGATTTTAAAAATATTTTCTTACTGTTAGTAAGTGCAGTTTGTTAATCCCTTCTAAGGAATTTTTTAATCTGGCAAAGAAGCGGTACATGCGGCTTTGTTATTCTTCCTGATTTTTATGTGAAGCCATGCGTACATGAAAAATATTGATGTTATTAGCAAGCAGATCGACTGTGTACCGTTTAATTATCTGAGTTTTTCTTCTAAACCGACAGTAATTAATTTTAACAACATCCGGATGAACGTATGCAGGACAGAACTTTTCTATTTTTATCAATTACTTAATATACAACAAAACATTAGTATTATGTAATGAAAAAGTATCTAAGCAGTAATTTGATAAAATAATTATGTACTTCTTCAAAGGTATGTGTCTGAACAGTCCAATGTACCTATAACGAAACAGGTGCTTTATGTTAAAATAGTGACTAACCACATCAGCTATGAAATCTGTGGGCTCTTGTCATTTTTTTTCTTTATTTAATGACGGAATCTAATAAATATATTAATAATTGAATGTATTTGTATTTAAATTAGTTGATAAAATTATGTTTATTTAACCTTTTATGATTTACGACAAATAGTGTCAAATCTAATGGTATAAATATTTGGTGCAATGCAAATATCTGCATTTGATATAAGTAATAGAAAGATGGAAAAATGTGAATATGTACTAGTTAGTCATTATAAATATGACTCATAAAGACTTTCTTTAGCGATAAATGATAACATAACGATCATTTTCGTTAATTATTTGACATTTAAATGCGCAAAATAAATTTTGTTATTTTATTAGCACAAATCAAAGTTCTAATGTTGCTTTTGTACAAGTAAATAAATTTATTTCACCATTTCTGGATCTTATTTATTTTAATATTACTATAAGAGAAACAAATGGATTCTAATTTATATATAGATCATGAAATAAGGTTTTATAAATGATTATTGACAGTATAAGTAATTTTTATGCCAAACAAGTTTACTAAATTTTAATTAAGGTATTTCAAGAAAATATATCATTTTAATTTTAACAGACAGAATTACAGGAAGGCAAGGGTTTTTATTTCGATGTGCAACTCTTGTGTTGACTTGAAAATCAAGATCAAATAAGTAATTTTTCATGACTTGTGCAATTTCTTTTAACGATGGTTGAAGTCTATACTTGATAGAAATCCATTATTTATATAAGAAGTAAAACACAAAACGTTTTTAAATTTCTAATATAGTATTGTTTATTATATAAACGTAACAACTGTTTCGGTATGACAATATTTTCTTTGGATGTAACTTATATCCATCAGTTGTAAAAATCTAAAAACTTTTTGTGTTTTACTTCTTATATAACAACTTCTTGCTTTGATTCAACAGTCTCTATATTTCTCGACACAGGAACATATTTTCGACTTTAAAAGAATTCTGTAAACTTTAATGTTTAAACAAACAATCCTGTTAATAACAAAAACTCCCAAAGATGCATAAAATTTCTCGAAATGCCATGCACAACGCTAGGTTTTCATATAAAAATAAAATTATTTGTTTCTATACCAAAATTAAATACATATATCCTATTAGATATAAATTAAACTGCATAAATATGTCAAACATTTCTTGATCTCTAAACTTATCGATATTCATGGTCTTGTCTTGAAAAAAACTTTTGGGCGTTTCATTCCCACCATGTTGGTGGGCGGGCTATCCCCCCCGACCTACACTTTTTTGTGCAACGTCGGAGGGGTAGGGCGGAAGGCCCTCTTCAGCCTCCTTCAGGAATCGTGGGAATGGGTGGGTGGTGGTGTGGGGGAAGAAAGATGAGACGGACGAAATGAAGACAGAAGAGAAGTGAAAGACTATCTGTGGAATATTACTACCCCAGCATTTGCCTAATGGTCCGAGGAAACCACAGAAAAACTTGGACCAGAGTAGTCGGCCCCGGAATCGAACCGGTGACCTCCCGAATGCTAAGCAATGATCTAGACCACTAGACCATGCCGCTCGGTCTTGTCTTGAATCAGGTAAAGATCAATATAAGAATTCTAGAAAATGAGGAGTCTCATGAAATCTTAAAAGTTTATTACAATTAACGTACCTATTATTTAGAAATAATATCATGAAAGTAGACATAAATCTTTTCTACTTTTTAATACGCTGTTTCACTTTACTTCACTCCCTAATTACACAGAACCTCCACTTTAGAATTAGGGTTCCGCACCTCAAAAGGAAAAAGCGTAAGCCTTATAGGATCACTTCGTTGTCCGTCCGTCCGTCTGTCAAGACCCTTTTTCTCAGGAACGCGTGGAGATATCAAGCTAAAATTTATAACAAATACTCAGGTCTATTGTCCCTTGAAGCTGTGAAAAAATCAAACTTCTAAGCCAGCGCAATCAAAAGATACAGCCGTTTATGCTGCAAATTTTCGAATCAAAACCTACAGGGTACTTCCCGTGAACTCAGAATCTTGAAATTTGGTACGAAGCAACGTCTTATAGCACAGATGAAGGAAAAATTGCGAAAAAAAAAATTTTTAGTTACATCGTATAATAAAAATATTTTTAATAATTTTAAAGTTACTACCCCTTTCCTCATGAACGCGTAGAGGTATTAAATTGAAATTCATATCAAATACTCAGGTCTATAATACCTTTAAGCTGTAACAAAATCAAACTTCTATGTCAACGCAATCAAAAGAAACAGCAATTTAAGCCGCACATTTTCAAACTCGCAACTACTCGTAAGGGAATCAAAACCTGAAGGGTACTACCAGTCGATTTAGAATCTTGAAATTTGGCATGAAGCAATGTTTAATAGCACATATAAAGGAAAAATTCCGAAAACCTTAAATTTTTAGTTACATCACATAAATACAGGTTTGTACGGAACCCTCGGTGCGCGAGTTCGACTCGCACTTGGCCGGTATTTTTATTTTTTACATTACGTGACATGACCGTTTATATGTAAAATTTTGTAGAAGATTACACCACCTAAATGCGGAGGGTCTAAACTATGTTAATTTAGGAAATTGACGTTTTATTAGGGTCAAACCCCCTTTTCCATCTCAAACCAACGATTTAAAAAAAATGCTTTTTTAAAAGAAAACCAGAGAAAAACTTCTTTCTAAAAAGGGTCGGTTGAAGGATAGGGGTAGGGAGAGAAAAACATTACACACCATAACCTAACTCACTTATCACAAGGTTAATAAGTGAAACGTCAATTTTAAAAAAACCTTTTTCTAAGCATGGTTAGTTTACATTATCCAAAATTATGGGGTAAAATCTATGTTTAGTTTTGTTTCAGCATTAAAAACACATAATTCTATGTGATAAGCGCAACCTACCTGCCTTAACGCCATTTCTAAACTTGTATGTCACGTGATGTAAAAAAAATTACCCCCACTTTTTTGTGTTTAAGTTATTATTGGGTTAACAGTTTAAATTCGGTAGATATTTATTATGTCTATTTTATAGCAGATCATTTACCTTCTCGGCCAATGACCTAGACCTAAACTGATTTTTAAATTTCTTTTACTGTTTGCTGATTGGTACATCAGGTAAGTACTGAAAGAAATTGCTAAAAAATCCTCTTAAAAATTCCTCCATAACGGTTAAAGGTGTCATAAATGTTCCGGTCTATCATTACTGTAGACATGTACCTTGTCTACCTATAAAGCATTAATGTAAGAAAGCGATTAAGAGTGTAATTAAAGGTTCAATTTGCATTAGTCACCTTAACGAGCGTCTTACCTGTTTAATAATCGTCTGGCGGATAATTTCAATAAAATAATTAACAGGAAGCACCTAATATAAATACGAAAGTTGATTAAATTCCATTGTCTTCGTAAAATCGATTAACTTGAGAGATAACAGGCTTTGGTTAGTTTAGTTAGTGGTAAATGTATGTACATGTAGGTAATAGATAACTGTTTAGACGAGCTTAAAAGTGTTATAATCGGCAACTGAACTGAGTGCCTGCACTGAACGGTTTATTATTCGAAAATAAATAATTGCGATTGCGAATCTCATTTTCTGTTGAAAGTACATACCTACCTTGAAGTAAACTACTTACCTTGATGGTATTTAGGTCAACCAGGGCACTTAATTCAGGTAAAATTTATGGAAGCTGTATGTAAAGAAATCAAACTTTATTAATTCCAAACTCAGCTTTTGTCTTATCAGCCTAAAAAAATATTTTTGGAGAATTCCGTTTTATTGATATAGTTCAATGAGGATTATATTATAACAATTTTTATTTTTATTTACAACGTTTGTTTCTTATTTTTCTATAATAATTTAATAATTATGTATGTATTTCATTTTGAATGGGTAGACGAGAAAAAACTGTTTTTGAAAATTTACGAGGATGTTAAAATACGTACCAAATTATCGAAAATGGATGCTATTTATAATTTTAGATGGGACTTGATGTCTTCCGTTGCCAGAAAAATGCATACTTATTCATAGAACGTGTGGTTTATGTGCAACAGTTACTCGCGAGCAAATAAATAACCCAGTGAACATATAATTTCTTTTAACGAAACTGAATAAAACATTAGAAAAACTAGAATTTCAAAAGAATTTAGAAAAATATACACCGTATACTGATATACATACATAAAAGGAATCTGTCATCTTTAAAATCTCAGACGCGGAATATATGTACATATACATAAGGAAAACGACAAGACATAAAGTGTCATTGTAGATGAAGGGGGGAAACATATCGGTGAAAGATGGCTGATGCGTAATTGCATTAATGTACGTTTGCGCAGTAGATACGAATAACCAACAAAATTCAGGCGCCTACCATCTCATCGCTTTCTTTCAGCTTCTTGTATCTTATTATGACCATGGATATTTTGTTATACATGTCGAAACAGGTTTAATTTCTCGGATGGTAGTATTTACTTGATTATTGTCCATGATAATTAAAATAACAAAAAACACTGAGTACAACTGGACATAATAACAATCTTTCAATTTTGTTACAAGTCGAAAACGAATACACGGACTGTCCGTTCTATTTCTCAGAAACACCACTACATGACAGCCCGTGTCTACGTTCGATGATTACTGTATTTAAATTATTTTGCAAGCTAGCCAAAACTGGTTAGGTTAGGTTAGGTTATGTTAGGTTAGGTTTTTTCTCGACTTTAAACATGGTTTCTAAATCTTATTACTCCGATAATACAAACAATAACGACATCTGGGACCCAACAGTCACAAATTATGCCTCTATGCCACCATAAATAAGAAATAATTGCTTTCAGGCACCATCTCCGACACGGCCATTCTGACAAATCGCACATCCTCGTGTGTGAAATCTAGAATTTAATAACACCTGATGTAACATTAAACAGTTTACGTTAATTCAAAATAGTTATAGTGCAATACTGACCTCATACTTCGATTAAATCATTATTTTTACACTTTACTACTATTAACATTGATATTATCACTGTTAAATAATATGCCTCTCATGATCCCTCATAGTTGATACAAAACAAGATGAAAAATAACGACTTCACATGATGCCTTCTGCATCACTCAATCTCCTCATGAGATATCGAGTCCCTGCCACATTATAAGCCATGCATCACGCCCTGATCAGACCATACATTGCGACATTTCGCAACCTAAGTATACAACTCACTTCAAGGACTTACCCGCCTCACATCTCTAAGGGTACTGCCTTCTTACTCGAGGACAACCGCCTCACAACTTAACTGAGGATCTACCACCTCACAGTTCAATTGAGGATCTACCACCTCACAACTCATCTGAGGATCTACCACCTCACAATTCAATTGAGGATCTACTACCTCACAACTCATCTGAGGATCTACCACCTCACAGTTCAATTGAGGATCTACCACCTCACAACTCATCTGAGGATCTACCACCTCACAGTTCAATTGAGGATCTACCACCTCACAACTCATCTGAGGATCTACCACCTCACAACTCATCTGAGGATCTACCACCTCACAGTTCAATTGAGGATCTACTACCTCACAACTCATCTGAGGATCTACAACCTCACAGTTCAATTAAGGATCTACCACCTCACAACTCATCTGAGGATCTACCACCTCAGGACTCACATTTGAGGTCTCTGCCTCCTCGTCGTTTTCATCACAAACATCCAACTAGACGGGTACATGACTAAGGCAACTTTCTCACACTATCATGAGATTGTTCATACACTATATTATTAGTCAAAGATTTAATCAAGTTCTTGTCATCTTTGTGAACTTCTATTACATTAAATGGACCCTAAAACTTTGAGTAAAGCTTACAGTTAAAATCGTTTAGAACAACATACTGGTTATATTGGCCAAAATCAAAAGCCTCGGCTGAATGCCATATGATCGCTTTATCAAAAACATTGCTTTTTTTGTCATTGCTTAATAGGACATACCGCACTAAGCTACTACATTTAACTAATATCTTCGGGGAATTAAACAAGCTGTATTGTAAACAGTTTGAATAGGTAACACTATCCACATTTGGCACAGTATAAGTGAGTGGCTATTAAGATCGCAAAAGTAATTAAAAACGTATCGAGTTTACGGTCTTTTGTAATAAATAGAAACACAATACACGTATGTTGTAAACTTTTGTCAGGACAATGACAGATCAAAATCAGCGTTAATAACAATAAAAGTATTGTGGCTTGTGTCTTCCTTCTTAACATGGTAACAACCAACCAGCACCAGTTGGGGTTCCAACTCTTTCGTAATCGTTACCATTGATTTATTACATGATTATCTTTTCGTTTCGTCGTCAATATTAAAATTGCTACACGTGCATGCAATATAATCAAAGTCTGCTTCTTCATATCTCTTCAGTCGTTGTTTTATGTACACAAGACGCACCAAAATATATTGTCGAGTTATTTGTGAGACTTTTGATATGTCGAAAAGAAAAAGAAAACAAATTGATATCCAACAAAATTCGCGTTTAAGAATAACATCACCGGTTATTACAACTATTGGTTTTTATGACCCAAAACCAGTAGTCCCTTCCACGTCGCTGCAACCGATTCTGGTTGTAGTTTGATTACGTGCCTTTTCTTAACAAGAAAAATAGGACCAGGAAAGGTGAATAACTAGGACAAATAACACTAGCAGGCAATAACTAGTCAATGAATTGTATTTCAAGTTCGCCGCTAGTTACGCGGATATCCTTTATAAATTACGATGAATTAAAATTCCCCTAAGATCGACAATTATTTTGGCTTGTCGGTGACAAGTAAGTCGGTATCTATCTGATTAAGATCGACTGTTTGACTCGGCTTATGGCAAACATCCACTACTTTAATTTTAAACTAGTAAAGGCGTCTGAAGTGGTCTTTACATTAAAACCTTAGTTTGGAATATCACATTTAAGATAATAATCTGATACTAAATGAAACAAAACTTCCCAAAACATAACCACTAATGTTTCTATCTGATAGGATTTGCAATCTACACTCAACAATACCTTTGTCAACCCATATAAAAATCACAACATTACTAAAAACCTGTTAGAAAACTTTCCGACTGTACGTCCTTTAATAAATGAGCATCCTGCTGCAAAATAAAAATAAAAATGGAAACGACTCACCGGGATATCTAACCAAACCTTTGAGGCTCCAACAACTGTGCACATACTGGCACATCCTTCATGTTTCCTACTGTTCTCCCCGCTGGTAGATGGACCAGCTTCAATAGGACACTTACCACTAATTCCACAATTAAAACACACCACTTCCTTATACAATAAAAGTGAGGGGTCTCCATGAGACTGATGCACTGATAATGGTAACTTCGCACTTTCTTTCATCGAATTGCACTCTTTTACTTTGTGCCCAATTTTCCCACAAAAATGACACTTCACAGAAAACTGTAGACGTTTAGCTAGCTACATGGAAAGACCTTCGTGGGGTGTTGCAATTCTTCGTTCAGTGAATGAAAACGCTTTTAATTTCTTTTGTAACTGGCTTCTGGTTTTGATTTTCGTTGTAAAAGCCTACAATTCTGACCATGTGATACCTGTAGAACACATCTGGGATACACATTGTGTTGCACTATCTTTAAACACTGCTAAGCGCCAGAATAGGCGCACTACCCTCAAGAGCATTTTCTGATATGCAAATGTCGACCGTTGAGCACTATGCACGATAATATGCACTGTTGTTTTCTGGGTCGAAAAGAGGTAAAACGCTTTCTTTTGCAAACGATCGTGGGCTCTTCATTTCTCGTATTAACACCATGAAGTTTTTCATTTTAAAAACACTCGCTATTTGTTTTTTGAATTTTCTGTTGGTGGCTCGGAAGATTCAGATCCCACTCCTGATGTCGGAGCAGGCATAATTTCTCGAATGGTAGTATGTATTTATTTGATTATTATCCAAGATAATTAAAATAACAAGAACACTGAGTACAACTGGATATAATAACAATCTCTCGATTTTATTACAAGTCGAAAACGAATACACGGGCTCTCCGTTCTATTTCGCAGTCAATACCCAAGTGTCCTCCTCAGCCACCCCTGCGGCAGGGATCATGCCAACACATAGCCCCTTTTCCTAAATTTCTCAGAAACACCACTACATGACAGCCCGTGTCTACGTTCGGTGAACTCACTCGTCACCCGACTTGGAACATGGTTTCTAAACCTTATTACTCTGCTAATACAAACAATATCGACATCTGTAACCTAATAGCTTTTTTTAAAAATTAACATGCACTAAACCTAAGGGTGACCATAAATTGTGCCTCTATGTCACCATTAATAAGAAATAATTGCCTTCAGGGGCCATCTCCGACATACATGTTATTTTATAAATTTTTTCACAAATTTTAGATATTGTAATAATTAAATTTTCTCAATAGAAAACCAGTTTCTTAGATATAATAAGGTTAGAAAAGGGGATTTTGAGAATAAAGTACCTCTCCATTAATAAGGCGACCAGACTGTTTATTAATCAGTGTTGGGGTGATGTATGTATTTTACGTGGCTACCCTTTCAAGTTTATTATTTTTAAACTTGAATATTTCAATATTTGTCGTAAATGCGTGTAATAAATAAAAACTTCTAAAACTTTAACTAAAACTTTACCAAAATCTACGGTTAGATAGATGGATGAGGGATGAATTCGAACTGTTCTTAAAATATTCTTTATACGGTATGAGACCTACGAAAATTGTATGCTGACAGATATGCTAGGTAACAAATACTACAATAGGATATAAATCTGTAAACCAGATGACAATATCTATCGAATACTGCATAAATATGGAAAGGCCTGATGGGCTTTTTATAAGGTTTTCCGACTTTCAGGTACCTACAGATTTGAAGATGACGAAATACAGTAGATAATAAACAAGATAAACACTAACTATGGATAAAATTTAATAGAAATTAAAATACTATTTTTATGAACATCACATATAGTTTACAATATATACTGGCTGACTCAAATTCGAGCTCACAAAAGCTAGCGCAATGGAATGGCCAATAATATGGAACTTGGAAATGTAGAATACTCCTTCTGGTTTGTTATATACATATTTCAAGAAAATCAAAATTTTGGATTTTCTATAATTCGATATATTTAAGTTTACATTTTCATTGCAGTTCTCAATCTAACGTTTCGTCTTTTCGAGAGCAACAACAATTTTAAAATGTTAACTACGGATCTAGCACTTTTCTTTTATAAAATATGCAGTAGATATTTAAGCCGATGCTAATGTTACGTGGTTCGTACTTAAAATTTTTAAGTCGATCGTAGCCATTCAAAGACGAAACTCTGATGGCACCGGTGCATGGAGTAGAAAAAATTACAAAAAGTAGGTAAACTGAAATACTTTGAACTAAAGAGAATTCAAAATTTTAAGCACTTTTCGGTGGCGCATAGCACTTATAGGTGATGCATGTTTATATAAATACATATTGTTGAAGCTTGCTAGAAAAAACAAACTTTTTCTTGTGTACATTTTATATTTTATGGTTGTAGGAACTTTAAAAAGTGCAGCTTCTGGTTCTAAAGCGACAGCCTGACCCTTCTAGGTCCGAAGGGTGCGGGGTGGCGGTGGTTGAAAGGACCATAAGTTATTTATGTTAGCAATTTTAAAAATTAGTAAGAGTCTGAGATTCGACAGCAACTAATAAGGGTCGACTCAAATAAAAATTTTGTAGTGTACTTACAAACAATTCCAAAGTGTCACCAAGTTGTAAAAAATTTTATAGGTGAGTATATTTAAGCGAACACATTCAACCATAAATAACCGGCTTTCCTCAATTGTTACGTCGCGGGGGTGGTGGCTGCACGATAGCGAAAGGGTAGGTGATCAAACAGGAATTGACGAAACAAAAAACCATCGATAGTCAGTAATAAATATGATTGATTGGCAAATAATTGTGACGTTCACATGGACGGTACGCTTATATAATATTTATTTAGAACTAAGTCAGCCTTTCAACTTTCTCCCTTGTTTATTGAAAAGGAGTATTTACCCCGTATAATCTGTTCCTATTGTAAGTTACAGTATTACTAATTCTAAAATTCTCCTTCCCTTCTTTCTTTTTGACTTAAAGAAATATTTTAAAGTACGATTTGGTAATAAAATCCTTTAGACTTCTTGTTACTCAGTTCATTATAATAACAAAGCGACTAGGCTGATAGTTTGACTTTCATGACATCTAATTGATTATTCCTTAGCATAGGCTCTTTAGAATACTGAGATTCTTAATACAAACACAAACAAATGTGCATGTTTAATGCAAATTAAAGTCTCGATTAAAAATACAACTGCATATCCGAGAACATAAGTTAGCGTCCTGTGAAAACATTCCGATTCATACAACAATTATATTAATGGAAACGAGTATATGTCTGATTTAGTTTTTATTTTTGTTTTTTGCTCAAAATAAGGTTCCTGCAATAAAAAGTATGCTTCAATTCTCTACTCTAATTTTTTATCTTAAGGATGATTGTATTCCATTTTGGGTCAACCAGATGCATTTTCTGGCTGCGATCTTTCATTTAAGGGGCAGTTCGCAGATAAAGTGGCGTCATACACTTTATCTTCAAATGAAAAAATGTTCTTTCTTTCAATTATTTAAAGTATTCTGGCAAAGAAGAAAAACCACTAGGGGCAATGGACGATAGCGCGCTGCGGTCAGGAATAAATTCAGGTAGTCAAATATTACAGGTCAAGATTTTGTAGGGTCAACTGCGCGCTCGGTAATTTTATTTAATTTATATAACAAATTTTAAAGAAAAGTCTCTGAAGATCTTAAAAATATGTTTATATACAATTTGTTACAAAAGCTCCAATACATGATGAATAAGAGAATGACAAGACCACGACAACACTCACTTCGTTCGTGTTGTTTTTACATACCGTAACCTTTTGATCCTACAGAATGAAACAAAATAATTCTTTAGTTACCTACTAATTATAAGTCAAGGTAAATAAAAACCCGAACTAAATACATTTATTTCAAATCTTTGTTGGTTTCTAATATGATTGAACTATTTATTAATAAAAAGGCCCAGGGGGTAATAATTTAATGATCGCGCGCAACTGTCCCATCACTTTTAGGGTCAGTTTTGTCATAGCAGGGACTTACACCCACCACTAGAACGCATCGGTTGTTCGAGACAGGGTATATAACATTGTGTGTGTCAGAAATGAATACAGGTACATTAATAGCCACCCATTGGGCGTAATAGTTGACCATTTTTTTAAAGTTTAATTACATAAGATCTGAAAAAAATGACTAATACTTTTCCTAAGGTCATTTAAAACCCATTTGTTGTTATCGTAGCGCTTATTTTGCTTTTAATAAGTCATCATTGCATTCCTGTATAAGGGAAATATAATTTATGAAGTTTGACTCATCATATTTTCAACGTATGTACCTAATTATAAATTTTAACCATTTCCTTATTATATTGTAGGTAACTACGGTAGAATAAATATATATATATATACTCTAATTATTGCCTTCGGAGCTGCAGTTGTTAAAGCTTCTTTGTTTAGCGCAAATGGATACTGAAGTAAGTTAATGGAATGGCAATAAAAAGTAAATTAAGTGAATTCATTGACAGCTATTATAACAGTATCTTTATTCGTACGTTGTATTTACGCGTATGCAATGTTTATATACAATATATACTTAAATAAATTCTTCATCTGTAATTATACCATACGACATAAGAAAATCACAGTTAGATATGATACATTAACTACAGTTTAATACGATCAATAGCAGACTCGTTAATGGGTTTGTTGCTTCAACTATCTAAATATCAGTTTTTATGTTTTAACAAAGAAAGGCTGATAAATAGCCTTTTCTAGTTGCAATTATTCTATTGCTTTTGAAAAAAAAAAGGAAAGGCAACTCGCCATATTTCTAAACAGTCTGCTGTCTGTTACTAAAAAGAACTTTTCAATGATGAATGATCAAGGTGTTCTTTTGGCGTATCCTCTTTTAAATATAACAGTATAATTCTATTTTTTATTAGGATACGTATTTATTTTCTATAATTGTACCTAGCATACCTAATTAGATTCCTTTTTTCTGATGGTGTAATAGCAGACACAATAAGAAGGTGATTGAAAAAAATCGAAATGAGAAGGTGCTTGAAAAACTAGACAAACAACAACAACTGGCAATTGTAAAAAGATTAAAGTAATAATAATGATAAAAGTTGTAGAATAAATTAAGGAACGTTATGTCTGTGAACACGTGATACATTTAAAATGTGCATTTGTGTTTTGTGCACGACTGAGGTGTATCAAATGATCCTGAATGTAAAGCAGTAAAACTTGGTTAAGGCATTGCAAAAGTTGGGTTTCTCTTGAAAGAGATTATTTTTAGAAATTCTGTCGCATGTTGTGTCAAGTATACTGCATCGTTTACATTCATCCGACGAATGGTACACATATTTAAGCAAAGTTTTCTACAAGGTTGATGGCCAGAAAGAAAGCTGTAATAATACAATCAGACTGCATACAATCACGTTATTGATATAATTACTGTCTTTATAAAAGAAAAAATGGGTCTTGAACATATAAAACTGTAAAATTCATTTTAACATCCAATAAAAAAATGGATATAAAATTTAGTTAATGTACAGTGAAAAAGTGTAAATAATTCAGCTAAAATGTATTTATCGTGAAATGAACTACTTATATACATACTAGCAGCAATACCCGGCGTTGCCCGGGTAAGCATTTATTACACGTTTGATAGAACATTCTAGAATATTCGCGAACCATCAAGAACATTCCATAATGATTCAAAACAATTTTTAACAGTGAAACAATCTTGGATGATCTTCAAGATTCTGTAACATTCTTGAACATTGCCAAATCATTAAATTAATCTCTTGATTGTTACGATGATAATACAGACGAAAAGTAACTGAATTTCGGTTTATATACCATCAGACATCGAAATTTCTAGTATTAGAACACTAGAACATTCAAATAGTCTGTTCTCTTTTATTTGCCAAATTAATTAAATTCTTTTGGTCACTGTTCGCTCTTGTTTCCATTTGATCTTCACTCGACTGCAAACACAATTTAACTGACAAAAAGTCACTGAATGTTGATTTATATATCATCAGACATCGAAATTCCTAGTACCAGAATACTCTAGAATATTTAGATTTAGATGTACATCGTTTTGAAACTTTCTAGATCATTCAAGAAATTTTTAGAATTTCTCGAACATTCTAAGTCGATAATAACAGTTTGCGCTCATTTTAGAATTTTTTAGATCATTTCAGAAAATTTGAGATCTTTCCGGAAGTCCTTATGACTTAAAAAAGGACAGAAATATTTCTTTTCACCTTTCTGCCACCTACAACCACCCACTTCCACCCACCGCGACCAAACTCCCTTACTCCCACCTGGAGACCAAGGGGTATTTACCACCCCAACAGGAAGTTGATTGGAGTAGGTAGAGATAGAGAAAACCCTGGCTATACGTACGAACATTAGCATTTTATATATGTATTTAGATTTAGATTAATTAAAAAATATGATGCAAACATATATTAACCAATTGAAAGTTTTCAAATTTATGCAGTTACGATACATTCGTTATTTATTTGATAAGA
Organism: Agrilus mali; assembly: GCA_029378335.1. Classification (NCBI taxonomy): domain Eukaryota; kingdom Metazoa; phylum Arthropoda; class Insecta; order Coleoptera; family Buprestidae; genus Agrilus; species Agrilus mali. The sequence continues at coordinate 10,046,335 of CM055656.1, forward strand.
AAATCGGCATTAAAATTTAATATTTCTAATTCTCTCCATTTTATGTCCTAATGTAAATACAGAGGATACAAAGTGTGTTCAATAACTTTGATAACGAGAAAAGGTGTGCTATTAAATTTAAGGTTACGTTCAAAGTGTCGACTGTAGGTTCTTAAATAGTTTATATAGAGCATGGGAGCCTTTAAAGATGAGTTGCAAGTGTACGGAGGGAAAAAAAAGTATATTTTTATATCTGTAGCGTTCTAATGGGGAATTTAAGGGTACTTATTATTAATTAATTAGTTTTATTATTTTTGTATTATGTATGCCCCTGAGTCAACCTTTCTATCCGTGATATTCTGTGTTATTTCTGGTCGTGAGTCATCGTCTATTTTTTTAGCTTTAGGATTTAAGGTAAAAGTACAACTAGATGGTTATGTTATAAACCTTATTGTGATTGAAACCTTTATAATAGTTTAGAATTTCTAATAACGTAATAAAGAGCTTTTAATTAGCACGTTATGATGTGCATTTTTCTTTGTCTTCTCAAACTCGAAATTTTTAGTAGGTACTAAATACGTCCCTGGCCCTTGATAAATAATCCACATATTTTCAAATAAAAAAGGCTGAGGTAAAAGCAATTACGTCTACTAATACTAATTAAACTTAACTGGCATCGAAATCGTTTGACAGAGGTTTCCTGTTCTCGGAAGGCATCATGTGGGTTACAAGAGTAGATTGTACTGATCGCAGAGTTAGATGCAGTGAGTGCCTTTTATGGCGGTGTTGCCACCGTTCTTGGTCTCGTTTTGTTTTTTTTTAACAGCCGAGCCGGAATAAAATTATAGTCAGAGTCAGTAGTCGCAGGTTCGACTCGACGTGGCTATTATCTCGTTAATGAATCGTGTGAAAGGTCAATAGGAACATCTCGAATAAACATGACGGGCATGACACATACTCTATTTTACATCGTGCTTTTGAACACGCGCTCACCGATAGTACATACACACACACTTAATTTTAATTTATAACACTTACGTTGAGGTGAAGAAATTTAGTCAAAAAACGAAGATAATATTAAAAATCGTATATGTAGGTATCTACTTGAATGAAAATAAATAAAAATAAAGTAAAATATTGATATTAGTGGTGAATGTGAAAGTTGATTAAGAGTATATTTCTTATGATCGGTGCACCAAAATGTGCCGTGTGGCGCCCACAATAAAGGCGGATCTTGTGAATGACGTATACATATTATTATTAACCAGAGGGATTTCAAACTCTCATGAGTGGTAGGCTAAAAAATAACCTCGCAAGCGAATCTCGAGCATTTTACAGCTCACGTGAGATCGTCACTAGATCCGCCTTCCTTTCGGATGCTTGATGGCGCAGACTGTAACATAGGATCAACCATCAGAAATTTGATAAGGATAATGAGAAGCGTATGTCTTGAGCACGGTTTTGTATTAGTGCGAAGATAAAAGCAGATCAGAGGCCGCCAAAGTGGTCCATTTAACAAAAGCGGGGGTCGATTCGAATCGGAAGGGTCGATTGGGTATCGAAGAAAAAACAGTTCTTAATACGCAAATTACACATATCTAATTCAGTATGCATAAATATAATGCAAAAATATGTAAAAGTTTACGAAATAGCTCAGCCATTTATGCTAACATTTCTAAGTTCCTATATGGTTGAAGCCGGTTTCAGTCACGTAAATTCAATCTTAACTAAGTACACAAATAAATTAAATATGGAGTTTCGAGGGGATTTAAGATTAAAATTGACCAATTTTGAACCCAATATAGAGAACCTTGCAAAAAAACACCAGGAACACCTATCTCGTTGATTATAAAGCAATAAATCTGTAGTTACTTTACTTATTATTTCTACTTATTTATAACTGCTTATTATTTAATAAATATTAAGGTATTTAAATTTCATCATTAAAATATGTTTCATAAAGCTATTGTACCATCAATTTAATAACTGTTTCAAATCATAAAATTAATGCACAACACAGTATCTAATAGAGTTTTATTTTAATTAACAGAAAATTAGTTTTATGGGGGTCGCTGGAGATTTCGAAAAATTATATAGGGGTCAATGATCAAAAAAGTTTGGCGACCCATGCAGTAGATAGTCAATGAAAGAAAGAAGAGGTTGAAATGGGGTTAAATAAGAACAATACAAATACAGTTGATCGAAAATGTTAGGATTGAAGACGTATTGAAAAGAGTAAAAAGCGCTATAGAAGTTGATCATAATGATAATGAAGAATAGAATACCGGTAAGACACCTTATCAGACATAAAAAGTTAGTTAGAAACATCAACTTATATTATAAAGGCGAAAGTTTGTGAGTGTGTATGTTTGTTACTTCTTCACGTCTAAACGGCTAAAGCGATTTGAATAAAATTTGGTATGGAGTTAGCTGACACCCTGGATTAACGTTTTACTGCGGGAAAGTATCTCATTCCAATGGGAACATCGATGAAAGTGAATTCGCGGAATATTATAAATGCGAAAGTAACTCGTCTGTATGCTACACAATCTCGCCTAAAATTTACTGAACCGATTTAAATGAAATTTGGTACAGAGATAGTCTAGAGCCTGAGAAAGGACATAGGCTAGTTTTTAATGCGAAAAAAGGGTTGTAAGGGGTTGAAATAGGAAAGTTTGTGCGGATATTCCGTAATTTTTAAAGATAGAAGCTTGAAACTTATTTTTTATGCTTTTGATTAGAAATAAATAAATACGACATTCAATGTTTGTAAAAATTTTACCCTAAAGGGGATAAGATTAGCCGATGAAAGTTTTTGTGTAATGACGTCGTCTAAAAAGCTTACGGCCCAGAAAATTAAAATACTAAGTGTAAAAAGTTAAAGAAGTTTTGTTTATTTGGATCAATAAAAGTAGATGAATACTAAGCTATATAAACTATTTTAAACTATAATTAAACTATATTAATCTATAATATTATCTATAAATGCGAAAGTAACTCTGTCTGTCTATGTGTTACGCAATCACCCCAAACTACCGAACCGATTTAAATGAGAATTTAGTACAGAGATAGATAAGTAGATATAAAGCTAGAGGCTTGAAACTTATTTTTTAGGCTTTTGATTAGATATAAATACATTTAAAAATTGTAAAAATTTTACTCTAAAGGGGGCAAAAATAAGGAATGAATGTTTTTGTGTAATGACGTCGGCAAAAAGGCTTACGGTTCAGAAAATAAAAATATAGAAGAAAAAAATTTTAAATGCTGCCGAAAGTCACTATTCGCGTGCATAGCTAGTACCAAATAAATAGAAACGAAACCAAAAAAGGGCAAATATTAGATTATTATTCCAAAATAATTACTCATTTTTTCCTAAATTAGTATATTATAAATTTAACCAAAATCTATATATATCCAAAATGTTAACACTTGTGAAATTATGTAAACAATCGAGTGGGAATAACCAATTCAACAAGAATCCACATCAGTTAATGATTTTCCTTAGTAAACCAGAATGCTCTCTGAAGTGAAGTTTGTTGCACTTTTTTTATAATAATTCTTTTTACTTTTTATTTCACAATTTACAGTTTCTATTATTAAAAGGGCCGTGGCCAAAAATGAGGGTGTTTTATTAGAATGAAAACTACCACCCACGTTTTGTCCAAGACTACTTTTAACAGTCAGTATTAATAAAGACCGTTACATTTCCATACCAATGAAAATTTTCGCCCCATTGATAGATTTGATTATTAAGTTATCTTGTTTTTTCTTTTATATTTTCATTTCATTATATATTTTTAGGAATCCCCTAACTCAACCTAACATAAATTTTTGAAAAGAAAACGTCTGCTTTGATGTTGTAACCGTTATTTTGGGTAGATTATAGTGCGAATTTTAGTTTCTTTGTTATGTCAATTCAAAATTTAAACATATTCTGATATTCTGACCCAAATATATAACACAAGACCGTTCATGGTTCTGCTATAAAGCAGTTTGTGTATTTGGTTTACAACCAATCAATTCCTTAATGCTTATAAAATTTCAATTACCTTTAGATACAGTTTAAATTAATGAACAGGTAGGTGGCATGAGAAAGACGGCATTTTGCGTTTATTTGGACTCGCAATAAAAGATGGCGTCCCTGAAGGAAGTTGATGTGTTCTCCTTGGGTTTATTTTTTTATGAAAACGTAGGTGTCTGCTCATAAAAAACAAAATTTAATTATGCAAATATTGCCGCAACGAACGAGTCAACAAGATGCCGTCAAGATTATACAACTTTACAACAGTTCCGTTCGCACCAATTAACCGCGCATTTATCTGTAATAATAACGATAATAAATGCTATACAGCAGTAGGAAACATGTGCATTTTGCCTTCTTGGACAATAAAAAAGCCTTTGTGCTCCTTTTTCATTCTGTTCTGTTTCCCGCTGTCTTTAAATAAATAACGATGTCGGAGTTTAGTTTACACTTCTTCCGGTTGCTTGGGCCGAACTAAGGAATGAGATATAAAAGGAAATTTTATTTACCAACTGATTTGAAACGTATTGTATCGAAAAAACAAACGAACCAAATTGGGAACGTCTAAGGAAACAGTTCTCAAGATCTTCTGAAACAAAGTTGTGCTTCGATAATACAAAAAGTTGGTGTCGAGAAGGAAATATGCAGTTATATGGAAAATCGATTCGAATCGATCTATTTCAACCGGATAATTAACCAAAAAAGTGGCACATTCAAAAAATAGTAAAATAAAAGTTTAGACTTATCAGAAATCTTTTGATTTATATTATCGGGTTTAAGTTTTATAATAATGAATTTAATTTCTTGACGAAAAAAGTAATTCCTGGCTGTTCCACTTCCATCGGTTCAATTCCACCAACCAACTCTTTCTCTTTCGTTTGTCTGGTGCAAAGTCAGGGGGTAGGTCAAATGGCCCCTTCATTATTACTTTTAAATCGCGAGAATTGGTGTCCGAATGCTCAGAGGAATGGGAAACTACAGAAACATTTCGACCTAATATCAGATTGGTATCCTTTCGAAAGCTGAGCTATAATCTGGACTTTAGACCAATTCGCGTCCCTCCAGTATCTTCAGGCTAACGTATTTCTTTAAATACTGGAATACGGGTAGTAAAATAGACATAAATTTATTCAAAATAAATTGTTAAGTGCTGACTTATTCACACTTACTTACTAAAATGTAGGTATATGCAGTTGCTCTAGTGGAAGCACTTCTGAAAGTATTTTTGTACAACAGAGAAATTTATTCTGCCAGAAGGATTTAATTTCTAAATCGACTTTGGAAAAGTACAGACAAAAAAGTGCATCGAAAACTTTAAACGTAACAAAAATTTTATAGGACTCTTGTTCCCATCAGAAGGACCTGAATGTCTTCATTTGTAAAGTAGTTAATTGAGTCATTTCCTGACAAATTTGGTACTAAGGACTAAATTAACTCTAAAAACAATCCCAAACACCTGTATACGTACTTGTACAGATAATCATAATAGTTATAAGAGTATGTAAGTACCTAATATAAAGGTATCTTTTATTGTTATAAATCATTAATGTTATAATGCATGCATTTACTTCTGTAGTACATATTAATGGTCATTTATGGTTTATTCCACTAACTCCATACAAATCTAAAATTGAATATGACTTGAACTAAAAATCAAATTAACTAATTGCGTATGGCATTCTTTGTGAAACATGATTAAATAATTAGATATAAATTAATTTGAGTAACGAAAAACCACTGGGAAGTTTCACTAAACTTTTGTTGAAAAATCTCTTATTAACTGTAACTATAGTTACTAGTAACTAAGTAACTAAGTAGATATCATAAGGAACTCTGTACAATTAAGAAAATTGCGATTGACAATTGTTACAATAGTAACATCATTGATAAATTAGTTAATAAGATTAAATTTAAGAATTCTGTTTCAAGATCATCGACTTTTCAAACAGAGACCAGTAAGACCAAGTTTATTACTATGCCATACGACCCAAGATTTACTCGAGGATTCGAAGACATTTTTCGTAAACTTGGTTTTCGCATTGCCTACAGTTCAAGTGGTAACTCACTTCAAACTCTCCTCGGTAACCCCAAGGATAAAATTCCTTTCTTAGAAAAGTCGGGGATATATGAAATTAGCTGTAATGACTGTAGTAAAAAATATATTGGACAAACTAGACGCTCGATCCAAACTATTAGGTTTAAGGAGCATTTAGCTCATGCACGGTTTGGTAGAGCCGAAAAATCTAGTGTTGCTCAACAGATTCTAACTGAAGAACATAATATTAATATTAATAATCTTAAATTAGTTAAAGAAGTTAGGAATAATTGTCTACTAGATAGTTTTGAAAGTTTATACATTTGTAAAAATAACCAAATTTTACTTGACAATGACAAGGGTCCTATCCCTGGATCTCCGATATTTAGTCTAGTTTAATTATTTTTTGTTATTGTCAAAGTCCATTGAACATCATCACTATTGCTGTTACCCATGTTCACTGAACCTTAACAACTTTCAGTATATATTAAGATTAGTTCTCTTTTAGGTTTAGTTCACTTCAGTCCCAGAAGAAGGTAACCTTGTTACCGAAAAGTGCTTCGGACAACTAAAGTGTCGTGTTTTGGCGTTGGGGTTTGAGCTATTTTGTTCGTTCTAAATTAATTTATAATTATTGAATTAATTTTTTTTATGACTTTAAAGGAAATGCCACTTAAAAGGGCTAAATGGCTTTAAATTTTTGTAGGGCATATGTTTAAAAATACTCTATTAGGCAAAAAAAATTACATCACATGTTCAAAAATAACTACTAATTTAGTCATACACTATAAATAATACACTAAAACTTTTTTTAACTTTTAAGTGCTGATATTTTACTAATTGCCTAGTGGTGTCAGAAAATGCTATATTTTTCACATTGGCTTCCATGTTAATTTAAATGGTAGTACCTATAGCATAGTATTTGGAGTAAGTTTTTTATTAGCTGATAACTTTGTTAATGAATAAATAATTAAAGAAATAAAAACTAGAGTATTACTTCCAGTTACGGTAAATTGCATCGCCTTATACATAAGTATTACCTTGACAGGTTTTACTGGGTTGAGGTCAAAAGCAAAAGTGAATAACAAGTTGGTATTTAGGAATAATTTAATTATTATACCCATAACAATTTGGACAAAATCAAAAAATTCGTTGAAGAATTATAATCTAAAGATAAACAATTTTCACTAGATACATACTAAATTGTAGTTTGTTAAAACCTATTTCCCTTAATTATAAGCAGTTATGGAAAATATGCTATTTATCATTTGTGTAGATATTACTAACCATAAGTTTTTATCTGCTTTATAAATCAAATTAAAATAATAATTTATAGATTAATAATTACAGTATCTCTTAATACGATGATATATTTGCATTCAATATGCAATGTTCTACTTATTATTCTTAATCTTCTAAATCCTTATTAAACCCAGATTTTATTCAAGAAACGAGAAACATGAACTAAGTAAGTACTTTATGAGTACCTAACCTTCTAATTAAGAAATATCGGGTAATGAAGACATAAGTAAATAAAAATGTAGTAAAGGTAACTAATTTCACATTTCGCAATAATTAAACTAGCATGAAACAGCAATAAAAACAAATCCAGGTGAAGTTTGTTGACCTACAATCTATTTCTATATAATAAATAAAAATGAATCGCCGAAATGTAAGTACGCGCATAACTTCCGAACGGAATTTGTATAAAAGGAAATTAAAAAAAAATCGTACGGAGAAACAAAAAATATTGTATGCACTATGTATAAGGCATTACAATAGAGCACCCACATATGATCAAATATTTGTATTTTAAATTATTCACTGTATTAGCCTTTACATGTTGAAACTCCATTTTAACAATGAAATAAAAGAACACTCTTTTAAGTTTCAAATATTTCAAAGCTAATTTTGAATTAGAACTAAATAGAATAATTCGAATTGCAGAGAACAATAGTTACGATAAAACAATTGTTACACAATTGCTTAACAAAAAACTTCATAGAAAAACTATAAATTCAATATACCCCATCATAAAATCAAAATCCGAAAGTAATTTTAACACATTTACATATTTAGGAAATATTAACCTAAAAATTAGAAAACATTTAAACAATAGTTTTGTATCATTAAAAACCAATAATTCTTTAGGTTCGTTAATTAGAAATGATAAAGACAAACTAGACAAAAAACATAAATCAGGAGTGTACAAATTAGAATGTAGTGACTGTAGTTCTGTATATATAGGTCAAACTGGTCGAACATTTATAGAGCGGATAAAAGAACACAAAAAGAGTTTTGAAAATAAAAAATGTAATTCGGCATATGCCGAACACTTAATTAGTAATAATCATAATTTCAATGAAAATTTCAAAATTTTACATATAGCAAGTAAAAGTCAGAAACTAAACCTATTGGAAAGTTTAGAAATTAATAATTATAATAAACTAGGAATATTACTAAACAACCAATGAGATGTAAACAACTCCCCTTTATTAAATTTACAGTTTAACTCCCCTCCATAATTTTGTAATTAGTATATAAGTTTGAAAATGTAATATACGTTAATGTATTTCATCCACCTGATGAAGCCACAGTGTGGCGAAACGGTCGTTTTGGACTTATAAAATAAAATATTTGAAACTTAAAAGAGTGTTCTTTTATTTCATTGTTATTTGTATTTTAACTGTAATTTTATTTGATTATATGGTTGTACTATAAAGGGAAGATTTTGTCTCATTTTTTTCATTAGGTACATCACCCGTGAAAAGCCGGGGCGGACAGCTAATGGTAGATACCTAGATATCGAAAACTATGTATGTAGATAACGAATTTTTGTAACATACATACGTAGGTATGTAATTAAAAATTTAGAAGTTAATCTGTAAACAAGATTTTTCTAAGAGTTAATTAAAAACTTCTCTTGCTTAATTCAAATATGTAACCGGATATAATTATGAAAAGTATTTTACAATTTGGTAGTAAAAGAAATTTTTTAAATATAATCTTAGGTCGACGTAATTTTAAACTTCTTTTTTTCTTTTATAAATTAAAATTAAGTAAAGAGAATAAAAGAAAGAATGATCGTTTTCATTATTTTTTTCCGTTTACGACTACCTTATTGTTTTTTATTCCACCCCCTTGTGTGATAGGTAACAACAGCTGTAGACGAACCTTTCTATGTTTAATTTAAAAATCGAACTTCTTTGTTATTTCTGACGAGAGAATGCAGGAGGGTGCCTGAAATTACGCGTGATGGAAGGCAAACCTTTTATATCCACTAAATTTATATAAGTACCTACGTATTTTTACGCGCATGTTTACCTTTAAAAACCGTTAAATGTCTTTCTGAATCAGTAAATTTCCTTTAAAACGGAAATTATAAAAAATCGATCCATTAATTTAGAGTACCTAAAACAAATAATTGTTTGATCGTTATGAGACTCCATTAAGTTCTAAAAAAATTTTTTATATGTAATAAAATAAGAGGGGGTTTAGATTCTTAATAGATAACATAAAAATTAATTAAACACATAAAATCTTTTCATTAATAATCAATGAACGAAAGGATGACGTCTGTTGAATTAAAACACATTGTAATGTAGGCGATTTTTAAGTTCGATACAATGACTTTATGCTTTGATGTGTGATAGTTTGAAATTAGGGCCTCTTCAATTTGATACGGTCAATTAGTTAATAAATAAACGTAGCATGGAGTGCAAGACCCTAGGCTACGAATTTATTAATAGTAATCAGCTGTACTCCAGCAATGAACCATTTTAATAGGTACCAACAAGGTCTACATATCTAGTACCTAGTGTACGTACGGGTCTGACGATGTATCAATTAATTTTTGAAAAAAGAAAGGGAAAGGCAATTTATATTAAAATAACAGTCAGCTGCTACACGCATTAACTCTTTTTACTTCGAGAAAATACTAGGATAGAACTATTTTGTACCTAGCTAACAATGTTCCCAATTATATGTTATATATAAATATAATTATAACTTTTTTATCTTTTGAATGTCACAATATGGCGACTGACGTCCTCCATGTTGTTAACCTGAGTGTTAACCACGGCGTTAAAATGACTTCTCGTTTGTCAAACTGTAATCTAAATAAAGCAAATCTGTATTTAGAGATTCTTCGAATGATACATATAAGTTGTAAAACTATAAATTTAGTCAGTATAAACATTTACGTCTGCTTTTCAACGCGATCTCATGAATAAAACAGCTTCCGAAACCATTTTTCCTGGTTCGTTCTTAGTTGGAAAGCTATAATTTAATCAGCTTGGAATATAAGCTTATTTGCAGGTTACCGTACTTGTGCCAAGTTTAATGACATCTGGTACAACTGTTTACCAAGGAATATACCTTACAAGTAACACGTATTTCTATGACTTAATAAGGTATGCATAACTTGCTTTCCATTTAATCAATCCGTAGTTTCTCGAAATAATTTATCAGCGAAATTAAAAGGTGCCATCAGAATTAATAAAATTAGTCTTATTTGAAAATTAAGAAAACGTTGTAGTACTTAGGCCAGACGGTATTTTTTTCTACAATAATGCAAGAATTTGGTAAAATATAAGTGTCATCACTGCAGTATAAAATGTTTATTTTAAACACTCATGAAATATTCCATATGAAAATTCCTGATGTAAAAATACTTATTTAAAGAAAAAAAAGCACAAGTATCAGGAAAAGTACATCTTTTTGCACTACAATTGTTAGCTGATAAGAACGGATTTTTTAGAAATGGAAACATAGTTCGACATATACAGATCTGGTAACTTAGGTACCGAACATAGGGAATTTTACATGGGCGGCATCATCTTTTGTAAATAGTAGATGGTACCTATAGGAATATTAAATAAGAAAGGTTTAATTCCTATATTCCCTTCATAAGTTACCAGATCTACATAATTTTACTAGTATAGCCGTAGTACTGTATTACATTTTAATTTTTATTAAAGTGAATACATATTGAGTCCACCAAATGTCCAAGAATCAGAGATTTGTTACATTATCACCGCAATATTTTTAATGTACCTATTTCTCTATTTATATATTGTTTGTTAAAGAAGGAAATGAGAAAACTGAATTGTACTTCTTTTTTAATCTTTAGTTTACCAAGAGTAATTGGTCTAACAAATTTTAGTAAGTACATTCATTAAAAAAAATTAGAGATGAAAAACATAAAGAGCCAGAAACATTTTGATTTTATTTTTTAGTTAACACAAGTGAAAAAATTATAGTATCGTTTTAAACCGTAAATCTATTGATTGGGTGAAACATAATTTTAAATTTAAAAGAAAAATAAAGTAACGTGAAACTTAGTCAACTGTTTTTACTTCATTTGACTTTTAAATTTAATACTAATTACAGCTATTACGTTATAGTATGATTAGGTGATATTTATAAACTTTTGTCAAAATGTTATTATTTTCCGTACTCTTTCAAAGTATTATGAAAAGTTCAATACACTCAATCGTACTTTTGTACAGACACAACTTTATCAACTGGCAAGTATGTATTTGTGTATCTATGGTAGATAATTTATCAGTTGGTTATAGTTGCATACATATATAAATGAAACTACTATTTGTAATGTATGTATGTACATATATGCCACAGCATCAGATATATTTAGAAAGTCTATATTTGTTCACCAATTTAATGTAAAGTTCTGATCATAACCTATAAATGTGAATTTAATGAAATAGAAAAACATGTGCGGTCTATAAAATTTCAATCAATCGATCAATCAATCAATCAAAATAAATAATTTTGGCGTGAGCAATTTGTCCTTTACTCGTTTTATGTAATATGTTTTTTCAATACTGTCTTTAATGAAAAAGTTATTGTGCATATTTACCGACCATTACAGTAAGATAAAATATTTATTTTCATGATTCACAATCTGTTGCATTTATCTATGGCTTTGCAGTCTCATTTATCACGGAATTTAAATTGTATAGAAATTGAATTGACACTTAATTTGACTCCAAAGTTGTTGATTGATTGAATCAAATCCCTAAGGTAGATGATGAATTAATAATAACAACTGTGTGGGGCGATTTCCCTAAATTAAGTAAGTGAGTCGATCTCTTAACTGTTTTAGTGAAAATATGAAATAATATGTTTCTTTATTTTCTTTTGCTTTTAAATGTAAGGCATCTATTAAAGGTAAGGTTATAGAGAGTTTAAGTTTCGATCATTATTAATATAGTGTAATAAGTTTACTTCAGCCGTAGATCAACCTCACTAAGCTGTTCTTTTAACATCTTCCGTGATTTGGTTATCTACTTTAGGGGTGTGATCAAATCTCGATTTCCATCATTTCACTTTATAAGCAATGTTATGGATGTACTGTAGCCTTATAATGTAAACCATATAGTCAAATTTAAAAACATATATGTGGCATATTTAGTTATTTTCATGTGATTTACGTAAGTTTCATTCGTTTCCCTTTGTAATAAATGGCCATAAAGTATTTCAGAAGTTTCGTTGTTATTGTATTTAAATGTATATTTTATAACAGTGAACTATAAAAAGAGAATGTAGTGAAGGAAATAATAAAAACAGAAAGGTTTAACCCGAAATACATTACAACCCTCTATAAAACATTTTACTTTCGGTTACATTATATGATGATTTGTCATAATAACTGGTTTTCCTAACAAGATATTATTTAGTTTTATGTTTCATGCCAATAAATATTGCACGAACTATACCATCAAAACGCTATACAATGGAATAGACTTGTCTACGTGATCTAAGTGTTAATTGTGGTCGTACTGCTTGTTGAACAAAAGTGAAAAGCGTGTGTATGTGAGATAATTTTTTTTCGTCTTCACATTAAAAAGTCGTTTCTCTGACGTGAAAGAAAGCGATAAGTAATGCTACAAGTCTTCTTCCCATTATTATATCTATTATCTACCCATTTACAATCACTTTACCTTTACAAAGAAATGGAAACTTTCTCAGGGATTTATAATTATTACTATTATGTATGAGTAAAATTGAAAAAAGTTAAACTTGAATGAACAGATGGGCTTATATAGGTACGTATACTGTCTAGAAGTCTCATTGCTTGATGAACTTGGACCAAACCTAACGTGCTTATGCTAATTGGTTTACAATAAATTTTGGTTGGAATTGAAATGTAAATCTAACCTAACCTTGTCTATTCTGGAATATATTAAAAATTGAAACTATGGTAAACTGAATGTTTTCAACTGGCTATTGTGTTATTTCACCACGATTTATCAAAATATTTAATTTTCACCTGAAGCGCTTTCATATATATCTTACGATTTAATTATAAGCAGAGCTCCATATATTTATATCTAGATGATAATTAACCCTCTATTAAAATTAATTCAATACTTCGTTAAGTAGTGAATTATTCTTGAGAAATAGCTGTTTGAAAGGGCGAAAAATTTGTAGTTCCATTTATTAAACTTTTGAAATAGGTACCTAATTAAAAGTTATTTCCTTCTTATCGTATCTTAAAATTTATCATAATGTAGACACCTTGATTAATTTTAATTTTAATGTAAGTAAGCAATTTATTTTTATGTATCATAAAATGGGTTTTTTATTTTGACCAACAAACACTATTTTAGTTAGTTCAATATCTTGAAAGGTTTCTTGAAGACGTAAAGCTAATTTAGAGAATAGTTCAATAATGTAACTTTATCCTTGAATACAAGCTTTCACGGCCGTTGTTTACTGTAGAAAATTCTCCCGGGTTCCTTCTGAAGAAGCATGAGCGGCGAAACGTCAAGCAAAATAAACCGACCGCAGTTAAATCCGGAGAATTTTTTACAACGTAACTTTAATAAAGGGTCTTTTAGAAAACAATTTGTTACAAAGGCCCAATAACGTACTAATACTAATTAACTAAAAGTGACAAAAACTGTATTATCTGAATCAGTAAATATTTTGTTTTCTATCTACTTAGATACTTAACGCCAATTACGCAAGGGAAACAAAATTATATTACATCCTCCTTCTTGAAATACTCAAATATTATTATCTTTGTGTGTATAGAGCGTGAGTGTAAATAAAATTGAACTTTTGATTGTATTATACCTTCTAATTTTCCTTTTTATTTTATAGAAAGTCCAATTTACCGAAGGATCGGTTCCAAATGTCACGATGGAAATATCGATAATGGGGGGTAAAGAGATCCTTATAAAACCAAAGGTATTTAAATCATTACCCGCCCTTCGAAGAGTCAAAGTGGAGAATACCATGTCTTTAACTACAAGCAAGGGCGCGTTTGATAATGTAACATCACCCAAAGTAATGATTCAAATTCAAGGCTGTGATGAACTTATAGTCGAAGATAATGCGTTCGGAGGCTTTCCGGTTAGTATTTGGTTAATTTATTTAAGCTTGTAATTACTACAATTTTATTAAAAGAAATTGTAAAATTAAACAAATGAACTTCAATAATTTATTGTAACGATACATTCGACAATTGTTTCGGCTAAGTAGCCATTAACTAATATATGAAATATATTAATTTTTGGTGTAGTATGTCGATGACATTTTTTTCATCTAGTCAGGAACCCGTAGACAACTAAATAAATTCGTAAATATTTTAAATTCATTAAACAAGAAGATTGCTTTTACAACAGAAATAGAAGAAGATAAACAACTAAATTTTCTAGATCTAACCACATACCGTAAAGACAATAAATTGGGTTATAAAATATTTAGAAAACCTACCACGACAGATTTAGTAATACCTTCAAGTTCATACCAATCACTAAATATTTAACTTGCCTCTTTTCACAGTCCTTTACATGGCGTAATAAACATTCCACTTGAAGAACAGGACTACCTTTCGGAAATAAACATATCGCTCAAAATAATGTCTACAGTATAAAAACAATAGAAAAAATGCTAACCAAAAAATTCACAAAAAATGTTCAAAATGCCTTATTTAAAATAGAAAAAAGCTCCACTAATCCTGATAACCTTTTCGGTTCAATAAATTACATTAAAAACTCAAGCCACAAAATCAAAAACTTTCTAAATAAATTCAACATAACCACTACAGAAATAAATAAATTTAATTTAGGCTCTGCGTTAATTAACAACAAGAAAAAAGTAGATTACAAACAAAAAAGTGGGGTTTATCAACTAAATTGTCAGGACTGCGATGCCTTATACATAGGACAAACTGGCCGATCCTTAGAAGTACGATTAAAAGAACATTTAACCAGTAAAAAGAATAAAAAAACCACTACAGGTCTCACTGAACATTGCTTAAAAAATCAACATAATATAGATATAAATAATTGTAAATTACTTTATTGCCAACCTAAAAGCAGAAAACTAACTCTACTAGAGTTCCTGGAAATAAAAAGAGCCTTAACGAAAAAGAAAAATATGGTTAATAACCAAAAAGAACTGTATGTGTTAAATACCCCACTCCTCATAGATTTATAATAATTTAAGAATGTATTATATAGGATATGTTGCACATTTTGACTTAGTATGATTGTACTCTAGTTAATGGCAACTTAGCCAAAACAATTGTCGAGTATATCGTTACAATAAATTGTTGATGTTCATTTGTTTAATTTTACAATTTTTATTTAAACATGCTTCATCATCCCTGCACCCCTGAAAGTTTAAACAATTTTATTGTCTTAAGGTTTGCCCTGTTGTGGAGTCTTCTTTTTAAATAAATTGAATAGGAATGGTTTTAAAAATGTGACGTAATAAAAGTACTTTTTTAACTAGTTCTTTTATATTGGCCAAATAAATAGATCAATTAGTAAACGTATTATAGAGCATCTCAAGTCATTTAATAGTTACATAGTAGAACTAGAATTTTGAGAATCATAAGTCATTAAAATACCCGTTAGATTTCTACTGTTTTAGTTGCATTTACAATTCTTCTTAGAAAATAAATGAAATACTAAAACTCGAATTCTTCCTAGAACGTTTAAAAACCTCATTCGTATTTAGTCTCGAGTAAAAAATTGTTTAGATTTTTAAACGTTTTACATTTTATTTATTTCAGTACCTCCATTAAATTGTCTTGTCTTATTCATCTTATAGATTGACAAATAATAAAACGCTAAAATCTGCAAACAAAGTAATTTTTTTTTTAATTATTAAGTGGAACAGGAACGAAATAATATTTTCTTTATTTTTAGCCAAAGACGCCATTAGATTTCGAAGCGACAAATTGCTCAAGGGTTTCCATAGGAAAATTTGCATTTACTACATTACAAAAAGGGAGGTTCCAATTTATTCAAGAACTAACACTGGCCAAAGAAGCATTCAGCAATGAAGCAAGTCGACACGGTTTACTTGCCGATGTACGTATCAGATAATTTCAATTTATTACAATTACGTACTTTTATTTTAATTAAAAAAAAAAACAATCTAAAAATTTTCAATATTCCAAGTCAAGTAAACGTACAGCTAAATTTTAAATAAATACTTGCAAATACATAGTGTTTTTGGGTATTTTTCTTCACGCCAGTAATGTAAACACTGACAATTTTAATAGTTATTGGCGATTTAATCAATCTACTAATTATTCTTCTGTGCATTTTGTTACAGATTATCTTTTATAAAGTCTACATTAGGGAAATACAAAATAGAACATTTCCTACATCTTTCAATGGAATATCGTTCATAGAATCTAACATAGACGACATTCACGCAAACGCCTTCAGTGCAATTGAGCTGTACAACTTGCATTTCAAGAACAGCTCGATAAGACGATTCCAAAGTAATGCAACGTTTAGTGGTCTTCATATATTCGACTTCAGAATTTCCAAATGCAACATTAGTATAATCGAAAGAGAGGCTATTAATGCTGGAATTACAAACCTCACAATAGTATTTTCAAAGTAAGTTAAACATCCAGGAATAAAATTACTTGAGTATTGGAATGACTATTCGGGTTTTTCCTGGTGATTAGAGTTGGTAACTAATGAAGGTAGAAGCATATCAAAATCTCGTGTCTGGGGCTTGGGGTGTGCAAAATAACTTGACCATGATTTTTTAATCCTCCTCTGTATATGGTCCCTTGATACCTCTCACTGTTGCATACGAAAGACAAATCCGATCGAGCACCATCTAGAGAGGAGAATTTTAAAATCATAGCATTCAAGCCAAATAAAAAATGAAAATTCTTATTGAACAGATGTTTTAAATCTACTTTGTTTTGCAGGATTCATACGATTGAGAGTGGAGGAATTCACAGTGCCCTATCACAAGCTATCATAACCGATAACGAAATTGCTACATTACACGAACACTCTTTTACATTTACAATATGGAATAGAATAAATTTAAACGATAACATCATTGGATACGTAGAAAGTCGCTTTCTTAGCATTTCTCATGCTTCGAACAACATTGGTGAATTTTCTTTCAAAAGTAACGAAATTAAGACGATCAACCCCAAGTCGTTGGACTTTCTAGCCCCACTAACATTAAATTATACGAATATTATATTTAAAGATAATCTCTTCCACAAAAAATGTTCCTGTGATCTTAGCGAATGGTTAATGAGACTTTTAGATACTAATTCGGAAGTGATTTCTTTAGTAGTAGCGATAATGAATACAAACTTCTGTGCCCTTACTAATGACCTCTCACATTGTTTCAAGTCCGACGACGAAATCACAGCTGATTCAATGACCATGCAAAATTTTACTGAAATGGTCTGCAAAGATTCGGACATCTTACGTTGTGAACCATACAAGGGTGAAATAATACCATTAAACAACACAACGAATATTTTTTACGACGAAGAATACAACAAAGAGAAAAACAGTAACCTCATTCTGGGTCTTGTACTGGGAGCCCTTCTTATAATCGCAATTAGTGGAACCATCGTTATTCTTTTGATAAGAGGAGGACTTTGGCTGAAACGTTATTGTGTGCGTTCTAGAAATAACATGCCATATCATCAACAAGACCCACCCAGTTTGGACGAAGAAGGAACAATCGCTGAAACAGAAATCAGCGATAAGATGGACGTACCAGATGAACTAACACCAGAAATGTTGCAAACGTTACGAGAGCGTTTAGAAGATCCACTTACTCACGAAGAAGCACGTGAAATGATAGAGCGTCTCTACGAGCATTTCATTATTCACGACGAAGGTTACACGAACAACACTACTCAGGATGAAGAGGCTCACCTTTATGAAGAACTCGGAAATCTTCAAATGGCTAATAACAATTATGCCAACCAAAATCATACAGAGAAAATCCAAAATCAAAATTATCAAAGCGATGATAATGACGAATCTTTTGGTATATTAAAGTTAATGGAAGAAAGATATAATTTAATACCACATAATAAGGATTCTACCAAAAAGCCAACTTTAGCTCTCGAATATTCTGAGCCAACGGATGCTGCAGTGCATCTATATTCCGAACTCAATCAGAATAAAGAGGCGGAAGTTGATATGTCCAAAATGAATTCGTTTTCGCCATCTCATTCCAGTACGTTTAGATCTGATGGTTCCAGCAAAATGGCTTTCAGGCCTTTACCAGAAAAGCCGGGAACGAGTGGGGAAAATGCTGCTGGACCTTCTAAATGAACAATTAGATACTACTGCGATATTGATTAATGACGAAATACTCAAATGTGAATATAATTAACGAATACAAAATTAGACCACCTTGCCCAACTGTGATAATGTACAGCCTTAGATGTTTTTTATCCATAGTTATGTATATTTTCTAATATTAGTAGCTTGTTATTAAGTGTATCAATCTTATGTTACTACGAATATAATAAACTTTTAGTATTTTGTATTTTTATTATTTTTTCGGTTTTTAATTATTATTTTTTTTTGTGTACCAAAATAAAAGAGGATTATAACTTTACGCAACTTTTTCAATCTTCTATTTTATAATATTTATTTTTTTTTTGTAGTACATATCAGAAATAATGTTGCTTAAAACTATTCACGTTGGGAAAAATCTAAGTAATTTAGAAGCTTCACTCATTCAACTATTCGATTTTATATATAAATAAGATGGGAATTTTTTTTTCGGTTTCAACAT
Organism: Agrilus mali; assembly: GCA_029378335.1. NCBI lineage: Eukaryota > Metazoa > Arthropoda > Insecta > Coleoptera > Buprestidae > Agrilus > Agrilus mali. The sequence continues at coordinate 10,065,438 of CM055656.1, forward strand.
AAATTTTCAATAATAAAAAATTATTTTTGGAAAAAAATAAATATAGAGCACTTGAAGGCCATTTAATTTTATTGGTCTATAGAGATATATAATCAATGCCAGTCAATACAAAACCTAAAGAGCAAAAACGTCTGCTTTCTATAGAAATGGAAATATAAGCGAAGCTAAAAACAACGCTACTTTGGTTAAAATAGAATTAGAAAATAATTACGAAAATTTGAATTTTTATTAATTGGTGTAATTATCGATTAAAATTTATATTTAATTACTAAATATGAATAGTAATTTCTACAATAAAAATTTAATAGTTTCATACTGTCAATTTTTTATACAAAATCAATAAATTAAAATTTGTATTCCATTATTATTAAAATTCATGTTTCAAGCTCTATTAGTCTAAGTGTTGGTCGGACAACGTTTGCATAAAGGAACCTTTTTTGTAGCAAATTTAATGCCCTACAAAAGCTCTATATTAATTTTTTCCAAAAAAATTTTTAATACCGCAAAAAGGAGTTGAAACAATAAAAGACCTGTGTTATTTATATAGGAAATTGAATGTTTAGATAAGTGAAGCCTCTAATTTATGAAGAATCAATTTTTTTCCCAATGGAAATAGTTTTTTCTTTTTATAAAATATCAAACTTTCAGGTGGGATAAAAAAAAATATCTCCTAAAACTGGAACACCCTAATACACAAGGTTAACAAAAAACTTCACATCATCACATTTTTGGTAAGAAAAGAACGAGAATTCTTCTGACAAAATATAGATATAAACAGGCAATAATAAAAAACTTTAGCTTTAGCTTTATTAGGATTGGGATTTTTTGTTATTTTAATTTCTTCTGTTTTCTTGTACGCTCTGCAGAAAACTTTTATGGATTCAGTAACACAATCGAAATATGTAACCCTATCCAGTATATTAATAAATCAGTTAATTAATTTTCTACCTACTAACCATTGAGTGCATCCATATTTTTGAAGTAAATACTCTAAATGCATTTTTTTGTACAAATAATTTATGTCTATCTTGTCTTTTAGAATCTTATTTTGGTATTCTAATTGGAAAATATTTAAACGAATTAAAGTGCAACATATAATTCATATCATTCAATTCAAAATTAAAACAAGTAATCAAATAAATAGACATATGTATATATATCACTGAAGGAGAAACAATCCTAGACCACGACCAACAGGCCCGGATATCATAATTTCTTCTAATAACGCCGACCGTCTTTTCATCATACGTCTAGCAAGCTGAAGAAATTAAAATTTTATTTTTAAAAACATTTTATGCATACACCTACTATTGATTTTAAAGAAAGGTATGTTGAAAGACTTATTATTTATGGGTTTTTGAGAAATTAAATGACCTAAAGTGCATTCATATATTAATATACGAAGAGTTATTTCACAAATAGCACATTCAACCGGAACCATCTTATTAAAACTATTAAAATGACCAACTAACTTAATTCAACTTATCTGATTCACAGGATTGGGGATACAAAGTGCTTATACCAGAGCTTATCCAAAAGTATACCGCTGATTTACTTTAGAATAACAAAATCGGTAACGGGTTTTCCAATTTGTGGTTTTAGACAGGAATTCTACACCCCATGGGTACACCATAATTAAAAAAATGTGATTTCTTCAGATTAGATGTTTTAGAGTTATAGAGCAACTTTTCGGTGGTTTCATAGCTATAAAAAAATTGTAAGTGGTGCCAAAATATTACATATTTTTTCCAAATAATTTCTTACTAGTGTGTTAAATTTATAAAGTAAATAAAAAATCAGCAATAGAAATAGAACACGACAAAATAAGGCATCTTTAAAAGCATTTTGTTTGCTCCTTGCGTCTGTCACTCAATGTAAGTAATTTTGAAATAAATAAAAAAGTTAAAAAAAGTAATAAAATAATGCTATTTTTTAAATAGAAACGTTTCACACAATTTTATTATAAAATATTCGACAAGGGATCTCACGCAAATCTTATGTGTTTTGAGTCCAAATCAAATTTTCTGAAATTACAATATATTGTACTTCATGACGTCCATAGATAAATGGACAGTTTTTTATTGTCGTAAGGACTACAAAGAAATCATTTTCTGAGTATCAAGGAATCACAGTAACTTAAGAAATTCGTTCCTTTCACTAAAAACTATAACTATTGAAGTTGTAGATAAATAATTCAACAATTAAATCTAAAAAACAAAATAACAAATATGCCCACCTATAATCTTCCTGTATCAGAAAATCAAAAAAAAAAGCTATTCTATGTAAAAATCCAAAATTATTCAAAATTTTTCAAAAGTCCCATATGAATTGAAGGAGAATAAAAAGGGGAATCTAATGATAGCGTAAACATATGGCAAGTGCTATTTGAAAATGTCAGTCGTGTTTGGAGTTTCCAAAAAATTACTGTTATTCCTGGACATCCTACACAAATTATGGAATGGAATTTTGGTAGGTACTACGTTAGCCGTATGACTTAAATTTTTGTGAGTTACGTATTTTTACGGGTTGCGATCATTTTTTTTTTTATAAATTAAATAATATCTTGGAATATACTTATCATTAGCCATACAAATTTGTTATCAAAAAGTTGCCCTAAAATTTTGCTTTTCATGCGAATTACTTAGTCATAAATCACACTATTCCATAAAAAATAAAAAACTTAGTATCCTTTTTCTTTTAAAATTTTTTACACTGGGAGAAGTATTACTAATCCCAAAATTTCACAATGAAGTCCCACTATTGCTTTTTATCGATCTAACGAAGAACTTCTTGGGTAAACCTTGTATACCGCTATCCTTAAGCTAAAACTTTGGTAATCTTTCTGCAGTTTTTCTAGATAGCAAATGGTCGAAACAATGTTATTGAGTGTTTTCCAATAAAATTGTATGAAACGTTCCTTTTTATCATTTTAAAGTAGGTACCAATTTATTAGTTTTTTTTTTAATTATACGTTAGTAATTAAAAAGCAATGTCATGGAAACTTTACTTTCTAGGTACCTACTGCTACGTGTTGCGAGAAAATCAGAATACATACCTGCTGAGTTATTAAACGCTGTGCGACATTGAATATGCTCTTAAAATAGTTTTCCTCACTCCCCATCAATGTTAATTACTAAATGGATTATGAGCTGTCTTTGCTCAACTTTATCGACCAAACCAACATTATCGAGTAAATTTTGTAAAAACTGTACGTTGTGTCAAATGGAATAAAACAACCAAGAAGCCACATTAGGCTTGCACAAAATTGTGTTATGTTATTGTAATTAGTGAACGATAATTTGTGATTTGTTGACTTGTACGTATTTATGAAACACACCTTGTAAAATATGTTTGGAACTTAGTACCTATATCCTGCTTTAAATTTAATAATAACGCCGTTGAAGAAAGAAGCGGTGTACCTACAAATGCAACTATCAAATTAAGCGGTCAACATTTTGACCTCTGCCTCCGTTGTAGTCAACTTGTTCATGTACAAATATTCTTTTTCCGGCCGAGTTAGCAATAACATGTCTAATAGTTTCTTCGAAATACTGGTGAATTTAATATAGGTGTATATACATACATAGTTTAAAACCAGTTATGAAAAGAATGAAAAAACTCGACATTGAATTAATATCTACTTAAATAAATGTAACTATTGTAAGTGTTAGCAGTTCAACTTCACGTGGCGTAAGGGTGCGAAGAAGAATGGAAATCATCATCAGCTTTTCCACATGAGTAATACGTATCTAAGGTATTTAATTTATATAGGTTATGAAAAGTTATCGTCAGAATTTTTAATCATTTCTAAAGTTACGATCATACTTTTATTAAGACGGTTCATAGCTAATTTCATATTAACTAACGTTAATTACCTCTAAAGATGCTCTCAATACGTTCTGAATTATTTTTATCTTTAAAAATTAATGGAAAATGGGCTGTATTATTTTCTGAAAATACTCAGGAAAACTAGGAACAATGTGAGAAGCACTCAATTAATCTTCTTATAATAAAAGTTGGATGTGAATAATACTCGATAGTGTCTGAACTTGATGGCTAATAATCTAGGATTTTGGTTCCCCTACAAGTAAAAGACTTATGAGAAATCTGACGCTTCCCTAAATATAATTATACTGTGGTTAACATTCCCAAAAGGAATGTAGTAAGAGTGTCTCTCGAATATCCAACACAAATCCGCAAAGGTCTTCCCTATTAACCCTTACATCAGAAGAATGCAGATATTCTGTTATCAATCGACATCAAAATATGCATACCTACCATATAGGCATTTCTTCCTTTAAATTTTGAACCGAAGAAAATATTTACCCACGTCCCCTAACGAAGGATAATTTTCGTTATATAAGTTTAAATAAGTTGTGAAATTATTTTGTATTTGGCACTAAAAATTAAAATGCAGTGACGAACTAAACGGGTGACAATTGTGAACACATAATTGTCCAGCCCAGTACTTTGCCACCTAAGAATTTTAAAGTTCCATAGTTTTAAAACGTTAAAAAAGTAAACAATTATATTGTAGTTTTTAAAGTTTCTTTGGGAGTAACACTTTGTTTCTCTTATACTACGTCTTAGAAGTATTTTTTACCTTTCAATCGCTTTCCTACCTCCAGTTGAATAGCTTATATTATGCATTTGTATGAAATACGTCGGTAAACTTACCATCATAAATAAAATTAATCACATTTTTATGTATGTAGTTTCGTAACTTTAGAAATAATTAAAAATTCTGAACTATAACTTTTCATAACCTATATAAATTAAATACCTTAGATACGTATTACTAATGTAAATAAATGTAACTAGTGTAAGTGTTAGCAGTTCAACTTCACGTGGCGTAAGGGGGCGAAGAAGAATAGAAGTTACCATCAGCTTTTCCTCTAGAAAATGACTACTTCATTTCACAATTATCCCTGGACAAGCTTCCCACTGAATTAGGGGTGAGATATTGAGAGATATTATGATAAAGATAATTTTTAGATGTGAATAAATTCTTATTTCAACTTAGTTAGATCAGCAAGTACTGAATCTTACACTGATGTTGGTGGTTGTTAATAATCATCAGTAAAATTCTATAAATAAAAAATGCATTCATAGGATTCATATAATAATTAATCAATTAAAGTGTGCACTTTTCTTTGTTGAAATTCAAGCTAGCGGTAAATAAAACATCAGTGTCATTTATTTAAATGTCCGTATAAAATGTATAATGTAATAAATGTTTCAATAGTATAACGATAAGTGTCATAGTCTACTGTAAGAATAATTAAATGAATGCAGATTTGCCGATGACTACTGCATAAAAAGTATCAATTTGCATAATCAGCAAATTACTTACAGTACATCAAAGCACCTTAGATGCGTGAGAATACGTTACATACATATTCGGTAATCTCACATTATGTAAAGATTCTTGAATAGAAGCTACAGTAGTTATCAAATGTGCCAGAACACTCGTTCTTAAAAACGAATCTGAAGAAGTCAGGTCGCAACTTTTTTTTAAATAAATTAAAACGTCGTTGTTGGCAGTAGGTGATGTTGAAGTTTCTTATCAATATTTAATAGAATTAAACTAATACAATTCACAAATTTTAAAAATTCTCCATTAAAACCACCACACAAAAATTGTTTCATTCTACGATGTTTTCGTTAATTAATTAACCTTATACATTTATACCAAAAGCAATTTTACATAGTAAAGTTTATTACATGGATATCCCATCAAGGAATCGAGGATTTTGGGGTATACGAAAAGCTCTTAAGTCGTAGATATGCCATTTTGGAGTTTTAGTTAAAAAGAAGTTCGTGTCAGTCAAGAAGTACCGACTAGTGTGATGTAATGTAATGTCACTTTTGAAAGACAGAAAGTACTTTGACAAAATACTCTTCCATGTTAATCAAAATATGGTTTTGAAAAAAGTGAAGCGTAGCCCACACGTTTAATAATAATATAATTATATTACTAAATTCATTGAAAGCAATACAAATAAAACTGCATGATGAAGAATTGAAATGTGTGGTCTGTTTGTTGTAATGCTGCATTTGCAACAAGATTTAAGTCGGATATATGAGTGTAGATCTTTCAACCAAAGGATTTTCTAACATTAAAAGAAGGATTGACTAGACGATACATATATCGAGCGTTTAATTTTAAAATATCATAATCAAACTAACAATAACTCTCCATTGTTAAACCAAAATAACCTCCAAAAACTTACCTCATAACCCTTCCACAGTATTGGCGCAATATTTTCTATTTATATTCACAAATTTTGAACATATTAAAGAAAACTCATATACTCAAGTGTGTTCATTAACTACGAGGGCGTAAAAGTGTCATACTCATTATATTTTTTAATTTCGACTTAAAATTCAAATTTTTAGCTTTCAACTCAAAACTTCGAGCTATAACTGAAGGTTTTCAATTGCAACTTGAAGCTACTATTTTGAACTCAACTTTTACAGTCTTTTGAGTTATCTATCAGAATTATGACGATTTTTATGCGATGCAATAAAGATTTCCACTAATTAGATACACTTTTTCATAGAATGAAAATTCTAAACTTATAAGTCAAAATTTTGAATTGTAATTCCATATTTGGAGTCAAAAGTTGCAAATCGATGTTTCAAATTATAAGTCGATATATTTTGAATTACGAATCAAAATTTTGAATTGCATCTTGAAATTGCAAGAAGAGGTTGTGTACGTTGTGACCTACTCCTTCGCCTAATTAATTTTATGCAGTAATCTCTCGAAGCAAGCAATATTTTGAAAATTTATATTCATAACTAGCAGCAATATCCGGCGTTGCCCGGGTAAGAATATATTATACGTTTGATGGAACATTATAGAATATTCGCAAATTTAGAACTATCCAGAACATCCCATAATGTAACTTTTTTTAACATTCTGATCGAAACATTCTTGAATGATCTTCAAGATTCTGGAACATTCTTGAACATTGCCAAATCATTCTGAAATGTTATAATAAAACATTATTTTACTTCTTAGAACATATTTGAACTCCCTGTAACATTCTAAAAAAATCTGCTTCATTCTCATCCCCACTCCGTGTGTTGTTTGCTGGGTGAGTAGTGACATCAGTAGACACCTGGCGGGGATGACTAATCGATTGATAATAATTGATCAGTTATCGACCACTGAGAGTTGAAGATTATTACAGTACTAATATCGCTATTAAAAAATGGGGGTTGGCGGTAGAAGGATGAAAATTAAGGGTTATATGTATTTTTAAATGTCAAATCATAAAAAAAATAAATAAACTTACTAAAAAAATATAAAAAAAGAGGGGTGAACAACCCTTATCACTTAGGGGTATGCAAAATAGATAGTAACCGATTCTCCGACTTGACTGAATATGCATATAAAATTTCATAAAAATCGGTCAAGCCGTTTCGGAGGAGTATGGTAACTAACATTGTGACACGAGAATTTTATATACTAGATTAGATTATTCCAACTAAGAAAGCCATTGGATGGTGAAACTATTTCTGAAACAAATTTTCAGTACTATAAAAAAATTTAATTTTCTACTTCTGTTTCTTCGGCCAACAGAAAGTAACACAGGGAGCAGGAGCGTCATTGCGTTTATTTTTTACGATCCCTAGTCTGAATGTATCAAAATTAATGAAGAACCAACCCCTTCCAGAACTGCAGTATGAAATAGATACCTAGTAAGTACCTTCCGATTAACCTTAACTTTTGGCCGACACTTTAGGTACTTAAATGTAAAATGTATAGTAGATAAATAAATGCGTAAAGATTTGTAAGTAGCCAATGTACCGACTGCTACATATACATGTATGTAGTGGAACTCAAGCATCTGAAATGTGCATTAGTTTAGTGTTTAGCGGTTTGGCGGCTTCGGCGTTTGAAATAGCTAGTGTGACAACGTGGTCACAGTAGGTACGTACCGATTGATTTCCTCTTGTTTGTCACGAAATCTTCTTTCATAACAATCGACGATGTAATGGTAAGAATTTTTTTAACAGCAATTATTACGCAATTACGTTACGTATTACCTACTTTAGAATTATAACGTAACATTCGATACAATAAACGATAATTTTCGTTTTAATAGATCCAGTGCCGTAATAATTTAAATATGTAGTAGAAGCAGTACACGCACCTACAACTTTGTGGTTTTCACAAACCAAAATTGAAACATAATAACTTTTGTAATAGTATAGTAGTAAATATATCTACGGTAATCAATGTCTCAAATCAATTCAAATTACATTTAATGAATAATAAAACATTTATCGTTTGTAACACACTACCTAGTACTCATGTACTTTTCATTCATTTGAAAGTTTGCTTACAGTCATTCATAAAATTGTTGAAAATTAGAAAAATTAAAATAAATTATGCAACTCAAAAATAAAGATATTGACATTAAATGACCGGAACTGGTATTGACTAGAGTATTGACAACCTTTACGAACAGCTCATAAAATATGTTCGGGGAGATATCGTTTAAAATTTCGCAGTGGCGGACTAACAGGGGGGTGGCAGGAGCGGCCCGGTCTTAGTAGGCCCCTAAATGCCTCCGCGTTCCCCTGATCAAATCCTAAACAAGCCTTTAAAAATGTGCTTAGTACCTATATCATCAAAATCAAAACACTACAGCCATCTAGACTTTTTACGCGGTACTAATATTCTTTGCTTAACTTTGCTGAACGCGTTCAATAGGCTGGGGCAATTCCCGTCCTTGTAGCGGGTACTTCCCCAGGAATGCCTGAATTAATGACTCTTGTACGCCTACATTTACATTCACTGCATTCTATTTACGTCGAAAAATAAACATTGGCCTCATTGGTTTTTTTGTCGATTGATTCGTATTTTATTTTCCTCGCCCATATCCATTCCATATTGTAGATATATAGGTTTATTTAGCCTTAATAATTTAAGTCGAATTTAAATTTCACTTGCCAAATTTTGACGAAATAAACAGAAACACTTATTGATACAAACAAATGTGAACTGAATAAAAAGCTTGTAAAATTTTTTTTAAAGCTGGGGACCTCATTCAGCTTTGCCGCCCCGAGCTAGGGGTGACGGGGATCTAAGGAAACGTGACGTTGGTAGTTCATCGGACTATTCTACTACAAATTACATATTTACTTATTTGCTCTTAATTTTAGGTATTTGTTGCTTTATTGAACAAATTGGTAAAGGCGTTTGCGGCCAGTTGATGGAACTGGAAGTGTCCTGATTCGGGTCTAAAGGCCGTCGTTAGTTGGAATTTCTTCCTAACGTTTCGTTAGCACCAGTGGCGAGCTTCTTCAGAGGACTTTTTATCTCCGATTCCCTCCATCCAGACTCAATATATATCCAGAACTGGAGACGAAAGGACTTCTGAAGAAGCTCGCCACTTGTGGTAGCGAAACGTTAAGGAGAAATTTCAATCAACGACGGCCTTTAGACCCGAATTAGGACATCACCAGTGCTTTATTGACATTTTATTTATTTTTGAAATAATGAACGTTTTACCAATAGATATCTGTGTACTATTAATTAAAAATGAACTATTTATAAGGGCGTCTAACTTTTGTGATGTAACGTTTACAGGAAGAATTGTAAAGAGTATGACGCAGCGTGACGAAGGTGAGATGGGGTCAAAATTGGCGTAATTTAGAGTGACGTACTTTATAAACAGCCCCTTACAGTTATCTAAATTAACAAATTTTTTGTTAACCATTTCTTTTATGGTTGAATTTCGGCAAATGGGCAAAGACTAGTGAAAATTTGAAAATAAAAGAAGGGACAGGGTAGTAGCTATCATGTCTGTGTTTCTCTTGGGGTGTACAACAGGTTAGTTCGACTAGATGATATTTGGATTTATCGAATTAAGAAACTATTTTTTAAAGGCCTAGTCGATTCTTAGAGGTCCACTCTAAACCACAAGGAGATATATGTCAGCGAAAACAAATATTGGAGGCCTATGAAATGAACATGGGGTTCTATGAGAATAAAGCCTGTTTAAGCAAGGCAGCATTGGAATGATTCTTTGAAAATGTGTGAAGTGTAAAGCCCTTTCAAAATGGTTAAAGCCTTCTTACATTACGTTTCGAAGCGACCGATAATTCTAAAATCTTCGAATCATAAAACGTAATAAGTAAAGTTTTTGTCTAAAATAGTGTAAGTTTACATGGAGTAAGGCTAGGTTAAGTAATAATGCTACGGTTTTTTCGATTTAAAAAAAAAATATTTTAAAAGTAATCTGTATCGATTTCTAGGGGTCGTAACCGAATCCCAAAGGAGTTTAAAAATGGGAAGTGCAAAAGATGTATAAAGGTTCACGAAAGTGAGCTCTGATTAGTAGTCCGGTCAAATTAGGCCAAAAAATAAGAGTAAAGCTAAGTACATAAATTCCCACCAAGCTGAAAATCAGTGAGATTGTTGAAAATATGATTAAAAATAAAATTTGAAAGTTCCCCATCTTTCCCCTGTATGGAAAAAATTTTATTCTAGGTTAAAGGTCAAAAAAATGAGTTTTTCGCGATTTTCAGCAAAACGGCAAGTTTTATCATAAAATTACCCCAGACAAAAATTGTAGATCATAAAATTATCTATAAAATATGTATCTCTAAAATAAACCAAAATAAGCTATGTGACAAATAAATCCCCAAGAACTAGAAAATATTTAACGCGAAAAGAAAGAAGATTGTAGAGGAGAATTTTCCCCCAGAAGAATTCCCCTGAAAAATATATCCCCAAAAAATACCCCAAAGGAAAAACAATCCCCTATTTTTTGGGGAAAATCCCCCAATGTGGCAACCCTGAGACTAACAGTATTTCATTTATTGGGCACACTGACATAAAGCAGGTATAAGACCCTAGCCACACATACAAATGAACAGGAGACAGATGTTGCCTCGAGGTTACACTGGCGTATAAAATAAGGGACTGGGTTTCATTTTACCTGATATCTCAGAAACGGTGACTCTTAGGAAAAAAATATTGATACATATTTTATAGATAATTCTATGATCTAGTATGTTTGAAGTATTTTTATGATAAAACTTACCGTTTTTCTGAAAATCGCGAAACTAATTTTTTTGATCTTTGACTTTGAATAATTTTTTTTCCATACAGGGGAAAGATGGGGAACTTTCAAATTTTATTTTTAATCATATTTTAAACGATCTTACTGATTTTCAGCATGATGGGAATTTATGTATCTTCGAATGTCTTAATTGACCGGACTATAGGCAAGCTGGGATTGATATAATTAATAATTTAATTTTTTATTCATGATAAGGCTTCAAGTTTATTGATTGTGTTTGTTGCTTAAGTTAAGTCTTAACACAAAGTCGTTAACTTTACTTTACGAAATACTTGAATTTTAAAATATAATTAAATTGTGATTGTAATAACCAACATATTTACAAAGCCATGCACATTTATCACTGAATTCAATAATAGAAGAATGATGTTATTTTTTCTATTAGTGTAGTTGATTCTATAACGTTAAAGAGTATTATAAAATTTTCTGGAACGTTCAAAATATCCTAAATTAGATTTTCTACAGGATTCTCAAACTTTTTTGAAAATTGTAGAACATTCTCAAATTTTCTGAAGAACTTTAAATCGTTCTCGAAACTTCTGAAAATTTCTAGAATATTTTCTAATCTTCCGAGAAATTTAAGAACATTCTCGAATCTATACAGCTTTCAGGAAAGTTCTAGAAGATTTTCGAATCTTCTAGGAAATTCTAGAACCTACTGGAAATTTTCATTTCATTCTCTATTATGAAATCCTCCTTTTTGACTTCCATATCTTCTGAAATAAACCACCCTTGTAGCTGAAACCGAAACCTTCTTCATTTATGAACAATGATGGATAATGGCTATAATGATATATAACCCTTTTTGGACTGCACATATTGATTATATGGGCAAATAAAGGTCAATATAAAAAAATTAAATAATTAAAATACATTTGCCTTCATGGACTACTTGACATTAAATAATATTACAGTAAATATTTGCTCAATGGTTTTAATGAATTAATTTTACATAGCAGTACCCACTAGCCCATCGAATTCTGCAGACCATCATCCTTCATTCATTGAACTGCCACTTTTAAATTACTTCTATTAATAAAATTAACATGGCATCTGAGATTCAGCAGCTAATAAAACGTCTATCTATTTTGAATAAAAACGGGGTCAATGGGTAATTATGGCGAATAATAAAAATGTTTGCACTACATAAATAGTTTCGAATACGAAATTGTCTCTTTAAACATTGCGTTAGGTAATCGATGCAAATAAAGTTGCAATGGCGAAGGTCCCCTCGCCATGTAATAATATAAACGAACGCCCATGTTAACTTACAAAATTGCCGGATGTTAATAATAAATCACTTTTTTTCGAGAGATTTTGGCAACTGGAAAGTAAATAATGCGTCACCCTCGCAATATTAGAGTTGCATCAGATTTAGAACAAAGCCGACAGCAGGTGACAAAATTAGATATAAATGATAGCACGAGTGTAATACGTAGTGCAATCAAAAAGATTTAGGATGACACATAAACAAATTGTTAAATATGAACCATTATCGTTATTTCAGACCGGTAGGTTCTAATCAGCATAATACTAAACTTAACCGAATCTAATAAGTTAACGAATGTGGATTCATTAATGTTTAACAAGGTCCTTTTCAATTCGGAATATTACTAAACAATAAACATAACATGTATTTGAAAAAATTGTTTGAATCGAATCGATAGGGAAGAAAACTAGTGAAAGGGGTGAGAGTGACTTTGTAAAATATAACACTATTATTGTCTTTCTAGTTAGGAGCAGGCACTAGTGAAAGGGGTGAGAGTGACTTTGTAAAATATAACACTATTATTGTCTTTCTAGTTAGGAGCAGGTACGGGGAGGCGTAGGGGATGAACCAAGAAAATGAAAATGGGTTAGTCGCGTAGGCATAGAGACATCCAGATCACGATAACACTCACCTCGTTCGTATTGTCTTTTCCTACTGCAACCTTATGATACTTACCTACTGACCTATAAGAAAAGGTATTCTTCGGCTGGAATTTACTTACTATATATAAGGTGATGTTTCTATCAGTGACTTCAACAGATGAATGGTTTATTGGGTTGCTTAAGATCATTCAGTTACATTAGGAAAAAATAACACAAACGAAACGAATGTTGTGATTATAAACGTATTTATGTCTACGCTCTGCGTTATTATCCTACCGCTTCCACCTAAAAGTACATTTTAAATTCTTCAACCCTTCTAGGACCGCCGATTAATTCTTAAATAGATACAGTTACCATTTACCCCATTTTTAATCATCACCTCCACAAACGTGCCCAACCCCTTAAATCGTGTTTTACAAGGTTACTCTTTCCACTTGCTTTATATCCCCTTACGAGCGAGGGTTCATAGATCTAGACAGTAAATAATAAATACTTTTTTTCAGTATTATTTTTGAATGTCACACAGTGCTCGCGTTTTTTCAAAAATATATTTTTCTGTAATTGTCTTATATTTCATAATTTATATTTGACACTATTTCTATATGCAACGTGTTGATTTTGCGAAACATGAAACCGCCACACGAATGTAGGTCGTGACCAAACATAAGAATTTCGATTGGGGGGAACAAAAGGAGCACTATGAGGGGTCATATTCAAACAGTCAGTTTTGGCAGTTTTAATGAATAAGTCCTGAATATTTAATCAAACGAATCAGAGAATTAGGGAAGTGTAGCAGGTGAGTGCTAACACTCATCCTAATTGCCATTTTCAAGCCCCCAAGTAAAACATAAATTAGGCAAGTAGTTTTGTATTATTGTAATTAACTTGAAGTGTTATTTATAATTTAAATAATTGCAAATTCAATTAAAACCAATTCAATAAAATTCGCTTTAAAATATAACAAATAAGTGCCTTTATGTTTATAAAACTAATCAACGAACTTTTTGATTAGACTCTGTATAAACGAACTGTAATATTTACCATCCGCCTGGCTATTAATAAAATACAATACCTGGAAAACTAAATTATTAAATGGGTTAATGCCGTAATGTTGAGGTTTGTCATTATCTTGGTTTTGGCGCAACTAAACCTGTAATTTTTACCATTTTTTTTTAAATTTTAGGTGTCAAAATATCTTATGTATGTAAAATATATTAGGGTACGTTCATAAGTTAGTGAATTACTGATATCTAAGCAAAACTTTGCTAAACTTTACTTTTTCAAATGCTTGACATTTGGTTTTGGCGATTATAATGAATGTCAAAAGGCTTTAATGGTTACGTTCACAGCTTCTTCGTTTTAGAATCGTACCTTCATTCAATTAATAATTTTATTTCCTAGACCAAAGCTTATTTTGATACCAAAGTTCTTTGATAAACGACTAGATCTCCCTATAAAAGTCTTTATATAAAAAATTGTATTTTAGTATTTTATTTAAAGCTAATATATTTGATAATATTTATTAATGATCCAGTAGGGGTTTTATGAAACATTTTATACAATAATAATAAAAAGAAAGTTGCTTTTTTATGTTTCAAAGAATTTTTTAATTCTCTACAATTGTACTTTTGAAAAAGACGGAAGACGTCGAAACAATTGTGAAGGATTAATAAATTGTTTGAAACATTAAAAAGCAACTTTCTTTTTATTATTATTACTATTATATTTGATTTTTCTGGACTATTTCATGACTTGATAAAACGTTTTGTAAAAAAACAAAATTATCACGACTACCTAATGTTCTGGAAAATTTAACTCATGGTGTAATTTTCAAAAATTAAATGCCTCAAAAATTAAGTGTAAAATAAATGATAGAATCTTGAATATCCAGGTACTGTAAAATTCAAGGATAAAGAGACTGAAAACAGATAATTTAGATACGAATTGTTGCAGAAAAGCACTTTTAACCAAAATAATTAAAAAAATTTACGTTAGAAAAGAATCGAAACAGAAATAGATTAGTGTGTACATATAAGTTCTAAAGTTAACCAAGCACGTGGAAGTTTCTGTTGAATATGTAACAGTAACATCAAGAGAAAGTCACGCGCACAACATGAACTACATATTTAAATAAACCCTTTAGCTTAAGCACTTTTAGTACTCTTAAGTTAAGCTTACAATTATGATAGGAGTCTAAAATTACCAATTTATTCAGGTTAATGGATCATTTTAATTTTGAAGCATCTATTTTAGTTACTCACTAATAATCTCAGGAAATAAAAAATCTGACATTGACTCATTCATCCAAACCGTAAGCTACCTATGTGCTTCTTTTGAATACAGAAACACTAAAACTTTAGTTGTTTATGGTACCGACTAGGTATCTAGAAAATAAAATGCATTAAAGCTACTGGTGAAAAAGTAATAAAAAAATAAAATAACGATCTGATAAATGAAATCTACCCTCCAAAAGTTTTATAAATCGATAAATAAATATCTAGGTGCATTAGTTGTTTCAAAAGGTTTGTGGGGCAACTACAGTTCATATAAAATAATCAAATAAAAATATAAAAAGAGCATGCCCATTTATTTAATTACATGGCTGCTTTTCATTTAATTTGGATCCCTTCCACCGAATAGTGAGGATTTCTACGAAGTGATGGGACCTCTCATCCCCTTATGAGATATTTATCTCTTAATGTGCTTTTAATTAAGAGATATAAGAAATTTATATCTAACAATTCTTTCAATCAAAAAGGTTGATGTATAATTTTTAATGACTCCTCTCTTTTTAAACGAGATTTGATAAATCTTTAAAGAGGGGCTCCCATCATCCCAATTTAAGTTCACATAATTAATAGACATTTCAAAAACGATAAGAAGAATGTTATGATTTACGTCAAGGTACCTGTCGCAGTGTTGACACAACTTATGACGAGTGAAGTTTTTGAGTCAAAAATATTAATTTTTGGAACGATGATGTCATAACAATTAGTGTAAGTATCTCCGAAATAAACATATTTTAAGACACGTCCTGCTAATGTACTTATAAAAATTATTTAAGTAGTAGTTAAGAATCGACTTAATTTTAAACTCCCTAAACGAAAATATTGAAGCTGCATAATTATTAATGGCGCAGGCGAAGGACAATATCTGACTTTAGATTTAGGATGAATAGCTCATAACGGAAATTTTCTGCTTGATAGTATGCATGAAAACCCCATCAGAAGGCCAATAAAACTCGATCCAATTATTATTTCTTTTGCTTCATTACTACTATTAACTTGTTGCTCAAAGTGTGCAAAAAGGCAAGAGATATCGTGAAGAGAAGGTTTACCAAATTATATCTAAAATGACATATGTTCCATTATTAAATTAGCACATCCACATTAACATGGCCCATATAATTAAAGAGAATAAAAAACGAAGGCGACTAAAATAACGTAAAGTTCTAGCGATCGTGACATTGAGACTCGAACATGTGCTAACAAAACACGTAAAACAAATAGAACAAACCGACAACAATAATAAAGTCGGACGTGCGCTGGGTCGCTGGGAAACTTTAACGACAAACTACCATTCAAAAATCAGCCACAGAACGAACGTTACTTAAGCAACTCAACTTTAACGATCGTAGTGGACCGTGATGTATAAAGTTTCAGTTTCAATTTCGAAATAATAAGAAAACGAATTTTTCGCAGAAAGTGAACGTGAGTTTTCATTTTCATTCTGTTAAAAGTACACGGTCAGTGTTAATTAGTTAGTATTAATGCAGTTAACGTGTAGTTGCTGAAAATTATGACTCCAAATACTTAATTGAACAATAAAATACACTGAAAGGATACTTAATGGAAATTTGTTGTACTATTTAGGTAAGGACAAGAGGATTATTTGTGCTACTAATTTAAATAAATAGCAATTGTGTATGTATGTTAGTTAAAATTAGTGGAGTTCGATAATGGTTCAATGAAAACATTAAAAAAAGTATTAAAAATTAAAAATGCTTTTTTTAAAAAAAAATTTTTTTATTAATTAGGTATTTCTACAATTATTATATTATTCGGTATGCACCTGTTGGACATTTCATAATATTTTTCTGAAAATAAAAGTTCATATTCGAAGTAGTTATTTATTTGAAATATTAATTTACCTACTCAAATGCAAAATTGTTTCAGTTAGTTATATTAATCTACTAAACATCTATTTTTATAAGTTTATATATACCCTATTAAACTTTACTTGTTAGTTAAATTTTAAATGATATGGTAATACCAAAAACGAAACAACATATTTAACCAATGGTTAGATAAGGTTGAATGGTTTAATGTTTTTTTTCTGTGAAATTATTGGCGTGAGATGTGTTTTTAAAATTTTTGCACCATTAATTAAATTTCATTACTGTTTCAGTTTCATTTCATACCGTTATTGAAATAAAAACAATCAGTAAAACCTTTTAATCCTATTTATTTTCTCGCCAATATTATTTCTACTACTGCAGCCATTATCTAGAGTACCTACAATGAGTTATTAAATTTTAATAACCTTATATAATTAAAGGCTTTTATTGTTAATGGATCAACTTTTGTCTTTTTATTTTTTTAGTTTATAAGAAATGTATTAGTTATATCTATTATTTATTTATTATGCTTAGTTTATACTATATTATAATCATAGTAACAGAGTTATTACTTCGTTAAAAAAATTTTTACCAATGAATATTATATTATCCTTCAAATTACAAACTGGCTAATTTATTTAGAATTTTAAAATCCAAAATCAAAATAGTTTTTATCTAAGTAATTAACCAGTTAGTTAATAATTTGATGATTTTGCGGAAAATTTTAAGAGAACCATTTCGAAGCAACAAATTCGATTATTGCCCTGAGAAAACCTTAAATTACATTTAATTGTTTCTGCCTTTACTTTATGGAAAATCATCATATTAACTATCTATTAAATGAATACACTTCACAGTTTTTTCCAAACAATTGTTTCACCCTACAAAGCCATCTTCAGAAGACGAATGACAAATAATATTTACATTTTAAACTTAAATACGCTAACTTAGTCTATGTTAGTGTGGTGGGGGTGTTATTTACCAGTTTATTAAAATTACAGAATCATATATGTTTTTTATTTCGTTTATTACAAGATTTTTACTTTGTTTTATGTGTTTCTTAATTTCCAACGATTCTAACATATCTAGCTTTTTACTTTTTGTTGCACAGTGTAATATATTAAAATTGTTCTCTACCTTAAATTCGTGGTTTCTCTTTTTTACGTGGTTCATAAATGAAAAATACTGTGAAGTGTATTAATTTAATAGATACTTAAACTACAAGGCGAAACGTTGATGGATTATCAAATTAACATTAGACATCATTATCCTCAAACAGCTTTGACTTTTTTCATATAAGAACTGTTTTTCACCCCTTATCAGCTCTAATTTATTTTATATAAAAAAATACAAGGGAAGATTTGAGTTATACTGTAATTCTACGGGTTGATTATTAATTTTCAGGTTATTATTAACGAAAACTGCTTTCTTTATTTCGAAATTTTTCCTATTTTCCAATAAATATATTTTCTTGTTATGTTTGATGTTGCGTCAGTCACGCGTTTTCCAAATTTTCTATTGTATACTTTTCTGAGCATCTTTCAATTTTTTTCGTTACTGTCAGTTAAACAACCCTTTTGTCTTTTTGTTACCGTTGTTCAGATAGAAATATCCTAAATCCATTTCATTTATTGCCTTGCACTTGCTGTCTTCACTACTCTTAAATTTTCTGTCAACCTTCTTCGAACTTTCTGATTTTTATTATTTTACTACCCTATTTTCCAGCCTGCCTTCGACAACTGTCAATCATTTTTCGCCTCAACTAAACTAGTCTGCCTCCCTTTCTATCTCTATTATTCTATTATTTTCTAAAGCACTTTTTCTATCTTACCATCGCACGCGAAGTTCAGTTCACAACGATGGTCCTTATCAAAATAAGTTCCAAATTATCTTTCAAGTTCGTGCGCCGCACTCCCATTTATTCAATAATTAAACCAAATACTTGTATATTTTTTATTCTACGTTTTCCTTTTTTTTTTTATTGTTAATAAATCTTTATCAGTGCCATTTAATCTAGACTTATTATCATTACAATATGAATTATTACAACCAACAATTCAACATCAAGCAGAACTACCTGCACTTCAGTAAATTGTAGTGTAGGACAAGTTACATTTGGAATGCCTGAATGCAAAAATTTGAATAAGATCTATCTAGTGATTGAATTTCAGAAAATCCAATCCTTTTTATTTTTTTTTAATAATAGAATAAACATGTTTGAAAATGTGCTTATTGTTTTAATGTAGATATATTTCAAGGGAGAGGGAAGGGTTTTAAATGATTATTATCTTAACGCCCTTTGTATCTACTTTATAACATTAGCAAACTGATCTAGGCACTCTTGTGGTAATTTTGACCATTTTTAATGTTTTTAATTGCTCAAAGTAAATACAGTATGCTTATAATTACTACAGGTTTATTTGAAGGCTTTCATCAAAATTAGTAGCTACTTCTAAAACTTTAGCAGAAAAAAGTGAAATAAACAAAATATATAGCATTAAAAACCGTCGTTTCCGCCATTCATGGTGAAGGAGTTACTATTTATTAAATATCTTTTGGTACCTATTTCAATACCATTACCTTGTTTGTTTTAATTTAACGTGGAGTTTTAACACGCACAACTCGAATCATGTAATTATAATTATAAAAGTTTTTTGTTTAGACTTCAAAGTTCAAAAATAATACAATATATAAATAATATCAGCCATATGAAACTTTAATATTACCTACTTCTACAACATGAAATAAATATAAAAATACAGTATTTTACTCTAATTTTTTTATGTAATATAACAGTTTTCTTTTAAGTATCTGCTCTGTTCGTCAAGGTGTGTTTTAATTATCTTCTACTCCTTTTTGTTGACAGTGCTAAACGCTCCATTTTTTATTATCTTTTTTTATTATTTTTAAAAAGTACGTAATTCCTTACGTTTTTTTTTTTGAACTCGAAATAAATGAATTACCAATAACACGAGAAAACCATTTGATACATTTTATCACCTGTTTATTATTAATGACAACGGTTGTATGAATGTGTGTGATGTTCAAGGTTACAATTAGCTATTTAGTCTACATAACTTTTTTACTAGACAAAATAATTATGTAATAATTAAATTCCTGAACGAAACAAGCCTTGTATGTAGATATTATTTTCCATAAATAGGAATGTTTGATAAAAGAAAGGCGCAGATTACCCGCTTAATAAAATAAAATCAAGAAATTACAAAACTGAATTTAATCTCGCCAAAAACCAACAACACACCAGCGTAATTAGAGTCTTTTTATATATAAAATCAAAGTTTTTTGGCAACGTATTGGTTTTCCTGCTTTTAATAAGGATCAGTTCTAATTAGTTTTTACATGATATACATTGTTATGGACGGTGGACAACCCCAAATGCAAAATGTACCAAAGAAAGAAAAAATATTCTACGTTCCCCGAACCCACTAAACAAAGAAAAATAATACAATTAATTATTATCGACCATCGACTTCCTCTTATTGTCAGACTGACAATTTACGATTTTTAATGTAACTGTATTGTATATTTTTGTTAACAAAATCAGTTTTATTTATTATAGCTTTTTAAAATGGCTGACCGTTAAGCCCCATAAGATCAAAAGACCTGGATTTACCTTGTGTGGTGCTCCTGATGCAGATTAGATTAGGCTTGTCTGATTGATGCAAAATTTAAAGAATGATGATATATCAGTCTAACGACATGCAGTAACATAAGCTTTATACTCCAAGATTAAATTAGTCTGAGGATATATAATATAATAGTTAAGATAGGCTAATACACACTTCAGAGAAAAATTAGTTTGAGGATATGCAATAAAAGGGTTGAAAAAGGGACTACAATTAAGTCTGAGGAATGGATTAAACAGGGTATACACTTCAGGGCTAAGTTAGTCTTGGGACATGCAATAAAAAATCTAAAGTCATGCAGTAAAAAGGTTGAAGTAGAGTATATATCTCAGGATCAAATTAATCTAAAGTCATGAATCAAAACGGTTAAACTATTCTAATAGGATATACACTTCTGTGCTAGATTACTCTGGGAACATGCAGTAAAAAATTGAAATAAGTTATAAACTTCAGAGGCAAGTTAATCTGATGACAATAAAAAGATTCAGGACTAAATCAATCTGAGGAAATTCAGTAAAATAATTAAAAGAGGGTTAACCTAATCCTGATGCATCAAAACGGTAAAAGTACTAAAGTACAGTGGCGTAACTGCCATGGGGCTAGACGGGGCAGTGCCCCGGGGCCCCCAAGCTCAGGGGGCCCCTCGTACTCTGACTTAGAAACTATAAATTGTGTTAGAAATATCCACTAATTTTTATTAAAAAAAAAACCTATATTAATTGATTTATCCAGTTATTCATTCCTAAACTCTGCGTGTAGAACCAAGACGTGCCCTGCTATGCACAATAAAGAACTAATGATAAAGTAGCTTTGCAACTTTAAAGTATTTAAATGTAACTACATATTTATATTTTGAGTTGTATTGATAAAATTTTGATTTGTCGTAAAACGTACCTATAGTCGGTCAAGAAAGTGATGTTATTGGATTAAAAATCTCTACTTCATTAACATTCCGTACCCAAAGGGTGGTCAACGGGACCCTATTAACGTGCCTCCGCTGTCTGTGTGTCTGTCACAGGACCGAATTTTTGAACAGTAACAGGTAGATATTTTCTCTTATTTTCATAAAATACTTTTGATTTGTTCATTAAAATAAGTTACAATTTGATTTGGTTTTTTATTTTATTATGGAGTCGACTGTATTACAACGAATCTGGAGTTCGACGAATCTGAATTATGACAAATCTGAAGTACGTCGAATTCGGAACACGACGAATACGGAACAAACGATTTTAAATAGTTTAGTTGGGGCCCTATTTTATTTTTTGAACCAGGGCCTTTAGTTACCTAGGTACGCCACTGCTAAAGTAGGGTAGATACTTCAGAGCAAAATCAATCTTCTGGGGACAATAAAAAATTGAGATAAAGTATAGATACACTTCAGGACTAAATCAATCTGAGGACATTCAGTAAAAGAATTAAAATAGGGTGTATCTACTTCTGAAACATCAGATTAGTAAAAACACTAAAATAGGGTAGATACTTCAAAACCAAATCAAACCGAGGACGTGTAGAGAAAGGGTTGAAATAGGGTTTCATTAGGGCATGGCATAAAAGGACTAAAAGGGAGTATCTACACCTGAATATCAGGACTAGACACGCTGAGTAAGACATAATCACAAAGGGCGTTATGCTTAGTATTGCAATAATTTTTTACTAGTATACCTAATTTTAATACAAGCAGAATTTGGAAAAAACCCTGAGGCTTCTTATCTGTCTAAACAATTAGTCAATCTGTTTTGACCTACCTAACTGGTCATTATCGAAGAGTAAATTAACATTTTTTAAAATTTTGTTTTATCAAGAATACACGAATGAAAGTAATGTTCTTTTTATAAAAAATTTTGTGCAAGGAATACACCTTCTTTCTACATATGTCGGTATGGTACTCAAACTCTTTCAATGTTTTGCTTTCTTTCATTTCATTTTCTTAAAATCCAAAGAATGTTAAAATTACAATCAGTTTAGTTACAAGTTCATTAGCTTCTACGTTGTGAATGTTGTGTTTGTATATTTGTCTGACTTCGTCAAATTTCAGATAATGTGCAGATTCCGGAAACTAAGAGCATAATTACATAATTTTGTTTCACTTTCATTGATCTGTTATGTATGGAAACCTCAAACAGAAGTTCACAACGGGCGGGTAAACGACGAATGGTTTGTTGGTGTAAATGTTTCATTACACGTTCTTGTTTGTACACGTGGTGCACCAGATTGCAATCTTTCACTGATTGAAAAAGTAAAGACTAGCGCGAGTCAAGAAGCTTTAAGGCATAACTTATTTTATAAAAAACAAAAAAAAATATATTAAAATTTGACCGTTACAGGTAGCAGAAGGAGAGAGTATTTTTTTAAATTTATGTATAAAATTTTTTAAGTAACCTTAAATAATTTGATGGAATTAATGCAGTTTATCAACGACTCTTTTGTATTAGCTTGGTGTGTAAGTGCCGCGGGTTGTAAAGCATTTATCAACTTGACGGCCCATTTGTATTAATTAAATTGGATAGGCTTTTCGGCCATAACTTTAATAATAAAAATTACAGCGTGTTTGGGATATAAACTTTTTTTAAAGTTTTCACCAAATTTCATGAAAAAAAAATTTTTTTGTAAAAGAAATAAAAAACTAAAAAGTTGGTTATTTGAATTTTTCACATAAATTTTGAGGTTATGTGACAAAAGTATAAATACAAAAGTTGTAGATCTTTTTATTACCTACAACTTTGCCTTTTAACTTTTTTCCATAAGACTTTTTTCCGGAAATCAAGGAAAACCGTTTTTTACCCTTAAAAACTCACCCCTTTCCCCTTCCCTACCTCAGATAGTCCTTAAATTATTTTTCCTTTCATTTCTGTTATATTCTCTTCCTTTTCCAATGGGTTTTATCCTACTATATTTTTTTTTTACTTTTTACTATTTTTGAAGGCTTCAGCACTGGTCTACGTCTATTAAGGGTTACGACAGTTTATTTTAATAACTTTAAAGAGTTCTGGAGTTTTTTTTATCTGTTTAAGGAATAGTTCCAGTTAATTAAAAAGAACACGCTATAAATGAGAACATCATGAATAAAAAGGTATTTTCATAAAACGCAAAAATGAACGGGATTCGAGAAAGTGTCGTAACTTTGTTGGTTGGTGACGTTAATGAATTTTAATTTAATAAAATTCGCTGACCAACGTCAAGAACATTTTAAGTGTTATCCGGAACTCCTCTTGGAACTCTTTTAAGCCTTTCATTTAAAATATTTAGTCAAACAAAGAAAATTTTCAAAAGTTTCATTTTTCATCACAACTGCACCTTCGATAGTTTAAATAGTACTTTCATTCACAGTTTATTTCATAACACTCATTACCTCAGGTGTATGCACCCTACAATTGCCTTTCCTGTAGTAATTTTAATTCTAGTTTTTAATTAAAATTCGTTGACCATTGTTTAAGACTATCACCTCTTCAAGGGGCATCGAAAACTCTACTCTACCTACCTACTAATCTTCATTTAATATTCATCAGACGATCTACATTACCTTTAGTACGAGTTCCTTATAATTATTTATAAAGAATTCAATTTTGCAGTTTCGATTAAAATTCATTAAACGTCTCTAAGAATTACTGCTACACTTTCCACAACTCCATTCTATTTTTGTTTTGTGAAGATACCTTTATATCCATAATGATTTCGTTTCTAGCGTGTTATTGTAAGGTAAGGAACTCTAAAATTTTTTAAAAACTACTATTAACCACCAGAAATCTTGTTTGGTGAAAAAGCGGCGCTGCGTTTTAGCTATTTTCTGCTTGTTGATGTGCGCAGAACTATTCAACAATTATAAAGAACTCTAGAACCCTGTTCGTAGAACACAGAAATCCGATGATTATTTAGCTTTCTCAAAAAAACAGCGATATCTTCACACAAGTAGTAATTACAACCTAAATGTCAGAATCTTCTAGGGACCACAGCCAAAAAGTCCGAACAACATTAATCATATTTATTCATATCTATGCATGTCTTTGTTTCCTTGCTGAAATATTGAACTGTATTAAATTTTTTTTTTTTAATCTGAATAATATTTAATGACGTCCACCACCTTCACCATTTTTATAAAATTCTTATTCTAAAAGAAAGGTCGTATAATAATAGAGAAAAGTGCAAAAGCTTGGCCTGCAGGATAGAAGAATGTTTCAAAAAACCAAAACCTTCAACTTGAAGTTGTATGAGATATCAGTTGAAGAATCATTATCATTAGAAATTATATTTATTTTATTACTTTTGGGATTGTTGCTTAATTATTCGTAAAACTTCATAAATAATAGACTAATATAAATCTAAGAATCGGCTACTATCTATTTTTCATACCCCTAAATGATAAGGGTTGTCCACCCCTAACTTTTTATTTTTTGGACAATTTTTTGTAATTTTTTATGATTTGGCGGTAAAAAATACACTTATAATCCTTAATTTTCATCCTTCTACCATCAATCCCCCCATTTTTTAATAGCGATATTAGTACTGTAATAATCTTCAACTCTCAGTGGTCGATAACTGATCAATTATTATCAATCGATTAGTCATCCCCGCCAGGCGTCAACTGATGTCACTACTCACCCAGCAAACAGCACGGAGTGGGGATGAGAATGAAGCAGATTTTTTTAGAATGTTACAGGGAGTTCAAATATGTTCTTAGAAGTAAAAGAATGTTTTATTATAACATTTCAGAATGATTTGGCAGTGTTCAAGAATGTTCCAAAATGTTAAAAAAAGTAGAAAAAAGGTTTTGAATCATTATGGGATGTTCTGGATAGTTTTAAATTCGCGAATATTCTAGAATGTTTCATCAAACGTGTAATATATTCTTACCCGGGCAACGCCTGGTATTGCTGCTAGAATATTATATAATTATTCAATAAATAATAAACAGTAACATTCATTAGAGACAGTTAAGAAAGTAGGTTATAATATATATCAGATGCATTTGACAGAAGTTTATTAAAGATTCGCAATTACCATGAGAATGATTTGAATTTAAACAATTAGAAGACACTCTGCCAATTAAGATCTACGCTATTTATAAATGGAGCACAATCATTCATTAGTCATTACTGATGATTCGATTATTTTATCCATCAGAGTCAAATGGGAATGTTAAGAAAGAAACAAATTTTAAAATCCGCAAAAAAGCGTTCAGAACACCTTGTAGGCATATCAAGTGCATGACATCTATCAGATCCACGAACGTAATTACATTAAAATATACTGTATACAACCATGCGATCCATAACCCCTTTCGAGTTTTAAAAGCCTTTCTAGATTACGTTATAGATGATGATAATCACTTAAACGATTTTTCCTTAGCTTTCCACTTTATTATTCATGCACATTTTGCGTGATATGTTTTCATTTTTCAGGCCACTATCGATTTAGTATTAGAAAAAAGAGGGGATGTGATACATAAACTACCCTTTTCAACCTCATTTCACAACAAATTCGTTAGGGTCATGATGGTATAAATGTAGGTCAAACCGTCGGAATTTTCACGATGAGAAATTCGCGAAAAAGAAAATAAGTGGAGTAGGTATACAGTCATTTAAAAGAAACTTCTACCAAAAATATTGGGGTCATCTAAAATGCAATAACTAATAATTACCTAGGGATTATTTTCTTGCTTTCTCGTTTCGTTCCTTAATTAAATATTAGGTTAGGTACCTTTTTCTAACTAAGTTTATTCTGGTTTTTTCTCCTAAAGATAAATTGCCCTTAATAAATCCTCGTCACCTACCATGTGGCACATTAAGGTGTTTGCCAATAAATCTAATCTAATCTAAATACATATATAAAATGCTAATGTTCGTACGTAAAGACAGGGTTTTCTTTATCTCTACCTACTCCAATCAACTTCCTGTTGGGGTGGTAAATACCCCTTGGTCTACAGGTGGGAGTAAGGGAGTTTGGTCGCGGTGGGTGGAAGTGGGTGGTTGTAGGTCACAAAAAGGTGAAAAGAAATATTTATGTCCTTTTTTAAGTCATAAGGACTTTCGGAAAGATCTCAAAATTTCTGAAATGATCTAAAAAATTCTCAAATGAGCGCAAACTGTTATTATAGACTTAGAATGTTCGAGAAAGTTCTAAAAATTTCTTGAATGATCTAGAAAATTTCAAAAAGTGTACATCTACGTTTCAAATGTTCTGGTGTTCTGGTACTAGGAATTTCGATGTTTGATGATATATCAATCAACATTCACTGACTTTTTGTCAGTTAAATTGTGTTTGCAGTCGAGTGAAGATCAATTGGAAACAAGAGCGAACAGTGACCAAAAAAATTGAAGTCATTTCGACAAATGAAAAAACATAAATTTTTCATTTACTAAGCTGTATCTTAAAATTATTTCAATTCGTTAGTTAGTTCACTCTATCAGATACACTCTATATACACCGTATGTTTAATGGCCGAATAAGTCTCTCAATATCTACGTTATCTATTATATAAATCTATAATAATATATAATAATAAAAAATATATCATTAGATATTTTTTATACCATTAAACATGTGATGTATTTTAACTCGAGCAACGCTGGGTTTCACTGCTAGTATAAAACATAATTTTGATATGGTAGGAAAGGACAACATGAATGAAGTTAGTGTTATCGTGTTTATATCCTTCGTTTTAAATAGGTTCAGTAGGTCCATACATCATTCTTATTTGCATTGGGATAAATTTAAATTTATTTATTTCCTTATACACTCGGTGGTCATTCAAATCATTGTGCAAGGCGTTCGGATTCAGATTACTCCCCAGACTTATCTCTGAGCTAAATTGAAGTGTCGCTTTGAAGTTTATGTCGAAGAGATTTTCTGTAAAAACCCAACAAAAATAAGAAAAAGTTAAATTTTCTGATAAGATATCAATTCTAGACTAAAAGTGTTTTGGATTATTTTGAAGCTGTATAAAAAGTATAGATTGCTGTTTAAAGTCTTTTTGATTTTTTAATTAATAATACAGTAGAACCTCGATAAGATAAAGACCAAGGGAAACGTTGAAAAATTTGAGTTATTGAGGTTTTTACTTACTAAGGGTTTAAGTTAAGGAGTTTTTATTGGTTTATATTTTTACTTACAGAGGTCCGTTTATGAGCGTTGTTTAGGAATTATAGAGATAGACGAGTTAGGTTCAATGTAAATGAAACTTCGAAATGTTATTACATATGTACATACATACTTTATTTTAGGGTTAAAGGTACGTTTATTCAAGTTTATTTTATTCTATTTTAAAAAGTCGGTTATATTTTTTTTTGTTTTAAACAATTCACACTTTCTACATCAATTTTATTACTTACTGAGGTGCGATGTCCAAATTATTCGTTTAAGTTATAGAGGATTCAAATTTTAAGTAAAAGAGGTTTTGAACTCCGAGGGAAAGGGAACACAAAATTTTATGAGTTTATAGAGGTTTTTACGTTATCGAGGTTTAAGTTATCAAGGTTCTACTGTAGTTAGCATGTTTTGACCCTATTTTTATTTTCTTCTTCAGATATTTTTGGACAACTTGATAGGTCCTACTTTAATAAAATATTCTGATCATGACAAAAAGCTATTAATTTCTTTCAACTAATTTTAATGATGACCATGATGAAGGGAAAACAAAATAAAAAAAAACGATGTTTCTCAGAAACTGTTGAGACTACGTATATACTTAATTTTGATGAGAAAACCAGAAATGAAGGAATGATAGGGGATTCTATTTAAAATAACAAAGTTGATATCAACTTCCGATGTTAAGTAAAAAAAAATAGAAAATATTTCGAACGAACGATGTTCTAATTCTCTCCAAATATATTTTTAGATGGTAGGCTGAAACCGAACACCCTGTATGTTGGGCACATGAGCGTTCGAAAAGAGCATACCATAAAACTCTATCGTGTTGTTTAGAGAGGTATAAAATTCTGCACTCCACTACGTATGTAAACGATTTTCTTTCTCTATATCTACAGTATTAACAAAAAAATTCATGTCAGTCCATGTCCAGTCGAGCACCCGGTATATAAATATAAAAGAACGGGTCAATAGGTACGTTATGTTTATGTGGTTGTGTAGCTCGAACTAGAGCAAGTACCAAACACAACTACATGTGTGAGTAAAATCAATCCTGGTTACATGAAGTGACCCCACCCCAGAGGTCATGTTTAAAATGCAGTATGTACTCAGAGGTCTGGTGTACATAAAAAGGTTTCGAACCACCCCCGCTTATCAAATAACCGCCCGCTACCACTGCCGACGGCGACACTGGGCCAGTAGTTGCGAACTTGGGTCGTTATTACGGGGTCATTAGTCTGGAGTTGCACATTAAATTTGATATAAAATGGTATTGATTAGTCTTATGTATGTTTGTACGTTCGTACATACTGTTTGTTGTATGGTTTTTACGGTTGTTAGAACAATAGCGTGGCTACCGGTTAGGCATTTTTAATTAATTGAAATGAACATTATAATTGAATTAAATGTTCATGCCTACAATAGAAATGCACAAAAAAACGATTTTATATGCTTTTTGTTTACAAGAACTGCACGTTTCCATTTTTTCACAAAATAATCAAAACAACGTTTTACCATGTAACCATATTTTTATTGCTAAATAAGGAACAATACTGAAATTTACTCAAAAATCTATTGAATTGTTATTGATCTTATAAAAAAAATGAAGTTGGTAGTTGTATGTGATAATATACACCACCTAAGATAAGGGAACCCCATTAATAAGAAATCTTCGAAACAGCAGGATTAAAAAAAAAACTTTTATTAGACAGAGTTCATATGGTCATTCTGATTATATCCTAGAGGACTTAACTTTTAACAAAATAGTGAAAATTTAAAATTAAATAAAGGTTACTTAACCGAACCCTAATCTAATTTATCCCAACCCTAAACAAACTTACCCTAACCTAAAATTGTTTTGCCTACGCTAACTTAACGACCTAACCTAACCATACATCGTGATTTTAGCTTAAGAAATACATTCCAAACCGTTACATTCAGTTTTCGTTCGATTCTGAGATTGTCTCAGTGAGACTAACCATGTCCAGTTATATTACCTACCAATATTCAATTAGACGATAAAAGTTGATGTGCGAAGAATAATCCACTAAAAAGAATTCAAAAAGTTCAATTTCTTAGTGCCTCTAATTAACGTTTTTAAAAATTATATATTTAATACTAATTTACCATAGATATAGGAATAATTTCTGACTTATATTGTAATTTTTAGTAATAAAAATTTGATTTTGATAATGTTATAAATGTGGTAGGTATTGTCAAGAATTTTTACAATAAACTAAGTGAAACTAAGTATATATCTATACTGCATTATAACATCTAATTTATATTGGCTACTGTCATAAAGAAGAGCGAATTTTATGTGGCGTTTTTTAAGATTTAATAAATTAAAAAATGTTATACGAAACAAATAACACTTAAAACTAATTACAAATATATATATAAAACTACTTGCCTAAATAATTATCAACTAGTGGCGTTGATAATGGCAGGGACTTTTAATAGGTCATTAGGGTGAGTGATAGCGGTCACCCGCTACACCACCCTAACCATTTAAACTCGCTTGCTTGATCTTACTGGCTGCTGTCTTCCTATCTTTTCTGATTAACTTGTTCTTTTATAATGATTCACATAGTGCTCTTTTAGTTACCCCCAAGCGGAACTTTGGAAGTTGGTCGCGGCCTACATATACCGTCAATTATGTCGAAGTTCCGGGTGGCGGTTCCGTGTCTCGTAATTTTTTTTGTAATTTTTGTTTTTTCATAAAAAACCGAATCAAATATAAAAATTTCGATGAAACAAATGCTACGCATTAACATTATTGGAAAAGGCTGATGGCAGATATTTTTTCTATAATATGAACGTATTTTTAAGGTTAAATCGTTGAAATTCAAAAATTACTAAATTAAGGGACATCCTAGGGAATGTTTGTGTTTACTAATCAATTTTTATTGAAGAGTTTATAAAAAGACTTCGCGCCAATCTCTATCCCTCGAACTGAGGTGTCAAACAATGTCAACGCGACTTAAATTATCCAGTATCGTCTCTTACACACTTATATTACACCCCCAAGCTCGCCTGCGTTTTCCACCAGGAGTCATTCATTCCTGAGCCATTCGACTCGCAACCGCTTTAGCTTTTTTATTGCTTTTTCGACCAAACATTTCGAAAGGTGAAACGCGTACCTTAACAACGTAAACTACACAAAATACATACATACTTATATAAATTTACTACTCGCACACAACACATACATGCATATGTATGCACACGAGTGACTCGCGTTTCTGTGTTATCAGTATCGATAAAGTGTGATAAGATTACGCGTGGCATTACTCTTGCCGGTTACAATTATTCATTATTTTAACAAACAGGTCTTTATGAATTGTTTGTAATAGGTAATAATGTGTATGTGCGTGTTTTATTAAGTAGTTGCTGGTAGACTGTGGACTAGAAAAGGTGATTTTGCTTTTCAAAGTTTTTTAGTTATTGTTGTCCTGGTGGACGTTTGTGTTGAGAGGAAGTTTTTGTTTGTTACGAATACCTGGCAATGAAATCGATTCGGAGGGGAAATTTGATCGGTTGTATGGCATTGAAAGGAATCAGGTGATTTTTTGTAATATTACACCAAGTTCTTATGCATTATTAAAGTGCAACTAGTCAATTAGTCGGTGAAAAAAAGATGTTTTGAGAAATAATTGAATTTTCTTCAGCATCAGAGAAAACAGCCACCGAAAAAATAATTTTTGTAGCGCTCCTTTTTCTAACAATAGGAATATGAGACTTTTATGTTGTATTATATAAGATATTTTTATTTTATTTTTAAATTTGTTTGTTTGGACCTCACTCTTTCCCGTAGTGAGATTCTTAAACGACGTTCCCAGAAAAATCAATTTTCTTACGATTCTTTTAAAACTTAAAATACACTAGGTACTTATAAGTGTCCCTTATACGTAGGAATTTTGTTCAATCGTTCTTGCGGTAGTAAATTTCTAAATTTTGGCTATTAAAATTTGCATATTTAATATGGGATGTTAAAGCGAATGTTTTATTAAATAACAATAGTAATTTTCTTACAATTCTTTCAAAAAACTGAGAACTATTAATTAAAGATATAACGAATATCCTTCTGTAAAAATCACTATGACAAGCGGTATTGGTTTTGTTACCTATAAAAAATATTAAAAATGAGCTAATTTTTATAACAAGTAAAATATTTATTCGTATTTAATATAAATATGTAGCATATTAACATCATAAACTTTGAATTAACATAAAATACTAGTAACATATTTTTTTCTCTACATAAACAACACGTATCTCAAGCACAGTAAAAATGCAATGCTGCCAGATCTGAAAAATGACGCAATGGTATCATTTTTGTACTTCTGCGCATGTGAGCAGAGGCGAAAGAATGTACTGTATCTCAACTATTTTTTATTGTAGTCATGGTAGTTTACATAGGGAGAATTTTTTAGCAGGTTGAGCACAACTGCTCTTTGGGAACGTCCTTAAGGTGTGGCGAGACTCATTCCCCTCACGTGAGATCTATCGTATAATAGAAGTTATAATAGGTAATTCTTAGAATTTGAAAGTTGACGTAAAATTTTCATTTTTTGTTTGCAATGTAAGTGTACCTGTGTGGCAAATTTTATTATAAGTAAACTAAAATTACAGTAAAACTTGCATATATATATGCTTTTGTTATGGACAGACTGTTATAATGTACTGTATTAAAAATCCCAAATACTGTAAGCAAAGATGTCTAATTCTATTTTAACGAACTCTTGATATAACGTATCTTCATCATAAAATCCCCTCGAGTACATTACTTTATTTTGGCGCCAAATTTCGGTGTTACAGGCAGCATTGTCGTGCAGCCCAAAATCTGTAAGACCGTGAATAGGAAAATATCCAAAAGTTGGACTGTGTAGTCCACCGGGACTCAATGACTTTTCCCGTTAAAAATAATAACAGAATAAAAACAAAAAAGCAGTCTCAGGTAGTATTTGTTTTTTTTTTTAATAATTGGAGCCCACAAATCTTTTGCACTTGCCCTCTGTCTATCGAGCCACGCCACTGGAAATATCTTACTATAGTTCGATAATAAATTAGGAAAGGCTAAAGAACTGATGTAGAACGTATGTTTTGTTGATGAGTTGAATTGAAGAAAAATACTCTAATTTTTAAGTCAAAAGCTCTCATGTAGTGAAAGAGTACCTACTGGCGGGTACTTAATTAATTACACTTTTAAAGCAACAGTATACAGGGTGGTTTGTTTTTATTCCCAAAGATTTTCGCATTTTATCGGACGGTTTTAAATATATTTATGTAAGTTTTAAAAAGAGGCAATTTGGTACGTATTTAATTACTCATCAGTTTTTATTATACCTAGTTTGTAGCTTTGCTGTAGCTCACCCATCATCATCAGTTCTAGAACTAAAAATAAAATTAAAGAAAAAATTTGCCGATGACACTTGGTGAAACATAATGAATATAATAACAGAAAAACACTTGGAGAGGTTTCACAAACTTTTTATTCAAACTCAATGTACATTTCGCCTTGTTAGGGCATCTTCTGGAGTATTTACATATACTGAAGTTACTAATAGTAAATTTTCTTATAAATAGGTGACTTAAACTAGTTTGGGATCTAGGAGGGGATTGGGGTCAAATTGCAATTGATCATTAGCAAGTGTTTTGTTTTGTATGATAGCTTTTTTTATTTCTAAACCTTCATAACGATCCAATATTTTTCCCCCTGGCAAATGATGTAACAATTTAATATTATTTTTGGTACAAGTGTGATCATTATTAATTAAATGGGACGAAAGTCCGGAATCTGTTTATTGAGTCCAGTATCACGAATGTGCTCATCAAACCTGGTTGTTATCGGCCGTTTGGATTTTCCAATGTAAATGGTAGGGCAATCCGAACAGGTAAACTCATACACCCCACTTTTCTGTGAATTGTTTGGGATGTTATTTAATTTATTATTTACGAGAGTTTTGTTCACAGTAAAATTATTGAAGTATGCCGCTTTTATGTTATATTCTTGTAGTTTATTTCCTATGCTTGTACTAATATTTCCGTAAAAGGGAATTTTTTTCCACACACTATTATTAGATTCACTTCTGGTTAGAGCATTTTTGTTTGGATAAATTAGATCGTAAAAGTGTTTATTTGATTTTTTTGCCAGCATTTTATCGATGATGTTGGGGTTGTATCCATTGTTTTTTGCTATAGTTTTTTTAGGTTTAATTCTTTTTTGTAATTGTCTTGATTTAAAGGTACGTTTATTAGTCTTTTTAACATTGCATGAAAACTCGATAATTTGATATTAATAGGGTGGTTTGAACATGCTGGAATAATAGAATCCGTAAATGTGTCTTTCCTGAATATGTCAAAAACAATTTTGTGGTTTAATATGCTGATTTTTAGGTCTAAGAAATTTAGAGTATTATTTCCTATTTCCAGGGTGAATTGAATATAATTGTTAATTCCGTTTAGATATGATAAGATTTTTTTTTTATCGTTCTGTGCCTGTCCAAATAACGAACACATCATCGATATAACGAAGCCACAAATGAATATTTTTATTAAAATTATTATCATTTTCTAAAAAGGTTTCAAACTTACTCATAAAGTAATCCGCGTAAAAGGGCGAGATGGCTGAGCCCATTGGTAGGCCATCTTTTTGTAAAAAGTACTTTTCATTATAACTAGGCTTAAATCGATTAGTTTTAGTAGTTCCGATTTCAGTTCTTGATCTACATTAGATCCTCAATCAAAAAATTTTTTAATTGAGGGGGAAAAATATTGGATCGTTATGAAGTTTTAGAAATAAAAAAAGCTATCATACAAAACAAAACACTTGCTAATGATAAAATTTTTTCCCTCCTCCTAGATCCCAAACTAGTTTAAGTCACCTATTTAAAACGAAATTTTACTATTAGTAACTTCAGTACATGTAAATACTCCTGAAGATGCCCTAACAAGGCGAAATGTACATTGAGTTTGAATAAAAAGTTTGTAAAAGCCTCTCCAAGTGTTTTTCTGTTATTATAAAAATAAAACCCAGACAACAAGTCTCCAAACAAGTAATTATTTTTATAATATTTTATTTGCTGCAAATATCGTTTTAAAACTGCTCGTAAATATTGACGATGAGTGCAAGTTCTTTAGTATTCCGAACAAAAAAAGTTGTTTTCGATTTGCATAAACAAATTGCAATTTTCAATCCTCAAAAATAGGCTTAAGAGTTTTGATTTGAAAGGTTGCCCAAGTCCTTAAGCAATCTACAAATATCCCTTAACAAATCCCCAAAGATAAAATTGCGATTATTAATCATCTATTGCGACATTACAGTAATTATGGTCATGGCCATGGTCACGATTATTTTTAATATTGAATCATTTACCTAAAATTTTTAATTTCGTAAAATGAACTTTATAATAAAAAAATGTAATATTAGTATGTAAAAATTTTAAGCATGATTCACTTATTTATTTTCGGTGTAGGAACAATAATCAAGTGAGTCACTTTTATCAGACAGGTAACTTATATTTGCTTTTTATGCTCTTTCGTAATAAATATTAACAAACAATAATTGTAGTCAGGTAAGCACATTGTACCTACATAAAATGGGAATATCATTTTTTTAAATTATGCTGACGAATGAATACACAAGCATGTGTGGTGTGTCAGGTAAAATACATGTACGTACCTACTTAATATTCTTTTTTAATTTTCTGTCCTCTGTATTAAACAATTAACAATTAGAAGTATAAATAATTAATCAACTACTAATATAGAAATTTGAAATGTATTCAGGAGCAGCAGTATTTTTCATTCATTCTGTTATTTTTTTTATAGGTTTATTACTGTAATTAGCAATCGTGTGCTAATTAGGTAATTACTGAATTTTAGAACTGTACAGAAAAATATTAGAGAATATTTTTCCTGAATGTTTCGAAACACTTTGTAGGTAGGTAAATGATAATGATAATGTAACCGCTGAAGTCTTTTGTGACTTATTCGTTTCTAAATTTTATTGAATGCACTGACACAACGCGATGTACGTAGGTAAAATTAATTTTTAGGGAAAAAGTTGTTGAATTTTCAAGAGAAGAGAATTACAAAGAAAATAATAATTTGTCTAAACAGTTTGTAAATACCTAGCAATTTTTACTAAATAATGATGTGACCACAAACGTTTCCCAAAGGTATCTATTTACTTACTTTAAGTAAGTGTTTTAAAATGCAGCCTCTTAAAAAGTCTTCCAACTCAAGTTTCTATATAAACATTCTCTGTTTGTTAGCTATATGTATGTACATTTAAGTCAAGACTGTTAAGAATTTCTGAAAATTGTTGTCTAGTCAAATATTTCTAATAATATAGACGGTTGTTGCACATTTAAATAAATATTATTCTTTATATTCGAAGAACTTGTGTTTACCTATAACTTTTTTCTCATTTTTACTTAATGTGAAGAGAGTGGTGTAAGAAATAATGAAAAGTCTGAAATCAGAGTGCAACTAAAAAATAACGCTTTAAATTTGTTACCCTTTACCATGGGCGTAGCTAGGGATTTTTTCTAGGGGGGGCAGCTTTCAAATAGCCGTCAAAATTTATATATATATATATATGCACGCATATGCGCGTGTGTAGAAAATGTTAGACACATCAGTTAGTTACACAAAATAATTAAACAATATGTTTTTAAATCTATTTATTTTATCGTTTATTTATTAATTCTGTATTCTCTTATGGTAGTTTGCCTTATTTACATATCTATTTCCATGCAATTTTGAATTTCGCGGTTTTCGAATTAAGATACCGTTAGTGTACATTCACCTTATCACACGCGGTAGACGAACCGTGAGCATTTCACTTTAAGTCAGAGTGATAATAACAGGGTTTAGCTAGATTTTGGTCGAAAACTCAAATTCCTTTTCCAGGGGGGGCAACAAGCTTTCTAGGGGGGGGGGCAGTGCCCCCCCTGCCCTCCCCCTAGCTACGCCCATGCCCTTTACTCGACTTTAATTTCAACTTTATTTATTTACTTATTAATACATTACTCTTGAAAAATAAATTACCTGTAATGTAATACCTAACAGAAATTGTAAGAAGTGGTAGTAAAAATAGCGGAAGGAAGAAATGAGGGAACCACCTCGAATCCGGATTTCAATACGTACTAATTGTCGTTATAATTTAATTAATTTATTTAATTTTAATTGAATGGCGACCTGAATAACTGCGGTAGATACATGACTTGCTTATTCAGATTAATTTATTGCATATGATAATATAATAATATTTGTTTACCTATGTCTGATTTTGATGCCTAAATAAAAATAAAGGAATAAAAGCCTATTTAAAAAGATAAGCTTCAAAATCCGGGTTAATTTCGTTATTTTAAATAAATTATCAGATTAGAAAAGGAGACTGTGGTAAATGAATAAACAACTAAAATAGGACTCACCCCAAATTACCACTAATTAATTTAAAACGCGGACACGTGTTTCGCCCACTTCAAACGTGGACTATAAGTATATTGACTTTGGTACAGAAATTTTTAATTTTAATGTGGAAAGGACTTTTTGTTTTTTGTACCTGCAAATTTCTAAATATTTAAAAATATAAGTTTAACTTGGTTGATTTTCTTTTCAAATTTTTTAAATTTGCGTTGAAACATTGACTGTACGCTTTCCTTGATAATTTTTTAGGTTAATTCAGTCTTTTTTTTGAAGTTCCTGTCTATTTGACTAATGTAGTCATATACATAACTTACACCATCTAATTATTGTTTTGTCATTACCTACAGGGTGTAAAAAAATCCTAATTGTAGGATTGTTGTTGGTGTTAAAACATAGGCACTTGACTCAATATGTATATTGAATATTTTTAACTTGATATTTATGATTATTAATTAATTCGTTTATTACAACAAAGCCACTGATATGCATTGTTGTTGAAAAAAAGTAGTAATTCCCTCAGCCATTCACAACTTTCTATGTGATTACAATAATATGTAAATCTTTATTTGCAAATAATTAATAGGAAGGATATAAAGCAATTAGATAAGCAAATGTAATAAAAATCTAAAATATCCCTTCATGCCGGTAGTCATTATATCAACCCTTTCTAAATAAATAATATGATAATACCATATATGAATAAGGTCCTTTTATTATAATTTTCTATAGATTGCGATAGTCATCTAGTACTATTAGCACAAATCTCTGTATTTTATGAACATAATTACAATAATATTTAATAAACCTTAAGAATAAATAAAATTTAATTAATTTCAGATAAGATAACGTCATTGAAATCGCCAAACGAAATGTAAACACAAGTGCATGGTACGTGTATGTTTCCTAATGAAGACGTCACTAATGAAAACGACAAAGAAAGTTAAATACCGTGGACGTTTGCACGTGTCTTTTTTATTCTTAATTTTTGCAATTTTCATCGAAAATTGTCATGGATATAAGGATATTACGGTTGAGTATGAGTTCGGGTGCACCTGGCTAGGGGGTAGTATGAGTGGCACCCTCATATGTTCTTGTCTTGAAGGAGCTAGGGTAAGTTATACAATATATTATTCTTATAGCAAGTAAAAGAAAAATATTTATGTGCTTAATCCTTTACCCAAGAATTTTGTAATATTAATTAAAATATTATTACTACCTCCCAGTGAATAAGAAAACAAATTTCTAAAGACAATTGTACCATTTTAACAAAACTTATTAATGGCCAGAGGAAAACGAATCATTTTAAATACCGTTTACTTTCTCTAGAAATATCCAAATGAATGAAATATTTATTAAAAATTCAACCTCTTCGTATTTCCATCTTGAGTGTCAATGCCTACTAAAAATTCCAGAACCCTTTAATGGGAAAAATTGCAACCACTAGGTTTATTAGTCTGTTCCAGATGAGTAATGACATTTTCACGTATTTTTAACATTTATGACAATTGGTATCTAACAATAGGTAATCATTTTTAAACCCGAATAATAATTAAAAAATGGCCACATTCAATTCAGTTTCCTGATGGAGAAAAAAGATGAAAAAATATTGCAATCAAAATTAAACTATAAAAATTAATTTGCATATTTTTCATAATTTCTAATGACAATTCTTATCCTAATTTTCCTATAAAAATAAGTCCTTTCGATATTCAGAATGTAATACAATGGTATAAGAATATTTTGATAAATTCACATGTGTCACGGGACCCAATTCATATGGAAATGTTTTCCTGTTACATCTTTAAGTAATTATCCACCTGGAATTAAACATGAAAATTTGTCATTCATAATTTGTCTGTTAATTTCCATAAAAATAGATTTCGAAAAATTAGTATTTTAAATATCATTGTTAATTTATGAACACAAAACAAGAATAAGAATAATACACATCTGTAACTTTGTACTTATTTGTCATCTAGGTATTTAAGGTTTGAATTACTGTTCCTCAGGTAATAACTGCAATACTCTTGAAAAAGACCGACTGGTCGAAACAATTGTCGAGCTTTCGTTTAATAAAATCGTTGAAACATTTTGTGTATTTTTGTTTTTACTTATCTAAGAATAAGAAATTTATAAAAAAAATTTAAAAGAAATATACTTCTTTCTTTTTTATTCTCTATGAACATTCTCAGAATTTTGTATGGTTTTTCGTAGTTTCCATTCCTGTTAGGGTTTTTCTTCGGTTATTGAAATTCTAATTGGCTGTAGGTACATATGGTTTTAAATAACACTGATTATTCTTGCAACAAAATGTGTAGATGGTAGATATCCCTGTTAATCTTCTACATGCAAAGACAACAGATATATTTAACTTAGCCACCCAATTATTTTCAACTTTGACTTGCTAGTATTTTAAATAATATCTGAATTTACAAGTGTCTTACAAGATTTTTCCATTTGACTTTGACCTAAGAAAGTACCGATTTTTACAAAGTTTGTGTTTGAAAAAAGGGTTTCTATTAATATTTTTCTTGTGTTGATTTTTAAAAAGAGAATTAATCAAAGTCATCAAGATCATTGGAATTAAATTTTTTTCCGTTAACGCTATAAAATATTTTCGATGCTTCATTAATAGTGATTCTTATTGATCACAGGCGAGCATAAGATAATAAGGAAGTTCCATAATTGTCATCAAAGTGAAATATTTTAAACTTGATATTTAAAATAAAATTTCCAAACAATAAAAACTCATTTGCACTTATTGAAGTTCATTTAATGTTCTTTCTTATAGCATTCTTCTAATTTGTTGCAGGAAATGTACCTTCAAAGAGGAGACATTCCATCCTTTGACACCTTTGCAATCAAGATAAAAAACTGCAATTCAGTAAAGTTCGGTAGTGAAGTCATAAGTACTTCGAGAAACTTAAGAACAATTGAACTTGCAAACATAAATAATTTAAATTTTGAAGAGAGCAGTTTAGTTTGGGACGGTTATACAGAGAATGTAAATCCATTCAGCTACGCCCAAAATTCCGAATATGCCGACAGGACTATGCCAGGGCTAAGGATTTCTATCATTAACTCGACAATTCACGATATTGCACGATATACGTTTAAAGGACGAATTAACGAGATAGAATTTAAAAATGTATCGATACATCAAATATCACCATTTGCCTTCACATCTTTACTTCAAACTATTAGGGTGGAATTTGACGATACGGTGTTTAAAACGATCCATCCTCAAGCCTTTAAAAAATTCACAACCAATAACTTAGTGCTTTCTGGAGATAATTTCGAAACTTTACCGAGCAGAGCATTTTCTGAAGTGACAGTTTTAGAAAGTTTCTCCATACAAAATTGTAAGTTTTCAAGAATATATCCCAGTGCCTTTATCATAAAAGACCCCAGACATTTCGATACTCTCAACTCTCAATTTGATATACTTGACGGTGACGCTTTTAGAGTAATTACCAGAGGAGATGTGGGTATTAGGAATAATATTTTCAATATAACAAACGGTGGTGCCTTTTTGGGGATTCAATTAAACATGGAACAAGTACCTGTACAACAGAAAATCGTTTTCGATACTAACACTTTTAATGTGCTTCATGGTGACACTCTGGCTGTGGACACTAGAGGGTTTCAACCAATCTACACCAACATATTTCTGAACCAACTGTGCGATTGCTGGGTGATCGAAGACAAGAAATTTTATGATGAGATAAAATGTTTATTGGAAAATGGCGAGAGGGTTACCATGAAGGAGTTTAAAGACTACAACTGTTCGGTATTTGCAGGTCTTTCTCTTGTTATAATTGTTGTTGTTGTGGTTATTACTTTATTAGTGATAATCGTGCCTATTGTTGTGGTTTTACATAAAGAAAATGTATAAAGGGACGAAACAAAAGGAGTATATAAGTGATAAAAACGGGAAACCTTTAGCTTTAATTTTACCCGATGGACGAACTTATAAAGAGACAGAACTTCATGTAATTGTGGAAAGAACTGATCTGTTGACAACTGACCTTTAGGCTGAACAATCCAATGAGATTTTGTTTATAAAAACATTTATTCAAGACTTGTGAAAAACTACCAAAGTTTTATGGTGCCTGCGATCGAACATTAATACTTACTTACAAAATAATGTTTCCATTATAACTGCGGTAGGTAGTTATCTTTTTGAGAAGCAAATATTGGTGAACGATAATCCCTTGCAGAGGTCAACATTTTTAGAATCGTATGTACAAAAAAAATGTCAAATTTGTAAGGTTAGATAAGCGTGCACTTGAACCATATCGCAACACACTTTAATTTCATTTGGCTAGTAATATTTGAAAAAAAGGCAGGAAACTTTCAAAATTGCATTATTAGAAAAAGTGTATTCGCATTTTATTACAAGATAGTCATTTTTGAATCATTCATAAAATATGAAACCAGGCGTTTGTAGAATGATTCAAAGTGTAATTACAAGAAGGGTTGCCAATTCTATCAAGTCACAATAAAATACATCTGAAAACCAAATTTACGTTAACGGCTTATTTTATTATTAGAAAACGATTTGCTTAAAACTTCAGAAAAACTTTCCACGGAGGTTGAGGAATCGGACAAAACTGTTTAAATTGCAACGCTAAGTGTAATCATTCAGCAGCAAGATTTTTTTAAATTTACAATAAGAATCTGGTTTTTTAACTCAAAAAGGGCGGTTGGCAATCCTACACTATAAGC
Source organism: Agrilus mali (assembly GCA_029378335.1). NCBI lineage: Eukaryota > Metazoa > Arthropoda > Insecta > Coleoptera > Buprestidae > Agrilus > Agrilus mali. The sequence goes on from CM055656.1 coordinate 10,107,428, forward strand.
CATATTTCTAACACCTACAAAGTATGTGTTCGCCATAACTTGTTCTGAAACCATTAGGTGTTTCGTAAAACTACTTTAGCTCATTATTTAGTACGTAATGTGCCTTAGTTCCTACAACATTTGTATATGCAGATTGCACACTTTTATACGCATATTTGTATAAAAAACACATTAAAATTGTAACTTGTACTTGAAATCTGAAAATTGGAAACGATACTGGTTGTATGTATACGTACGACTATTAGGTACGATAGTAGATTTTTTTAAAATAATCGGATGCCTACTTAAAAACTCATGCAAAGTATATATGACTAATAGGTGAGTAAACAAAATAAAGATTAGATATGTACAATATTTAACGTGTAAGTACCTATTTTTCGCATCGTTTCCAAGTATACGACCTTCAACCATTTGGCAACATTTACGAAGGTTAGCAAAGAAAGTTATTTGATCTGTTCTGTTCAGTTGGTATTTTATTATGCAAATATTTTTTTAAGAATAAGTACTTCTAATAGCTGTGATACATTATAGTATTAATTTAGTATTATTTGAAAATAAATTATAAAAAGTTTAAGTAAATAGGTATATGTTTCATTTATATGAATGTTTGTTGTTTGATTGTAGATAAGATTGTCTTAATTTCAAAATTCATTAAAATGACTCATTCCTGAGATATCTCATCTAAAATAAACTGAACACTTTGTGGGGTGCAATTATTGTGAAACATACTTAATGAAGTAAAAGCAAACGCAAAAGGAAAGTATTGTATTACTCTGTTACCTTTGAAAATGGTCGCGTAGACCGAAACTTGTTAGGTTTTTCTAATAAATTTGGTGAAACTTTCCTTTTGCGTTTGTTTTTACTTCATCTAAAATAGGTACCCAATGTTTGATTATTTCGCTCGTTTTACATAGTAATTTCCTCATATTCGTAGGTTAATTTCCTAGAACGTCAGAAGATAATCTACAGAAATAAGATTTCAATATTTTGAAAATTAAATAAGATGTAAAGCGAAAACAAATAAACAGAAAGACAGGGACAGAAACGTATGTTTTCAAAAATTCGTATATAATGTATTGTTGAACCGATTTCATATTTTTTTGAAAAATTTTATTTATGCTTATATTTGTTATTTATTATCAAGCCAATCATTGCAATTAGTGTTGAACAAAATATACTTACAAGGAAAACAAAGTATGTATGTTACTTTTGAAAATGAATTTGCACTGAATACAATTCGAAGGTATGTATAAGTATATTGATGTATAATATTAGCATACTAAATTATTATTCAGGTATTTAGGAAAATATTCATACGTCAGTATTAAACATTGAAAATTGTAACCTCGATTAATAGGTCTGGACATCAGGGAATACGAAGAAGAAGCGAGTCAGAAGAGATTTAGGGTGCAAAAGTAGGTGCACTTACTCCAAGGTAGGCAAATATTATACTTTTATAATCACACTAATATTATAAAAGCGAAAGTTTGTGAGTGTGTATGTTTGTTATTTCTTCACGTCTAAACGGCTGGAGCGATTTTAATAAAATTTGTTATGGAGTTAGCTGACACCCTGGATTAACACATAGGCTACGTTTTACTGCGGGAAAATATCTTATTCCCATGGGAAAATCGATGAAAATGAATTCGCGGAATATTATAAATGCGAAAGTAACTCTGTCTGTATGCTACACAATCTCGCCTAAAATTTACTGAACCGATTTAAATGAAATTTGGTACAGAGATAGTCTAGAGCCTGAGAAAGGACATAGGCTACTTTTTAATGTGAAAAAAGGGTTGTAAGAGGTTGAAATAGGAAAGTTTGTGGGGAAATTCCGTAATTTTTAAAGATAGAAGCTTGAAACTTATTTTTTATGCTTTTGATTAGATATAAATAAATACGACATTCAATGTTTGAAAAAAGTTTTACCCTAAAGGTGATAAAATTAGCCGATGAAAGTTTTTGTGTAATGACGTCGTCCAAAAAGCTTACGGCCCAGAAAAATAAAATATTATGGGTAAAAAGTTATAGAGGTTTTGTTTATTTGGATCAGTAAAAGTAGTTGAATACTAAGCTATATAAACTATTTTAAACTATAATTTAACTATATTACTCTATAATATTATAAATGCGAAAGTAACTCTGTCTGTCTGTGTGTTACGCAATCACGCCCAAACTACTGAACCGATTTAAATGAGAATTTGGTACAGAGATAGAAAAGTAGATATAAAGCTAGAGGCTTGAAACTTATTTTTAGGCTTTTGATTAGATATAAAGTTTGTAAAAATTTCACCCTAAAGGGGGCAAAAATAAGGAATGAAAGTTTTTGTGTAATGACGTCGGCCCAAAAAATAAAAATATAGAAGAAAAAAATTTAAAATGCTGCCGAAAGTCACTATTCCACGCGGACGAAGTCGCGGCCATAGCTAGTTAACTATTAAATACTGTTAAATTGCCATGAACTGCTTCAAAAGTTTTCAATTATTTATTGTTTAGATTATCTTACGTTAATTATAAAATTTAGTACGTAAGAAGGTATGCTCGGGACCTATGCAATATATGTAGTTATAATTTAAATAGTTTTTGAGTGTAACTGTTCTTATATAAATTTCCTGATGTTTTTTATCTCATACACCTAATGTTTAATTATATTTTTTTGCACATTTTAATAAAGCGACTTACAGTAATACGGGCGAATACAAACCAAACCATATTTTATTTCTCACTGTACATAGATTTCAAAATACGTATTATGCTATTCGAAAATGATTTGGCCTGATTCTACTGTAGTTGTAAGTAACCTAGTATTCAAAATATCGATTGCGAAGTAGATTCTGGGACGCTATTGAGGTTTCAATTATCATTTTTTCTTGAAAATAGCAACAAAGTGACGTTCATCATATAAATTTCTCATATCAAGGTACTAAGTAAGTACTACGCCTTCTCGCCAGTTAGACAAGAAAATGAAAACATGAAGTAGTACGTATACTATTAACCTAGGGAGGAACGATAAAGAATGTCCCAGATCTCATCTGTATTGTAACCTAAGGTGAATTTAAATACTTATGTATGAGTTGGACGTATAGTATATACCAAACCAAGTAAGTACTTTTTGGAGTTTTCGTTTTACATAATAATGTTTTTTGATTTACTTATATAATAAAAGACAAATAATAAAAAACTCACCTGAAAGGTAGAGCCCCATCGAGGGCCTGAGTCACTGAAGGTACACTGTTGAGGGCGAAACCTTTGGAAAGAAGCGAACTGTGCATTGCCAGGGTGTGGGCTGCAACCATTTCTGCCATTTCGATGTCTATTTCATTTTCGTCAGCTGAAATAAATTAATAAATGAAATTTTAAGAACCAATGCACAAACTGAATTAGATCATAATATCCTTTTGAAAACTTTTCTTTATATCTATGCCCATTCAAAACATAAACCGTAAATTTAGTCCGGTAGTTGAAGCATAATGAAGTGCTGAATAAGGAAATTTTTGCCAATAACGCGGAACCTTTTTCAGGCAATTTCTCGTTTCGCAAACTTTTAAATTTCTAATTGTTTTAGTGCCGATTCACCAACTCTCGATAAGTTTATTATGTATTACCCTCAGGTAGACGATAATCACTACAGAGAGGTATATAAAAATTTCCTTATTCATTAATTTAGCATACTTAAACTCGGAGTTGTTACTTTCATCCGTTATCCTTTTATTAATGATGGAGAAGTTAAAATAATAACTTCGTTTCAACATTTAATCTAAGTTTATTCAAAGTAATAATCTAATAATCCTATATAATAAATTATTATAGTAAACTTTAATGATAGGTAAAATGTACTTAAAGGTTCTGAAATGTTCAACCTGTTAAAAGTTGTGAAAACAGTTCAAAACTTATGTACGTGACAAATTTGATTTTCAAGAATCTGCTTTCTAACGGGGGAAGAAGCAGCCCGCTAATTCTTAGAAATACTGTACATGTACTTTCCAGGGTAGAAGAAAAGAGGTCGACTACCAGGGCAGGGTTCTAGAAGAATTGGTGCGTATTTCCCCCTCGTTAGGTTGAATGCATTTACAATATGTGCCTAAACACCTTTTATGACCCAATTAAAATGTACGCTTTCTTTCAGAGATCAAATACATATGTGCTTATGTAGTAATGCTTGGGAAAACCCCAGATTTAGCACGTTAAACTTTGACCAAGCGGGGCAAAACGAAGTTAATGATAGGTTATGGTATGTAATGGTTCTCCTCTTTTCCTTCTTTCCAAACTGACTATTCAAAAAAATCCTGTAATAGGCTATACTGAAAACCTACTTTTGCTTATATTCCAGAAAAAAGAATGTCTTTTTTTAAGAAGGTTCCTTATATAACTATAAGCACTACTTTTTTAGTTTACGATGGGTTCGCATAAACTATATTATTGAAATGTGTATAAAAGTGTTAGGCGTTTCTTATATGCCAGGTTATTTACTTCTTTACTTTAGTTTTTCAGTTACATAAAATTGTTGGTGTAATAAAATTTGGAATTCCCAGGACGAAAGTGTATACACCCCTTAAACTACCAGACATTCAATATTGTTTTGCATTTCCGCCCGCCATTTGTAATTGGTAATTATCTAAAAACAATAACAGATATATACAATGAGAAAGGGGAATTTTGATTTAAATTTGTTAATTTATTTATGACCTTACTTGTCGAAATTATTTATAAAAGCGTTTCTCTTCTATTGTTTTAGTATTGTTTTCTTTTATGGATAAAAATGGTGTTTTCTGAAACATAGCGTAGACAACCCCTTTTTTATAAAGTTTTTATGTGTACGATTGAACATAACAGTTCTTGTACATATACTTCTCTTATACGTATAATTACTTCTGGTACCTAATTACCTGAATAGTTGGCGAATCGGCACTTTTTTAATCGTTTGGGAATATAGTCCTAATATTAGGAAAAATAGTTTTGTCGAACTTAAGCTTCAAGTGCTTCAATTGTTATCAAACAAAGAATAAAAAAGAATGAGACCTTTTCTCCCAGTAGACGCATAGAAAATAGAGTAAGATAATTACTTGGTTATTAAATTTTCTATAAACCGGTGCCAATTAGACTATCACAAACATTTTCTTTGTAAAGTTCAAGCGCAATAATTGTAATTTCAATATTTACGCATCTGGAACTTTTGGAATGAAAATATTTAAAAGTTTTAGTGTAGTAGCTCTTACAACAAAGGTATTGGGTCGTGCTAAAAGGTTTGGGTGTAATGTTGAAAATTACGTCACAAAACAATAAATAAATTTAAAAATCATTTCACTGTCTTATTTGTAAAAATAATGATATTCCAAAAATTTAGAAAAGATATTACCTATAAAGAGTACAAATAGGTTCAATGCCATAACACGTATTCTTTACAAAAATAGATTTTTGCAGCATTAACAAATTCAACTAACCGAGTCAAATTTGAATATAAAGAAACGAAAACTAATTTCACGTAAATGAGCAGAATTGTTGAACAAATTAAAAAAAAGCACGTTTTCTATTTCGTTTTTATGCGACCATTACGAAAAATGTCATAAGCAAAACTTTGAGAAAAGGTCTTATTATGTTTTACTATTGGTTTGATAACCCTAGTTTGATAACAATTAATGTACGCGCTTGGGTCGGACAAAACTATTTTTCGGAATAGGTATGGGAATCCCAAAAAACATTTCTATCTATAGTAAGAGGTAATAACAAGAGTTTAGGTATGGGTAGGCACCTTAGAGAAGGTAGGTACTTAATAGGTACTTACATCCATTTGTTGGTAGTTGCAGTTCCTTTTTCATAAGATTAGCTGTGCACATTCCGCCAACGAAAGCTAATTCTGCTTCTAATTGTTTGAGACCAAATGTGGGACAATTGAATCCTGGATAAGGCCATTCGTAACCAACAGCTAGACATTTGAAACCGTAAAAACTTGCTCTATCGTCTTTAAGGTAATCAGAAGCGGTTTCCAACGAAAATATCACCTCGTGTCCTGGTAACACTACTGCTGATTGGGGCCATTGGTTACTGGACACAAAAATCACAACCTTTTAGTAACAATAGTATCTAAGCTTTTTAAAACGAATTAACATCAAACGTTCTTGTCATTTTTTCGTACAAAGGGTATACTGCTTTTACAACAAAACAAAATAAACTCCACGCTTTTAATATTTTTAATAGAGTCTTCTAACCTACGTTAACAATTTTCTATTCAGAACTAACGAAATATATAAGCTGTTTTGTAATAGTGGTATCTAAAGCCAACAACTTTTTTTTGTCAAAACTAAAAAAAAAAGAGATAACGATGACCTGCTTGTTTGCGATAATTCGGACTGGGTTGGTACAAAAAACACGAAGAATCACGCAGGTACTTACACATACATGGATCTGTTTACAAAAATGTGTAAAAACACATCTAATTAATTCGAATGAAATAAAACTGAAAGTGAAGGACATTTGAATAACAACCGGTTTATAGCAGAAAGAGAAAGTGAGATGGAGAGAAAACGAAATATCCTTGCTCTTGGATATTAACGTGGAATACAGTTAATTACCCTACACCTTAAAATTTAGTAAATAGAAATAAAAACATAAATTAATCAAATTAACGAGATCAGGAAGTTTATTTTTATCTTCCGAAGATAGAATTATTCTAATGGGTCTTAAAATGGAAATTAAAAATTTCTCAAACCAAATCTTGCTGTACTAAGAAATTATACCGAAAAATTATACTCCCTAATTCCTACTAGGTGAAATTATGGTAAAATAAGGGGTAGAAATACCAAAAATAGATTTTCTGCCAGGCACTTATTGGAACATAATTATAATATTTGAAATAACAATTGGTGTAAATTCGAAAACTTTTTTTATTAAATGCTAACGTACATTTTGGTTGTCAGGCCATTGTTGAAGAATTAAATTTTACGAATGGTCCATTTATTTACACGGATGATGGCTTTTTAGAAAATTTTAGTACCAATCTATACCTAACTGTGTACCTATACCTACCCTTCGATAATGGCCCAACAGTCGAAACGTACACAACAATTCCCAACAATTTTCTTAAATGGCAACGTCGCGCCTTTTCAGTCTGTATGTTGTCGATAATGTAGGAAACAATAATATTGCGAGTAGAATCACAAATCGCAACACCTAATATACAGGGTCTTTCAAGTTGATGGGCTATTAGTATATGAATTAGTAGAATGAATTCAATTCTGAAACTTGGGCTCATTTGGTTATTGTTTATGCCGCTTCTTTTAAAAATATTTTCAATTTCATTTTACATCGGGTTATACCGAAAGTAGATATTAACTTTCTTATTTTAAATGGAATGACATACTCTTTTTGTTACATTTTTTTTTTTACAATTGTTGTTAAGTGTCAGAAAGCGTATGCCGTCTTCCAGACCTACAATTTTGAATTGTTGCAATAAAGCATCCACGATGAATAATTTAGATCAAAACCACAGCAATCAAAATATTTTTAAAATCTTTTGGTTTGGGAGGGAAAAAAATCCAAATCTGCTTAGCAGCTAGTAAACTTTTTAAAACGAGTTAAGAAAACGTTTTTTTTTTCAAATTATCTTTTCTAAAATAAAAAAATTAGTTTTAATATTTTTTGGGTTTTACCTATGTTAAAAATTTTGAAAGAAAATTGAAATAAAAATTTTTTTAAATTTTAAAGAACAACGTTATTTTTGTCAAAACTGAGAAAGTTCTTTTTGCGATAATTCGGACGGGGTTTCAATGAAACCTAAAAAGTATATTACCATATACTGTTTAAAAAAAGTTAGAAACACATGTGATTTTTGAAAAAAAAAGAAATAAAATTTTAAAAAAGGTTTATCGAAAGAAAAGGGAGATGAGAAAAAAAATTTTTTTGATTTATTGGGGAAATTTACAGTTTTTAATTAAATTATTTAGAAAATTAAAAAAAAATTTCACATTCTGCAATCAAATTTATTTTTCATCTTCCGGCATTGAATTATTTAACTTTAAAAAAAATTTAAACCAAATCTTGCCTAAGTTTCCAAAAATTAATTTCCCCTTTTCCTACTAAAATTATGGTAATAATAGCCAAAAATAATTTTTGCAAGGCCCTTATTTGGAAAAATTAAATATTTAAACACCCAAAACTAGGTGTAAATTCAAAATTTTTTTTTAAAGCAAAAATTTTGGGTTTCAGCCCATTATCGAAAATTTAAATTTTAAAAGGTCCACGTTATTTAAGGATGATGCTTTTTTGGAACCCGAATTAAACTTTTCCCCAACAGTGGTACATTATAGTGTAATAATTAAAGTTTTGGGACTTTCACTAACTATTTCATTAAATATTTCAAATATTTTAAGGGTTTTTAAAAAATTGTTTTTTTTTTGAGTGCCTAAATGGAAAAATCCTAAACGGGGAAAAAGGTGGAAAATCCATCTTGAAAAGTTTCTGCAATTGGTTTATTTTAGAACAACTGCAATAAAAGACATTACGATATATTCGAAATATCACTCTTATCGTATTTTATTATTAACTTAAAAAAAAAACCGAATATTGTCTTGTTCTCGTAATATTCTTGCGTACGTGATAATGATATTGCCGTAATTTATTTCAGTCTTGCTGCAGTTCTAGATATCTCTTGTATGTATCAATATTGTAAATGTATCTACATGATATTAAAATATTTATTATTGTTCCATCTCAAGAAGCCATTGTGTGGCGAAACAACTATTACATTGTTTTGCACAGAATTGCATACCTAACTAAAAGTTCTTTTTATTAAATAATTTAATTTAAATAATATATATGGAGTTAAAGAAAGTTAAAGCTACACAAACTTGCTTTCACTAATTTGAGCTATCTGTTTTCTGAATTAAAAGTAAAAATTTATTCTTGTTAGAGCAAAAATCACTATTCAAAAAGTTCTCTTAGTAAACCATTCATAAAACGTATGTACCCAATTATTTTCACAATGCTCATGATTCAAGAGGCGAGATATTGACACTTCAAAAGATAAGTTTCTTAACTTTTCAATCTTGATATTTCATTGAATCTTATATGAGTATTTTATTCTTCATATTACTTTTATTTTCAAGATAAGAATGATCAATTAATTATGGATTTTTTATATCGATTTCTATTAGTGGCAGGGAAAAAAGCGTGACAAAAAATGACGAGCTTAAAATTGGCAACATTTTTTGTAAAATGTCAAACGTCCAGTAGTTTATTCCCAAAAAGATGGAGAACGCTGAGCTTTGAAATTTTTTGGCCAAAATAACATGTTTCTGAGTCAAAATGCTGTTAAAATTATTTTTAGAAACATTTAATCATTTAAATTTTACCCATTACTTACCAACTAGTGAATTTATGTAAAACAGGCCAGTACGGAAGCGGTTGCTCAGAATCATCCAACAATTCATTCGATTTTATTGTACAATTGTTGACGTCACTTCCGCACTCCAAACTTGGAATATACAACTGCAGAGAATCTTCAGGTTGTGCAGTAGAACAAGAAGGATCAAACTCCAACAACATCCACTTCACTGACTCAGGAAAAACAACTCTGAAAGCAAGATTTATTTTTTTTAAAAAAAAAAAAAAACAGATTAAAAGTTTTACAAGCAGATAGGTACTAACCTATAATTGGAAACTGTAGCAGGTTTATAAGGATGCTCACTCTGAACCCAACTGTAAAAATGGCTTGTGGTACTTTGTAAACTTTCCCCTGCTTCTCCTTGACTGATAGATCCGTTTGATGCAACCAGTTTCGAGTTTTGAGTGGATGAGGTTGATAGAAGATTTAGAGCAGCCACATGTGGTAACATCTCTTGTACTAAATTTAGTAAATGAACTGCACTCTAAAAATACAGGGTGATATAAATTATGTACCAGACAAATAAGCGTTTTTGAAATTATGTTAATTGAGGTGAAAGTACTCAGTTGTGTCATTTATTTAATATTTTTTTAACTGTGTCTTAGAGTATTCCTTAATCTTGTTCTCAATTTGATACTCCTTCGAAATTAATTAACATAATTAGTTACGTTTTTTGTTTTTGATTAATTGAAAGATAGACTTTTACCCTTGGATCTGTGGTGATCAATGGACTAATATGAGAAAACATTAGGGGCAACAGAATCGTGACGACGTAGGCTTTGCTCAAAATTTCTGGTGCTGGTACTTCATCTGCTTTTTCCCTGGCTAAAGTAAGAAGTTTGCAAGACGTTTGGCACACCATTGTTGCTATGTTCAATGCCTCCCAACGAGCTTGCTGATCCAAAGACGTGCTTGATATTTTGGTACATTCAATGGGATTGCTAGAATCACGCAAATATATTTCTCTCTCATATCATTCATCCTCAAACATCAAATTATTTACCTATAATACAGTATTATGGGAATCTGTCCACGTGCCACTGTAGTGCCATTAAAGCTTAAAGAACAAGTAGAAAAAGTGAATACCGTATTATCTGATCCCTTAACAGAATTCAACCCTCCATCGCCATTATTTGTTCTTCCACCATGGTTTCGTAATCGTATAGCATATTTTACATTTTCCTATAAATATTAAGTGAAATCATTTACTTATAGATATTTGCAATTGGTAATATCATGAGTTCGTACTTTAATTGAAACAGGTCTGTCAAACTTAATTTCGGCGATGTCAGATAGAAAATCTTCAGGTCCAAAAGAGCCCCTAACAGTTTCCAAACTGTTCCAACGCTGGGTATGAGCGTGACTTTCCAATCCATTAAACGAACTTTGCTGTTAGAGAAAAGTTAATGTAGAAGTGATTATTCATTTTAATATTTATAACCTACATCTTCTAGAAGTTCCAATTCATATTCGTAGTGTCCAGCTCCCCCATAAATTGCAACCCCCGCTATAGATATTCCAGGAACATCCACTTGGAAACATATAGCATCGGGAGAACCATTTCCGGTATTCCATGTTCTGGATTGATTCGTTCTTGTGAAACGGGATGGAGTTGTATGTAATATACGTCCACAAGCATTTTGAAGATTTTCCTGTTTCAAAAAGAGGATTTTGGAAGGTACATTTTTAGATTTCTTACTCGATACATGTTCAAAAACTTGAATATAAATGATTTCTTACTTCTGCATACGATACTAGACACGTGCATTAACTTGGTTTCATACCTCATTTGAGTTTGTCTGATACACCAATTCGGCCACAACCCTTGCAAGAAAGTGACAACAATTTCGGGTAAGACTTTGGATAGAAGTAGTCCTATGTCCTAACAAAGACTGTGAAATTGGTTCTCCCGCCAATTTTAACAGTTGATCCAGAACATCTTTCCAAGTCCAAGTTGTACCCAAATTGCTTGACTCAATCTAAATAAAACGTTAGATGTACATTTTGATGAAAATAGAAAAGACCTCAACACTTACTTGAGATTTATAAGTCATCTGTTCCACAAGAAGAGGGTAATGATGAGGATAATCGCTGGAAGTTAATGTTTGAATAGACGAATTCTCAGGACTGACACTTTTATTAAATATGTTTGATAGCAAAGGAAGGGTACTTCTGAGTCGTACACTGGGACTGCAAAGGGCACAAAGCACTGCGCTTAACAACCTTTGGTTTTTTGTTGCTGTATAATAATCTTTTTCCTTAAATATAAACAAACTCTATCTTCTTATAACCTTACAACATTAAATTAAGTGTCTTGTTACCTTATTCATTGTTATTAATAAATCACATAAGCAATTCCACTTCAAAAAGGATGTGGGATAAAAGGCATGGAAACATGCAACAAAAGTGTTGTGAGACTCATCAAAAATGCTGTTCATCATTTTTATATAAGTATTTGAGTACTTAACGTTTTTCATTTTACTCGACTTCCGGCTTTGCATTAAAGCTGGAAGATTGTCAGAAAGTATTTGTTTCAAAAATGATCTCACGTCTCCTATACATTCTGCGAGATTTACGTTTTCCATTTGTAATTTTCCAGTAATATGAGAAGGATAAATTTCATTAATGTAACTCCTGAGTAATCGAAGACTTGCTCGACTGATGTAAACAAGTCTTTCTAATTCCAAAACATTATAAGTATACTGAGAGTTATGTCCGTCCAATATTCCAATTTTAAAGGTGTTCCAAGACCATTGTAAAAGCGAAAGTAAACTTTGAAAACATTCTTTTGTAACTGATCGAGAAAATTCTTTGGACAAAAGATGTGCTGGTTCTATCAAATCCACTTGACGACTTGGAGACTGAGTTTCTGGTGTAATGACTTTATACAGAAGCTGAGGAATTTGGCCAGCATTTACATCAGTACCATTATTAGACTTCTTCGACGACTTGAAGTAGAAGAGCACTTGATCTTCTGTTGTAACCATTGTTTGACCAGAGGACCCACAATCACTACTTGGCCCACTTATTCGACACCATGCAATGTACCATCGATGGGCCTAAAAGACACATGATATTACGTGTTCTTTAAAACATTTTCATTTGCCTGCATTACCTGTAACCCTATGGGTTCATCAAACATAATGGGATACTTTTGTCTGGGTCCACATTCATAAGGGATTTCCTCTGTTTCCGCCAGAAGTTCCCCATCACCTTCATGTTCACCTCCATCAGTTCCTATATCCAATAATTTTATTTTGGCAGTGTACTCACCGCGACCACCGAATAGACCAAAACCGCCTGGAAACGTTCCATTTAACAATGAGATACCTTCAACATTTATATCAAGAAATAACTTACCCAAAAGAATGTCAGTATCTGCCATGAAACGTATAGCTTCCACACTATGTCCAGAATAACCCCAACCGCCACCATGACTTTCGAACCGGTTCACAGCTTGAAAATCATCCCTACTGTACTGTTTCTCAGAAATCATGTGCTTACTATCAATTTCTTCCTTTACCGCAGTCATATGAAGGTCATGGGCAACACAAAGTGTATCGAGACAGCAGAGAAGATGTAGGGCAGCTTGAAATCGTGTAACATGACAATTGGAAACAGTTGGAAGAGCTAATTCTGGGCTCAAAATGGACATGATGTTGAACTCTGTTATTTCAGAATTAAGAAAGTGTTCTTGATCTGAATGCGTCTTTAGGTTGACCAATGTTCTTTGTTCTGGTGTCTCGATTACTTTCTTATTCGATAATTCACTAGCCACAATGTTATAGCACGAAATTTCATTATTTATAGCTGAGAAAGACCAAACAACGTTATAAATTGGATCAAGGCAGACTGCTTTGTATGGAAAATCCACTTGTTCTTTTCCCTTAAAGGAATTGCAATTGCCTTCCCGTTTATTGATCACAAGGCATTTGAAATTGGTACCGTTTTCAAGTTGATTAGGGAGAAGAACTGAAAAATGTCAAAAAACATAATAAATGATCCATTTTCTAACGTAATATTGTAGATTTTCACCTATACAGCTTTTGTTGGCCGTTACTGTCGATTTGGCTAAACTCACGGAATTGATGAGACTTTCGTCAATTTTCAAAAACGTTTGATCTCCTGAAGCACCAACCCATGTAGCTTTTCGGCCATATCTGGAGCCAATGTTGGGTATTGGTGTTGGTATTGCATACCAAGGACATTTGAGATCACGATATCTGGAAGCATGACTTTGCCCTGGTTGATTGATATCTTGGGGAGATGTAGGTGGAGGAAATCTGCCTAACTGACCTTTCTGTAGAAATAAACCCTTGTACAATCATACGAAGACTTAAAGCAATTGCTGAAATATTTTACCTGGTAATTGCCGAAAGTGTAAACTTCTCCTTTTGCTGTTAGAACGACGGTATGATTACTCCCTGCTGCAATTTGGACTGCGCTGCAAGGAAGTCTCACTAGTTGAATATTAGATTTTGTGAGGATATCTCCACATCCTAACTGACCAAATTGATTTGACCCGAAACTGTATACCTTGTATAAAAAAATGTACAGTATAAGAAATGAAATGGAAAGAAAATCGTTGGATATTACCTGCCCATTTTGTAATAAGAGAACAGTATGATGCAAACCACAAGCTATTTGGATAATGGGACTGTTACAGGGCAATTGAATTTTTGCAGGAGGAAGGGATGTTATACGATTCGTGTCTCTTTCAATATCAGATCCTGTTTGGTCTTTACCTAAAGGCAAATACTATTGGTGGATTTCTTACTAAACAGTTAAAAGTATTAAGAAACAATCAGAAAATTTGAATAAGCCAGCACATTTTTGTGATGTTATGGGACCAATAAATATAGTTCTGAAGATAATACGTAAGCATTTTAGTATATTAGGGTAAAGTTTAATCACAGTTTTGTGTTTTCTTATCATCTTTTAATGTCTTTTGTAAAATATTCTTTCATGAAAAAAGTTTTTAAATACCAGTTAAACTATTTTGTCTTGCAGCAGCCGCTGTGGGATTTGCTCGATGTACTGGTGTACTTGGAATAGGCATTAGTACAGGAGACGATCTTATTGATTTCAGTTTTGGGATAATCTGGCGGCTTGGTCCCGCAATTGATTTTCTGGCTCTAGCTTTTCTATCATCCGTTCTAGTCTGCAACTAAATATTAACATATGGACAAATAATAGAAAGTTGATATCAAAAATCTACACTTACTGGATCCTGCATTTTTACTTTTTGTCGATTAGGTAGAAGCTCTTTAACTTTATCACGAAAAATTACGTCGAGTCTCATCATTCCCGATAAATCTGCTGCACCACTAGGTCCCAGAATTGCCAATTCAGAATTATCAATATTTTCATGGGCGCATATTCTGCAACAACCACAAACGGCACATCCGCTGTCTCCTTCTCCACATCCACATTCTCTATAAAAGGAAAAAGACTTTTGTGAAAATATTTAATTTCAACTTCTAAAGTTGGTCGACGGGTATTCCCTCCACCTTACACTCCAATGCAACTATTGAGGCAGGGCGAACGGTTATCTGCAGAATGGTTGGTGAATGGACAAAGACACCTTGGTACAATGAATTAAGAATAGCATAGAAATGAAAGATTTTCTTAAACAAATTAAGAAAGCTCAAGTAAACACGAAGACTTGGATACATTAAATTCCAAGTGATAAGCAATGATCTAGCCATTAGGTATATCATGGGATTGATTCGATTATATCGCAACTAGCAATCAAATAACAGAAAATAAAATCAATATAATAAAAAAAATCAAATTTATTAAAAAAAAAAATATGCAACAAAAGATATAATTACACCAAATTAAATAGTTTCGAAAATGACATAAACTAAAGAAACCAAAACATAAATTGAAAAGTATCGTAGCTCGTAGCTGCTGTTCTTTTAACCAGAGTCAAAATCTTTTATAAAAGTAACATCATCTTACATGGACGTAGCTTGGAAGGAGTAGAAGTGGTGGGCTTGCACCCCCCCGTAAATTGCTGATTTTCTCAAAATCCTCGAAGATTAGTATAATAACTTTGATTTTGCAATATTTTTTTGTTTGAACTGTATCCCGCCTTGGCCTGGACAAAATCGCTTCTGTTGGTTTTTATCCGCCCTCCTTTCGACAAATCCTGACTAGTCTAACCTGATTTAACCGCTATTTTGAGAAAAACATACGGTATTGTTTGTTTTCACCCCCCCCCCCTTCCCCAGGGACAAAATCTTTCAATCTTATAGAACATCGTAGCTTACCTTACAAAAGAGGAATAACCTATTCGTTAGAAAAAAAAAATTAAAAATTGACATGTACAAACAATTCCCTTACTGTCCAGGTTTTCTATCAGGCCTCATTGATGATAAGCAGCTTATAGAGTATCCAGTGCATTCCCTACAGACCGTGCAAACCATGCACATATCATGTTTCCATTGATGTACTCCTGGAGGACACATGTGATCTCTACTTGAACATTCCACGTTATTGCTGTCTGAACTGCTGGGTCTGTTTTCGACATCTTCCTGATTAACTACTTCCTCTAAATCCTCATACACTTCCTGTTCATCGTGACTTGTTCCACCAGTTTCCATTGCAGTAATGTTTGAAATGTTTCCTGTGATAACGGTAAATAAATAATTTACGGTAGCAAAGAAAATACAATTAATTTAAGACTAACTAACTGATAACTGTTTTATTATTTCTGTAATACCTTCAGTTTATAACACAATAAAAAGTTTCAGGTTATTTCCTGAATATATTTATATTATACGACCGTTGATTAGACTGAAGGAGGTCCTTGTATATCTAGAAGTATTTAATGTTTTTGACGGACAAAGAGACAGAATAATTTGAGGTTTGTGATTTGTAGACTTTCTCTGAATTTTAATCATAAGATCTTCGATCTGTTGAAACTTGGTCTTTCATCAATCCAAAAAAGTTCTGGCTGATCAGAAACTGCTTTATAGTTTTAAATTATTGAAAATACTCTTAACAGAAAGACAGACAAATGTGAAATTATGATTTTTTTAATTTCTTCCTAAATAGTTATTCTTGGGCCTTTCCTTGGTCTAAAGAAGATTCTGGATTATCCAAAGGTGCCCTATAGAAATTGATGATCAGTGATGTTTTTGATTGTCAGACTGGAATTCTTATTCGAAATTTGTGATTTATATCCATATTGTTTTTTGAATTTAAGTAATAAGATCTGTGATCTGTTGAAATTTGAAAGGCCTAGTTCGTTTCAAAGTGTCATGTACATTTTAATAGTCAGTGATGTTTTTGATGATCTGATACATTAATTTTAAATTCGTGATTTTCAGATTTTTTCTGAACTTCTGTTAATCAATCTGAAGAAAACCAAAGGGAATTCTGTGGAATAGAAGTTTGAATTCAATACCTACAGCCCGTTTCGAGTGAAGATGAAGACAACACTCTGAGCATACACTTTAAGTATCTAAAACAACCCTTTAAAATTTATTGGAACGGTTTTCTTTCAGTCAAAACAAGCACTTCTGACTTCTTTAGATTATAAAAATTTGATTTTTGAAGTAAATATTATTTCATACCTTCTCGAGCAGTTGCCACAAAGTCCCTCCCACATTGATACTTGTTGTTAATTCCAAAAGTGTAAACCTGTCCTTTGCTAGTAAGAACAACTGCGTGAGCTTTTCCTAGAGCAACTTGCACTATGAATTCTCCCTTCAGGTTACCGACTATACCTAAAACAACAATAAAAAATATAATATTATAGTATCCATAGTTAAATATTTTTCTTAAACCTGTCGAATGATCTGTATGAGCATTGTCTTTTCCAAACATCAGAAGCTCTCCATCTCTGGTTACAAGAGCTGTTGAGCCGCTATTACAAGCTGCATAAACCACAAAATGACCATCAACTTTTATCATTTTCTTCGGCTTGGTGGGTTTTGGTTGACGTCGAATCTTGTTTTGGTCTCCATCTTCACCTCGCCTAGCAGTTCCTAAATTACAATATATAAATCTCTGCAAATCTGTTCACGTTATGCTTTCATAGAAATGATAACAAGTTATATCCTTATAAGAGTTATTACGAAATAAATAAAATTCAATAGAATTAACTTTTATAAAAAATTACTTTCAAAGTTTTCTGAAAATATCCTATATTTTAAATGAATTCTAATCAAGTACATACCCGCAAAAAATACGGATCCATCCTCAGTCAATAGAATAGCATGCAATCCATCGTGTCCCATAGCTACGTGCGTTACTTTGGGTGCTTTTGTTAGAACCAATTCAGACCATTTCCCATTTCTTATACCAGTTTGTTTAATACCAAGTGAGGAGGCTTTCCCACAGTACAAAACCTTGTTACAATACAAAATTATAATACAACGCCATCATAAGAAATTAAAAGTTATACTTTTCCGGATGACGTCCTAATCAAACCAAATTCTTTTCCAGCGCAGATGGATGCAATTTCTTCGTCAGTTCCAGTGTTAACTACTTGAGAAGCACCGTCTTCTTCAAAGGGCGCAGTTCCAAGAATTTCCACACATCTGTGGGCTAATTTTAATGGAAGTTCGTTGACCAGAGATGCTGGTGTGGAATTGGGATTTAGTGTTCGCACAACAAAACCGTCCTAAAATAGTGGAATTGTTGCTGATTGAGTGGTTTTTAGTAGTTGGTAGGTACTTACATCTTTGGTAGGAGAAATGGTACCCAAATATTCTCCGTCAGAGAAAATTACGGAACTAACAGAGTCTCGGCTGTGTAGAGGAAGTGAGCCACAAATGAGTAAACCTTGTCTTTCTACAGTTAGAAATTCTCCACCTCTTCTTCCAATTAATTTTAAATATAGATTTTCCTAATGAACAAAATATTTCTTTAAATTATCGACACATATTCACTCTTGGACAAAAACAATGGAACACTTTATTTTTTATTATTAAATGAGAACGTTAAATTTCTTGTTACTGAAGTCAAACGAAAGAAAAGCAGAATGTAATTATCTTTTGGTGTCCAAAGTCTTCAGAACATATGGTCAAATTATTTTGGATTTTAGAACAGTGTGTTATACCTAACTGAAATTTTAAGTGAAGGAAATGAAAGGAACTATGTCCAACTAATGAACAAAACATTTTTTTAAATTATCGACACATTTTTGACTAGTAAATAAAAACGTTAAATTTCTTGTTACTGAACTCCAACGAAAGAAAAGCAAAATGTAATTATTTTGTAGTGTTCAGTCTTCAGAACAAATTATTTTGAATTTTAGAACAGTTTGTTATACCTAACTGAAATTTTAAGTGAAGGAAATTAAAGCAACTATTTCAAACATAGTCGAAATTGTAGGAGGTTACGGGAGATTTGATATATTCTTGTAATTGTGACTAGATCTACTGCATATATAATTTTTCAATGCCCAGGGCAGTTTTCTTAGGTGTCAGTAGTAGGGTAAGAGTACCAGTGAATGAACAGTACCATTAAATGAACAATTCTGAACTAATATACGATTCTTAAGCTTCCGTCGCATTTCTCTAACTTATTGGGATTTCCTATAAATCCCTCTTACTCTGTTTTATTGTTGTCTCAAACAGTATTAAGTTCCATTCCACCGATTGAAGACAAGAGCATTTTGTTGACAACTGTTTTAGCTAACCAAGGTGTTCCCTAAGAGTTAATAAGCGAGCATGTAAGTAACAGCAGTGTATAATAAGAGTACTAGACTTGGTCGCCTAATAATTTTTGATAATTTTAATACACTGTTATATTTCTCGTTATAATAACTGCTAACATAACCTGAAAATACAAATTATCATCGCAAAAACCGGCAAAAGTATTGTTCATTCACTGGGTCGCGTAGTATTCCCAGTAAATGAACAATATGTTCATTCATTGAAAACTAGTGTGAATACGCGTTTGAGCACATTTTCGTCTTTAAGTAATCGTCTTTTAAGGCGATTCCTTAGTTTTAAAAGACTTCGCCGACAAATGCCCCTGTCCAATAAGTGAACGACTAACAAAAATAGGTTCATTCCCTAGATCAAGTGCCCTTATAAATGAACAGTCGATTTTATGTCGCAAACAAGGTGTTTATGAATATCCCCAAATGAAAAAATTCTCTTGAGTTTCAATCATAAGTTTTATATTTACATTACGACGCAAAATGTCCTTTATTCGTATTATATTTTCAATTTTTTCAATTGTTCTAATAAATTTTACCATTTACTTTCTTAGTTCATTTATTGGAACAATGGTATTCATTTACTGGTATTGCTTGTTCATTTATTGGGGTTTTATGCAGAATTAAATAGTTATATTCCCTTTCAATTCAAGATTAAACGTAAGTGAATTCTTTAACCGTAATCCTAATCATGATTAAATAAGATGTATGTATAAACTAAGATCATATTTTAATATAACATAATTAATTTATAAAGATTCTGTAAATGCCTTAACTGTTCATTCACTGGTGCACTTACCCTAATATGAATCACCAGTACATATACTGGGAGAAGTGTATAGAGTCACAAGGAGACTATGTAGAAAAATTAAAATAAATTTTAAGACAAAAATTCTTGTATCTATGTTAGATCGGAAACTTTTCAGACCACCCGTATAATATGGTATCTGGGGTAAAAACAAGTTCATCATAAAATACAGTTTTAATAAAGGATAGCATTTGCTGTAGATTCCTTATGAAACATTGTAATAATATAAGATAACAAAATTCAAAAATTCACACAATTATTTATTAGGAACTCTAAGATATATACGTTTCGACCTCTCGGTCATTATCAAAGAGGATTACAAGAATACTAGTTGGTACAGTACTTTTTTTACTTTTGGGTGTTTTATTCCCACCAATATTGGTGGGCGGGCTGTCCCCCCCCCGACCTACACTCTTGTGCAAAGTCGGAGGGGTAGGGCGGAAGGCCCTCTTCAGCCTCCTTCAGGAATCGTGGGAATGGGTGGGTGGTGGTGTGGGGGAGAAAGATGAAACGGACGAAATGAAGACAGAAGAGAAGTGAAAGACTATCTGTGGAGTATTACTGCCCCAGCATTTGCCTAAATGATCCAAGGAAACCACAGAAAAACTTGGACCAGAGTAGTCGGCCCCGGAATCGAACGGTGACCTCCCAAATGCTAAGCAATGATCTAGACCACTAGATCATGCCGCTCGGTAGTTGGTACAGTGATAGGACAAATAATTTATACCTGGGGAAATTTTAAGTAGTGGAATTCCCAGCATTAATTCCAAGAACACGAAATAGTGGGCTATTATACCCTTCAATTTGGTCATTTAAAGTAATTATTTAAATAACTTTAATCATAACATAAATAATTATCTAAGTAAAGAATTTCAAATAAAGACACTTTAAAAAACTTAATAGTAAACAATAAATTAACAAATAATGATGAGAAATTAAATTTTTTAAAAAAATTAGAAATTCAGAAATCATTAAGTTCAAATGTACACATTACTTTAAATTACCAAATTGAGGGGTACAATAGCCCACTATTTCGTGTTCTTGGAATTAATGCTGGAATTCTACTACTTAAAATTTACCTAGGTATAAATTATTATTTGTCCTATCATTGTACCAACTAGTATTCTTGTAATCCTCTTTGATAATGACCGAGAGGTCGAAACGTATTATATGTTAGAGTTCCTAATAAAAATTTTGTGTGAATTTTTGAATTTTATTATCTTATATTATTACAATGTTTCATAACGAATCTACAGCAAATGCTATCCTTTATTAAAACTGTATTTTATGATGAACTTGTTTTTACCCCAGATACCATATTATACGGGTGGTCTGAAAAGTTTCCGATCTAACATAGATACAAGAATTTTTGTCTTAAAATTTATTTTAATTTTTCTACATAGTCTCCTTGTGACTATACACTTCTCCCAGTATATGTACTGGTGATTCATATTACTACTGACACCTAAGAAAACTGCCCTGGGCATTGAAAAATTATATATGCAGTAGATCTAGTCACAATTACAAGAATATATCAAATCTCCCGTAACCTCCTACAATTTCGACTATCTTATATCATGTTTTAATAAAGAATTAGAAACTTAAGTAATGTGAAGAGACTTTTCCATCCACACAATTAATACTGGAACATTCATTTTAGACTCAAAGAGCATTCTAGTAAATACGAAATTAGTAAAGAAATCAGCATGTCTCCATTGAGACCCTTTTGATTATTATTTTTTGCCAAATCAGATTTTAACTGAAAAATTTCCATTTCAAAATAACTGAACGATTTATTTTATACTTAATTGACTTCATTTCTTTGGGTCTAGCCATGGAAATTTACTTTTGTTAATAGTGTGTTCTAAATTATTTGTTTTAATGTGCATTTAATAAATACAAAAAAAAGTCTACATTAAGTGTTCAAAAGCACCACCAAATTAAAAAAAAGCAGAACAAATAAGAAATAATATATAAAAAACCATTTAATAAATTAACCAATACAATACAACTGTGTAAATACTACAAAATAATAAAAATAACAACAAGCTTTTTTTTAATTGTCTTATCATTCAGTGCAACCCTTACCCCACAAAATACAAGTGATCCTTTATCGTTTGGATAAAAATCCGGTTTATAATAATAAACGTGTCCCTTTATGGTTCCCCCGTAGCCCGATCCTATCTTGAAAAGTCCTTTGTTGGTGAATAAGTACAAATATTGTCCATCACTGGCAAGCGATTTTAAAGCAAGGGGTGAACTGTGAACTTCAGAGGGGATTGCAGCAATAAAACTGTCAATTTTTGAACTGTTAGGAACACCACAAGTTAACCAATCGGGTTTTGCAACTTTTCCTAATAACACACTTTGGATACTTCGTTGTAGGGATGTTAAGACAGCAGGCATCTACAAAAATTATAAATATAGTGGAAATATAAAGTAAAGGGGCTGTTTTGGGACCATTACGTACCTTTACATTTTGAATTGCAAGTGCTCTTGGACACATTAAAAGTGCTGCTGTGGCAGATAAGAATTTCCCAGTGTTTCCTCTTACCACAACTAACGACAACAAACAAGAACATGCTATTGCTGTAAGATGAGTTCCGTCATTTGCCACGGAACTCTCTGGTCCATGTAAAGTTGCTAAATCGAGTAAAAGTTCAAAGAGAGGGTCAATTACTTCGGCTGGCTCGGATTTTAACCCTTCAGGACACTGCCCTTGCAGAACATCTAAAAGTGCAGAAAGGGCTTTTGAACAAAGGGAAGGATGTGACGATCTGCTCTCTTTTATAAGTTCAAAAACTGATCTCAATCCAAAACCAACTATTTTAGACACTTTAACTGGTACGTAGGTGGAACTTGTTTGCGAATTATCTTCTGTATCGCTGTCTATTTCGTTATTGTGATCGTGTAAGGTGGCCACACAACTGCTTTGAAGATATTCTTGATTTGCTTGCCTCATCCATCGGTCAAGTACCGCTAAACGTACCGAGGCATACACTGCAAAAGCCGATGGATTGTTTGGTAACTCGATTTCTGGAGGAGAATGAAAATCATTATCGCATGTGAGCTCGAACTTTGACTTCTGTTTGACTTTATTACATTTTTTTCTTTCCTTCTTGAGGTCTCGCCTTCTCCTAAAACAACAATAACAAACACTTGGACCGGTTAACACGCTATTAAAATTAAACATTTGGAAATGTTGATACTCACTTTAAATTTTCTGAATAAACTCGGTACATATCATGAAAACTTTGACTAAAATCGTGCTCTGGCAGCATGTTGATTTTGTACTTTTACGAGGGTGAATTGCGGCGTGCATGGAGGGTCACGTTAGAGATATCGATTTGTCGAGGGGATGATTCATCAAAGCACATATATCAATTTGTATTATCTCTTATGTTGGTTTTAATATTATTTGATGACTTATTTATGTACATGAAATGTTAGTGTGGAAATTAAAATTTTATTGCATATAAATAATCTATAGTTTTTGAATTTAAATTTAAACTATTTGAAACAAACCACCTTTTTTAACAACACGCGTGTTTGGGGCAATATCCGTTAGGGGACGCCAGAAGCAATCAAAGTTTGGATTAATTATGCGAATTAATTGAGGCCATTGTTTTAAAAATTGCCGCAAGATGGCGTTAGTAGTTACAAAATCGATTTAATTTGTACATTTTGCTTATTTCTTATTTTAACTTTAACAATTAGTACAGATTATAATTTTACAATAGTCATGTTTATTTGATATAATGAAAAATTTATCGGCTATTTACATTTGCATTTTATCAGTTAAGAAATTACTTACTTAAATAAGCTTATATTATTGCTATATTTTAATGGAAACAACTTTTTAAAAACAACTGTTACTTATATGTAGGTACATTTTATTAGATCAGTCATTTACTTTATTTTTATCACATCTTTGAATACTAAAACAATTTAAAATATATATATATATATATATATAAGTTGTCAGTATTGTATTTTTTTAGCAGTTTCTCCATTATCCATTAAATACTTGTGTAATTCATAGAAAGAATAAAATTTATGATTTTCATCGATTTTGTCTTCCTCGTTTTGAGCAGATTTGTCAGAAAGTACTACTAAAGCTTTCCAACCAGCTCTTGTTGCACCAACATAGTCTAAGGGTATGGAATCTCCTATATGCAGACATTCCTCAGATTTCAAGTCCTTTACACTGGATGCTTTGATGGCTTCCTCAAAGATTCTTGGGTGAGGTTTTTCAATACCTACTTCATAGGATGTTACTACAAACCTGAAGTAATGCCTTATTTTGTTATTTAATAATGTTTCATGAAGTCTAGGATCAAAGTTTGATATCACTCCTAATGTCACTCCTTTGTGTTTTAAATAGGATAATAAATCTAATGCTCCTTGTGTCACATTCCAACAGCTCTTCTGCTTATACTCTTCAATGAGATGATTAGCAATTAATTTTAATTTACCATCGTCAATGGGTATTTCGCACCCCTTAAAAGTGTGAAGTACCATCTGTCTCCACCAATTTTCCCAACCCAGTCCAGAATGACGTCCGTAATTTGGATGTTCCTTTATCATTTTCCGCCAATAATTTCGGAAATTAATTTGTAATTTGTTATGGTCACACTCAACCCCGTATAATGACGCGATCTGTGCATATTTTTTTGAAGGGAGACCGCTAAAGTTTAACAAAGTTCCGGTACTGTCGAAAGTGATAAGACGGATTTTCGAAAACAACATTTTGCGATTTTTAGGTTAATTTAAAACGTTCAAACAGCGCAAGGACGTTTACTAATCATAAAATGAAAATGCCAGCGAAGGTTATTCGCCAACGTTGCCAAGCTGTTTGTTATTCTGTCGCGCCTACGACCGATTGTGTCAGTTGTAAAATTGAGTATTATTGTTATTTATATATTTGCATTTTTATCATTAATACGTCAGCTGTCCTCGTGACTATAGCAATGTTTATTTAAACGTCTCGTCCGCTTGTCATTACTTATACACAGAAACTATGCACAGAAAGCAGACAACATTTTGTGGAGCAATCGCAAAATTTAATTTTGTCGGCATCTACTTTATGGAACTTCATTTTCATGGTCACTTTTGCATAAATAAAACAAGATCTAATTCCACTTATTAATAATATATTTTCTTTACAATTGTTTCACTAAATATTAGCATCTTCAGAAGAAGCATTATTGTAACTAAGACTAGGTTGTTTCTGTATTTATATATTTTTTTTTCGGTGGGGGTAGTTGTTGACAAATTGAGTTATCAGGGAGGAGTTAGGTACTTATATTTTCTATTTCATTTCCAAATTAAAAAAAAATTAAAGACAACAAATGTTAGGTACGCGACTGATAGTAAAGATAAAAATTAAGTTTTTGTATGATAGCTTTACAGATTTAGGTTTGAAAGTCACTGTCTAGAAATATTGAGTGGATGTGTAGTTTTCAAGAATTTTTTATGAAGTTGACTACGAAATTTATCAAACTTTTACAATGCTGCTTAGGATACTTATCTTTTGGCGTCACCGAAAGCTTCAGCGCTGTGCGTCTCTTGCAGGGTAGGTTATGGTTAATTTAAGGTGCCCCGATTTAAACTTAATCTTATTACAGTTCAATTATCATCCTCTGCATAAAGCTTAACTCTATTGCAATATTCGAAGCTAACTTCATAAGGGGGGTCATCAACTTTGCTTTTTATTGCCCAAAAGAGTTTATAGGGTTTTGTAATTTATTATTATTTTCATTCATTCATATTAAAATTAGCGACTATTGTTTTACACATAAAAAAACTTAAATTGGGATCCAGATCTCGTGCCTTCTTCAATTTCTGCAAGCCTCCCAAGTCAACGGCAGCTGAAGGTCCATTTCGAGAAAAGAAGTTTGTTTTATTTTATGATTTGTTAAAATCAATAGTGTTTTTTTATTCAAGTCCGGATTTCCACCTATTTATGAAATCTAAAAGGTCTTTTAGAAATAATTAAGCCGAATAGGTAGGCAGATACTTTTGCTACTAACCCTTCAAACAGCGTAGGTACAGATAATAGATCTGTAACATTAAACAGATCGATTAGTATGATAAGATTAGACGACCTGTTTTCACGAAATAGATTAAACATGCTAATGGGAGTCTAAACTAAATAGACACTTTTACAAATATCTTATGCTAATTTTTTACCGACGTTAAAGGCAATTTTGGACACAAAGAATCGTGACAGTTTGATGCAGGGTATTAGATTATAATTTAAGTAAAAGCAACTATATCCTGGTCCATTTAGTGTTAACCCCAATCACTTACTGAATGTAGGTATAACTACAATATAATTAAATCAAATCTCATATATAAAATGAACGTTTTTAAGACGAAATTGGTATTAAGGGAAAATAGTTAACATTTTAAAGAGTTACGAAAGAGGACACTTCTACTACTAGAATTAAATCCCGAAAAAATACATAATATACTTATGCTAATCAGCATTACATTAATTAAATTAATTCGTTTTAATACAACCAATTACAGTAATTTTCAGACAAAAAATATTTTAAAAATTTCATTTCTCACGAATCACTTACCGATTGAAATAGCTACGTACAAACCGTTTAAAAAGGTATCTGAAAAATTAAATTAAATAGAAGAATACCAACAATAAATACTGTAATATAATATGTAGCTACTTATGTATTTCACATACAATTGCACCTATACTATAAAATAATTTGAATAGCATTTCTTAAGGCATTTCAATATAATACCATACTATTTAAGAAAATTACTTTGGCCTCAGAATGCTATTGAAGGTCACGGCCAAGCTCGAAAGTAAGGTAACCATAGAATAGCTCGTAAAAAGTTCTGCATAAAATAAATTTTCCTTAAATATACCCTCGACCAGCTATTCCGCTGTTCCGGTAGCTTTCCCACACCCTATATGTAATCTTGCCATGAAATTCAGCAGATCACTTGTGAGCTTACGATTTAGGGTCTCATTTAATTATCTGCAACTTTAATAATTAACGTTTTCAGTGAAATACATATCTTATTTTTCAAGTTAATGTAGTTGCTGGGTATTCAGTCCTTATGAGGTATAAGGTATTTGCAGAAAGCTTTCTTATCAGTACCTACAACATGGTTATAATCGATTTTTGAAAGGGCTAAGGTCACTTTTTAGGCTCTACGAATTATTTATTTATTTATTTCATTATCAGGTATAAGAATGTAGTAGCAATACATACATACACGTAATAATTATTAAATACATGATATATTGCAACCTGCAGAGGTGCATAGAAATGCATCTGTATGCAGCCTGATATATAACATACTAAGAATAAAAAATAACAATACACAGAAAGATACATAAAATATATAGACTATCTAGGCGGTGATTTAGTCAATTAAATTATTTGATCCGCCCTCTTTACGTTAGCTTGATTATCCATGTTTTTATTTTATGTCTGAGACTTTGCTTGGACAGTTTTAGCGTTTTAAGCTCTACGCTCATCTTGTTAAATATTTTTATAGCAGTTACATAGGTACCACTGGCATATATTTTTTTATTGATTTTAAGTAATGGTATTGACTTATATCTAGTATTTATATTATGGTGTTGGTTCAGATAAATATTCTGCAGTGTATTATAATGCAT
Source organism: Agrilus mali (assembly GCA_029378335.1). Taxonomy (NCBI): domain Eukaryota; kingdom Metazoa; phylum Arthropoda; class Insecta; order Coleoptera; family Buprestidae; genus Agrilus; species Agrilus mali. The sequence continues at coordinate 10,134,951 of CM055656.1, forward strand.
AGTTATTGCTGCAAGCTCATAGGCTTGTCAAGGGGTAATAGGTAACTCTACACTTCTTACACTTTCTTCAGACAGATTCTCCCTAAAAACCAGTTTCAATAATCGTTTACGCAGTGCTATCAGGGGGCGCAATATGCTTTCACAGGCACCGCCCCAAGCTACGATTTCATAACTTATTGCACTATCAAAAAGGGCATAGTAAACCATGCTTAATACTCTACGGGGTTGTATTCCTGCCAGTTTAGCGAAAACGAAGGTTAAATATTTTGTTCTGTTAATGATGTCAGTAAAATGTTCATTCCATCTCATTTGATAATCAAATTAATTCCTGGAGCAATTTTCCCGAAAAAAATGGAAGCGAAACTATTTCTGATTTTTTTACGAATTAATTTCTGAGAAATTAATTCGTTCTCAAAACGAAACTATTCCTGGTCAAATTCCTGCAAATGAGCGAATTAATTACCCGATGAAAATATAAAAGACGAAATAATTTCTAGAAATATTTTCTCAATTTTAAAAGACGAAATAATTTGTAGAAATATTTCCTCAATTTACACAATCAATCAATTTCTAGACAAAATAATAGACAAAAACGAATGCATCGCTATGACTGTTTGCGATTGAAAGGCCTTTTTAAGAAATGTAAAATGGATTGCCCTAGCAGGGGAAAACAGTAAAAGAAATAAATTTACAAAAAAAATTAACCTAACCTAACCTAACCTCACCCCCCCCCCCCGAGAGTAATTACCGGTGTGTTTTCTTGTTGTGTTATTGATATATTAATTGTAGTTAGTCATTAAATGAGTTTTGAAAGGAAACCGGAAACAAACGAATTTATTTCTCAGGAATTGTCTCATTTGCAAAGCGAAATAATTTCTGGATGCTTTGCTTTTTCAAAACGAAACAATACCTGAGAGATAAATTATTAATTCTTTCCAGGTAGGCCTTTTCTTCTTGTAATTAAAAATTCGTTTCGGGTTAAATCTTACGTCAATGGGATGTGGAGGTTCCACCTCATTTTACCAAATCTTATTTATGGGACAAGTGGTTTAAATTAACAGAAAAACACCTCACATAATTAATGAACGTCTCACACTTCATGAGTATAGTATTGTCTATCAAGTGATGGTTTTCACTCAAGTATTGGTAAACTTAATTTTAAAGGCTGCCTAAGTTAACTCTTTAACTAAAACGGACATACAAAAAGGAATTTGGAAAGGCCTTTAGTGCCTCCAGGATCGGAAACCTCGTTAATAATAGCTCTTCAATTTCATTGAAAAGATAAGAGACCTTTGTCAAGTATGGTACAATCAAAGAGCGATAATTCGAAATCGATATAATAATTTTCTTTGTTCTCTTTCGAGCTTTTACGATAACGGTCTGTTATATAGATATGTTTTAGGTCGTTATCCTATGGACTTAACGTATTTATCAAAATATTAAGGGAAATATAGCGTAACAGCAATAAAAGTTTTACGCCATCGTTACGCGCCAGCGCGTCAACTGGATATATTGGTATGCCCTTCATAACGTTCCCTATTTAATTATTTATTTAAGTACTCTTCCTGAATTTTGTTCTATTGTCGTAAAATTGGGCTTATTTTCTTCATGTAGACGTTATGGAATAATAAAAAGTTAGTCGGAGAACCCGCAAAAAAATAAAAGATATGCGTTATTAGGTACTAAAATAATAACAGCTCATAAACAAATCTCTTTTTTGTGTGGAATTTCTTTAATGTACTCTTTGGAAAGAAAAGGAATTATTTTTGAATAACCTACAAATATTGTCGTTAGGTGGCACTATTATGGCTAAAAAAATAGGCTTCAGACTTTGGAAGTGTTTCTTTACAACAACCTTCCACTCACAGTTCAAATCAAGGCACGCATAGTATGGTAAAATTAATTCAGGCCACAAAACACTTTTTGACAAGAGGAAGATGTTAAAACGTAATAAAACAAAAAAAGAGTATGTAAGAAAATAAGTAAAGGCTAAAAGACGAATATGTAAATTTTGTTGTAAGTATTTTACAAATTGGTAAAGGCTTTCTTTGCCAGTTGATGGACTGGTGGTGTTCTGATTCAGGTCTAAAGGCCGTCGTCGATTGGAATTTCTTCTTAACGTTTCGCTAGCACGAGTGGCAATCTTCTTCAGAGGTCCTTTAAATCCGAATCAGGATATTATTACCAATGAATTGTTGTGTTTGCCTTATAATTTTCTGTTTACCATAAAGGAAGGTTAGGATTTAGTTTAGGAGACTCCCCTAGATTGTATATTTTCAACTACTCAAAAAAGCTTCCTTCCTTTCTCAAGTTATTTTAGTATATATAAGCCCGAATAGATTATGAATAAAATGTTGGCACTTCACGTTTAGGCACAATTTCTTGAGAGATACGAGGGGAAATTCAGACAACTAGAAGAAAAAAGTTAAAGGTAAACATTATAAAATGTAGAACAAATATAAAAAAAAATCATCTTCGGTTAAGTTCTTTTTTAAAAAATAACTCAAGACGTCTAATTTTCATTTCAATCTTGCTTTGTTAGAATTATCCTTTTATTTTTATAGAATACATTTATTTTTATAAAATATTGCTACCTATGTGGTTTTTCTGCTCAACCCCTAAATAAGAACATCGATACATTTGTAGATGCAATCATTTTATAGTTTTCGAATGTGCAAGAATGTGTAGATATTCAACTAATTGTAAATGTAAGTAGCTGTTTATAACAATAAGAACATAAGAACAACAATGGGAAATATTATTTAAAACGGCGTAACCAGAGAAGATCAGGCGGGTTCTCTTTATACATTATTAACAAAGACGGAATCGGAACACTTATAAAAAAGGCGAAATACAAAACCTTTGAAATCTATATATCAATTAAATTATTTTAGTTATTTCTTTCTTCAAAATTCTCGAACATTGGTAGACCTTGCTCCAACTTCGTTGGTGTAAAATTCCCAGGAACGACGGAGTTTAATTCTCGGAAAGTAAGGATCTGTCCGGGTTTTCGCATACATAGAGTGGCGTACATTTAAATCGTCGTAGTAATTAAAAGTTCGTTGAGAATCTGCAGTACAATTTGTTTACAGTGTTTTACAGACGACTTTTAGTGTGTTGCTCAACGTTAATTGTTACTGTTAGTTGTTAATTGTTTAACAATAATTTTTAGGACATCATAATCCTGCGAAATAAGAAGAAGGAAGATTTAGAAGATTTTTTTCATTTCTTTTGTGGGACACTCCCGGCTTTCTATTTAGAGTTGCTTATTTGGTACAAAGTAGTAACAAGTTACCAAGTAGACAATAAAAAAGCACACGGAAGGTGTTAAAGTCTAATTTTATGTGGAATTGGAATTAGGTTTTATTTCTTCGACTTTTTACATAAAGTAGTTTATGCAATACTTCGTTAGTCATCACTATAAATGATTATCGAGTAGCTGCTTCCGAGTTTCACGATCAGGCTGCGTCCTCTTCCCATTTTACTTTTTACCAAAAGAACTACATTTTTGAGCATACCTAATTGAATTTTATAACTAAAAAGTTATCTGTTATTGTTCGTTATTTTACATAATAAGTAAATTACGTTCCTCAGCCATATTTCTATCATTCAGATTTTGAGGCATTTTTAGTAATTGAGTTTTGTGAACCGGCTCATTTCCTTAATCATTTCCGTATCAAAAGAGTCCAGCATTCAGAAGGACGAAAAAATCACTTTTGTGCCATGCGCGTTCTAGAAAGGATCAGCTGTTCCCTCGACTACCCTTATAAGTATGAGAGAAACCCTTTGGCTCCGTCAGAATCATTTCAACTTCCGCGCGACGCGATTTACTGCGAATTGTTGATACCGTGCGATAAAACTTGCGCTCAATTTATTATTTCCCATTTCAACTCTTATAATCAAAATTATTTCATTTTTAATTATCCATTAAATACTTTAAATTAAAAAGGAAAGTCCTTTTTTATTACGTTGTGAACGTTTTTTAAAGAAAGCCTTTTTCTAACTTTCGATCAGTTTGGCTGCTTTTTCGGTTTATGAAGTGAACGTCAAGACAGACTTAGATAGATAGACAAGATTAATGATGTTAGGAGCAAGCCTGGTACTGGCGGAAACCACGCGAAACGTTCCACGTTGAATAGAGATGTGAATGTTAACGGTGTAAACAAAACACTTGATATGCATTGCATAGGGGAGCTGCTCAGAAAAGCGTTACTATTGACAACCGTCCTTAAGATTCACGCGAGGGTGATAAGACAAGGTAAGGTTTAAGGGTGAACGTACGTAATTTCGACTTGACATTGTTTTTCTTTTATTTTTTTTCCTTCCAAGCAAACGATTTAAGAATACGAGACTCGAGGACAAAAGTAGTTCCTTTAAATTAAATATACTCTCTAATGTGTACCTTATAAAATATTATAAAATTGTTTTTAAAAATAACTTTTTTATTTTAAAACGTATATTTTATTTGTATTTACTAAACATACCTAATAGAAAAGGCCATAGTTGAAAAAACTATCAATTCCGTTTTGTGACAGTTTTTCAAATGTTGACATTTTAATTAAATGAAGTTGCAAACTGTTTGTTTTTTAACTTTGTTAATTGTATTTATAACTTTTTAATTTGATTGCACCCTTTTTTCATTACGTTTAATTGGTATGTACACGTGACAGTAGTATAAGCATTAAAAATATTCCATAAACATCCGATATGTACTACCTACAGTTTAAATTCATTAAAATTTTCTTAAAAAAGTTTTTCATAATAATGCAAAATTATTGCAGAAATTAATATAATGGGTGCCTCTGAGTAAGATTTCAATGTGACGTTTTTCGAATCCATGGCTCTTTCTAGCCAGAAGGCGTCAAAATTGGCAAAATTAATCATTTTTATTTTATTTCAAATTTTATTGGAAAAAATCTTTTCTTTTAAGCATGTTCGAATCTACACGGAGAAAACAATCATGAAAATATTGCTAGAATTCTAGCAAACATGACTAAAAAATCTGTCAATTATATGGACGACCAGACGCTCAAGGAGATTTTACTAGAAATGTCTAGTCAATCTACGTTCGGTGTTGAGACTGAATTCTAGTAAAATTGACTTGATTAGAAAACATTTTTTACAGTTGTTATCACTAATTTTACTAAACTATTCTCATTCTAGTATTTATTTTTTCTTTACGACACGATAAAATAATCGAGAGGTAGAGAAAAAAGTCTAGACTTATTTAGCTTGATTGTTCTAATACTAATTATTAGAAAGAATGAAAAATTGTTTTATACCACCAAGTACATTTTATGAGAATTGTAGTATTATTTACTAAAAAAAATTTGCTTGGCTCATCAAGTAATAAAATCATGATTATTTATCTCCGTGTATATTGGGAATCAACTTTTCAACCAACAAAATGAAAAGAGAATTGACAATAAAAGCCAAGACCAAATAGGTCAACTTTGACGCCCCCCCATCGGAAAAACTAGCTATCGAAACGAAAACAGTCCCACTGAAATCATTTTCAGGAAAATCCTCAACTAGGTACTCATCTGAGACCCCTGCGTTCCTACGAAAAATTTTATACTCGTGATTTTTCTTCTTTCAAAAATTTTCACTTTCATTTTCGATGTTTCTTATAAAAATTTAGAGGAAGAACTCTTAATATAGGTAAGGAATGCATTAAAAAATTATTATACAAAATGCTGTATCAATTAGGAATGGACCCTAAGACCTACCACCATGACATGATCGAATTTTCGCTCGTTTTAATTTCTAGATAAGTAATTTTTTAAACAGATACATAATAGTATATATGGTTTTGTTGGAGGCATTAGACTCCTACCTACAATTAATCAATTTATTAAAAATAAAAACTACACATTCATTTTAATTTTGGTTTAATTATATACTTTAGTCTTTGTAATTGAAGATGACATTAACCATCAAAACACGTCATTAATTCAGAATTTAATTAAAAAATAGGTATTTTGGGTGTGTGCTTTCTCTTTATGATATACTTATTACTTTCACAGCATCCCATCCGTTAAATTTTGCTGTGACGGACAGATGAAATGAAATTAGGTAGGTATCAACCCATTTTTGACCAAAAGCGTGAAATTGCGTGACACAAGAAAAAGTCTGACTGCTTTGGTCGTTTCTCTGGAGTGTTTTTTATATTTATTTAACGGCTTTCCCAGTTGACTCGAGTAGGCATATTAGGTTTATTTCAAACAATTTTTAATAAACAGCTTAATATTATAGGAGCATAAAAAATAAGGAGTAAAATAAGAAATTAATAAATTTAGTTATTATAATATCTATATGTCAATACTACTTAATATATGATGCATTTATGTGCAGATAGAAAAATATGTATCTTATATATTAATAACGAAAGCGATTTTACACAGTTAAGCTGCTTACATGGATATCTAATCGAGGATTTCGAAGATTTTGAGGTCTACAGAAAGGGTTTGTATGTCGTAGATCTGCTTATTCAGAGTTTCATCATATTTTGGTGGTGTATACAGTGCCTTTTTGGAGTTTTGGTTTAAAAAAGTTCGTGATGGTCCAAAACAACCGACTAAAAAATATCAAAAGACAGAATACACTTTGAGAAAATAAACTTCAAAGAAAATTTGTCTTAAAAAGAAGTGACGCGTATCCCACACGTTTAACTTTTTATTAATATCAATCTCAGAGGTTTTCATTTGTCTTCACACTACCTATCAAATATGAAAGGAAGTTAGCAAAATAGGCTGGAATTCCCAAAAAAGATTCCATTCAATTGATATAAAATTTCTACTACACATTTTTTAGTACGTACAATATGATAATACTTTAAAGGATTTTTGGTAACTTATAACGAATTGGACGATAATTTCTTGTTTTTTAATTGTATCGTGCGGGCTTAATCGTATTTTATTAAAGAATCCAATCCTTCACATAGTAGTTTTGCGATCCGAACCAAAAAGGTACTTGACAAATAATCTAGAAGAACATATTCGTCTATACAATTTTATGATTCAATAAACGTTTGTGTAAAAAAATCAAAACGAACGAAGAGAGGAATGTAAAACACATGTTTCTTCTTTATATAGTCCTTATACAAAATTAATTTTTCATTATTTTGCTGTTTTCATACTTTTCGGTATACACTAAATGATAACTCTTTAAAGTTAAAGGTTAGTCATTTACAATACTTGTTGGAACCATTTACTATTTATTGATTAGAGTTCAAAATATGACTTCCCCACAGCAGGTGGTTTCGATAAACTCCCGACTAAGAATTTAATTTTGTTTCTTTTCGAATGATTGATTATCTTGCTACCTAACTTATATACACTAGTCTACTTGACTCGAAACATGAGTACTGTTATAAGAATCTTTCTCTTCCTTAAAGTTTTACTACTATAGCTATTATCACTTACACTTAAAGGGTGGTCCAACAGTGTGTTCAAGTTGATTAGCAAAAGAATAATAAAAAGCTGTATTTCTGAATATACAGGATATTACATAAGTCTTATACATGGAAGTACAACATTTACTAAACCTTTATTAATTTATTGACAAGATTTACTCAATATTTTCAATGTGTTTCAGTTTGACAGGACAAAATAAATTAAGGAACAAAATTTAATAGAATTAAATTTATTATAATAGAATAAGGTTTTTGACATATTATCACAGAATTATTAGGTACCTACTAAAAATGAAATTGTTAGTGCAGTTTAAATTTGCATTTATACGCTTATTTATTTAGGAATTTTGAATTTTTAATCGCATCTTGTTTTTGTTTGACGAAACTTAATAACTATGTTATTTAATATATGGAATGAGTTGTGGTGTTCAAAATTTACTATTTTGTAAAGCTACCCACTTATAATTCAAATTAAAATTTGACCAAAATGTGGTTATCACTAGTTTTACCTATTTTGTTATTAACACACGACAATGAAACGTACCCACACGGAGAGAACAATATTGTTAGTCATGTTTGCTAGAATTTTAGCAAACATGACTAAAAAATCTGTCAATTGTATGGACGACCAGGCGCTTAAGGAGATTAAGTCAATCTACGTTTAGTGTTGAGACTGAATTCTAGTAAAATTGACTTGATTAGAAAACATTTTTTACAGTTCTTATAATTAATTTTACTAAACTATTCTCATTCTAGTATTTTTTTTCTTTACGACACGATAAAATAATCGAGAGGTAGAGAAAAAAGTCTAGACTTATTTAGCTTGATTATTCTAATACTAATTATTAGAACTAATGAAAAATTGTTTTATACCACCAAGTAGGTACATTTTATGAGAATTCTAGTATTATTCACTAGAAAAATTTTGCTTGACTCATCAAGTAATAAAATTATGATTATTTTTCTCCGTGCATACTTTATGTAATCTGCTTTTAAAAATCATTCTCAAAAAATGCAAATAGGTTTATATTAAACAAGTTTTATTTCTAATTTTCTTCTTTTTGAAATTTGTCTTACAATTAGATACATAAAAATTTCGTGTCACAATGTTTGTGTTCGATAAACTTCGGAATTATTCAAACAATTTTTATAAAAACTGGTAAACTGTTGTAATTTGGTTTAAATTAAAAGATAGGATGGTTTTTATCTCGATTATGGAATTATTTGTAAGTTCCATAAAGTTCTAACAGATGGCCTTGTAAGTTAATTTAACGACACAACACTTCGTTATTGATTTTTGCTACACCTGTTCCACGTTTACGATATAATTAACTGTTTAAATTGTTATTAAAAGTTAAAAGACTCACAGAAACTCGTAGCCGGGGCAGCTAGTTGTACATAGGTTGCTATCTGTATGAAAACGGTTTGAAAATTGTACCTACATATAATGTGACAAATGACAGAGATATTTTATAAAATTTACAATCAGAATCTTCAGTTTTATCGAAATCTGCCTGCACATTCTAATAATCGCCTATTATTCATTTTGATAACTACCTAAATATTTGGTTAGAATTGATATAAATCAAAGATTTTAGTATTTATTGCCAATAATTCCTAACACAAATATACAAATAAAGATTTAATTGAAACATCCTGTAAGTACTTGTTTGCTCTGTTTCGCCCTAAAACGCCAATAATATTTATTGATCTGACATTCAAATTGCGATTAACATAAATCATTTGGTCGACTGCTTATGACGGCTCGTAATATGAGCAAAGACAGTTACTAACCGTTGTTTACCGCTATATAACAATTAATACGGTACGAAACGTTTCGTATCGCTTTCCATCGCCGTCAGTAAGTTCTATGTAACGCACGCGATGCATAATGGCATTATTGTTGTTGTTAATATTATTGAAGTGCGCGCGCGTTAAACGTGCATTCGTGTTCGCTTCGATTGTGTAGCAATTTCGATTACGGGACGCGCTTAAATTTACAACGGGGTGGTTGTGAAGAAGGGGCTTGCAGGAAGAAGGGAGGCTAATGTGGAGTGAGGCTAGGAAATTGTTCGTTTCGAAATCGTCCCGTCCCGTTTACACCACCGTGACTTCGAATGCAAATCAGTTTCGAACTTGTCCAATCTTTCCAGGATTAATGTGGAAAGTCAAAATGTTCGAAACCACGATCAGATAACGGTGCCGAAATGATAAATTGTTCAACTCTTAAAACCCATTGTAATGGGACTTGGTTGTGCACTGTTTCGTTTAATGTTATTTGGAGGATAAAAGAAGAAGAAATATTACTTTCGTAATGCTTATTTGGTTTCATTTTATTGTAGATAGTGTCTACAACTACATCCACATAAACCATAAACGTAATCAACTACATATTAATATATTATAACAGTCTTCTTATTCCAATGGTCAGTTTTACGCCATCGAGTGTTCTTAATTAGGAGATCAATATACCTGCATTGATATGTTCAGTTTAATCTTTTTTAATCCAAAAAAGGTTTTAGTTCAAGTAGATTTTGATTATTACTAATGTTTTTGAAAGACCGATACACTAACCTGAAATTCGTGATTTTCAGGCTTTCTCTGAATTTGCATAACATGAATTGAACTGCCATAACATACTTAGGTTTCGATGGTCAGTGATATTTTTAGGTAAGAGAGACTATTTTGAAATTTATGAACCTGAGATTATTTGAATTTGTACCATATTATTTGGTTTAAGTTTGAAGGTCTTAGCTTAAACAGAAAATCCATATACTTTTTTATGAGCAGTAATAATACTTCTACATTTGAAAGGTCTAACTAGAAGTATCTTAAAAGATTTTGATAATCTGTGATCCCTTTATATTTTCCTGAATTTGTATTATTTTCCCATAATCCAAATTTTAAGGTTCTAGCTCAACTTAGAAGAACCTCATGGACCTTGATGATCAATGATACTTGTGACATACAGGCAGACTTACTTTATTCGTTATTTTGAGACTTTTTCTGAATTTGTACCAGATAATCTCCCTCTAGTCTACATTTTCAGATTCAAACTTAACTGGAAATTTTCCAAAGATTTTGTAAATCAATGGTATTTTTGATAAATAGAAAGACAGTCCAATTTTAATTTCCTCAATTTGTACTATCTGTAAGTTTGGTTTCTATTAGTTCATCTCATAGATTTTTGACATACAGATTGACTAATTGTAAATCAATTATTTTCTTTTATTATTATTATTTATTCTTTTTGTTTAAATCTGAAGGTTGTAGCTCAACTGAAAATGTCTTATAGGTTATGATACTTTTGATCGGCAGACAGACAATCTAATTTTAAACTGTGACTCGTGACTGCCCAAATTTCTATGATAAGGTACAAATTTAATGATACTCGTCAATTAGAAGCTTCCTACAGATGATAATTTATAATACCATCAAGTAACAACAAAAAGATTTGAAATTGATTACTTTCGGATTTTCAATTTGCATCACCTGATCTTCCTTTAAAGTGGCCCATAAATTTTGCTAATCAGTGATACATATAATGAATACATAGCATCTGGATTTTTATTATAAGGTCTTCTTGTAGTCCAAATTCGAAGGTTCTAACTCAACCAGAGGCGCCCAAAGTGATTCTAATGATAATGGCGGATAGACAGACTTAAAGTTAAAAAATTTCAGACTTTTTCTTTTTCTTTGCCTCATGCGCACTTCCTTTACTTTAAAGCTGGAAATGTAATATAAATTTTGCTAATCAATGGCACTTTTGATGGACAGACAGTTTGACAAATATAAATTCAAATCACTTCGGTGCAACTTGAATATTTCCAGTTCAACTAAAAGCTTCCATCAGATTTCAATAGTCAGTAACGTTCATGTCGAATAGACGGATTAATTTGTAAGCTACGATTATTAAAAGTTTTCTGAATATGCATCATATGACGTTACTTTAGCCAAAATCTGAATATTTTAACTAAACTAGAAGTGTCTTAGTCTTAGTCGTCAGTCGAAATTCGAAAGTTGTAGGTCAACTACGGGTACCCTATAAATTTTGACGATCAGTGACAATTTTGGCAAACAAATATATGGAACGACGAATGATCCTAACAATGATGTTTAATTGGGAAAAACAGAATATGTCAAAGTTTCTGCAACATTGTATAGGGTTTCAAATTTTCTCTCACATCGGTGTTGTTTTAAACTTATAACAACTGTCTAAAATTGTACTAAGGGCTTTCCTATTTTAAGGAAGACCAATTGCACTCAATTTTTCCAGGATGGTCGAAGCGTCTACTTTGCAATCCAACCCAAATAACTTGTTAGTGACAAAAATCAAAATTTAGGTCAGTAATTTCATATTGCACTGATTATCATTTTAAAGTACTACAACTACAATTAGTAAAATTATGCAAAATAAGCGATCCTCTAATTTGTTCTTTCGTTGTTAATAAAATTGGTATAATTATGCACCCTGACTTTAAATTTACATTAAAGTGCTGACAAAATTATCCCTTTGTAAAGTTGACAATACTTTTCATCCATTTTAACTCTTCTTAAGTTCATTGTTACTCTCGTTAAGATACAAAAGTTTCTTGTCGTTAGGTTTCAAGACGAAGTTAAAAATTTTACGATTATACATTTTATTACGGATACTTTACGTAATTTCTGAGTTAAAAACTTTGTCGAAAGCTCGTTTTCACGGGGGAATTTTTCCACCACTTTCCACTCAAAGTGGATTGGAGATGACGAAACTTTCTAGCGTTTGTTGATTCCACGAGAAAGTTCCGAGATGCAACTGTTTATAGAGTAGTAATCGTCAATGGTATCTTTGTTTACAGGTTGAAATAAACGTTAACTTCGAAGAAGCAGGGCCACACTCGGAATTGCGGTTGGGAAAGCTAATAAAAAAGGATGTGTGTAGTTATAGAAGGCTGATGCGAATACTTCCTAGGACATGAAATTAGTTGAAGTACGTAGAAAAATGAAGGCGAAAGAATTCAAGAATTTCAGATTATTAACTTCGACAAAGTGTATAAAAAATACGGAGTAGAACAATTAACTGGAACGCTTTTCCAAGAAAATCCATTTTCAGAATTGTTTACTGATTAGGAAACATCCATTCATTTTTTACCCTATAATCAGTTTTGAATTAAAAGGGGAAATGAAGTTATTAATATAATTCTTTGAAATTTTAAGTTGACGTGAGATTTTGAATGACACCTCTCTCGAAATTTGATTTTACTGGACACTTCTCTTCCATCTTAAAAACTTTTCCTTAAAAAATTGATGAAATCACACATTTAGGTATTGCAATTTTATGTAGTTGTCGTCGGTGTCTTACAAAAAATAGTTGCATGGAAAAAGATGTTTAAGTACGTGCATATATGATGTTTCAAAATTTACTTTTTTTGCGTCGATTTCGAGATTTCCTTGGGTCGAATGATAAATCTTCTTCAAAATGCTGTTTGGAACATTATTGTAAGTTTCTGTAATTTTCCTAACTGTTAAAGCTGCTAAAAGATCTTCTATGGGAATTTTTAAGTGTGGATACAAAAAAATATAAGGCAGTTGGAAAACCGTTGACATCCACCAAATAGCTAGGAATAGGTCATGAGGAAGTTGACGCTTTATATTGGTGGTGCTGAAATTGCGATGACCACTTCTTTCATGCCTTTTAAGCAGTTCCACACAGAATATAGCGTTGCTGGTTATTGTATCATCACATTTTTATCGGTGTTAGCCGCTGTTTACTAACCAGCTCAAACAAACGTTGCTATTCTCTTCATGAACTGATGAAAACGCTTTGTGACATCAGTAGGTATGACCTTTTCACAAACAGTTTTTACGGAAATCCGTCTTTATCTTAGAAAAACTATTTACAACAGGCTTGTTGAGTTTCAAGAAGGAACTAGAAATAAGCAAATGGTGATCAAATATATGAAAGCTGAGTCATTTCCTCATTTAGCAATAAATTCTTGAGTCCTGAGAGTTCCAAAGTAATGGTGCTTCACAATAAAGTCACTGATATTTCTTTTGTATTTGGTACAAATTTCATTGCATTCAATTGCTTCTTTTTGGGGTTGAATCGTCTGCTAAGTTCAATGTAGGTATTATTTATATTAACGAGATTTAGAACGGCTTGTATCGGTTTACCTCCTTATCGGGACAAGTTTACTTTTTCTTATTAGGAAATCTCAAGAACATTATATTCAGGATGATCTAACCTTTTAGCTGTATACAAAATTTATTGAAAAGATTTAAAATTATGTGAAGATGAAGAAGAAAGAAGACAGTTACAAGAGACTCTTAAATCCAATAATACATGTTATACAGTAAAAATTGAACTGTATACAATAATCCAGTTGGATTAATAAAATTTGTTGAGAGATCTGGAAAGGTGTTGGAAAATGTTTCTACTTTTTCTTTATTAGAAATTTTCGAAACTCACGTAACACTATCAAAAGAGCACCAACCATTGTTATTTCAGGATAGCCATTTGTCGCACATGGCTTTGAAGAATGTTCGAATCTGTATTTTAGAGAAATCGGCATCTTTCCTCCAGAACTGTTTCTGTAAATTATTGTATCCAGTGGTGGCTCGTTGTCGAATACGAAGGGGGTTCACAAAATGAAGAACATGTAATCATCAAAAAGAATTTCACAATGAGGCATATGATTTTACCAAAAAAGTAAACCAATTTTTAAAATATTCATTGTTTAGATAGCCCAGTAACATTTCAGCTTGGTTATATCTGTGATAATCATTTCCTACAGAGTCTATAATACATTCCAGGCATCCTTTAAATGTTCTGCGTTTTCGTAAACATTTTTTACTGTTCGAGTGTTAGGGCCCCCGCGCACTAGCGGCCAAGTCGCGCGGCCAAGTCGCGACGGCCAAATGATTACATAGTATTCAAATGTACACCGCGCATTTAGCGGCCAATAATACCGACGACCAAAAAGTCGCGACGACCAATGGAATCCGTGGCGGCGCGCAGGCGGCCAAACCGCGGCGCGACCAACTATTTACATTACATTCAATGGATGAACGCGCACTGGTCGTTGATCAGACAGCGACCAATATAGTTGTCCTGTAGAAACGTCGTCAGTTTTGTTTTATCACGTCTAATAAACAGATGCTTGTTTTTGAATTTTTAATACTGTAGATTGTAGAAAAATGGAAAGTCAAAAAAGTAATGTACCAAAAAACAAGAATGTTGACAGTAAACAACTAATTAACGAAATAGAGAAGAGACCATTCTTATGGGATTCTTCCTGTGATGTATACTTTTCGTCATGCACCTTCAGTTCTTGATAGAAAAGGTTGAACATGCCTTTTTCATGACGAAACGCCAACATTGGATGCACCCAAAACTTTTTTTTTTAATTTCTTTTGCGCCTTCTAATAATGAGGTACCACAAAGCCAATGCTTCTTCGGTGTTCATTTGACAACTTCACTGACTACCTATTTTATATTTTGTGTGCTAGGCGGTTGGTCGCCTTGAATTTTCGTGACACGAACTGGTCGCCGCGACTTGGCCGCGCGACATGGCCGCTAGTGCGCGGGGGCCCTTATAGTTCCACCTGGTCGGCCGCGGCGGCCGAAAGCAGACTTAAACCCAAGAACTGGTTTGGGGTTTTTTTTACCCGGCGGGGCCGGGGCCGCAAAAGGCGTAAACAACCAATTGCTTTTCGTTAAAAACTTTGCAAATTCTAAAAAAAACGCTGTTTTTGGGTTCCCAAAAAGTGTTTATTTTTTTCCTTTCCAAAATTTCCCAAAAAACGGTCCTCCCGGAATTTTTTTCCCCCTTTTTTTTCTTTTTTTAAAAAAACCAACCAGGAAAAAGTCCCGGGGTTTTTTCCCTCGCAAAATTTTTGTTTCAGGGGACCCCCCCAACCCCTTTTGAACCGGGAAAAAAGTTTTTTAAAATGTTAATTTCGGCCCAAGCCAAAAAACCAAAGACAACAATTTAAATATTTTTTATGGGTTACGGGTTCGTGTTTTGTATGTAATTATGAACTATGAGGATAATGGTAAAAAAGGTAGTACCTATATTATACGATAATTATCAATTATATTATAAATATTAAAAGGATAAAATTATAAGGTGTAGGTAGTTCAATTTTTAAGGGGGTTCACTGAACAAATGCACCCACATTAAAACCGCCATTGCTTGTATCAAAACAATTTAGAATTCTTCCATTTAAATCTTAAATCCATAAAGTTACCTTGGTAATACAAGAGTTAAATTTTAATTTTGATTTATTTAATCAAGGATCCTCATTATTTATTTAATCTAGTTCTTTTGTTATTGACATAGAGGAATGGCATGAAGAGAGGCTATTTTTGACTTGTCATTAAAATTAAAATTATGATAACCTTGTTTGGTCTCTACTACTTATCTAGATACTGAAATTAGTAGGAAAAAAGTAATTCTTTTTAATCAAACTTTTATTACAGTAAATAGGTATTTCTTTTTTGTTTAAATAACGAGCGTTCGCAAAGAACTAACATCAGAATCTTTAAATTTTCTAAATATGTAAGACAAAAGTTGAGCCAAATAAAAATACATGAACCAAAGGTGTAGATCTTTTTTCAACCCTTTTGTATCTATTTTACTGTAAGTAAATTAAATTAAATGCACTAAAATCAGATACACAAGTCGCTCTAACGAGAAAAGATTAAAAATAAATATGTTAAGTCAATGGATGCTTTCTTACTCCTTTCTGTTAACATTTATGGAGTTTATAAACATTTTAATAAACTACAACTTAAGCTACGAGTAGAAATATATTTTTAAATAAATTTGTATTCGTTATCTGGGGGCACGGGAGTGCCCCCGCCAAGACGAGCCAAGCGGAGCGCAAGGGCACTACCTACCTTTTCTCGAAACGTTTCGTCGTTTTTTTAAACTCTCATAACTTTGGTTTGGATGATGCTAAATAGTTAAAAATTTGAAGATATAATGACACCAGTACATTTATTAAACATACAAAGTTTAAATGTCGTAGCTATTATACTTTAGATATTATTAATGTCTAAAAACCCCCGATTTCGTCACTGATTCACTCACTGATCATCAAAATTCTTAAGGTACTTCCTGAAGTCCTAGAACGTTGAAATTTGGGATGTAAGCTAATATTACTACAAAGACAACAAAAAAAATAAAAAACCAAACCTAACCTAACCTATCCCCTCGGAACAGGAAGTGAAAGTTTGTATGAGACTTGCATTACATTTGCACTGACTACATAATCATGCAGTAATAACTATTGAAAAGCTGGATATATGAAAAAAATAATAAAATACTTATAACAAATAAAAAAATATGAACGTCATATGTTTTTGAAAACCATCCCCTAACTCTTAAAAATGGGGTGAAAGTTTAAACACGGTACACTAGATGGCGCTGGCTGTATTTTGAAATACGCTATCGACATTTTTCTACTGGGAATGATGAACGATTGTTAGGAAATATTTGCATTTCATATTCGTAATTTCGTAGTCGTATCGTATCGTCGTAATAATTCTATAATTCGTTCGTATTATTTGTTACTTTAGTTACTGGTCCAAATTACTCAAAAAAGTCCATTAAGCAACTTACAAAAATAAATGAAATCCCACCAAAAATATTTTCATGTAAAAATGTTGCCAAGACGAGTCTACATAGCTTACCCTGTGAAAAAGTTATCAGATCTCGTATAAAACCAATCTCTAAAGACTACACGCTCTAAACCTACAAGCTCTACACTATACCTTAATCAAAATCTATGAAAAAGTGGTCAGATCTCATGTAGAGCCAATATTCTTGATCTATGCGCCCTTACTTTACCAAGACTAACTTCACATACTCTACATTTTATTCAAAACGTGTGACTTGGCCGTTTTATTTCATACACGATGAACGAATGCCTATGAAATCTTCGTAACGGTAGCAAAACGGCCAAGCATTACGTTTTGACTAAAATGTAGAGTATGTAAAGTTAGACTTGGTAAAGTAAGGGCGCATAGATCGAGAATCTTGGCTCTACATGAGATCTGACCACTTTTTCATATATAATAAAAAAAAAAAAAAACAATAAAATGTTTCAACAAATTTATTAAGAAAAATTCTCTCTTACTGAGTACTGAGTACTGAGTACTTCTTATTACTCTCTTTGATAATGACAGATTTGTCGAAACAATTGTAAGAGAATTTTTCTTAATAAATTTGTTGAAACATTTTATTGTTTTTTTATTATATATAAAATATGTTTCATCAAAAATACACCACCAATAGCTTATTAATTACTTTTTCATAGATTTTGATTAAGGTGTAGTGTAGAGCTTGTAGGTTTAGAGCGTGTAGTCTTTAGAGCTTGGTTTTATACGAGATCTGACAACTTTTTCACAGGGTAAGCTATGTAGACTCGTCTTGGCAACATTTTTACATGAAAATTTTTTGGTGGGATCAGATTTCTTTGCAAGATACCTACCGTGATACTTACTTCAAAGTTATTTGCCGTACACTTACCTACTTTAATTTAAAAAGGCATTCAAGGAATAAATATTCTAGAACGAAACAGATTGTGAGTTAATTAAATATTTTACATTCCGCCAAGGTTCTTTTAAAATTCTTGCAAGTTAAAATGAAATATTTATTCAGTATATTATATCCTTAAACGTTTCCACGGAGTAGATATTTACATTTTTGTAATTTTTTGTAAACTTTCCTTACAAATGAAGGAACTTTCATACAAAATTTCATGTTATAATGTTTTCTCATCTTTTCCATTAGAAGTGCCTTATACAGCATGATGAAAAAGTTTTGAATAAAATTCATAATTTCCATAGTGATCGAATTTTGAAAAAACGCCGAGACAGGTTGATTTTGATGTCAAGTTGGGTATGTTTTATGACTCAGTTGTATACAGGATGGCCCTAAAAAGTTAGACGGCCAATATTTTTTTTCTCTTATGGAACACCCTGCAGACGTACGAAACAAATTTAAATAATAAACAAAATTTAACGTAAATATTCAAATTGTATCCCACCTACAAATTGGCACTGACCCGAGCGAGTGCAAACATTTTGTACACTACATCCAATGACTTCTGGGCTAATTCTTTCCATATCAGCATGAATTCTCGGTTGTAAGTCTACTAAATTGTTTGGTCGATTGAATTTTATCTTAGATTTTAAATAACCATATTGAAAAAAATCTGCGGACTTAAGTGGGGAGAATGCGGGGGCCACTAAGATACACCTCTTAACCCTATACATCTTTTAGGAAATGTATCATCAAGATGTTTCCAAACCTATACGATAAAGTGATGTGGAGCTCCATTGTGGCGAAATCAAATATTTTCATGTACCTATACCATGTACCCTTGTTGTCTGCAGCATTAGAGGACATAACTGCTAGATTTACAGAAGAAGAGGAATCCAAATTTAGCGTCGATTCAAGATAAATGTATGATTAAGAATTATAGGACGGCCATTTTTAGAAACTTACTTTTTTTAAGAAAACCTCAGTCCTACTAGATATATACATTTTTTTGCGTTTGAGAGAAAATTTGAACATTTACGTTAAATTTTGTTAATTATTTGTATTTGTTTAGTACGTGTACAGGGTGTTCCATAAAAAAAAAAAAGTACTGGCCGTCTACCTTTTCTGAGATCTTGTATACAACTATGAAAATTATGAATTTTATTCAAAACTTTATCATTACGCTGTAGATTAATATAATTGGTAGGGGAGAGTACGATTTCAGGTCGCCACGATTTGACAACTTTTTAGGTTAAATAAGCCTAAATAAAACGAAAATTAAGAATAAAATTTTTCGATTTGTCGCTTCGTTTTCTTGATATCGAAGATCAAAGGTCGGGCAAGAGTTCCGTTTCCGGGGGCACACTTATATAACCTACAGGCCTAAAGAAATGACTTATGGTCTTATAAAGGTAGATCGAGGTCGCTGAACATGTTGGTGGTGATATCAAATCGATATCTCGATTAATTATCGAACTATTAAGGTGCATGCACCACCAAGAGTGTACACTTAGTTATGGTATGAAGTGGTCGCTATGATTTAAATGTTTAAAGTGCTATGCACAACCGAAAAGCGCTATGCACCACCAAGAAGGTTGCTTAGATTACGGTATGAAGTGGTCGCTATGATTAAAATAGTTAAAGTGCTATGCACAACCGAAAAGTACTATGCACCACCAAGAGGGTTTTTGCTTAGGTTACGGTATGAAATGGTCGCTATAATTAAAACGTTTGAAATGCTATGCTCAACCGAAATGTGCTAGGCACCACCAAGAGGGTTTTGCTTAGGTTAAACAGAACTGTTTTCAATTAAATGATTTTTTTTCACATTTTTGGTTCAATATCTCGAAATATATAGTACCTGGAATTTTTTAACCATTTTTGTCGCATTTTTTCACGGCCAATTACGGAATAAAACACATTTGTTACATAAAAATTTTCACTGTGATTTTTCGACTTTTGAACTTCGATATCTCGAAAACCAAGCGAGATATTGAAAATTTTTATTCTTAATTTTCGGTTTATTTTGGCTAAATTAGCCTACAAAAGTTGTCAAATCGTGACACCCCAGAAACCGTACTCATATATAAAGTTATGAAAGATATCTAGACAAAAGTGGTTTTATAGGGGTCCTTTCTTCTTCCTGAAATACTTATAGAGACCTAAAAACAAATAATTCAGTTTTATTTTACACTAGACAAATATAGCCGATTTGTGTAAATTATTATCTTGTGTCTCCTAATAATTCTCGTTAGGAACTAATCTATTTTGAATAACGTACCTATATGAACAGGTTTACTGGAAAGTATTAAATTAGCCTTATTACAACTACCTATAACCCTGAATTAGCACCAGGCTAACGATAATACCCATAATGGGCGACATAAAACTGGCTAAGTTACACATATTCATATTTACACCCCTTTTGATGGAAAATGGCAATATTAATAAGAAGCTCTATATCTACTTACATTATAGGTACATTGTATCCAATGAGTCTTAGTAGTTGGTTAACCTAAAAACCGCAAATATAAAATAATTATTATTTACTAGTAAAAAAGACGAGACGAAAAATTTTCCTATATTAACAAAAATTCAATAACATTTAATAAAATTAATGGTACTATCCAACCATAGTTAAGGATCACTGAAAATGGCAAGGAACAAGCAACAAATAGAGTAAGTGAGAACGGTCACGCGCTTCACTACCCTAACCCTTTTCTATTCGCTTCTCAATCTGCACCATCCACACCGCCAGTATAGGTACGTCACGCATCTTTTACTGTCCATCTCCTTAGTAAAATAATAAATAATCTTTTTGCTACAAATTATCATAAAGATTTTTTAACTCCCAATGCCTAATGCTTGAGTTAATTTTGCGGTTCATTGGAATTCAAATTATAGAAGTTCAAATTGCTTTAAAAATATATAAAAGCTTAAAAACGCAGCAAAAAAGTTGTATTAAGATTTTTTTTATGAAGCAACAATTTACAATAACCTTTAGCAACAGTTTCTCATAATTTCAGCAATTTGGCACTAATTAAATTTCAGTCATCTAGACCATAAATAAGTCATTTATATTTGTTATTTCATTACTTTCTCCGTTAAAGAACAACTAATTAGGGAGGTATTTTATGTATTTATAAACTCGAGATATTTAAAAGTACCATTCAGCTTCTTTTAAAAGTATTCTAAAGAAATATTGAATAGTTTAGAGGCGTTTATTTGTGGTAAACGTCGTTAGCACTAATTGTGACAGGTTTTTATGAATTATGACGACTTTTAAATGCAGAGCAAAGTTTTAAAAGTTGCCAGCTACCTCGAGGGGGCCAACTTTTACAGAAACTCATCGCTTTTCTCAAAAACTTACTCCCTGCGGGCTTCGCTCTTACTAACTGCCTGATAGTTTCGAGTTACTTTTTCGAAACTTCCATCCAAGTTACTTTCTATCACAGCACGAAATTTTAAAATTGATCATACATTCTGCTCACTGTCAAATAATGCAATTTTTAGTTACAATTTACTTTTTTCAAATAATGTTGCAGTTCTTAATAAATCACTAAATTTTGGTATATACTTAAGTGCAAGCCCTCTAATTTAATTTCAGTATAGTAACTAATTCTAAGATTGTACAGTAAATCAAAATATTGAACAGAACCTACATAAGAGACTGTTAATAATGTACCTAATCAATTTTTTATATTAAACAATGTAATTAACTTTTAAGTGACTAACACAACTTGATTTTGATTTAATACTATATATTGTAGTTGCTGAGGAAGCTATAAATAAATAGCGAAACGTTTAACGAAATTTTAAATATTTTTTGTCCAATTCCCTATTATCACAATTGTAGAGATTTTTCATAGTTATTTAATGTAAGTCGGTGGAAATGTTTTTGAATTTAATACTAAGTCATGTTTATAAAAATAAACAACAATCAAATAAAACACAGAATATACAAAAAGAAGTAGATGGTTAGCTATTGCACACTGAAAGGTTTCATCTCTTTTTTAGGGTTCCGCACCTCAAAAGGAAAAAGCGGAATCCTTATAGGATCACTTCGTTGTCCGTCCGTCCGTCCGTCCGTCAAGACCCTTTTTCTCAGGAACGCGTGGAAGTATCAAGCTAAAGTTTATACCAAATACTCAGGTCTATTGTCCCTTGGAGCTGTGAGAAAATCAAACTTCCAAGCCAACGCAATCAAAAGATACAGCCGTATATGCCGCAAATTTTCGAATCAAAACCTACAGGGTACTTCACGTGAACTCAGAATCTTGAAATTTGATACGAAGCAACGTCTTATAGCACAGATAAAGGAAAAATTGCGAAAACCGTAAATTTTTAGTTACATCATATAATAAAAATATTTTTAATAATTTTAATGTTACTACCCCTTTCCTCATGAACGCGTAGAGGTATTCAATTGAAATTCATATGATATACTCAGGCTTATAATACCTTTAAGCTATAACAAAATCAAACTTCTATGTCAATGCAATCAAAAGAAACAGCAATTTAAGCTGCATATTTTCAAACTCGCGACTACTCGCAAGAGAATCAAAACCTAAAGGGTACTTCCAGTCGATTTAGAATCTTGAAATTTGGCATGAAGCAATGTTTTATAGCACATATAAAGGAAAAATTCCGAAAACCTTAAATTTTTAGTTACATCACATATATACAGGTTTGTACGGAACCCTCGGTGCGCGAGTTCGACCCGCACTTGGCCGGTATTTTTATTTATACATCGTAATACTGACTAGAAAGAAAAAGAAATCTTGAGGTAAATCTGGGTGGAGATCCACTTTAGATATCTACATCAGTAACATCCCACTATATACCTCACCAGAAATTCACCCTTGCACAACAGAAAGAAAATGAAACGAAATGGGTTGCTTTTGTTTTTCATTTTAAAACTAAATTGTTTTAGTTTGCACTCCTGTTCCAAAATGCTTCAACCCATCATTTGTTGTTGTTGGTGTTGGTAGGGTGGTACATTTAAACTCCTTTCTGATTGCTTTTTAAAATACATAAGGCATTAATTTTTGTCATGATTATTTGCAAAACCTTATCTATTTCTAAATTACTATTAAAACTACTCTTTCTTCCTCGTTGTTCCTCTTACAGTTTTTACAAAACCAATTAATTATATTTGATTATACTTCTCTTCCTTTATATGACAACACTTTTTGATGTTAAATAAGGAATATAAAGATTTTTGAAAGAGTGCAGAAAAAAATAAAAAGGAATGACTGGAAAAGAGAAAAATTGAAAAAAAAGATCTATACCTACGTAGAAATTGAGGAGGGGGAGAATCGATGGAGACAAAAAATGAGAAAATATTTGAAGAGTGGAGAAATAATATAACAAGTTGGTGCAAAATTAATGAAATTATAGTAAAAATAATAAAATCAATATACGAGAAAAACTGCATATAATGAAGACAGGAAGTACCAACATATCTACAAAGGAATAGAAAAGGTGAAAAATATGATAACGATAGTCAAATTTTGGACTGGAAACGAATGGAGAACAAAAAGGTTTTGGATGAAGGATAGGGATAACCTGTGCAGATTATGCGAAGAACACAAGGAATTAGAATACGTGCTGACAGTTTGTTAGACATTAAGAACAGAAAAAGAATATCTTGGGGAAAGACTCGATCGGATGAGGAAATTCGTTGAAAAGAAATAAATATTTATAATATAAAAAAATCAGTATTTTAATAATCAGTAATAAGCAATTAAATAAAATAATTATTGTGATCAGTATTTTTTTCGGGATCTTCAGTCATAGGAGATTACAATTTCAAGCCGGCCCTCATAAACACGTTGGTTGTATTGATTTTTTCTTATGAAATAAAATACTTGAAAAATAACTTTCACTAAATTTTAATTCAATTCAATAAAAATTTAGTGAAAGTTATGAAAATCAATATGATAAACTTTCATATAAACGTTGGTTGTAGAAGTACACACAGTGGTGTGAGTTCATTAATATTTGTCAAGGTTATTTTCCTTGAGAATTGTTTATAGACTATGTGAAAAAATTCAGATACAAATAATTAAATACCTAATCATTTCATTATATATTATTTCATTGTGTTCCACTATGTTATTTGACATGTTTTGTGAACTTATTGCATTAAAATTTTATTACCGGCAGTAAAATTGGACTTACCTATCGTAAATACCTTCCTTATTATCTTCCGTGATATGGCTACATCGAACCATAAAATGATTTGGTTTTTCCTTGCATCATGCAGGTATTGTTAAGTGCGTTTACGAATGGTTTGGGGTAGGGACCTGGAGAAGGACATTTTCTATGATTAATTCTCGACAACATTTCGATAAGAACTCGGTAAAACGAGAATTTCATAGTAATTTTAGTTAGTGAGTGTTAACTTTTTTTATGTATATAAACTAGGATTAATAAACGTATTATTTACTACGCATCTTATCTTAATCAAACATACGCTGATCCTTCATCCTTCGCTATTTAACGAACAAATGTAGTACAGCAGCACACCGTCGGTAAATATATAATATTTTTTCGTCAAGCGAGTTAAGCGCCGTAACACATTTTTACTACTGTATGCCATCCTCTGGGCATTCATCAAGGAGTATATAATAAATAAAGAAAAGTTTTTAATATTTTTCGTTTACTTTACATTTCAATCATCTTTTTTGAAGTGAAACTTCTAATGCGACTTCCAAGGTTGCGTTAAATGTTTAACGCTACCATGGAGGGGGAATAGAAAGAGACAAAGCGAGAATGAATGCGTGGCAGAGAGCGAGAGTGAATGCCTGGCACTCAAACGCATGCGCGTAGTATACCTGTTACAGGCCAGTGCGAGCGTTAGCAACGAGTAGCGTCCAATATTCCAACGCAAGAGGGAGAGAGAAAAAAAGATACACAAAGGTAGAAAGTAGGAGAGAGAAAGAGAGTGAGTCGGTAGATCAGCACATACGCGTGGTATTCTTGCTATGCAGCGAAGTAAACAGTGAAATTAGCTGAAATGATAATTAAAAGATGCGATCAATTGTGAATTGTAAGCAATGTTAATAAAGTTTGTCTTAAAGAAACAATATGAGTTCACTAAAAATCAATTTGTATCCCTTCCTATTTTCATTTCCATATTACGAATTTTCACTTCTTCTGCGCGGAGGGACTCCACGCACTATATATTGTTACGAGTACTTGCCAATTAAGTTGGTGTGAGCATAATTAATGAACATCTTCCCTGATTACATAAGGAATATTCTCGGCTTTCCTGACACATCTAGAAAACACCAGCAAAGATCAATGGGAAAACAATTGAATTACTAGACGGCTGTAGAATACCCTAGAAAAAGGCTGAGAAGACTATAAAAGCGGACGAGACACTCACACCGAGTTAGTTAGTTGACAGTTTACAGTAACAGCTGATGCAAAGCGATCGATAGGCGATACAGGCGAACCATAGAGGCGATAGTGTTCATAGAGAGCGATAAATAGTGTCTACCGGAACGGCGATTAAAAAGTGACTTTTAGTGAAATAAATTGTGCGGACTTGTTCATAACTGTAGTGTAGTCAAATTAATTTTAGTAATTAAATAAACTCGTTGTTTTGTTTTGTTAATTGTGTTTTCTGTGACCGAACACGTCACATTTGGTGTCAGGAGTGGGATAGTAAGGGAATTGAAGATTCCCGAAGAAAGTTAGTGCGACAGATCGTAGCAGAGATCCGAAGTGAAGAAGAATTTTGAAGCCTTATGCCAGTAACAAGAAAACAATCAGCGATAATGGAAAAACAAATAAAGGCTTTAATGGAAATGATGAAGGCAATGAAGGCAGGCCAGGAAGAAATGAAGAATAAAATGGAAGCTGGACAAGAAAGAATGGAAGCTGGACAGGAAGAAATGAAATTAGCACAAGAAGAAATGAAGGAAGAAATTAAAGCAAGCAAAGAAGAAATTAAGGCAGTTCAAGAGAAATTGGTCGAAGATATAAGGACAATAAAAATTGAGCAAGAAGGATTAAAAGAAGAGTTACAGGAAGTACGACAAGAATTGGAGATACGACAAGAAAAGCTAAGAGATGAGTTGAAAGAAGAAGTACAAAAGGAAGTAGAGAAGATGAGACAGAAGTTCGAGAACACAAAACCGGCAAGTGAAGTAAAGTCCGAAGACACTGCTAAGACGATTAGAATTAAACCACCGACTTTCGACGGAAAAGTTTGCTGGTCTGTATACAAACGACAGTTCGAGGCAGCGGCAGAAGCAAACAACTGGAACGATTTTGAGAAAGCAACGGCGCTGGTCATAGCCCTGCGAGGAGAAGCATTGGATGTCCTTCAAGGTATTCCAGAGCGCCAACAACGAGACTTCTCTGCGCTGCTAGAGCGACTTGAAATGAGATATGGCGACAAACATTTACAACAAGTGTACCAAACCCAACTAAAGTGTCGCAATCAGAGGACATCAGAAAATCTACAGGAGTTCGAGGCCGATGTGGAACGTCTAGTTAGATTGGCCTATCCTACCGCTCCGCAGGACTTCGCAGACCAACTAGCAGTCCAAACATTCGTCGATGGTGTAAGGGACACCGACTTACAACAAGTTCTCCGTTTGGCCCGCCATAAGACTGCGAGTGACGCACTGGCGCACGCCTTAGAATTCGAAGCTGCTAAACAAGCTTCCAAGGGCCACGTGCGTGTACGCCAAACAGCTGTTGAAGACGACGAATACAAAAATGAAGTCACAAGGCTGATTAAAGAATGCGTCGAAACTGTCAAGAAGACAACCATCAACGACAAGAGAGAATCGGCCAAATGTTGGGAATGCGGGAAGGTCGGTCACTTTTCCCGAGACTGTGACAAAAACAAAGGAAGACCAAGGTGCTGGAAATGTGGAAAGCGCGGACATTTACAGCTAGACTGCCCTAAACGCCACGAATGCGTCGAAACTGTGAAAAGAACTACAATCGATGATAGAAGAGAATCGGCCAGATGTTGGCAATGTGGGAAGGTCGGTCATTTTTCCCGAGACTGTGGACAAAACAAAGGAAGACCAAGGTGCTGGGAAAGTGGAAAGCAGGGACATTTAGAGCGAAACTATCCGGCCGAGGAATGCCGTGCGGATCAACAGCGGTTACAAGTATACGACTTCAGCATCGAGCATCGTGCTGGAAAACAACATGGTAACGCTGATGCCCTCTCGCGAAGACCATGCTCGAAGAACTGCAAACATTGCATGGCCGCCGAAAAGAAGGAACCAGTCAACTTGGCAAGGATCTGTCAGACGATGGTGGAACCTGAAGAACACTGGCAGAACGAAGACCTGGCGAAAGACCAAGATAACGACGAAGACATTAAACCGATACTGCGGTGGAAAAAGGCAGGAACAGCACGACCTACCTGGGCAGATGTTAGTAGTACGAGTACCATCACGAAGAGCTATTGGGCCTTATGGGATTCACTCATCGTCGAGAATGGGGTACTAAAAAGAGTGTGGGAAAGCCCTGACGGAACTAAAATTCGACATCAAGTAGTTCTCCCGAAGAACAGAGTCAACGAGGTGCTGACAGAAGTCCATGGAGGTGTTGGTGGAGGACACTTCGGAGTAACAAAGACGTTGGAGAAGGTGCGAGAGCGATTCTATTGGCTAAAGTGTAGAAGAGACGTCGAAAATTGGTGTAAGAAGTGCCCAACGTGTGCGTCAGCCAAGGGACCTCAGACTCGAAGCCGAGGGCGAATGAAACAGTACAATGTTGGTGCCCCATTTGAGAGAATAGCTCTGGACGTAGCAGGACCATTCCCAACAACAGCTGCTGGCAATAAGTACATCTTGGTAGTGATGGACTATTTTAGCAAATGGCCCGAAGTGTACGCAATCCCAAATCAAGAAGCTACTACGGTCGCTGGAATGTTGGTCAACCAATGGATCAGTCGATATGGAGTTCCGATGGAGATCCACTCTGACCAGGGACGGAACTTTGAATCCGCAGTATTCCGGGAAGTCTGTGAGCTGCTAGGAGTACAGAAAACTAGGACCACTCCATTACATCCACAATCTGACGGAATGGTCGAACGGTTTAACGCGACGCTAGAAACCAATTTGAAAATGGTTGTTAACGATCATCAGACAGACTGGGACCAGCATATACCTTTGTTCTTGTTGGCCTATCGAAGTGCGGTTCACGAGACCACCGGCAGAACACCAGCCAGCATTTTATTTGGAAGAGAGCTGAAGTTACCGATGGACATCCGGTTTGGACACCCAGAAGATCGGCGACCTTCAGCTACCGACTACGCACAGCAGCTAGAGGAACGACTCGATACCATCCATAGAGCCGTTCGTAACAAAATCCAAGTAGGGAGTGACCGCATGAAGACCAGGTACGACCGGAGAGCCAACAGCACAGGATTCAGAGAAGGGGACCAGGTGTGGCTCTACAATCCTGTCCGTAGGAAAGGACGCTCACCGAAGCTACAGCGAGCCTGGGAAGGACCTTACACCGTGGTCAGAAGACTGAATGACGTGGTCTACCGTATTCAGAGAGGACCAAAGGCCAAGATGAAAGTTGTACACTTGGACCGCTTGGCGCCTTACAAAGGTCAAGACATTGATCGGGACGATCAATTCTAAGAAGGGGGCAGTGTTACGAATACTTGCCAATTAAGTTGGTGTGAGCATAATTAATGAACATCTTCCCTGATTACATAAGGAATATTCTCGGCTTTCCTGATACATCTAGAAAACACCAGCAAAGATGAATGGGAAAACAATTGAATTACTAGACGGCTGTAGAATACCCTAGAAAAAGGCTGAGAAGACTATAAAAGCGGACGAGACACTCACACCGAGTTAGTTAGTTGACAGTTTACAGTAACAGCTGATGCAAAGCGATCGATAGGCGATACAGGCGAACCATAGAGGCGATAGTGTTCATAGAGAGCGATAAATAGTGTCTACCGGAACGGCGATTAAAAAGTGACTTTTAGTGAAATAAATTGTGCGGACTTGTTCATAACTGTAGTGTAGTCAAATTAATTTTAGTAATTAAATAAACTCGTTGTTTTGTTTTGTTAATTGTGTTTTCTGTGACCGAACACGTCACAATATATTTTTCTTAATTCTGGCTCTTTGTATCCACTTCTAGATAATTCACCTAGTTAAGATGCAGGTTAAAAGTAAAATAAGCATATCAAGAATCGTGCTCTAAGGGTTTTCTGCTGAAAAAAAAATTAAGCGGAAGCTTTGTACGAAGTTCGTTACAGGAGACCGGAGTTGCACTTGACCCCTTTTTTTTAGCAAGAAATTTTTCAAAATTGAAACTGCTTACTGAATGAAGATTTACCGACGATAATAATGAAAGATCCCTTTGTTCGTTGATGTTAATCCTGTTTTTCTTCAGAACCGCTATCCATTAGAAATTCATAAACAAAACCCCATTAACGGCATGCTCTTCTACCATTTCCACATTTATCCTACTGTCTCCTACACATGCTGCTGTACTAAATGGATTTACCTCCATGTTACCGTGTTACGACTATCTGGAGTGCACACGTTTTTTGTCAACATAATGCTGAAATCACTCACCTACATATATTCTCAACATCCTGGCTAATGGCTCTCTTCCTACGAGTACACACGAAAGTTTCCTATTTGTTATAATTGTCGGAACTTCTAATTCGGGCTGTTTTGGTGGGCGTAGGTATGAAATAAATTGTGCTTGAAATAATAACGACCGTATGGAAAAGTGATATATGAGGGTTCACTTAACTAATTCTCACCATATTTGTTAGTGGACTTTCCTTAAAACATTATTTATGTATTAGAGAGAAATGGGGATGATATTACCGGTAAAACAGCGGTTAAGTGCTGGTGAATGGGATACGAAGGCAAATCTTTCCATCTAAACATTATGCGAGTACCCACTATATCCGCAAACAAACCGGCAGCAAATTAAATTTTAAATGACTTAAAAAAAAGTTCATGTTTAATGCATGTATAAAATAAGAGTAGCCTTCCTGTTAATTGGCTGAAATTTAGAAAATAAACACAAAATAAAAAAATTCAGCATTTAATGACATTTAAAAATATTTTTCGCTCAGCTTTGTCTCGTTCAAAAATTACACAATGATCTACATTAACATTAGAAGAAAGATTGTTTAATATCATGCATGATAGTATTCCTACATAATTTAGTTTACTTGGTGGTTTAGGAAAAGTGAAAGAAATTTTTATCTTTAAATCTGTAGTCTTTACAACCCCTAGTTATTTTCACCATCGTAAAGTTAAATCTCTTTACGCAACTGAAGGGATTTTCATTAGTTATCAACCACTACACTTACCATTCTTGCTCCTTTTATATTTCTTTATGGTTCCAGGAAAGGTTTTTTTTATATTTTCTTTTGATGAGTTGCCAAGGGAATGTAGCGTCCGGCACCTTCACCACATTTTATTAATCATTAATTTCGTTAACTACTATTACTTAATGTCATTCTCATACAAATTCAGCATTTATTTAATTGACTAGAGAGTATTTGTTATTGTTTTGGAAACACACAGCTTTGGTCCTGTATTTTCACTAAATTTAATAAAGTTATTGATTTGTCAATTTTGTGTCTCTAAGCAGCCTGGACAAAGGAAAATATCCACAGCATGTAGGTATGCGAATTTCTGACAAGAAATTGTGATTGAAAGAAAAGCTATTTCTGAAAAATAGAAAGAGAGAAAATTGTAAAAAGGGTGTTTTTTTAATCGGCCGTCAAAATTTGACGCATGAATCCCGGGACTCGTAAGCAGTAAGCCTAAATCGTCCCTGTGTACACAAGGTGGCCCAAAGATGCTGGCTTATTTTATGGAAAACTAATGGTAGGAAAATTTCGAAAAAATCATGTGAAGTAGTTACGACACCTAATCTACATTTTTAAAATATTTTTATACAGGAAGTTAATATCAACTCCCTTATTTCAAACGAAATAGTTTATATTTTATTGCACCGTTGATTTTATTTATTTGTTTAAAGGCAAATTTTATAATATGTACCCGAAAACGAAGCCATTTCGGAAATAAACGATCCGCATTTCGCTTTTGAAAAAAGCAATTCTGATTGATGAATTGTACAACCAACTAACAAAAATGAACGGAATTTCTACAATAACTAATTATTCGATTGTCTTTGACCTCATTTAGTTATTTTTGTAAATGTTTATACATAGTATTGAGAAAGGGCTTTTAAAAGTAAAGAACTTTACACTGCAATAACTTTCTTATTTTAAATGGAACACGTACTCTTTTACAGAATTAAATTTTAAATTAACCGATGTATTATGTTCCCTTGCGTGCAGTTATTTCCATAATTGATTCACAATTAAAGTTACTTTAAAAATGTAGATCAGGGTAACTTACTACTAGGGTCTTTCAATAGGAATGCTAGAACTTTTTTAAGTTAGAAGGGCCATATTGTTAAAAAACAATTACCACTGTTTTTGAAGTTAAACTTCTTTGAGCTCGATGAGAGTAAAATCTCAAGGCCATGAAACGACACGTTTTGCAACATGCGCATATCGGTGTTACAGTCAGCTGTTAGTGACCGGCATCTCATAGCAGTTATATTACAGTAAATATTTATGTGTTTTCATTTTTAACACATAAATCCTGAAAATTCTCGTACTCTATCTTCTTTTCACCAAACATTACTTTTTCATTATAAAGGTATAGAGATCGCCAAAGAAGTTTCACTTCTTTCACGTGTACTGAGTTGCACATGATTTAATTTTGTTTTTGCAAATTGTATATTGTAAATGTGTGTAAATGAATGTAAATTGCATTAGAACATGGAAAATTGTCATAGAATGTGTGCACTGTGCAAATTATAAAATTTTATTATCAAATAAATAGTTTCGTTCGAGAAACATTCTGTGCAAGTGATTTTTATCCGCGTCAACCCGCTCTGCTGAGTCAACCGTTCGACGTTTGGTGATTGAAGATTCAATAGGTTCTCTAAATAATCAACTCTGTCACCAAAATGCAAAATTTACTGAAAACATTGCTGCTATTCGTGAAAACGAACATGAAAACCCGAAAATGTCCATTCCTCCTCGTTCTCAAGAACTTGGCCTTTTTGCTACTTAAACAATTTTGCCTCGAGACTTGAATTTACTACAGACAAAATCATGTGTTCTTCAATTGGTCTCTGGAGCCATTAGAAATATGTAAAGTTATCGGAAATTGATCTTACCGAATACATGGCACCAGCCAAAACCGCCGTAGATATTTGAACGTCGTTGTTTTGCATACATAATGCCATAATATTTTCTTTTATTAAAAATAAAAAAGAAGTAGGTAAGTGGTTATCTCCCTCACAACGTGTTTAATTTTCATTTAAAGACCGAGCGTTCTTATTAACAGACCCCACTCATCGTTACCCCAAATATGAGCTGAATTTTAGTCGTGTATTTGATACTTTTCAGCTGAAAATTTTCCTGGCATTAGCTTTCCATAAAAGTCTAACAGACCGCTGACTTTAGGTCACCCTGTATATAAAGTTAATAATCATGCAGCCGTAATGAGATAAACATGAGTATGAAATTCGTTTTGGTTTATTAACTGCTCTGCTGTGTATTCTGTTAACCATTGGCGATTTTATTAAATCGGATTTGGTTGTCAGTAGGTGTATAGTGCAGGCATAATTTAATGCTGGCTTTATTCATTTAATTAAACCGAACTCTCTGTTGATGGTAGTGAAGAGATTGTCGATGTTGTAGGTATACAATAGAATTAATGCGAAAACCCTGTGCCCATGCCGTGTTGTTAAGTCCGAAAGTCGTATTGACCGAAGCCATCAAGCGCTCGGTAACATTTGGCAGTCTACTATAAATGCCCTTCTGTTCCATTTAATTTATTTGTACTACAGTTTTCACGTTTCCGTAGAACAATATCCGAATACAAATTTATCCGGCTAGTTTTCCACTTACGATAAATCCGTTTGACTTCGATTCCGATATTTCAATTTTTGATCACATCACATAGTTCCGTAATGAAATCGGTTACTTATTGTATTTATGTAAAAAGCAAAAATGATTTCATTATTTACCCACCTATTTGTAAGATGTAATGCAGTGCTTTGACCTTCCATAATAAAGCAAGCTTGTGGTCTCAATATTTAATATTTTTCAATGGAAAGTTTCGATAAACTTACCAAACCATTTTAAAACATTTATTTACAGAAGAAAGTCTTGCATCGAATTTTACTTTGAAAAGCACCTTCCTGTTTCTACGATTCACGTACCTAGGTGTTACAACAATTTCTTATAACTCACTCATTTCACTTAATGTTTCGTTTTAATAACTTTGTGTTAAAAAAAATAAATAGATAATACACAATTTAAAACTATAAGTTGTTTCCTAAATAAATAACAGATGGTTTTGTTCTAAATAGTTTTTTTTTTCAAGAATCGAGGAGAAAATTACATTAATTTTTATTTTTTAATTGCTGTCTATATTTTAGGGTTTTGTGAAAGGCAAAAGAGTTGTAGACGTTGCGAGTTTATCCCTTAAAATTGTTGTTTCGTACACTTTGGGAATGATGAATAATTAGTACGTACTGAGAGATGTAAAAAAATGGCCCATATCGTTTATTTCGGTAATGCATAAGCAAGTTGGGATACATTTTTATTTTCACCATGATTTATATATTAAGTGGGAGATCTCGTTACTACCGTCATTCAAGGCTATGTTGCTGTCGTTATTTTCTCATAATTTATGTTTCCAAGCCTTACAATATTCTCTGTATAGAACCAAACCCTAAAACAAGAATTATGGTCTCCTCTAACGACTGTCTTAAAAAATGCTTTCGGTATTATTACATGCCTAAAGAAGAAGCAAATCGTTTATCTTTCTTTTTCGGGCGAGTTTATATACACGATACGTTTCACTTTACCTAAAATAAAGAGATATGACTCGGTCACGATAGACGGCTCCCTTTTTCACTTTCCGGCGTTCCCTCACTTACGAAAAATTTAGGTCGTATTCAAATTTCTTTCACAGAAGATTGAAAGTATGTACCTATGCCCGTTTATATTCATTTGCATACATTAAATACATACAGGGTTGTTAAACTTAAATTACCTTAAACTTATATAGTTTGAGATTTATAATGTTGTCGTGAACCTTTTATTTTATTTCTCCTAACTAGAACTGTATTGTACTGTTCGTTCAGAAAAAAAGAAGACTAAAACTTTTGGGTGTTTCATTTCCACTCATATTAGTGGACAGGCTGTTCTTTCGGCCTACACTCTAATGTAGTCAGAGTAGGGCGGAAGACCTTCTTCAGCCCCCTCTAGGAATAGTGGGAGTAGGTGGGTGGTGGCTGGGGAAAGAAAGATGAAAAATACGAAAGGAAGACAGAAGAGAATTGAAAGACTATCTGTGGAATAATTACTGCCCCTGAATTTGCCTAAATGATCCAAGAAAACCACAGAAAAACATGGACTAAGATAGTCGGCCCGGGAATTGAACCGATGTTCTTCCGAACGCTAAGCAAAGATCTAGGCGACCAGACTATGTCGCTCGGTTATCCATTGTGAAAAAAAAACCTTTTAGGTGTTTCATTCCCAGAAATGTTAGTGAACGGGCTGCCCCTCCAGTCTACACTCTGGTGCAAAGTCGGAGAGTAGAACGAATGGCCCTCTTCAGTCTCCTTTAGGAATCGTGGGAATGGTTGGGTGGTGGTGGTGGAGAAATGAAAGATTATCCGTGGAATATTACTACCCCAGCATTTGCCTAAATGATCCAAGAAAACCACAGAAAAGCTTCGACCAGAAATCGAATTGGTAACCTCCCGAATGATAAGCAATGATTTAGACGACTAGACCATGCCGCTTGGTAATATATCAGAGAGAAAAATAAATAAACGATATAATTAAGTAAAAGTTTTGGGCACTGTGGTCCACCCCTGGTTGTACTGCTAATATAAAACGTTCCCCGCTTAACATAATAATTATGATTACGCATTTCTATGTCGACATTTATTATTTTTATGTTATGTAGGTAACAACGTACAATTTGCTTCAACTGTAGATTACATTTCTTTAACCATGTCTATCTGAAAATGTCTCCTACTTCTCTGAAAAATGTTCAGAAGTAACTGAACTCTGGAAATCTTTTGAACAAAGCGTAACACCCCTCAAAAACAGTAAATTTCATTTATTGACCTCCATTGCCTTATGACTTATATATGAAAAAGTCGATTAAGATATTTGTGCCGTTAGGGCATACCTATGCTTAATATTCTAAGTAAAATTTGGTTGTTCGCGAGATACTAAAATGCCTTTAGAACTTATACATTTCATAACTTCCCTTGAAGTGTAACTTAACAAAATTGTACTAACTTTTCAAAAGAACGAGAAGTCATAAGCATTCTGACCTCGCAGTAGGTATTTATATTGACTTGATTTGTAATGTAGCCCACATTTACACTTCTTCACCTTGTCGATTGCCTATAGGTATCTACCACGACTAAATTTCTTTTAAAACAGGCAGATTGAAGGAGTTATTTTTATTTTATGGTTTCCCTGACGGAGACTGAAAATAAAACTTGGTGGAGTGTTGTCTACTTTTTTATCGTATCTTAATTTCATAAATTTTTACTAAGCGACCATCAAGTAATGATAATACACAACATAATGTTTTCTGTCCACATATTATGTAGGTTTATATAGAGAGAAATGGTCCCATTTAGAATTTTTTACTTCCATGATGATGCCGACTTCAATTTCTTTGGTGAGAGAGCTGTTAACCGATTTCATTGTTCTTTTTATTACTATTTCATGCTCTAAAACTATTCGCGTAAACAAGATAGTTGAAAACAGCTCCAACACTTTTCTTCGCTGCAACAATTTTCCAAATTAACTCCCTCGAACAAAGTAAACAATGGGCGGCAGAAGTATGTACGAGCGTAGTAACGAACTTAAGCAATTATCTAATAAATATGGCACAAATAAATATCAAAGCTGACAGGAAGTCCTGCGGATGGGAAGGGGACCTGTTTAGGAAATTTATTACCGCGAAAGTTAGCAAGAGAGGGTCCTTTTCTTGCCTCCAGTATCTTCCCATACAGTACGTTTTACTAAGTTGATAACGGTAAGATGGGGGTGTTGTTTTGCCGTTAAATGGATGTTCTTGCTGTGCCCCAGGCCCCTAATGTATCTCCTGTCTTGATCGGTGTGTAATTACTCCTAATGGTTCGAGTTAATAACCAGCTGTAGTTGTTGTCGGTAATGAGCGTTTACCCAAGTCATTACTCCCAGAAGTAGTTATCCGGCGGTACATTTACGCCACCAACAAAAATTGATGATGCGTACATGGCCGACTGAAAATAACAAAACGTTGATTTAAAAGGAATAAAAAACATTTCTAAATAATTACTGGAGAGAGAATAATAAAATAAAAAAATTTGAACTTAAACAGAAATTGCATTCGTTTCTTACTGTTAAAGGTAGATATAGAATAAAATAAAGATTAGTACCAAAGAAAGAAAAATGGCTTGAGAAAGGAATAATTTAATAATTAATATAAAGCTTACAACTAACAAAGGTTTATTGTGAACCGTTTTTGACCAAGACCAATAAAAAGAAAATAATAATGAGATAGACAGATAAAATATAAAAATATAACCAATACATATATGAATTACGACGCCCCTAAGATCTGAATAAAATGATTTTTGTTAAAGTTTGTCAAGAAATGTCCAAAGGAGGGAACTTGTTTCAGCGGCACGTTTTGTTTTATTCAGCATAATACAAGTTAACTTATAGTTGAGTATGATCAGGCACCTTTCGCTTTTTAACACCCACTTATTCATAAAATATCAATTCAATCAACTGATCGCTTTATAATTATTTTATTGCTCACTGAATTGCTTTCTCGCTCTTCTATTTCGCCCTGATTGCCTGGCCACTAGAACTGAACTGGCGTTCGGAAAAACTAAAAAACTTTTTGGTGTTTTATACCCGTCAATGTTGGTGGGCGGGCTATCCCTCCGGCCTACACTATGGTGCAAGGTTGGAGGGGTAGTTCGGAAGGCCCTCTTCAGACTCCTTTAGGAATCGTGGGAATGGGTGGGTGGTGGTTTGGAGGAGAAAGATTATACGGACGAAATGAAGACAGAAGAGAATTGAAGATTATCTGTGGAATATTACTGCCCCAGAATTTGCCTAAATGATCCATGGAAACCACAGAAAAACTGGGTCCAAAGTAGCCGGCCGCGGAATCGAATCAGTGATCTCCGAACACTAAGCAATGATCTAGAGGAATAGACAATGCCGCTCCTTTTGACACTCGGAAAAACTGAAACTTTTGGATGTTTCATTCCCACCAATATTGGTGGGCGGGCTTTTCCCCCCCGACCTACACTCTTGTGCAAAGTCGGAGGGGTAGGGCGGAAGGCCCTCTTCAGCCTCCTTTAGGAATAATGGGAATGGGTGGGGACGCTTGGACCTTATAGCATATATTTATATGGCCTTGTAGCAATGTAATTTATAGGCCACTCATGATGCCCCTTCGTCCTGCAGGTCGTTTACTTAACCACATGTAACAGTATACTCCTAATGGAAATCGGTGCAGTTGTTGTCTCTAATGGTGACACTTTGAAATTAGCTGACCATTAAAACGCCTAATTAAAAGATGAAGTCAATCTTTTTAGGCCTACAGTGGATATCCGGGATTGTGCCACTCAATTGAAGTTTTTATTAAATATAACCAACGTAAGAAAAAGTTAAACAAGGAAGATAGACTTTGGCTGTAACTGAGGCTTTGGCTAAACTTCCTTCAGTAGCTATTAGAACTCGTAAGCCAATATTCACCACTTTAGTAGGAGGTCTATTAAAATAGCAGCGTTAATAATAATAGGAGAATTCTCATAGAAGAGTCTAATCACAGTGAGATAGTAAGTGAGTCACAAGGGGTTAGGGTGATGAATCGGCTGATCTCCAGGTTTCCTGAATTTTTTTGGGTTCCTCATCTAAATATACGGCAGGTTAATATTGTTTCGTCTTCAGGCTTCTGTGGTTGACGTGGTTTGTCGAATGGTTTCCGGGCTGGTTCCCACGTTGTTGATTTATTTGTTTTGAGGTTTCGAGAGTCATGTCGCTCTCTTCTTCAGAAGGTCTGAATTTGGAGATCATGTGCTTCTGTTGGAATTTATATCCCTGGTGGTCGCTGATCCGTGGTCCGTGAAGTTCCTAAGCTGTGATGTGGTTGGTGGTCCATGAAGCGTGACGCTTTGCTGCGGACGTAGGCTTTTTGTGATGAGTCCCTTCCAAATGGTTGGTATTTTCACTGCTTGATCCCGATTGTAGTTGTGTGGATGCTTTTGTATTCCTTTTCTTTCCCTATATAGTCTAGGCCAAAATCTTCCTTCTTTTGCTAGTGCCTTAGTTTCGTTCCACTGTATTTCGTATCCTGTGTTGGCAATATGTTCCACCCCTGTTGACTTTTCCCATCTCTGGTGTGTGAGATCGCCCTTTAATCTAATGTTGATATGTCGTTCTGTCTTTCCAATGTACACCTTGCCGCATGTGCAAGGAATGCTGTATATTCCTGGTCCTTGTAGCTTGTAGCTTCGGAAAAGCTGATCCAATTTTCTGGGAGCTCTTGAAGATAGTATTTATTCCTCTTTTGCTTAGGATTCGTTCTATTTGGCCAGTGCATCCTTTCACATAGGGCAGGAAGGCTGTCGCTAGATATTCTTTTTTCTCCTTGGGTTGCGGGCTTCTGTTGATTACGTTGATTACGTCAAAACAAATAAATCAACAACGTGAGAACGAGCCCGGAAACCGACAGGTTAGTATTGTTATCATCATTATCTATACAGTTTTGTTAAATCAGTGTAAATTGTTGTTATTTTATCTAACGATTTATGAGTGCTTAAATTAATTTAAATTAATTACCCTACTTAAATTTCCTAGCATCCTAAAAATGTTGTTTATTCATAGAGTTGTTTATTTTAAACTATCTTTTTTTATTTAAACACACACTTAATTATCGACTTGTATGTATATAAGTAGGACATGGTGGGGATGTTATCTACTATTTACACTCTCCCATCGCGGAACGGTCACCTTCTTCTCCA
The DNA here is from genome assembly GCA_029378335.1 of Agrilus mali. NCBI lineage: Eukaryota > Metazoa > Arthropoda > Insecta > Coleoptera > Buprestidae > Agrilus > Agrilus mali. Next base: position 10,174,017 of record CM055656.1, read on the forward strand.
CTTTAACCCCATTTTAACTTGCTTTTAACCATTATCATTAATTCTGCCATTTAAATACCTGATAAGTAAATCATTAAAAGTTGTAGGTAATATTTATTTTAGTATACGGAAGTATTAAATTCACTGTTGATTTTATTTTGTTTCCGGGTAGCTATAATGATTTAACGTCGAGTTACATAAAGGCAGCAACTGTTTTACTTCCTTTTATTTTTTAATTTCGACTTTGTTGCACTAATACTTTTCCGGGTTTTGCCAGAAGGGTGGCCAACACGCAACCGGGGCCGCGATAATTTTAGAGCATAATCCCGTCGCAGATAACGAACGTTGCCGTGAAAAATTATGACGAAAGCCATTATTAAACTTTTGTAGCGTACGGGCCCCATTTATTCAACACAAAGAGCACTTAAGAGCGCCACATATATCGCGTCAACTCCCTGCCGTATTACAATTCGCGACTAGAAAGTTGCCAGGTATATAATGCAAAATTAACTCGGTCGCATTTACCCTTCGAACAACTACCTACACATTACATTGTGACCAAGTTTCTAAGTTCGAAGTTAATTTCAAATCCTTTAAACAAATTTGTCGTGTGTACCACACCACCGCCGCCACATTTCTACCCACTATACATACATAGATACAATAGTTGTGGATTATTCGGTTCTATATTTCAATATGTGCTACACAACTTTAAAAAGACACATAATGTACCAACATATCTGAGCTCAAGTTGACTTTAACTGAAATTGTACTAAATAAACAGCAGATTTGCACTAATGCAAATTAATAGTCAGAAGAACCCACAAATATTAGTAGTAACTAGGGTACCAGGGTTATTCTTTTTCTGGTGTTAGTTTACTGTAACGAACTCCTCCTTTATTAAAACAGTACCAGGTGCTTATTAATACTATTTCCTAAAATACTGCAGATTAGTTATGGCGAACTCAATGGTGGTCGATATAAGTGTTCAGATAAAGGTCGCTGTACATAGGAGTTAAATGGACCTTTTGAACTCAACGTTACATAGATAACTTGTTAATATTCAAAGTTTCTGCTCTTTTTTGCCACCCACTTAATTTAAAATAAACTTTATGACCGGACGCCACTTAAATTCCCATTCTATGATAGATATCCTTTTGCACCCTCATCGGTTTTATTAATTTTTTCTAAAATATACCCCTATTAAATTCATTATGCTCCTTTACCATATTTCTTAATTCACTGTTTCATAATTTCAGAAAGTGTTTGTACCTACTCATTGTCCTTCGAATTGCTTCAACTTCACTTACCCTTTTCTATCCCAAGCAATTACAGAAATTCTACCTACTCCTATTGTTATCCCTACTGCCAGATAAACTTTACAACCCTGGCACAAAACAATTTTGAAAGACAAAAAAAATCAGTATCCAGGAAACCTTCCTTGGGTAGGTACTCACTTACTCAACTTATCAAACTTACCAAATCAACTTATCCTACTTATCAAACTAAACTTATCTTACTTATCCAATCAAACTACCATACCTACTCCAACGTCTTAACATTAATTATTTCATTAATCTTTTTTCAAAAGTATCCTTTATTTCAATTCCTAGTCTATGTTATTGTATATAGTTCAATAAATTTATTCCTGTTTATCATCTATTCTTATTTCCACATACCTAAACCTACACCAACTACCTATACCACCGTAAAAAGTAGTATGGGATTATTCGAGTAATTTCAAACAGGCTCAATTCCGAGACCGGCTGCCTTGGTCCATGTTTTTCTGTGGTTTCCTTGGATCGTTTAGGCACATCATGGAGGTTAGAGAGAAGGAGAACGATCGCTGTAGAACATAGTGTCCCAGAAATATGGACAAAATAGGTGAGGCGCTGCGATAGCTAAGTTGTCTCAATAAAAGCGGGCTGTTGTGCGCTAATTTGAAATGATCTAAATCTATCAACGTTTAATACAGCTACTACTTACTGACGGCAGCGCGGCTGGTGGCTGAAAAATGAATTATCAATTCTACAAATTTTCAGGGACAGGCGGGCTAATGCTTTAGCACATAGCGATCGTTCTCCTTCTCTCTAACCTCCATGGGCACATGCTGGGGCAGTAATATTTCACAGATAGTCTTTCAATTCTCTTCTATCTTCATTTCGTCAGTCTCATCATTATTCCCCCAAGCACCACCCACCCATTCCCACTATCCCACTAGCCTCCGACTTTGCACTATAGGCCGGAGAGACCAACCCCAAAAGCGTTTTTTTATTTTTCGAACGACATTTCCGTTTCAGTCACGAAGCTTTCAAGGCAAAGTAGAAGTACGTGCAATGAATTAACGACCATTATCACAGCAGTGATCATAATTATTTTGTTGAATGAATAAATTAGGGTTAAAAAGCGAAAAGTATCTGGTTGTGTCACAGTTCAAGGAATTCTTAACGTTAGTACCTAGTAAACACAATTGGGTGTAATTTTCTTTATGCAAATTATTTGAAGTACAGGTACTAAGACTTTCCACTTTATCATTCGTTATCAGACGAGCTATTGTTATCTTATTAGAAATGTGAAGGTGTAAAAATTTTAGTGTTGCTCAACTTCTAAAACTTCCCAGGCATCAGAGTTTAATGGGTCGCTATGAGATTACACTCATGCATATATACATTCAGTGAAGGAAGGCGCGATACTGAAAGTTACCGTACTCGTGCTCTTCGAAATTTGTTCTCAAGCGGGCTATAATAAATTCAGTTTTATAAAGTTATTGAAATAAAAGTTCGTGGCAGAGCAATAATAAGCGGCATGACAGAAATTTATTCTCGACAGTTCCTGCTTAAAATTCAGGACATAAGGATGTTCAAATTACGCTTTGATCACTATCTAGATTATACTTTGAGGAGTTCGAGACGGGAAAGAAGCAACGAGCATCTCTACAAAACTTTTACTTTATATATTTTATGTATCTATGTAGTCATATGTACACAGTACATGACTCAGAATGAGGAGTAGCTTATGTTTCTTGCAACCTCTGATCGTTTTATTTTGATCTCTTAGTAACTAAAACTTCATTCAAAAGATTTCTCAACTTTAGCATATTTAGTTCAGTATGATGACAGAATATAAACTGAAGCTAAGTTAAAAAGAACAACCATGATGTTGATATACCTACTTATGTCCCTAAATACCGTTTAATTAAAATGCTTCTTCATGAGCAATATTTTTTACGTACATAAAAGGATATAGCCAAAATTATGTCATTGTTAATATTTCAGAATGCCCAACATTTTTCCAACTATATTAAAGCTCATAGAAGCAAACTTTTTAAACCAATGCGTGAATGGAATCCATTTTATGAGATTCATAAATGGCTCATCGAATTTGCCAGTGGTAGGCTGTGGGTTTCTTCCCCAGGAAGTGCAGGTTGTCCACAATTACTTCAAGGTACTTCACTCAGTTTTGTATTCGATGTTCCCGCTCTTCAACCTGAAAAGAACATATTTTATCCCACCTTCACTTAAAATGTACCGACTCTTGCTCTTTGGAACAACGTCAAGTATTAACAAAAGGAGCACGGACGATAATGGTAACGCGCCCTATCACCTTATCAGTTCGTTTCCGGAAGCTCATCAACCTTTAAACTCCACATGAAGGGAGACAGGATACGCTCTGGAAGAAATCTGGGTTAACCTTACCCCAGATAGTAAATCTTGATTTAGTGGTATAAAAGAGTTGATTGTCCAATTGCCTGTTTAGGGTTGTATTTATTTTCTCCTTGAAATATGGTTAAAGACTTTTTCGAAACAATAGGCAAGCCCCCAATTGTTACATATTTTTAGTACGTTGTACACAAGAACCATTTTATTTCATTTCAGGATTGTTTTAAAATCTTTGTAACCAATGATGTCTTATTAGAGAAAAGTTTATGTAAAGCTTATCTTTCAAAAATCCAAATCAACAGATGACAAGTTCAAGTCAAAAAAAGTTTTCGAGGTTCCAACCTTTCCTATTGCAACTTTCAATTTTTTTTTAAAGAATGTTTTAAACGTTGGGGTAGTTAATGCCTTAACCCATTTTGCCGCATACATTTTTACGATTTAAATACATTACTATTAATATTAAATACTTAATTCGTTTGCCTTTTTTATATACGTAACCTATATCAAGCTTTTTGTATTTTAAAAGTTACATACTATTTTTTTTTTATTTACTACTGCTACTTTATTTACTTACTTTCAGTTAGGTAACTCGCTTTCATTGCCATAAGTGCCCCGTTGCTAAAAGGTATCTTCACCGCACAAATATTTAGCATAAGTGTAGTTAATTATTTCCGAAATACCAAACCATTACATAGCATCTGTGCATCTCTCATTCCGGAATATGGAGGGTTCTGTAGGGATATAAAGCATCCGGTTTCACTTAACCACATGTACACCCCAAGTGTTAATTTGTTAGAACCACTGCACGCATACAAACAAGAGTCGTGGAATCAGAAATCAAATAAGGGTTTGTGGGCAATGCAGAGAGGTGCTTTTGAGATACAGAATGTTGAACGAATACCTGATGTTGTGTGCATTTGCAAACAACACGCTCTTTCGCTTCAAATAATCGTCAGAAATCCCAACGCTCGGAGACCCGCAGTTCGACATTCCCTTAGCTCAACTTTCGCCATTCCCGACCCACCCCTTCCGCCTCTTGTCGCGATCCCGGGGATCTTTCGCGTGGGGAATTACTCGTAATGTTTGTACAGGCTCAGTTGCTTAAATTACGATCAAGTGCTACGAGAACGGTAACGATACAGACCGCATAGCTGTCGCGATAGCTTTCTCATTTCTTGCTTAAATTGAAAATATTCTCTCAAATGCTACAGAAAATTACTCCTCGGAGGGTCAGCGTTGCGAGGATAACTTCGCAATTTCGTACAAAGCTTCAGAAAAACGTTCAGCTGCAGTTCCACGACGACCGCAATTGCGCTGCAAATTAAATCCTTAAAAAACTCCGCATTCACACTCTAGGTAATAAGCTGTACAAATATTAACCAATAAACTACCATACAAAAAAATTTAATTTAATTAACAACATGCATTGTATCAACTTTAAAATTTCCTGATTTTGTGGTCTCAATGTAATTAATGTTCAAATACTAAAATCTTCGAAAACATTTCTAACCTTCGGTCCCAATACATACTGGAGGTTATAAGGAAATTTACAATTTACGCTATCCTCCATAGTCCAAATTATTCGAAGAAAGAAGGTTACCTTCAAAAAAATTTCAATATACACAAAGTTTCAAAGTAATAGTAGATACAGTCGAATTCAGCGACTTCCAAACTAGATTCAGATAAGGTGTATTCAATAGATTTTAAATCTTGGGAGCAGTAAATAACATCAATCAAATGCTTTTTACCAACTAAATTTTCGTAAAGCAATTACCTGATTTCATATTTCTCCTAAATTAGGTAAACAGTCGGACAAATACAGAAACTGAAAAAACTGTCTGAAGATTGTTTTCTTATGTAAGTGTAAGTAAAAACAAAAATGTTAAATATTTCAGTATACGTTTCTTTTTTAACCCTGATGATAGAAATCACAAAAAGAAAATTAAATTTTTAAATTTGCAATTTATTCGTAATTTAAAATCAAATAACAGTTCTAACAGAAATATTCTGTTGACAAAAAAAAGGAACAGCTTTAATAAAATGAAAAAGCAGTAGGTAACTGAATTTTAATGAAAAAAATGGTTGAATGGGTGTCTCAAATATTAAATTAACTTTTCATTTCTTTGGAAGAAGAAATGCAGAAAAAGTTAAGTGTCAGTTAATGCTAATGTAAAAATTAATTTAGGTAGAATGAGAAATTAAGTCCAAATTAACAAAGAAATAAGAACGAAATATGTAAATGTGGTACTTTTTATGAAAATATAAACGCATTGATTATACTCACAAACTGTTCTTCGAATAAGTAACAATAACAATAATTATTTAGGTAATTCATAAAAAAAATATTATATTGGTTACTGAACTAAAGATCTTGATACTAATTATTGTCCGTGTTTTTATATTGAGTTAACAGTACTATCTGATGTAATCAACCGAATATACAACCAAGCGTTAAGGTGTATAGTGGGTTGCTGAGATTTTTCTGGTCTAATAAAACAGGCCAGATTTTTTTTAGAACGTTCTTGATATTTGCTCAATATTTTTGCATGAGACTCTGTTAGTAGCTTGATTCATTTTCTAATTCAATAACTCAATCATAAAAAGAATTTAGATTGAAGACGATACTAATATGTAATAAATGTTATCTTATTTATAATGTAGTCCGATCAAATTAGACCAAAAAATAAGAGTAAAGCTACATAAATTCCCACCAAGCTGAAAATCAGTGAGATTGTTTAAAATAAGATTAAAAATTAAATTTGAAAGTTCCCCATCTTTCCCCTGTATGGAAAAAATTTTATTCAAGGTTAAAGGTCAAAAAAATGAGTTTTTCGCGATTTTCAGCAAAACGGTAAGTTTTTACCCCAGACAAAAATTGTAGATCATAAAATTATCTATAAAATATGTATCTCTAAAACAACCCAAAATAAGCTATGTGACTAATAAATCCCCAAGAACTAGAAAATATTTAGTGCGAATAGAAAAAAGATTGTAGAGGAAAATGTTTCCCCAGAAGAATTCCCCTGAAAAATATTTCCCCATAAAATACCCCAAAGGAAAAAAAATTCCTATTTTTTGGGGAAAATCCCCTAATCTGGCAACGCTTAGACTAACAGTATTTCATTTATTATAAATTATTAATAAATATTTTATAGATAATTTTATGATCTACAATTTTTGTCGGAGGTATTTTTATGATAAAACTTACCGTTTTGCTGAAAATCGCGAAAAACTCATTTTTTGACCTTTGACCTTGAATAAATTTTTTTTTCCATACAGGGAAAAGATGGGGAACTTTAAACATTTATTTTTAATCATATTTTAAACGATCTTAGTGATTTTCAGCTTGGTGGGAATTTATGTAGCTTCGAATGTCCGGAATTGACCGGACTAATGTGTTTCTTTTGAGTTTGTACTTGTGGCGGTCACTGTTACTTATATATAATATAATATAATATAATTAGGTATATGCCAATATTAATTTTCTAGTCGCTGATGTACCCGTATAATGTCAACATACTATCAACACAAATTGCTTGCCTGTCGTAGGTACCTAGGTACATTAGAAGTAACAAACACTCTGACAGAACGTCGTATGCTCACTTACTTGCCCTTTGATGTTATGGTTCGCCTCAGGCATGAGCAACTCCATGCTTCTTTGATCACGGCGTTTTCGTAGAACAGTAATTATTCAATAACCTCTTTGTATTTCAACACCGTCACCTCCATCCAGACAACGGCAATGGGGAGAAATTATAAAGCATTGTTACACTTTCTAAAAACTCTTTTGAACGAAATATGTTTCAGCAAACATCGATTTTGATATCAAAAGCAACCGAAGAAACTGTTTCGGACTCTATGAATATTGACATTAACTCAATTATTAAAGCAAATGACCACTAAAGTGTAACCCTTGGAGTCGACAGGATCAACTTCCAAAGAATGAAATAAATAGTACTAATAATGGTAATAAATATTGATTGCCATTGTAAATTCATGTATGTAAGCCTCATAGAACACTGAATTTTAATTAGCACAGTATGAAGGATATTTTAGTTACCTATCTAGTTAATAACAAATTATTTTATATAGGCTTCAGTAGAAATTAAAACAAAAAGCGTACCTAATTTCAAAAATGGTGGTGGATTTAGGAATCCTGAACTTTCTCGAATAGTATGTACAAAAATCACAGAAAAACGGACAAAAAGCAATTTGCAGGCAGTTAAGGATGCTTCGTGTTCGTGCCATTATTTATATAAGAAAAGTTTAAGAATTGTAGAATTTTTAGTTGGTTAGAATTTATTAGTTTGCAAGAAATTTGCAATGAATATTATACAGGAGACTCGATTATATGAGAAAAGCATGACATGTGATAGATTAAAGGAAAAAGGAATGACGACACGTAGAAAATGCATTTCTAAATATTCACGTTGAACATTGTACAAATAGCAAATAGCGTGGAATTCTCCTTATAAAGATCATTTTTATATTTCATTTTCTGTATTCTGCTTGAAAACATGCTGCTATGGATCGGTTTTGTTGTTATTGCATTGTAACAGCAAGAAAAATGAAGTCGAAATTCTTATTCCCAACATAGTTACGTAGTACTCGATATAAAAATACATAGGTATAGGTATACAGGGTTTTTCAAGTTGATGGGCTATTAGAAGTATATGAATTAGTAAAAGGAATTCAATTCTGAAACTTGGGCTCATTTGGTTATTGTTTATGCCGCTTCTTTTAAAAATATTTTTAAGTTCGATTTACATCCGGTTATACCGGAAGTCGACACCAACTTTGTTATTTTAAATGGAATGGTATATTTTTTACGCTGAATTCGAATAAAACGTGTAATTCTAAGGTAAGTTTGATAACCAACTTGTACACCTATGACGATCGGTTTCTGAGTTAATTTAATTTATAGAAAAAAATCGCTACCGCAACCCAAATTATAAAAAAATCATAACTTCCACATTTTAGGTAATAATTCAAAATTATTCCAAAATTTTCAAATAAAATAGGAAGTATCCATATGGATCGAAAGAGAATAAAAAAAGGAATCGATTGAAAAAATAAAAAATAGTAGGTGCCATTTGAAAAAACGAAGTAATTCGTGTTTGAAGTTTTTCAGTTTTAGAATTTTATTTTGAACGCCCTGTATAAATTATTTAATTCAATTTTTTCAAGACGTTAGCACTAATATTCACCTATTACAAGTAAAAATTTCAACACTCTAAGTCGTATTTTGTGGAAGGTATGATTTTTTTATAATTTGGGTTGCGGTAGTGATTCTTTTCTATAAATTAAATTAACTCAGAAACCGATCGTCATAGGTGTACAAGTTGGTTATCAAACTTACCTTAGAATTACACGTTTTATTCGAATTCAGCGTGAAAAATATACCATTCTATTTAAAATAACAAAGTTGGTATCGACTTCCGGTATAACCGGATGTAAATCGAACTTGAAAATATTTTTAAAAGAAGCGGCATAAACAATAACCAAATGAGCCCAAGTTTCAGAATTGAATTCCTTCTACTAATTCATATATTTCTAACAGCCCATCAACTTGAAAAACCCTGTATACAGTATCCCACGAATTGATTTTCGATTCATTTCTAAGCTTATACGTATGTTCTTTTTAAAATTATAGAAAGTTCATCTTTCTGTAAGTATTTATTTTATAAAAAGGAGCAAAAAATATGCTGAAGAAAAGCCAATCTTGATATCTTTTCATGTATGTTATTCAAGTGCTACGATTTTTTTATTTTTTTGTAGGCTCAGTGACGATACTTTTTGGACAACTCTTGTATGATAATTCTTTTTACTTTTTAGATAGGTACTTTTGGTAATAAATACATAAAAAGAAACGGAAACTACTTTGAACTCTAAAATTGCAGTCCTTTGCCCGTTTTATAGGGTAGATAGGTAATAAAATATCAAACAAAAGACGCATAAAGCAAGACATTTCACTTGAAATTAAAGCAGGGTAAATCATTTATGCACCCAATTAAATATTAAACAAATTCATTTTCTAAGCTGTAATGTTACGATATTCCTTTGACAGCATTTAAAATGGTTAAACTATGTAAAGGGAAAGGTAACAAGGAAATGTTTTTGAATAGGCATTTAAATTTTTCATGAACTTGAACAGATGCAGGCACACCATTAATGGGTGTTAAAATTCAACTAATCACGTTACGCTTTCACGGAACCGTTTCTGTAAGAGAATTAGGGCGCATCCCAATTGAAAGTTTTTGACTTCTTCCGACATTTTAATTAAAACGTTGGCATCAAAGGTATACCGTAGCTACCTGTTAATGCTTTTATATCAAAATGCCTTTCTCGTTCAAAGGCAGCCGCAAGCTCTTTTAACCCTTCTCTAAATAACTCCGAATTTGAGCTTAGCATCTTAACGAAAAACTTACTTTCATTTGCCCAGATTATAATACATGACTAAAATTAAAACCGGAAAAGGCAGAAACGTTATATGTGAAACGCTTGCCATCACTTTTCAGTCTTTTCGGTTGGTACTTTTCGTTTTAGAAAACCAATTTAGAAGGCACGATACCTATAGATCAAAAGGAGAGAGTTCGCTGCAAAGAGCCTGACATGCATTGGTCTGTGCATAAAACCGTAAAGAAACTTTAATTGAAACGACTCTAAAGTTAAAGTTGCGGTCGAAAATCCTGTCAAAGCCGATCGAACTAATCTAGTTAGGCATTCTGTTTGTCTGCACTCGAATCACATTCAGATGAAGATAACGAGCCTGATGCAGTGAACGTGGAGGATTAGATCATTTGCACCGCATCAGTATGGAAACGTGACAATCAGTCTCTTATTTCCTCCCTCTCTTTTTCCTCTCTAATATTTCATCCCCCACTCCTTCTACCATCTCTTTACATATTCCCTTATATTCCCCTTCTCCTTTTAACCTCCTCCCTCCACTCATTTCGCCACAAATATAAATACTCGCCGCAAGATATTTAAAAATCGATACTTAATATTTACTAACAGAAAAATGATCCAGAAGATATAAACAGTAAGTTTTAAGTCAGTTAAATAAATTACATATATACAAGAATTAAAACGAAAACAAAAAAATATTTGTGACAGACCCTCATATTCTTCAAATACATAAGGTATTAAACTTCTACCCTAGCCTTACAAATTATTCTTTGAAAATTATTATATTTTCCATTTACTTCCTCAGCATGGGGTATTTCTCGCTTCCATTTCTTTGAAGTCGATTCTTTACGGAAGTTACCTCGACAGAATGTAGAAAAGAGGCAATCTCGCCATAGAATGTTGAGCAATTTATTGTTAGGATCAGCTTTAGAGAGAACGCGGTATGCCAGAAATACCTTTTGCCTTGTGCCTTTTGTCTTTGCATAGACTTGTCGGAGTGGGGTTGGAACGTCACCGTGAAATATTCGAGCGCGGGGGATCTTCAAACGTTAAAAGAAAGGGTAATCATGGAACTGCACTAGACGCGACTGAGAACACCCATTACTCAGACTTAAGATAATTTCTGTACGTACCCTCTAAGAGAGATTACACGACGATATTAAAGAAGGCCGAGAACCTAGCGAAATAATGCTTCTTTTTGTCGTCCACTGACTGATGCCTTCCCTTCTCTTATTATCCTTGGTAGGGTATTTTTCTGTTTGAACAATGAAAAACAAAAATTCCGTTTTTTAGTACAACTGAAAATCCGGAAGGTACACAATCAGAAGCGGAATGTTGCTCGAAGGTAAAATAGAAGAAAGCATTATTTTTATTTTGCTTTTTAAGTCTTGCGATTGAAACGGAATTTCTGCAAAACAGAATTCAAATCCCGGGAAAAAAGTTTTGCCTCTGGCAACGAATGGAAAGTTGTAAACATAGTTGAAAACATTCATAAATGCATCACGAGAACAGAAGCTTCAGAAAATTTTAGAAAATGCTTTCAGAAAACCTTTCTAACAAAAAACAGCTAAAACAGGAATAGTATGTAACTTTACAAAAGAAAACTAAAATCCTTTCAATACTTTTGCGTGCCTGTACATACTGTCATAGTTCTTAAAAAAATCTCCTTTTTTATTTTGTTTTAAGGGATGCGACATGAAGGGGCTACCGCTGATGTGGGTTAGATTAGGTTAGAGTAATTTATGATAGACTTGGTTTTTTTTTTAAGTCTCTAATTTTGATTGTATTCTATTTGAATTCAGTTTGCATACTTCTGAGATTGATCGTCTATAGATAAATAGATAAGTCCAAAATCCAAAGTTCATACAAAAGTTGCTAGTAACGAAATGTCCAGTCCTAGAACTTGTCCAAAAAAAAATACATAGTGCGTGGAGTCCCTCCGTGCGGAAGAAGTGAAACTTCGTAATATGGATATGAAAATAGGAAGGGGTAGAAATTTATTTTTAGTGAACTCATATTGTTTCTTTAAGACAAGCTTTATTAGCATTGCTTGCAATTCACAATTGATCGCATCTTTTAATTATCATTTCAGCTAATTTCACGACGCTTACACTGTTTACTTCGCTGCATAGCAAGAACACCACGCGTATGTGCTGATCTACCGACTCACTCTCTTTCTCTCTCCTACTTTCTACCTTGGTCTATCTTTCTTTCTCTCTCCCTCTTGCGTTGGAATATTGGACGCTACTCGTTGCTAACACTCGTACTGGTCTGTTACAGGTTTTACTACGCGCATGCGTTTGAATGCCACGCATTCACTCTCGCTCTGTGCCACGCATTCATTCTCGCTCTGTTCTTTCTATTCCCCCTTCATGGTAGCGTTAAACGTTTAACGCAACCTTGTTGAAAGTCGCATTAGAAGTTTCACTACTACGCGCATGCGTTTGAGTGCCACGCATTCACTCTCGCTCTGTGCCACGCATTCATTCTCGCTCTGTCTCTTTCTATTCCCCCTTCATAGTAGCGTTACACGTTTAACGCAACCTTGTTGGAAGTCGCATTAGAAGTTTCACTGCTACGCGCATGCGTTTGAGTGCCACGCATTCACTCTCGCTCTGTGCTACGCATTCATTCTCGCCCTGTCTCTTTCTATTCCCCTTCCATGGTAGCGTTAAACGTTTAACGCAACCTTGTCGCATTAGAAGTTTCACTTCAATAAATTTGGCCAATGAGTATTGTACGAGTTTGTGCCCAACATCAGTAATTTACAGATAAATGTAAAAATAATGTCCTCGTTTTCTCGTTTGAAAATAATATTTTCCTAATGAAATAACAAACGATCTGACAACCCAACTGACGAGCGTTCAATCTATAAAAAAAACTAATCGTTCAAAGCAAATCAGGACGCCCTTTTTTGCAAAACATTTTCCTGCCTAATTTACTGAAAACACACGTACAATACACAAAAGCTAGCGTACCTACATGCATGCAACATAAAAAAATACAAAAAGTGGTGCAATTATTTCTATCAATACAGAAGGTCGGCGCGGCGCTTTTGAAAATGACGAAGTCGTTCTGGTTTTATATTCTGCAACATTTAATTGTAAAAACCGACGAACAAATTGATTCGATAATTTATTGAATAACTTGTCAACAGCTGTACTCCCCAGTCTGCATTGAAATGAGTAAATGAAGTGCCGCAGAACGGCATTATGGTAGGTCGCCATTCGCAATCCTGCTAATGGCAGCAGGCTTATTGATGCTTTTGTTTTCCGTTTATTCAACTGTTATGGCCATGTAATAATCCAATTACAATTTTTCATTTTCGAAATATACAGGGTCATTCCTTGCAATAAATTTAATTAGTACAATATTTTTCCTGACAATGCAAAGGTCAGCACCTACCCTAAAGATCATTCCACCAACGAACAGCGAATTTCAGACAAATTATCGTTTTAGGCCATTTAAGATATGTACCTACATAACATAACATAACATGCATAAATATAATCAACATTTTCAACAGCAATCAATCGGTTGCAGCAGTATAACCAAGATAAACCTACGTATCTTGAGAGTCTATTACGAAAGCACTCTGGACCTACCCAGAAGCAGGTATTTAGTATGGATCGAAGTAATATGTGTCAATTTTCCATACCTCTTCTCATTTCAACGGATTTGGGTCATTCTGTATGTGTATATGAATATATATAGAGACTCAAATTCGCGACGGACTTGACGACATCCCGCAAAATATAACGGATTAGGCCACCTAGGAAACGTTGAATTGCCGCGCTCAAAACGGGACATAAATATTAATAAGCCATTTTTTATTCGCCGTCGAAAAATATATTTTCGGTAAACAAATGCAAATTTACTTTTTTAGTTTTAAATTAATGTCTATTTAAGCTGCCGTGAAACTTCTGACAGATAGATATAAATTGCATGAGAAGGGTGTTTTAAGTTTTGTAAAATGTCTTTTGGAAGTAATAAAAACTTTAATTCAAATCGTTTTTCTCTACACATACATATACCTAGGCACTAGAACGATTTTTATAAAATTCTCCTAGAAAAACAGCAGACGAAACTTTTTATCTTCTGGTTATATACAGTTATGTACCTATTTACCAAGAATTTTAATTTATTATCATAATTTAAAATGTTTTACATATTGTTTCTAAAAGGAAAGGTTAATGCTTTTAGGTTTTTTATGTTTACACGTCAAAATTAATATTCACACCATTTATTATAATTTAAATAGATGCTAAAAAAAGATGAAATTGAAAATGTTCAGTTTGACTAGACTTTAGCCATAGACCCAAAAATATTAAATAGAAAATGAGTTTTGGCATTACACAAATGACATGTATTAATGAATAGGCTTTGAAAGGTCTGAGACCTTTTGATATTCTTCATCTTTTCCCTTTCAGACGTGAATGAATGGGACATATTCACGGATACGTGTACAAGCCACATGCATGCATATACATCCAAACAAATCATAAAAGATTTATCTCAGCGAGGCTGTAGACCGCAGATCGTCCTGACGGTATTTTAAAGAGTTGTTTCAGCCAAAAGGTTTCCATTTATCAAATAAGTTACTCATTCTTGTCCAGATATTATTATTCTAGCTGACACGTTTAGATTGTGTAAAGGAAAATAATGATGTGCAAATTTGTATTTGACGTTTTTCTGGTTGAAAAGTAGTTTTAAATAAATCAATTACATTTCACGGGGTACATCGGAAATATTCTTAAACTGCAAACAATTTAAAAGGCGAAGGATAACAAATATATTTGTATCAAGATTCCAATATTTTCATTTATCTAAATAATTCTGAAAAAACAACTGTGAAATCGAACACAAGAATAGCTTTATAAAGGACCTTTTTTGGGACGTTAAAAATAAAAATAAGAATCAATATCAAGTCTTCAAGAACTATTTTAAGGAGCGCCAACAATTGAATAGTTATGACGTCGTTCCTTTTATCACCTTACAATCTTATACATACATAGATTATTAATAAGGAACGCATTGATACCTAAAAAGGGAGAGCGATCTATTGCCTACGAGTGCAAGCAACATATCAATACCACACGGAGAAAAATAATTATGATTTGATTACTTGATGAGTCAAGCAAAATTTTTCTAGTAAATAATACTAGAATTCTCATAAAATGTACTTGGTGGTATAAAACAATTTTTCATTCTTTTTAATAATTAGTATTAGAATAATGACGCTAAATAAGTCTAGACTTTTTTTCTCTACCTCTCGATTATTTTATCGTGTCGTAAGGAAAAAAATACTAGAATGAGAATAGTTTAGTAAAATTAGTGATAATAACTGTAAAAAATGTTTTCTAATCAAGTCAATTTTACTAGAATTCAGTCTCAATACCGAACGTAGATTGACTACGTAGACATTTCTAGTAAAATCTCCTTGAGCGTCTGGTCGTCCATATAATTGACAGATTTTGTAGTCATGTTTGCTAGCATTCTAGCAATATTTTCATGATTGTTTTCTCCGTGTATTAGCTATTTTTTATGAAAGCTTAAGTGAGACTTTTCGTTTCCACTTTTAATTTCTTTGTGATTCATTGTCATGTGCCCTGTGCCTTACATCAAAATTGTAGGGCCCGTAGGGTAGCACCTTACAGTATTCTGCCAGTGCCTTGTATCAGGATTCGAAGTACATATTCCTTCCTTTTGATAAAACACAAAAAGGAACTTTCAAAGAAATCGTTCCTTTCTATCGTATAACGTTAAAAACATTCAGGAAGAAATGTTTGGATGCCTCTGACTTTTTAACAGGCATCAAAGAGAATTTACACCGTATTGTATTTCATATATATATATTTGCTAAGTTTCAGTACACAAAGTAAACAATTTCAATTTCAACGGAAATGAGTGAATTCTCACGCATGCCTTGAACTCCAACGCATAGGGTGCAAATTTATGGGGGAAGTAATTGAAATTTTTATTGCTGTTGGCCTAGCTGTAAGCGCTCGTTTTTTCATTATATGACGAAAATATAAAATGTTTTGAAAATTCCAGTAGGTATTACTGTTTACTACTTTATAAAGATACACATAAGAAAATGTTTTATGGACTTATATAAATAAATTGAATTTTTGTAAAAATATAAACTACAGGGTGTATCAGAAGCTAAAATCAATTGTTATGCTACTGATAATAATATTCATGGTAATAATCCAGGATACTCATATTATTTCTACTTTTACAAAAGTATTCCAGTTTTGGAGTTATTAAGGATTATTTCAACTTTTGTGCAATTCGTAATGATCATTACAATTAGGTATTTCTACTACAAATATGGAAAATAATAAATACCACTATAAAATTAAGCCTAACGAACGTCTTTTAAAATTTATGCGTCTGCTTACTTTAATAAATTGTTTTAGGCTATAAAAAAATTAAAATAAAATTCATTAAATTTAAAATATTCAGAAAGCGGAATATTTACCTCTACTTCACATTTTTTGGTGAATTTATTCAACTTTACGAACCTTTTCAAAACCTTCTTGTTAATGTTACCAATTTTTTCAATAGCAGTACATAAGGTAAATTAAGACATTGAAATTAAAAGCATATCCTTAAAGTTTAAAAATTCATAATATCTATTAGCCAGCTTACCTAAATACTTTAATAAAATAATCGCAATTCAATGCAAATTTGAAAGAACTAAAATGTAAAAGTTTACTCACTCACCTATTTTTGAAAATCGATTCAACCATACAATTCATTATGGAAACCTTATTGTTGAATTTATCAATTTTCGATAAAAGTTATATTTCAATAAAAATCTTTCAAATGAATTGAATCATTGAGTTAAGAAGACCTTAAAGTTTAAAAATAAGAAACATCTTTCAGGTTCTGATGTAGACACAATTATTGCTACAACAGTCTACAACGCTTGATTGAATGTTGTAGACACGGTTGTATTAAAAATAAAGACAGACTTCTATGTCTTTATATTGTAATGGAGCTACAACGTTTCGACTGGTGTTACATCTCCAATCGTCATCAGTTACCTACGTTGTAGCTCCATTACAAAATAAAGACATAGAAGTCCGAAAATCTGCGCTTGCTCTAATTTTTAACGCGCTGGTACTATTGTTCGGACTAAAGGGTAGTGGTCTGTTATGATTACATCCAAATATTTCATTGGAAACCGTATTGACAACTTGGACTATGCTTATACCTCGAAGTCTCGGTAGTAACTTAATACAGAGCTGTCTGTTCACTGGTATATATACTACAGAGCAGTGGGCGTGGCAATGTGACGTCGCTGACATTTAATTGGAGCAACTGATGACTCACTAGAAAGTACGATCAATCATCGATAACGTCTACATAATACGTCAACTGCACTGCAGTGCTACAGGAAAAAGCACAGTTACATTGGTGCTGACGCACATGCGCTCTTGACAGACGAATAGCGTGCAAACTGATATCGGCCGCGCGCGCTTTCAAAACTTCTACCTATGCTTCTAATAACTGCTTCTAGCCTCAAATTGTATGGGATTCTGAGCCGTCGATTTATGAGATTTGTTTGGTGAAATGTATGTGCATTTGTGCAATATTCCAGGAAAAATAGAAAAGCAAGAATACTTTCCTACTAAAAACCGTTCAAGAGTACATTTAATTCCAATTCCAAGTAAAAGTCTCTTCTAACTTTATTTTGTTTCCAGACTCAGGATTTGTGAGGTTTAATTTAAATATTGTTACAAGAATAAAAATTTATACATATTGGTATTGGTGTTGGCATTGTAATTTTCAATTAAAATTTTATCTACTATTAATTTATTGGTGTAGGTAATGGTGAAGGTATTATGTGTTATATTCCAAAATTGGAACAAAGAGTTTTTAAAAAAAGGTTTATTTTACAAAGTGCACACTGATACTAAGTCTAGTCTACAGCTAGATTGATTGTTTCTCATTTCTAACAAGCTTATATAGATTATTACAAAATAGGCATTGTCAGCAAAAGATGAGCATAATTCACTGTCTTAACAAATGTAGATAATGGTGATGGTGTAGGGATGTCTTTAAAATGTACCTATATAATTTTAATAAAAAAAATAAAAAGTCCGTCTAAATAGAAGCTAAAGTAATTATTTTTTAATAAAAACATAATTTCTAATAAAAACGTTTGTTTTTTCCTCAGTTTTTATAGTTTTATTGTAATACATAACATTAACGCAAAACAAATAATTAAAGTAAAGTGTAGGCTATACAAATAATTTATATAAAACTAGGTATAACTTTTGTAACAATTATTCTTTTGTACAAAGGCTTCCGATGACGAGACCTGATGTTTTTTTTTCTACTAATAAAAAAAACAATGTTTTTGTTAGAAATTATGTTTTCATTAAACAATAATTACGTTAGCTTCTATTTAGACGGACTTTTTATTAAAATTATATACATTTTAAAGACATACCTACACCATCACCATTATCTACATATACCTTCACCATTACCTATATGGATAAATTTTTATTCTTGTAACAATAATTAAATTAAATCTCACAAATCCTGAGTCTGAAAACAAAATGAAGTTAGAAAGGACTTTTACTTGGAATAACAAAAATTAAATGTACTCTTGAACGTTTTTTAGTGGGAAAGTATTCTTGCTTTTCTATTTTTCCTGGAATATTGCACAAATGCACACACATTTCACCAAAATCCCATACAATTTGAGGCTAGAAGCAGTTAGAAGCATAGGTAGAAGTTTTGAAAGCGCGCGCGGGCTACATCGGTTTGCGCGCTATTGGTCTGTCAAGAGCGCATGTGCGTCAGCACCAATGTAACTGTGCTTTTTCCTGTAGTCTGCTCCGCCCACTGCATTGCAGTATAAAAAAATACCAGTGAGCAGCTAGCTCTACACCACCGAGCGGCGGCATGGTCTAGTCGTCTAGATCATTGCTTAGCATTCGGGAGGTCACCGGTTCGATTCCGGGGCCGGCTGTTCTGGTCCAAGTTTTTCTGTGGTTTCCTTGGATCGTTTAGGCAAATGCTGGGGTAGTAATATCCACAGATAGTCTTTCACTTCTCGTCTGTCTTCATTTCGTCCGTCTCATCTTTTTTCCCCTAATTATCACCCACTATTCCTAAAGGAGGCTGAAGAGGGCCTTTCGCCCTACCTGTCCGACTTTGCACAAGAGAGTAGGTCGGGGGGGACAGCCCGCCCACCAATATTGGTGGAAATGAAACACCCAAAAGTTTTCAGCTTTACACCCAGTCACTTCTGAGGCTTCAGGGTACAACGAAGTCAACGCAGTTCACTGATAGCATCAGCCGCAGTTATTAACATAACAATTGGATCTCATTGTCCGTGTAGATCACAATTCTTTAGCCCTACAATGAAAGCCTTTGTTCTCAAATATCTTATTTCTCTTAATATTTCGACTCCATAAACTGTTTTGTATTAAAAATGCATAATTTGAAATTGTACAGTAGTTGGATTAATAAATCTGTATTTTTATTACAGTACTAGCAGCAATACCCGGCGTTGCCCGGGTAAGAATATATTACACGTTTGATGAAACATTCTAGAATATTCGCAAATTTAAAACTATTCAGAACATCCCATAATGATTCAAAACATTCTCTAACTTCTTTTAACACTGTGAGACATTTTTGAATGATCTTCAAGATTCTGGAACATTCTTGAACATTGCCAAATCATTAAATTCATCTCTTCATTGTTACGATGATAACACTGACGAAAAGTCACTGAATTTCGGTTTATATACCATCAGACATCGAAATTTCTAGTATAAGAACACTCTAGAACATTCAAATAGTCTGTTCTTTTTCATTTGTTAAAGTAACTTAATTTTTTTTGGTCACTGTTCGCTCTTGTTTCCAATTGATCTTCACTCGACTGCAAACACAATTTAACTGACAAAAAGTCACTGAATGTTGATTTATATATCATCGAACATCGAAATTCCAAGTACCAAAATACTCTAGAATATTCAGATGTACATCACTTTGAAACGTAGATGTACACTTTTTGAAACTTTCTAGATCATTCAAGAAATTTTTAGAACTTTCTCGAACAGTCGATAATAACAGTTTGCGCTCATTATAGAACTTTTTAGATCATTTCAGAAATTTTGAGATCTTTCCGGAAGTCCTTATGACTTAAAAAAGGACAGAAATATTTCTTTTCACCTTTTTTGCCTACAACCACCCACTTCTACCCACCGCGACCAAACTCCCTTGCTCCCATCTGGAGACCAAGGGGTATTTACCACCCCAACAGGAAGTTAATTGGAGTAGGTAGAGATAGAGAAAACCCTGTCTTTACGTACGAACATTAGCATTTTATATATGTATTTAGATTTAGGGTTAGATTTCAAGTGCGGGGAAAACTAGGCAAGTAATTTTGTCTAAAGCAACACGCGCAGAATGTAATATCTACTTATCTGCCAAATATATCACTTCACTAAAACTGTCATTATGTGACTGTGTTCGTGCGAAATAGTTAACCTTATTTTTTTCACAATGTAAAAACCAATGGTGAATAAGTCATCACAAGTTATTAAGAGCTCTTTGTCTCTGATGTGCGAAACGCTAAATAATATTGTTTTGACGTGCGACGTTTTACCTAGTGTACGCGGCATCTCATCGTCGACAAATTGTAGAAATTTATAGTCGTACCGAACAGACGTGTAAGCACTTTTCATAGCAATACATAAATTTAAAGTGCCCGTACTAAATTGCAGTGCACTTGAAACGTGAAAATCTATTGCATATGCCGCGGTAGCACAGGAGAATATCAGGACATTAATCATGTTTATTAAATTCCGCAGGATTTTTTTTCAGCCGTACCTAGTAGCACTCGTGTCATTGTCGAAAGCGCTCGTCGCGTCGTATCGCTTTGCGCTATTATTCAGTTCAGATTTTTAATTTTAATTTTCGTTTTGGTCTTTCATTTTCGTTTGCGTCTAGTATTTGGGATTCGATCCTCGTGACAGATAGAAAAATGAAAAAATTGAAGAAAATTGAAAATCCTGAAAAGAAATCCTTCTGGATACATGCCAATGTTTTAGCCGACAAAGACGACTTTATATACGTACTTTCGTTGTTAGTGTTCTATTTCTTCTCTAGTGCTAAGGTCCCTGAAAGAATTGCAGAAAACTTCTATTTCAAACAATTATAGGATGAAACCATTATGATATTACAGTTCGATGTTATGAAATTTTATATAATTTCTTAAATTGATCTTCCTTTGATCCTATCTCATGATGGAACATTTTAAAACACATTTGGATTATATGAATAAATTTTTAAAAAATAATGTCGCATTTACTTTAAAAGGGTGGCACAATCCAATTATGGTTAGAACTCAAATAGACCAGCCTTCAAAAAGAGTAAATAGTGAAAAAAAATCATAGGATGAAACCCATTGGAAAAGGAAGAGAATATAACAGAAATGAAAGGAAAAAGAATTTACGGGCGATCTGAGGTCGGGAAGGGGAAGGGGGTGAGTTTTTAAGGGTAAAAAACGCTTTTCCTTGATTTCCGGAAAAACTACAAGTCTTATGGAAAAAAAATGAATAGCAAAGTTGTAGGTAATAAAAAGATCTACAACTTTTGTATTTACACTTTTTTCACATTACCTCAAAATTTATGTGAAAAATTCAAATAACCAAGTTTTTGGTTTTTTATTTTTTTTACAAAAAAAAATTTTTTCACAAAATTTGGTGAAAACATACCTATTTATGTCCCAAACTCGCTGTAATTTTTTTGATTTGAAATATTTATTTTTAGGGTTCCGCACCTTAAAAGGAAAAAGCGGAACTCTTATAGGATCACTTTGTTGTCTGTCCGTCTGTCAAGACCCTTTTTCTCAGGGAATCAAAACCTACAGGGTACTTCCCGTGAACTCAGAATCTTGCAATTTGGCACGAAGCAACGTCTTACAGGACAGATATATATATAATATCGAAAAAGCACCCTAATTTTCAATCAAAACTTCTCACGTCAAAATATCTCCTTTTTTAAAAACGTTGGTGGGCTTTTTCGTTATTGAAATCTCTACTTTCTGATGGTGTGAGAAAAAATATACATTTTTTGAAATTTTCACATAAATTTTGAGGTAATGTGAGAAAGGTGTAAATACAAAAGGTGTAGATCTTTTTATTACCTACAACTTTGCCATTTAACTTTTTTCCATAAGACTTGCAGTTTCTCCGAAAATCAAGGAAAACCGTTTTTTACCCTTAAAAACACACCCCCTTCCATTCCGACCTCAAATCGCCCGTAAATTATTTTTCCTTTCATTTCTGTTATATTCTCTTCCTTTTCTAATGGGTTTCATCCTACTATAATTTTTTTTGGTTTCAAAAATTATCGACCCTGGTCTAAAATAGATAGAACTCAGAAACTTTAAAAGTGAATCCGTCTAAGGAGGTTTGGGTCGCGTAGCGGGTGGTCGTTTCGGGTATCTCCTCCTCAAAATCCCTGTCATTATATAACCCTCAGCTAGATAGGTTAAATCGTACGCTGTGTATATACGTATGTATAGTGTAAATTTATTGTATGTTTTATATAGGCAGGTAATATTGTTGTCAAATGTCCATACTAGACGCCGAATTTTTTTTTTATCTTTTCTAGAATTGACGTTTTATTCACTTTGTGTTGTGTGAGTTAGGTTACGGTATGTAAAGGTTCCCCTTTTTCCCATACCCCTTTCCCCGAAACCGACATCTCCGATAAAAGAAGTAGGAGTTTTTTTTATATTTATGTATTTTTTACCTATGTACACGGTGATTCATTGTAATGTCGCTCCCCTTTAACTTTGTTATTTGGAGTGTCCCAAAAAAATTAAAAGTATGGTTATGTAGGTGCTAAAAAATACTTTTTTTCTATTTATAACAAAAATTTGAAAAATGATCAGTATACAGGGAAAACCAAAAATCACATTTTTTTATAATGGATCACCCTATATATGAATTTATTTTTTGATTCCTCGTAAAATTCTAAGCATTCTAAATTCAATAGTTTCTGAAATATTCGCATTTGAAACGTTATCATCAAATATTTTATTAAACAACAACAAACCAAGAAATCTAACAATAAATAATATGACAAAAACAATTTTTAGTTAAATATAAAGATGCTCTACTGGGCCTCCATTTTCTTCAACACATTGTATAAGGGTTCTTCGCATTTTCTCTAATCAATCTGTTATGAATGCTGGGTCATTTCCATTTAAATTAGTAATTTAAATCTTTAAGATGATCGAGGTTTTCAATTTGGTGGTCGTATGCACGGTTTTTTTAATATAATGTCACTGTTAGTTATTTGTTTTCAATAGAAAGCGTGGACTAGGACTACTTTATTTGTAACAATTGTTTAATAAAATATTTGATGATAACGTTTCAAATGCGAATATTTCAGAAACTATTGAATTTAGGTATACGGTATGTTATATAAATTATGCTTAGAATTTTACGAGGAATCGAAAAATAAATTCATATATAGGGTGATCCATTTAAAAAAAATAAACTTTTTTGTTTTCCCTGTATACTGATCATTTTTCAAATTATTGTTATAAATAAAAAAAAGTATTTTTTAGCACCTACATAACCATACCTTTAATTTTTTTGGGACACTCGAAATAACAAAGTTAAAGGGGGGCGACATTATAATGAATCACCCTGTACATTATACAATAAACACAGACTACAGAGTAGGTTCAGGTAATGTCAACACAGGGTATGATTTTATTACAGCCGCTAAAAAGCACGCCCACCCGGCGCATGCAGTCGCTATATATACGACTATATTATTGTTATTAATTACTTAGGTACTATTAATAAACTATTAAGTCGTGTTAAATCATTCTATTATAAATTGCAGTATATTGTTAAATTATTATTCAGATTGTTTTAACTAATAGATGGATATTTGTTAAAATACACTAAATATATTAAGTGAACATATTATCTTATTTGATGAAAGTAGATTTTGTAAACAAATATCTAAAAGTATTTTTGGTACTTTTATACGGAAATATACTCCTTAATAACTTATTTTAAATTCATCTTAAGGTTGATACAAACAATACAATGGAAACCATATACATAAGCGAAACATTCAGGTAATTTTTGAGCAAAATGCGTTAAGTTTGAAGTTGTATATTATAATATCTATTATATATCAGGATTATTGTGACTATAATCTGCTATTTATCAATATGGTCGGTTGTTTTTAATAATTCTTATTGTATATAGGTAATTACAATGAATGTAATCCTCAATTTACAATGTGTGTAAAATATTTGCATGTCATACAGTGATAACGAAGTTCCTGGTGGTGTCTGGTCGTTTCAATAACAATTTTGAGACTTAAGAAGAATTTATAGAAACCGAAGGAGATGCATGATATTCTTTTAAATTAATTTTTAGGCTTACCACGGTAAGATTGGAAAGTTTACTCTAATTTGAAATTTATTCACAGAAAATTCTCCAATCACAACTTAATCTTCAAGAGATCAAAATATATAAATATAAAAAACAAAATCCTACTCATACTCTTATTCCTTCATATTCCTCTTAGTAGTAACGACTACGATAGTGACAAAATGCATTTTATTAATAATTGAGTATCTGCTCTTTCGAATTTCAAATAAAGTCCTAAATAAATAAATAATTACCCAAGTTGGTTTTATTGATTTTTGATTTATTGTTGCCGGAGTTCTTGAATTTTTTATTTTGTTTGATTAATAAATATTATTCACTTGATAAACTGTAAACCGTGGCCATAAAAAACCAATAAATTTAAAGACAAAACTCCTGAAGTTTTCCAAACTGGAGTTCCTTTATACGCTACTGCAGAGAATAAATTATAAAAATAAATTTTCCGCCGACTTCTTAAAAGCATCGGAACAAATAATCGGGGCGAAAACCTCCTATACGTTCAACAAGCTATCAATGGTCCACCCACGAGAAAAGCGATCTGAGAGTAATTCTTTTCTCTCTAGAAAATCATAAAGGCCTCAAATTAAAAACATTTTGTAGGAAAATTCTGGAATATCAACATTGTATAACTGGAATATAGGAATAGAATTCAAAATTATCATATTTTCGGATACTGAATGCAGTAGGTAGGTAGAGTGTTCATGGTGACCACCCATTAAAATATTTCTTAAATAACTTCGTTTTGATTTTTAAAAATTTGGACAGTACACTGTTAGAAATTTCTATGGTAATTTTTCAAAACAATTGTTGGAAGTTTTAGCGCATCACGATATAGTAAAAGCAAAACCCAGTCTTGTAAATTTACTACACAATTAATTCCAATTAAATTTTGGAAAATTACAAAACGTTTGTAGTAATTTTACTAAATACAAATACATATTGTAATTTTTTTAAACAAATTATACTGAAAATGTTTAGTAATTTCAGTATACTTCATTGTTATTATTATTACAAAATATTCGTAGCAATTTTACTACAGTTACCAATAATTTAGTTAATAATATAAAAATTCACATATTGTAATGTTACTAAAGTTATACTAAAAATACTTTGGTAATTTCAGTATGTTTAGAAGTCGAGAAAACGCGAGTGACAAAATCAAAGTAAAAATGGCATGTTTGGACCATAAAGAAAAAACATTGTAATTGATACACCTAATAGTTATGTTAAGAAACTATACAAAGATATTCTTAAAAAGTTAAGCATGATATGATATATCAACACTCACCGTTAAATTGCTTTTATTTAATAAACATCCGGGGTTGATATCTTTGGTTTCATAAATATTAGAATACAAATGTCCTGCAAATATGGACAACAGCGCCATCTAGCGGCCACTAATCAAACTAATGTTTTTATACAAAAAGACACGAGTGTTTCTTATGACTTCGTTTATGATGTGAATAGATAATCATAGAAAGAGTGGTTCAATGGATGTATTCATTTTGATTTTCTATTAATTATTTTTTTCTGTTAATAGATTATTTTTATTTTGTGTCTCAAAAATTTATCACATTTCCAGAATGTGTAAAAAAATTTTTTGATGATTTAGTTCTACTACAGCTGATTTATTTTTAGTAAAATTACAATACACTATGGAATTCTATAATGAAAACTATAAAAATAAGAAAAAGATTTTTAAACTTTCATTGACTTCATTGTAATTTCAATTACATTTTTTTTTTGTAATTTTTCTTAAAATTGTAATAAATCAAATTACAAACAATGTTTGTAAATTCGAAATGCTTTCTATTGCAAGCTGATAAACGATTCAGTAAAATCACAATGTATGTAGAATTTATACATAAAGATTGTAAAATTACAACTAGTATTAGTAGATTTCCTCATGTATCTTAAAAGATTACTTAAATTGTATTTTAATTTTGTATTGCTATACACTGATTTGTAATTTTACTTATCTTTTGTTTTGTAAAACAATTGTAATTTTACGAAAATTTTTAACAGTGTAAGGTTATTGGGTACGTTCAGAAATATCCTATCATTACATATAGGTATACTTATACCTGTTACATGGACAGATACCTTAAGGTACTAAAAAAATATCAATGCCAAAATTTACAAATTCAAACAGAAACAACTCTTTTTTTTTAAAGAAAACCATACTTTTTTCACATCATATAAAGCATAATTAAGTTTCATTTCTACTGATTTGTGGTTATTGGCATCTGTTTTCAACAGTTTTTGAGATATTTGTGATTTTTTTAAACAAATAAATAAAATGATGTTATTGTGAAATGTAATTGTAAAAAGTACACTGAATTAAATTAAACCGTGGCATGAATACCATAGGGATGAGGTCGTGGGCATATCTTGTCTTCTGCAAAAAATTAAGCGTAAAAATGGTTGTAAAATTATTTACGAGAATGTTTGAATGTGCCTTTCCCTTTTGTTCAATATTCTAAATTAGGGAACGAAATGAAACCATAAGTAAATATCTGAAGATACATTAAAAGGTAGCATTTATTTTAGGGTATGACGTGAATAAGCAACAACAATTGCATTGTTATATTCAAGAAGTATGCTTTCTCTATTTCCGGGGCAATTTAATTAACCGCGGCATCAACCCTATACAATTAAGAATGATATCGCATATATGTTCAATTCTGTTGATTAACAAGTAGCATCAAATTGATTTAGAAAAAAGTTCCTTAAATGGCATAATGGGTCCAAGTTATAGGCATGCTAAAATCTTTTATTATTTTTTATACAGTTCACACTGCAATTCGGCTTATGACTAGGAATGTATTAAATTCACCCTCTCTTTCTAAAAATGAAATTCAGCTACAACGTTTTAGACATATGCATTATCGAAATTTCGATTTAAAAAATGTTAGCCTTATTACTTCTATAAAACGTTTTATGGCACAAAAAATGGACCACTTACCTCTAAGTAGGTACATAAATTTACAAAATAAACAAAATTGAATATTCTATACTTTCTCAATCATGTACTAAGAAAGCAACTATTTGTGAGAGAATTGAAAATGTAATTGAAATTTTCTTGTTTTACGGACCCAAAACGGAACTTAAAGGTGATAATAAGATTTCCACTTTCGAGTTTAACATATATTTATCTACATCTATTTGATTTTTTTTAGAGAACCCGATTTGTTTTATGTAAAATATTCATAAGGGGTACTTATTACGTTCTTTGCTTTCGAAGTGTTAAAAAAGGTGTTACAAGCATCTTATCATATTTTGCAAAAACCATTTGTTGCAGGTAAAATATTTGTAGAAGCAGCTTATTGTAAGCAAGTATTACACGCATCTTTGCTTAATTTATTTCATAACTGAGATAGAATCTGCGGTGGGTTTGTTATGATATATTGTAATAATACAAAAAGGAAATAAAATCAAAATATTCCACACTCAATATTTTATTAGACACTATAGCATATACGTTTCGACCTCTCGGTCATAATCAAAAAGGATTGCAAAAATACTACGTAGTTTATACTGCGATGGAATAACTAATTTATACGTATGGAAAGTTTTAATTAGTGGAATTCCCGGCATTGTTAACACAAAATAATGGTCTATTACCTATACCTTTTAATTTGGTAGTTTAGGGTAATGTTCAAATCTGAGATTAGTGATTTTTTAATTTCATGCTATTATTTTGGACATGTAATACCTATAGAAAGGTTATTTTTACTAATGGTATGTTTGTTATCCAAACAGTGTTGGGATAAACTCGTGAATCTTTCATGTTCTTGAAATCTAATGTCCAAACTTCGTCCTCTTTTACCAATATACACACTCTTACAATTGTTACATTTAATTTTAGATATAAACAGCAGACCTTTTAAGAACATAATTATTTGTTATTTTATTGTTTACTAACATTTTTTCAAAAGTGTTTTTATTTGAATTAATAATATTTAAACTTAAATAGTTACTTAAATATTTATATTATGAATAAAAATTTTTAGATAACGAACTGGATGCCATCTTTTTTTTTGTTTTGTTTTATTATTAACAGCCCATTATCTCGTGTTCTTGATAATAATGTCGGCAATTCTACTACATAGTTAAAACTTTCCCTATATGTATAAATTGGTTATTCCATTGCTGTATAAACTAGTATTCTTGTAACCCTTTTTGATTATGACCGAGAGGTCGAAACGTATGTTAGAGAGTCTAATAAAGTATTTAATGTGAAATATTCTGATTTTATTTCCTTTTTTAATTTATTTCTTCTAAATATAATAATACATTTGGAGACCATCAACTTTACAAAAAAGGAGTACAACACAACATCCTGGGTTCGATTCATATCCAATGTAACTTATTTATTATTTGTTTTCAATTAAATTTAAACAAAAAATGTATTTGACATTTTACTAATTATTCTGTTCTATTCTAAAAAAAAATAATTCCGTTTATAATTTATTATGTAAACAAGTACGTTTCAATGTTAAGAGACCTCATTAGCACATCAAAAACGAAATGCAATAAAGCTCGAGCAAAATCTGATCTCGTTGTTTTGTTTACTCATTACTCATTCCTTGAAATTAGTTTATTAGCATGGCGCTACAAAACGCAATTTGCTCCAATGATGAAACTACCCAAGAACAAGCAAATTAACTTTAATTAATCAGTCATAGTTGAGGAGATGTAAACCACAGTTTCTGCTGCTTCAAACCGACAAGTGGTTTAATTTGCTTGATGTTGCATCTACTAGAGAGCTCTTATAATATCGAATTCGAAACGTACTCTCGGTGAATTTGTTTCTGTATCTTACTATTGTAAATTTTCTATACCATAGATACATATACACATACGTACATTCGAAATAACAACCAACAACATGCAGATTATAATAACACAATAACCACGTAATTTATTGTTCGTAAGTAGGAAGACATGCTGCATCATTACTACACCATTACCTGAAACCCCCTGTCAAACACTGTCGCAATGAAAAGCTCCTTATCACTGCTTCAGTATGTCCCAGATAATCCCCGGAGCCACCTTAGATTAATGATGCGGGAATCCCTTGGCTGGTGAACCCTATTATCCCTGTCCTTTAACTTGACAATCAAAATGTTTCATTTCATTTTATGACAGCCGGTTGATCGAGGTACTTGCAAAAATTGCTTCCACTATTATACACCTAAATTTCCTTACAAATAACAAAATGGGGGAAGGGGTCCAGTAGAATATCATCAAATTTCCTTTAAAGGAAAGGAGTCAGTAAAAACACTGAAAATCTCACGTCTATTGTTATAATTGAACTCTCAGGTTAGGGATATAAGGGGAAATTTATCTAAAGAGATCCAAATTAAAAGAAAAACACCTCTCGTGGTGAATGTACTTCCCCTAAGTGAATTAAGAATGAATTATAGTGCTATAGTGAGTTTATTCCTAAATTCGATCCAGTTCTACTGATGTCCCTTTTTAAAAATTTGTCGATGAAGATTTCTAATTTATTGGTATGTGATCCGATTAAACTTACTTACTTTAAATCTAATATTTTTCTGAGCAGAATATTGAACATAAACACAAATTTTGATTATAATCCCTTAATATGTTGATATGTAGGATATTGTACCATTTACGACGTTTCAGGTGAGTGTATTTAAATGTGACGCCATTTGGTAATGGCAATAAGTCGGGAGTTTTACAGGTAATAGACATTAAAGTGACATATGAAGCATGGCCGTAGCTAGGGGGGGCATTGTGGGGCAATGCCCTACCTTGAAATCACAATGCCCTACTTTAAAAATACCAAAAACTAAGATAAATTATTATAATTAAACTGTTTGTGCATACTTTGAGATAAAAAAAATTGTAGCGATAGATATCTAAACTTTTCGGAACATACCACAGTTTGTGACATTCATTTCATATTATAATAATTCTTTGTTCTGTGTATAGACGGTATTTGAAGCGCCATCACATGAAGCGATGGGTCTATTTAATTATAATATCTGTGATGCAGAGGGGATTCCCCGTAGCATATATTGCAATATGGGCTATATTGCAATCTATGGTACGGAGAATCCCTTTTTAAACTAAAATAAACATAAACTAGAGATTTTTTATTATTGTTTGTAGTTTGGTTAAGTGAAGTGTACGATAAAGAGTGTTTTAGTCAAAAATCGATACCTACAATTGTTATTTTTATTGCTATAAATTGAAGATTCATTGATTTCGCGATGGATATACGGGCTTTCTTTGGAAAAAAACGAAGAGTTGAAGAGGAAATTGACCATGAAGAACCTCACTGCTCAAAACAGGTGAAAGCACAAAATACAATCGCTACTCCTAGGTCCATGGCAACAGGTTGGTCAACACATGTTGATAATGTTAGCCATAGTATTCCTTCTGATATTGCACAAAGTTTGCAGAAACAATATGATCTAAATGATATTTTTGGTCGTATCTATTTACTCGTATCACCCCACACAACAATTAATTATTACCTCACTCTCACTCAGACGTGGATCTCTACATCTTTTGGAAGTTCAACCATCTTGTTCGCTTGTTCTTCATCATTGAGGATTTCATAGTTCTTAGATACATGCTCATGCTCTGTCACAGAAATTATTTGTTTACGAATAGCTATTGAATGTACATCACTGACCTAGAGGTCAGTTATATACATGGTGATTGATTTAGGAGCCCGTGCTTCGAGGGCAGATCAATTATGATCAATTTTTTACTTCTGCCCTACCTGTAACCAATGCTGCCCTACCTCAAATTCGACTCTAGCTACAGCCCTGATATGAAGTCACCATTTTTTGTTAACATGAATACAATGAGATATGTCCAGATAATATATAAGCAACATTAACAATATGGAGATTTGCAAATGATGACATAAACATTAATTAAAAGACAAAGTTAGATCCACGATTTTTTAAATTATTTTCTATTCAGACGACTTTATTATCAAATAGTCAATTGTGCTGGCTTTTACTTCCAATTACTTAAATTTCCATATTAAAGCTACATTAAAACTTTCACATTTTTTTTATTTATTAAGACATTATTTAACAATATTGCCTCACCCCACAGTCTTCACGTCAGTTTTCAAACTCAAAGAACGGTTATAATTTCCGTTTGTTTTAATTAAGGATGTGTGTAACTTTTACGAAGTCAAAGGTTATTGCCCGAATTTGAAATATATGATAGATTGAATAGTTTTACATCGATTAGAACTGAACAATATACTCCTTCCCGATAATTTACGTGATAAAATTCATTTTGAAATCACCATTCATTCAATGCTATTTTCACCGGAAGCTTCAAAATTGTAGACGAAATTGAAAAATTTGTTATGTTCTTTTAAAGATTATTAATTAAAAAACTGGTATTTACTTACTTCGTGCGATTTGCGATATTTTGAGTTCGTTAAAAAGAGGGGTTGCTGATAACTCCACGGAGATATAATTTAAAAGTGATTAAATCGATCTTACTGAAAATACAAATGGCGCGATTGTAAGTCGGCTATTTAAAACTAGAAAATCTGGCAACGTCGTGCGCCTATATGTCGATAATAAAGGTGCCGTTACCTCTTGAGTCCCGTAAATAGCAAAATACATTTTTAATCTTCATTTATTCATTAATACGTATTTGTACTATCATCAATGCAACAAGTAAAAATATTAATTCGCACATACCAAT
Source organism: Agrilus mali (assembly GCA_029378335.1). Lineage (NCBI taxonomy): Eukaryota > Metazoa > Arthropoda > Insecta > Coleoptera > Buprestidae > Agrilus > Agrilus mali. Next base: position 10,206,235 of record CM055656.1, read on the forward strand.
GGCTTTTGAATATACATTAATCGACTAATGAAACTAAAAAAAATAATTCTTAATAACTAATTATAAAAACTTTACTTTTGTTCCTGAAATGAATAAACATCGATATTATCATCCATAAATGATCCGATAAAAATGAGAATCAACACTCTTATCTGCACTATCAATACTATCCATGGCTGTCAAATATTGGAGGTTAGAAATTCAAATAGTTCGTACTTTAAAGCATCAGAGCAACGTTGCCAGATTAACTTTCTACTAAAGAAGCAAGAGTCAAATTAAGTGTTGAATATTTTTATATAATATTTAATTAATCAATACTTCTTGGTAATTTTTTCATAAAATATAATTTAAATTAATAAAATACAATTCTGTATAATTTTTTTTGTATATTTGCAAGTTTAAAAATTAATTAGATGTACTGCGTAATTTGACTATATACACATCCTTAAATCCTTATGTAATAGTTATGGAGATGACGGGTAGGGTTTTATCATACTTTATCGGGAAGGAAAAATAATAAAATTAATAGAAAAATACCAAATGAATTAATTTAAGGCAAGGTTCCAATCTTTTTATAGTAATGTGATGAGTTTATTACTAAATTCGAAACAGTTTCATTGATGATGTCCGAACCATAATTCTAACTCGATTCATAGTTAGAAATTTATCAAAACCATCAAATGCGGATAACGGTTCCTAATTTATTAGTTCTCCTCAGCATACAAGGAGTAGTTTATAAAATTTTTGCACAAAGCTTAGAAATGAATTGTTAATCTGATTATATTCTAAGCAGAAAATTGAATATGTATGAACACTAATTTTTATCGTAATGTCTTAATTAGTAGCTATCTAGGTGTTGTACCATTCAGAGGGGTCTTTTTCCCATTAAAATATGATGTTATTTGGTTATAACAGTAAATTGGGATTTTTACAACAACTAATTAGACATGAAAGGAACATACCTACCTATGGAGTAACCATTTTTTCACATGAATACAACGCAACCTATCCAGATAATATATCATGGACATTAATAACAAGCAGATTTGCAAACGATGACAGAAGCAGTAACAGGCAAAGTTAGTTTTTTCAAGCGAATTTATCATCAAATAGTTTGCTGTGTTGGGCTTTTCTTCAGGAAATTTCCGTATTAACTTATAATAAAAACCACGTTTTATTCGTAATTGTTTTCTTTATTATTATGACAATATTGTTTCACCTCACAGAGTCAACTTCAGAAGCTGAACTGTATCAGATATTGTACAAATTTAAAGTAGTTCTATTACAAATTAATATGGACTTTATTAGTATCTATATGTTAACTTAGAAATTGTCGAATATAAAATTGTTAAGAAGAATAAGTTATTACAAACTTTATTGTCAAATAATTTGTTGGTAATGTAAAGTGCCATGTAATACTTTCGGAAGAAATAGAAGAAGAAGAAATAGTTTAATTAACAAATAGTTATTATTGGCTATAGGGCAGCAAGATTTCAATAATAAAAAAGTTTTCTTGATAACTAATGTTCTTTATTAGTACCGATGCACTTTTCAAGGCAATAACACAGAGAATAACAAAATAACAAAAAACTACAAAAAAAACCATGGCTACGCATATAAAGCGGTGACGCATGATAGTAATACAAAAAACAGTTTTATTAAATGTGGCCAGTGTTAAATTTTCTTATTTTAACACTCCCACAAAAATTTAACATACCAAAAAAATAGTTAATCAACTTACACTATCTATTAAAACAAAAACTGGTCCCTTATATAGGTAAAAGTTTGAGTCGACAAAGGTTTAGTCAAAATATCTGCTAATTGACATTTACTGGAAACGTAACTAATTTTAATTAATCCCAACTCAATCTTTTCTCTTATAAAATTATACTTAATATCTATGTGTTTGGTTCTCTTATGATATACAGGGTTATTTATCAGTTTAATTGCACTCTGATTATCAACACATAGATTTACACATTCACAATTTTCGCCTAATTCTAACATTAGCTGTTGTAACCACAATATTTCTTTTGCAGCTTCACATGCGGCAACAAATTCTGCTTCAGTCGTAGAGAGAGCAATGGTCTTTTGTTTTTGGCTCGACCAAGTAATTGGGCCACCATTCATTATAAAAATATAACCAGTAGTAGACTTACGTGTATCAATATCACTTGCATAATCTGAATCAGAGTAACCAATTAAACCATTACTTTCTCCATACTTTATGCACAAATGTTTAGTATTAATTAAATATCTTATAATACGTTTCACAGCATTAACATGTTGCTGACTAGGATTGTTTACATATCTACTTAATACATTCACAGCAAATGATATGTCAGGTCTTGAAACAGAACATAAAAATAGTAAGGAACCTATAGCTTCTCTATATGGAAAATTAACAATGTTCTCATCTACATTTTTCGTAATAATGACATTGACATCTGCTGGAGTACTAATTGGATTTGCATTTGACATATAAAATTTCTCAATAATTTTCTCTATGTAACATCTTTGGTGAATACAGATATAATCATTTATTCTTTCAATTTCCATACCAACAAAATGTTTCAATTGTAAGACTTTTATTTTAAAAGCTTCTTTCAAATATTCTATTATGTCTTGAATAAGCTGTTCACTAGAAGATATTACAAGAGCATCATCAACATAGAGAATTAAAAATACCTTAATGTTATTAAAAATGCCTATAAATATACAATTGTCAGCTTGAGACTGAACAAAACCAAATCTCATTAAAAACTTGGTAAACCTTTTGTTCCAGCACCGAGAAGCCTGTTTCAGGCCATATAGAGATTTATTTAATTTTAATACATACTTTTTATTTAATGGTACACCCTCAGGCACTTCAATGAAAATATTTTCTTCAAGAAACCCATTCAAGAAAGCAGTTTTTACATCAAACTGTTGGATTTTTAACTGTTGCTTTGCTGCAATAGAAAGTAAAATTCTTATAGAGTCATACCTGGTTGTTGGAGAAAATATTTCCTGATAATCAAGATCTTTAATCTGATTAAATCCACGTGCACATAATCGAGCCTTATAACGTGCTTGATTGTTTTCATTCCTTTTGATTGCAAAAACCCATTTCGTAGTAAGAGTTCGCTCATTTGATCTTTCTACAGCACTCCAAGTGTTGTTTTCTTCATGTGCAGATAATTCTTCCTTAATAGCCTGCAACCATTCATTTTTCTGTGAACTCCGTAATGCTTCATCGTAAGATTGAGGCAATGATAATTCAATAAGATTGACTTCTAAACGTCTATTATTTCTTGTCCTCAAAGTCATTTTCCGTTGTGGTATGTCTTCTATTTCTTGAGATTGGTCATAAGCTGAATCATTACTATTACAACTCAATGGACTGTTATCAGAGTCTGACGTTATGGTTTCATTTGATGTATCATTTGAATTACTTGTTTCTGTTTCATTATTTTGTATCAATCTCTCTTCATCTTCATCAATAATACATATTCTTGCGATGTTATTTCTTACTTCTGAAACTTGATGTTCATCAAAAACCACATTTCTAGATATCTTAACTGACTTTTTGTTTATGTCAAACATTCTGTAATTAGTGTTGTCATAACCAATTAGTATCATTTTCTCACTCTTCTTTTCTAATTTTGTTCTTAATTGATTTGGTATATGAACATATCCAACACTACCAAACACTTTTAAGTGACCTAATTGTGGCTTGGTACCGTGCCATAATTCATGCGGTGTTTTACCTGGAGTCTGACTAGAAGATGTTCTATTCAATATATAAACTGCACAGTTCACAGCTTCTGCCCATAGGTATAGTGGCACATCTCTTCCATATAACATGGAACGAGCACTCTCTACTATGGTTCTATTTTCTCTTTCTGCACGCCCATTTTGTTCTGGTGTATATGGAGCAGTAAGCTCATGAACTATCCCCTCTTTGTCAAGATATTCTTTAAAAACTTTATTAACATATTCTCTTCCATTATCAGTATGTAATATTCTGATATTGTGCATGTATTTATTCTTAACCATACTATTATATTTTTTGAATATTTCCATGACATCACTTTTATTTTTCATAAAATATACATGCCTGTAACTTGTTGCTGCATCTTTGAATAACACATAATACTTCATTCCTTGAACCGATGTGTGACTCATCGGTCCACAGACATCACTGTAAACTAAGTCACCAGGCTGTATTTCTCCTCGTGAAGATTTGTGAAATGGAAACTTGCATTGCTTTCCATAAGCACATGCCTCACACACAAAGTTCTTTTCATCATTTTCAATTATCTTTAAACCTTCAACAACATTATTAGAACACATACTTTTAATTTCCTTTATGTTAATATGACCAAGTCGCTCATGCCACATCTTAATATCGCCTTGATTATTCTGTACCAGGTTGCAAGTATCTGAAATGATTGTTTTTATATTCAACTCATATAAATTATTTTCTCTGAGTTTGGCACTCATTACAACTTCATTGTCTTTATAAATTAAAGCATGAGAATCTTTCTTTATAATAGTGTAACTTTTTCGAATTATAACTCCTTCTGAAAATAAATTTCTTCGTAAGCTTGGGACATATAATACTTCTTGCAGTTCACTGGTTTCCCATTGTCCATCAACATATCTCTTGATTAACACTTTACCAATGCCTGCGACTTCTACAGATTGTTTGTTTCCTAATGTCAATGATTTCTGATTGCATTCAGAAAATTCTAAAAAGAAATCTTTTCTAAATGTCATGTGCGCAGAGGCCCCGCTATCCATGATCCATGCATTTTCTTCAGTATTATAGGAACTGACTTCTACATTAAATGCCAACATGTCTGTAGGTTCTTTATGAGGCTTTGATGATTTATTCTTCTTTGGAAAACGACATTCTTTTGCAAAATGCCCGCGCTTTCCACAATTGTAACATTCAAATCTATGTTTGGTGTTTTTGTTTCGATTTGTACCACTCCCACATGATCTTGACTCATATTGCTGTGGTTTATTCTTCCATCTCTTTTTAGCAACAAGAAGAGCTGTTTCTTGTTCTTCCTTAGACGACAAACTTGCTTCTTCATCTAATAGACGAGCAGTCAAATTATTGAGAGTTTGTTGTGTGGGATCTAATGACATCCATGCTTGACGTAATGATCTATATTTCAGAGGCAAAGTGCCTAGTATTTTAGTTATGATGGCCATTTCACTAACACTTTCGCCACTTTCTTTTAGTTGTTTTGCCAGGTTTTCAACCTTAGATATATGCTGTGCCACACTATCACTTTCCGACATTTTGTATTGATAAAACTTTTCGTGGATTAGCATTTTGCACAGCTCACTTTTTTGTTCATAAATAGACTCAAGTTTAGCCATTATTTCTTTAGCGGTTTCACAGTTCTCTATCAATGTAATTTGTTTGAAGTCCATTGAAGAGGTGATAATAAACATTGCCATGCCATCATTTTTCAACCAATCAGCAGTGTTTGTTTCTGATTTTGATATGGAAATATCGATTCCTTTTGCCTTCAAAGCACATTTGATTTGAAACTTCCACTGTCTGAAGTTATTTCCATCAAATTTTTCTAAATTCATTGACCGCGTGGGATCCATTTTGAGGTTATTCTAACAACGATTATTCCACTTCTTTGCCTTATTATTCTTGAATTTCTATAGCAGAATGTTCTGGGCCCATAACCTATTGGCTATAGGGCAGCAAGATTTCAATAATAAAAAAGTTTTCTTGATAACTAATGTTCTTTATTAGTACCGATGCACTTTTCAAGGCAATAACACAGAGAATAACAAAATAACAAAAAACTACAAAAAAAACCATGGCTACGCATATAAAGCGGTGACGCATGATAGTAATACAAAAAACAGTTTTATTAAATGTGGCCAGTGTTAAATTTTCTTATTTTAACAGTTATAAACCTACAATAAAGAAAAAACATAAATAACCATCAATTCTGATACTTTTACATGAGTCAGAAAAAGCAATTGCATCTATCAGGAAAAACGTTAAAAAAGAACATAAGGTCATTTCCACCTCCTTTAAACCCGCTTCAGTGCAAACCATTTCCCAGAACTCCCCAATATAAATATTTAACAATCTATTTTAAGGCTTTAACTAACTGGGCTTTCCTTTAAAACTACTCATCTCTGTCACTTCATTTTCACCGTTTCCTCCTTCCCAATTTTTCCCTTAATAACCTCAGCCCACCTTCCGTATTTAACAATTTCACACATTCTTCCATCGATCTTCTTCCCTCACATCTTCCCAATACATGCACGAGGTATTCTACCTCTCTATCAAATAACCTACATCTCCTGTCCTTCTCTTTATACCAAAATTCACACCCTCTATGTTCGTTCCCTGTTCTAAATCTATTAAATATCTAAGCACCAGACCCACCTGCCAATCTCTTCACATAAATTCCTTCAGCCCGACCGTATATTTGGATCCTTCAATCTTCTTTAAATTATTCCCTTTTGTTGTTTCCCTATACTTATTCTCAGCATTTCCCATTTGTTATCACTTTGTCTTCTACCCTCCACCATCTGCACCTGATTCATTTTTAACATCCCATGCGTTTTTTCTCTTTACCTGTCATATCTATTTTATTTTTTCCTCCTATATTAAGAATCTTTTTGTCCAAATTTCCTTTTTTATATTCGTTTCATCCAATTTCCCTAATTTTTCGTCATACTTAACCATTCTTTTCAGCGCTTCCGCCCGCATTTTCCCACATTTTGTTATTTTCCTCAAAGCATAATCCGGCGCGGCGTGCTTCTATCTATTTCATATATCTTTGGCATAGCATTCCGGTCTGCTTTCTTTCTTCCCATATCCACACTTCCCCACCAGAAAATATAATGCCTTTCACGACTACGTTAAACAGCCTCAGCCTTCTTCTCGAACCATCCCTACATGATTTTTGCCCTAATTCCCACCTCCTTCCCAAAAAAGCCCTCCCTTTAGCTACTTGCGTGTTTATATGTGTCTCGTCCCTATTATTGTCTCCCATATCCCAGATATACATCATTTTTAACTCTTTCTATTCCACCTCTTTTCAAAGTATGACTTCCTTTTCCTTTTCCTTTCTCCCTCTCTTCTCCCCAAACTCCATCAACTTTGTTTTGCCACAATTTTAGTCTAGCTCTTTCTTAATTAAATACTTTTCCAGACTTTCAGCCATTTCCTTCAACCCCACCAAACCTGTCGACATTAACGCTAAATAATCTGCATATTTTTTAAATTCCCACTACCAACCCTCCTTCTCTTATTATAGTTATTTTACTTTGCAAATCACTTAGATAAATGATAAATAAATTTACACCCCTGCCTAACCCCCTTTAATGTCTAACATTTTCTTGTCTTTATTCCATGTATCCTCACGATTCCCGGCGTTTCCCTATACATTTCCGCAATGTTTTTAATTACCCCTCGTACAACACCTTTGCTTTGAGAGCATATTGATAATTTTCTTTATATTTCGAAAGCAATTTATGGTGCATGTATAGGTATCTCTTAATTTAAGTTAGTCTTGTAGAAGGACAGTTAAAAGATATGAATGAAAGTAGATTCCGACCGTAAAATTTCTATTTATATATGGTCCACTGACCTATATCCCTTCATTCACTTCGTCACTTTTAAAATATTGAGCTCCTTCACCCTTTCCGGCTTTATTCTTACATGAAATAGATTGGAGTCGGTTCTTCAATATATGTATGTATGTGTAGGTATACATTTAGGATAATCCGCGTGGAGGCGAAAGCATCTTCTCAGGTTAAGGGTGAAATGACGTGACTCATTATTTCCAGTCCTTCACCAGTCACTTGCATTCTCCTCTACGTCCATCTCATCCAGCAAGTTCATAGCTGTCTTGACAAGAACAAATTTACAACTGGTACTCTTTATCGGAAAGCTCCATTATCTTGTTACACTTCAAAACAAAAGAAGCTAATGTATTGTATAGAACCTTAAGTTCACGGAAGAGTCGGGATCATTTAGTGACGACACACCTCATTCTTCTCCTGAAGTTAATAGGACAGAAGGAGATTGGTAATAGGTAACAGAGAAGCATGTGTTTATCTTCATTTAAGAATAAAAGGTTTCAAGATGAAATAAAGTAATATGTGGAACGATTTCAATTACTATCAATATTATGTTGCTTAAACAGGTGTGCAAGTGGATATTCTTCATTGTAAAGGACCTTATCAAATATTTATAAACTTACAATTGGAAAATTTCGAAGGATCCTTAAACGTTGTTATAACTGTGTACGGCGTGCTGTTGAGAACCACTGAGATCCACATCTAACGGCTTCGACAGAACACACAAATGCGGAAATTTCTGAAACGTCGACAAAAAGAAACAACTGTTCAAATTGTATTGAATTTAAAAACTTTAAAGAAATATTCAGCATTACTGATTCCTGTAATTAGCACCACGCTCATACTAAGATATTGATATTAGTAAGAAGCTTGTGATGAGCTTTGGATACTTGAGAAGATATTGCACTGGTGTAGCATACATGTCATGACTAATTGAATCACTTGAAGGAGGAAAATGTATAGCTATATTAAATCTCAGTAAATGGCAGAGTAACTTACAGGTTATTAACAAGTAAATAGATATATGAACTTCACCCTACAACATGACATTTTGCTTCTGATTTGATTATTGTTAGTTAGACGTTCTGATTTACGTAAATTATAGCGTTATCAATAACGATAATTACTAATCATTATATTATTGTTTCAGTGCATATATAGAAAAATTACAGAAATACGTATTTATAAATATATTTTATATCTGCTCACTAGGCAACTAAAAATTGTTTAAAAGAAAAAAAAGATGAAGGAGAATGAGAAGGAGAAGTAGAGGTAGAGTTAGAGGGAGAGGGAGAGGGAGAGGGAGAGGGAGAGGGAGAGGGAGAGGGAGAGGAAGAGGGAGAGGGAGAGGGGGAGAGAGAGAGAGGGAGAGGGAGAGGAAGAGGGAGAGGGAGAGGGAAAGGGAGAGGGAGAGGGCGGGGAGAGGGAGAGGGAGAGAGGGAGGGAGGGAGAGGGAGAGGGAGAGGGAGAGGGAGAGGGAGAGGGAGAGGGAGAGGGAGAGGGAGAGGGAGAGGGAGAGGGAGAGGGAGAGGGAGAGGGAGAGGGAGAGGGAGAGGGAGAGGGAGAGGGAGAGGGAGAGGGAGAGGGAGAGGGAGAGGGAGAGGGAGAGGGAGAGGGAGAGGGAGAGGGAGAGGGAGAGGGAGAGGGAGAAGGGAAACAAAGGAGGGGGAGTAGAAGGAGGAGCAGGAGAAGAGAAAAGGAGAAAGAGAAGGTGAAAAGAAGTAGGAGAAAACAGAGAAAGGGAACAAGGGTGAAAAGAATAAGATGGAAGAGTAAAAAGTATTTCACTTTGTCATGTGGTTATAATTACTGACGTTATTATTAAGTTTATCATTTTTTAAATATCAAACGGTTTTTGTCTATAATTCTTACAATAAAATTGTAAAAAACGAAAAAAACGGAAAATGAAAAGCTTGTAAAAAAGCAATTGTTTTAAAACATTCAGATTTCTAAGAACTGAAACAACGCAATTAGTTACAAGTACATTTTTAGAATATAATAATTCATTAAACTTTATGAATGCACCCTGTACGTTTATAAGATTATATTATTATGTGTGATCTGTTATCTTATGTGTGGTTAGTCATATTTCTTATTCACTATAAGCAGAATATTTCCGACTTGAAGCGAAAGAAAATCATCCGTGGTTGGCAAAATAAATGGGCGTTTGTGCAATATTGGGGTCGACTCTGACGGAACTCCCAACACGTATATGTACACAATTTGAATATAAATAGCAACTTTTAAGTTAATTTCATCGCAAAATACATAAAACATTCTCAGGCAAAGTTGAATTTGCGAATACAAACTTTGGGCCTTTTCCAGGTCGAATTTAAGAAAATTTAATTCGAAACGAACATAGTGGAAATTATTCATTAACTATGACAGTTTCATCATGCATTTTCTGGAAACGGTATTTATAAACAAACAAATACACAAATACATTTACTCAATCTCATTACAACCAAAAGTTTTGTATCTGAATTAATAAATATAACAATGTAATTACCTTTTTTAATTCAACTTAATAAAATACATTTGTTTTAGATCTAATAGTTTTTAGTGTCCGAAGAACATGTTGAAATTAGGGATATTTTCTTCCATATATGTTCTCGTTGTAGCTGATCTGTCACGACCAGTTTCGGCACTAGCCATTATCAAGTGACGAAATAGGAAGAAAATAGCCCTTATTTGTTTAAGAATTAGAGTATACTAAATTTTATTGTGATATTTTTCCACAGGAAAGAGGATCTTTTATTTCCGTTTAATTGTATAGAATAATATTGGAAAAGATAATTACAAACGGGCGCCATTTCGTACTCAGTGTTTTTGTCCTTTTTGAATTGCAATTTGTCAAAGAGATAAAATTTTAGCCATAAATTACATTACCTTTACAAATAACCATTCGCATACGCGAAGCCAAGCTGCAAACTGTAAAACAGAACATTTATTAGCATTGACGAATAATGAAAAATGTTAACACGAAATTTTTGGCCACGAATCACCAAAGTTAATTAATGTCGGCTAGTAGATAACCGTATTGCAAAATTATCGCTTTCAATTCATATTCGATATTACCGACGAATTTAATGGTGATGATATACATGCGTGCTTCGAATAAACAGTAACTTTGATGTTGTTATTTCCTTTTATTCATCACAAATCTTAATTACAGTGAAAAGAACCAAAACTGAAGAGAGAAAGTGGTAATAGGCATGTTTCGGACTAAAAACAAAGGGCCCTATTACCAGGATCTTGTTTCGATATAAAGCTTTAATAATTTTCTTCGTTAAATTGTTTAGCTTTACATATTCTATATAAATAAAATCACTGTGGTATGTAAAGGAAAATGTGCGGTTCTATGAGTTTCGTTATAGATTTTGCAATAGTGTATTCAAATGAATGTTCTCCCTTTTGCAATTTATACGTTGTACATAGGAAAATAAATTTCCGTTAGTAATGGAACATCGCTTGTAATACATACATTAGGTAGAAACAAGAGGGTGCAACGGCAAACAGAAAATCGAACACATGATGTAACACCGAGAAGGAGGTTGGCGACGAATCCCAACTAATTAGTGCAAATGGAAGCGCTTGATGACCACTGCATATATTCATTGAATGCGGACGATTCTGATGCATACTAAACCATTAAATTAGAATAAATGATGAACGGTAGCTGTTGCCGTCCAGTGTCCCATACCATACCAGTTAAACTTTTAATTTCGATTTGCAAACTGCTAACCAATTTAGCTAACCACGCGAAACTTAATAATACTTCTGGAGATCGAAATTAATTGAACAAATGTTTGCAGCATTTTACATTATTATTAATGTTGAGCATTATCTCATTGGACTTTATTTTGTCAATAACACAATAAGAGAAACTCCTTTTAGGAAGTATAGAAATTTGTAGGTGTTGGTTGGTCGAGATGACGGAAATGAACACATAAAAGGTTATAATCAAACTTCATAAACCTTGAAGAATAAAAACTGAATAAGGTTTCTCTTGTTACTTTTTTGGGCTTCTGATTAGCTTTTTTTCATTGCCAAACCCAAACCAAGCTGGTGAATCCACCCCTGACCTTACGCACCAATCTAATAAATTCACGGGACAACTTTAACCTGGTTAAACGAAGATTCGGAATTGAACCACTGCTAAGCTATGACCAAGGCAGCTAAGCCTTACGGCTCAGTAAAATCTTACAGAAACAAAGATTTGTACTTGCTACAAGTTAAACAAGAGGGCGAGGGATTATTTACTTATCCTTTTAGTTAGGTACTAACCAAGTTACATTTATTGTGTTAGATACTGGTAAGTTTCCAAAGTTTTGGTTGGGTTGATTTACTTAATCAGTTTCCAAATTCGAGATAAATTTCCTAACATGGCCTCATCTTCAATTAGTTAAAAGTAAAAAATGCATATGCCTACCTGTCTTTAATTAGATAATGGTTCTGGTTGGTCTCTTTATTTTATCTAAATTGTTGGTTATCGCTCTATTAAAAGTGGTGACATTTAAATGTAACACTCTTCTCATTTTATTTTATAGATCTATCACCATCTGTAAGTTGTCCAGCACCTTTATTGACAGTAAATGGTACCGATGAAGGAAACTCTCGTCTCAGTGCAGATTATCGACGTGTTAGAGAAGTTAAATTTTCTGGAGCTATTGGACCTCTGGGCGAGAAACGGTTGTGCAAGATCAAATGCATAGGAGGACAGTGGGTGGGGCCTTTATGCGTTTCAGACGACCAAAAAGGTAAGAAGAAACGAATCTGACTTTTTAAAGTTGATTTTTCCTTATAAGAAAACTTCAAAGCACGCTTAACGTTAGACCAATTATTATTGCAATCATTTATGGCTGTGCTGCGTTGTAAGTTGTCAAAACTAAATCGGAAAAAAAAGGAAACTACAATAAGTTTAATAAGTTTCCAGTCCCCCCAAAAGACTTACTAAAGATGACCGTTCAAAGAAGAAAGAAGAACATTGTGAATGAATAAACTCCTTAAAATCAAATTTAGATATAAATTGAAAGTCTATAAATTGAAAGAAAATAAACTTTTACGTGGAATAAAATCGTACGTGTACCTACATGCATACACAGATACAAAATAGCGAAAAAGTTTCTTTTGAATCAAAAGACGCCTTTTGTTAGTCTCTTCTTTTTATGTATTTTTTTTTGCACAAGTAGGTGTTTTATATGTTATATATATGCTAAATTTATGCTGGAAACCGTTTGAGTTTCGTTCCCACTTCTTAGTATTCCATACATTATTGCAGTGGTAGCGCGTGGGTCACATACATGGGAGGTCAGAGTTAAAAACTTCCGTACCATTTTAAACTTAATATTCGTTTCACGACAGATGTGCCACTACTCACTTGCACTTATAATAGCAAGCGATTTTAATTATTGACCCAAACACTTTCAACTCAAAAACATTAATGTCCTTGAAGGAATTTCCCAACCCACAAGTAAATCCAACTATGCCTACAATATATTTTTTTAATCTCTGAAACTAAATCTGCATCTATTTAAAGGTTAATTGTGAGTACTCCAGCTCAAACTTGTTTCAGATTGTAAGTTAATTGGAAACAATTAAAAACGTATTGTGGTATTTTAACAATGCAAAAAATGAAAAGATGCAAATGGAAATATTTATGGTTGCTCTAAAACAACAGTGCCCTTACTAAAGGGCTGCATAAAACTTATTGCAAATTAACGTTTCAGCCCAGTTTCTGATGCCCATCAAGGCTACGATATGCGGTCGTAAACAGTTTTGACTTCAGTTAATTCGACTGCAGAACTTCAACAACACTTAACAAAACGATCGTTATGTAACCACCTCTACAATTTCTAAATACAAAATTTACTCATGTAGATGTACCTGCAAGTGTGTACCTCAAATTACATTTTCACCATAAACAGCATAACCTTCATATCAATTTCATTGTTAAGAACAAGTGAAATTATCTATTACCTTACTATAAACGAGTAAACGCAGGACCTACAGAAGACTAACTATAGTCTTCAACAAGACTAATATATTTGAAAGTTGTAGACAAGGTTGTATTAGAGATAAACGCAGACTTTCGGACATCCGTGTCTTTATCTTGTAATGAAGTTACAACGTTTTGACTGGTGTTGGATCTCCAATCGTCATCACTTGGATGGTTAAACGTTGTCTTTTGTTGGATGTATGCCGCTTCTTTAAACTTACGCTGGAACCAGTGTTATTCCTTGTGGAGAATCTCGGCCTTCTTCTAAAGAATTTTGTGGTTGTTCTACTACGCCGGAAGGTGTAGTTTCCTCTTTCTTAGTATGAGATAAGTGTTCCTTTATCCGATTTTCCAACGGTCTTTTCATTGCTCCAATGTACAACTTGCTGCATTCACACAGAATCTTGAAGACATACAGTTCTTCGTTTCTTTTTGTGATGATGATTTTGTTTTCGTCAGATGGCCACGCAGCGTGTTGGATGAGTAGAAGGCAATTCTTATTCTACATTAGTTGGCTAATCTTCTAATTTGGTCTGATATTTTATTTACGTATGGCAGTCTTAACAGTAGCTTGTCTTCGTAAGGTTTGAGTGTTTATTTCTTGGCTTCATATTGTTGTATCACGTTGTCCATCAATTTATCTAATATGGTCTTGATTCACATTCAGTTTTAGTCTTGATCTACTATGACATCCAATCTTGGTTTTAACCTTATCTTTGCGATATTAAATCTCCTTTTTACGAGACAAAGTAAACTTCTACCTATCTATAGTCACTTTATTTTTCTTTCTTAAATTCAAATATAAGAGAGTCTCCTCTCTATTCTTCTAGACCTAATGTTACCAAACTAATATTTATGTTTACATTTACATAAGGCTCAATAATTCGGGTTTATGCCGCCATAACACTTGTGCTGTCGAACAAATAATATTTAAGACATTTATAGTTTAATTTATAAGTTTACTTTATATTTAATCTTGCTCTGCAGAAATTTCTTTTAAAATTGTTTCGACTGTTTTTTCGTTGATTTTACAACAGAACAATAAAAGCATATTTTGACCCTACGTGGTATTAGTTAATTGCCCGAAAATTTCTTGTTCGGATAACTACACTACCTGAAAGAGATTTGTTACTCTTAATATTAAGTTTATTTTAACAGTCTGTTCTAAATTCTAGCCCAGAACACACGTTTTTGTAAATATCCCTATTGCGTTCTTTTTTTTTTTCGATTTAACTATTCAAAATTGTCATCGTCACTTACGATTAAGTTTTAGAATAGCATAATATTTGTCAAAGATAAAGGATAGCAGTATTTTCCAACACTCTTCTCCTGGTATTTACTAATCGATGTTTCTCTTATAATTTTATAACTTATTGCCCTATAGCTAAATGTCATTCTTCTGCCCTTATATTTTATTCCTTCATAATTAAGGATTCATTCAGAAGATTTTTCTAAATCTGAAAACCAAAACATGGAAGACATATATACCGAATAGCTATTAATCGATTAGCTTATACACAGAAACTACTAATATATTATTATAACACTAAATAAATATATCCGTTGAAAATGGGTTTGCCTTTTTAATTTTTAAACGAATTAATTCATGTTAATAATTTCATATTACTTCGATCTAATACATATATAGGATTCGAACCATTTTAAAGTAAAATAACTGGCTCGAGGGCTGTTGTCATTGGAATAATTTGAGTTAAATGGAAATTCGGAGAAGAAGGAGTCAGTCAACTGTATTTTGTATTTATATATTGGCGGGAATTTTGAGGATTTCCGTAATTCCAAAGTTATACAAAGATTCCCGGCGCCCAAAGTAAGTAGCTCGACCAGTTTCAGTGTTTGACTAAAATAATCAGTTGTTACTGGGAATAGCTGAATTTGTCGGTCAAACGCTGAACCTCATGGTATATTTGCTAACAATTCCTGTTCAAGTTAGGTATTCGATGGTTTCAGTATTTGCAGCCGATTTGTATGTATGTACATATACAGGTTGCGAAAAAGTAAATCATGCGTTAGACGTTAGAGGATCTTAGAGATCTTTATAGGATATTATTATTATATTATTATTGTATGTTACTGTTTGTAAATAAGCTTCTGGGATGCCGAAATTTTTGGGAAATAATACAAACATTGGTATATCGGCTCAAAATAAAAAGATTGATAAATAATGATTGATTAAGATAATGTCGACTTTTCAGCCTTCATAAGTTCAATACAATGTCTTAAATTATACTGTCATCAAGAAGAGCGAATTTGATATGGTTTAATAGATTCAATAATGCCTTATAAAACAAACAACACTTAAAAACTAATTACAAAATATAAATTAAAATTAGCAAACAAGGGGCGTTGATAACGGCAGGGACTTAATAGGCCATTCGAGTGAGTAATAGCAGTAACCCGCTACACCCTCCTAACCCTTCTGACTCGCTTGCTTGATCTTGCTCACCTCTCCTCTCTACTTACTGTCAAAACTAATTCTTTTATACTGACCCATATAATGCTCTTTACAAGTTGGTCACGGCCTACATATACCGTGCAATTATGTCGCATTTCTCTGTGGCAGCTCCTTGTTTCGTAAAATCAACACGTTGCATTTTTAAATTAAAACAAATGTAATTAATGAAATAAAAAACAACTAAAAGGAAATATTATGGGCACTATGTGACAATACAAATTCATTATATAATAATAGGCCTTAAATTTATTCTTAAAGTAACAAAAATATATTAATAAATTATTTCAAATAACTTTTTTCTTCAATAAATTATAGATAAATATTATTCAAAACGACAACTGCCAATTCAACTTCAATAAAATATTTATCTTAGTATATCTTAACAGATGAAATCATGAATTGAGATCGTATTAAGTGACACTCACTCTTTTGAAACAAAGAAATGAATAAAAAAGAAAATTTAGTGGTATTTAAAATAAACGTCTTTTTCAGGTTTAGTTCACGGGTCGCCTCGCTTTCAAATGAGTTCGCTCCTCTTGGGAAATTATGTTTACTTTTTTAGTTGTATCTCTATAATAAATGCACAACGAATCCGCTTAGAATAATTCGTAGAGAGCACTGAGAAGCATTACACGTTTCCGGTAATAATGCAAATATTCATGTTGTATGTAGTTATTAGTTATGCCCGACATTTAACTGCAAGTTCAGTTTATACAATAAAGGAAGCCAGAAAGATAAACGGTAGTCTTTCAAATATCGTTCTTTCTTTCTTCAGAAAAGTGAAATAAAAATACCTAATACACAAGAATGTATGATAATTAAAAAATAGTAATGAATGTTAATACATATTTAGTAGCCGAAATTAAATAAGATGACTATACCGTAATGAATTTAATAGCAGTGCATGCAGGATAGGATGGATGTTTCACTTTTGAACCCCTCTATAGTGGGCAACGTAGGAGAGTTATCAACATAAGAATAAAGGACGTATAGTGTTTAAAAAGGCAGAGAAATTGGCGTCTCCGAATCCTGCACCACTTTTCATCGTAACCTAAATGAAAATAATATACACAAGAAATAAAACTGCTTTTTTGTTTCACACTGGACTTTATTAATTTTCCTACAATTGTTTCGGCTGGTTAGAGCCTTTTTCAAGGGAGTACAATATACTGTAAAGTTACTTTAGGATGGTCTCCGGTATTACTAGTTCTTAAGATGCGCAATGGCAAAAGGTAACGCCTTGCTGGCGATAGCCACAGAGATGCATTTGCATGCTTGCTTTGAAGCAGAGTACTTGTCAGGGTGCATACTAAATCGCCCGACTATTCATTTAAAAATGGTCGAAATATTTTATATAATTATTATATTTTAAAGAATATAAAAGCTGCCAATATAGTGTGCAAAATGCTATGATATTAACACGTTTCATTACTGAAAGGTTATCTATGTATAATCATTTTGAGTACATAACAGTATCGGGAGATTCAGGTATAAACTAAATTAACGACTACCGAAGAGGAGACATCAAGCACCCCTGTCTTAAAACTAATATGTTTATTTGTCGTAATTTGTCGAGCGTTGATTGTATCTTTCTTCCTCCGAATGCGTTCTCTTTCTTTTTTCTACGCCGACTGTAAAATCTTCAGAGCTCATCTTAGAGTAATCAAGCTGTACTAAATATTACAAAAAAAAAAAACTTTTGGGTGTTTCATTCCCACCATGTTGGTGGGCGGGCTGTCCCCCCCGACCTACACTTTTTTGTGCAAAGTCGGAGGGGTAGGGCGGAAGGCCCTCTTCAGCCTCCTTCAGGAATCGTGGGAATGGGTGAGTGGTGGTGTGGGGGAAGAAAGATGAGACGGACGAAATGAAGACAGAAGAGAAGTGAAAGACTATCTGTGGAATATTACTACCCCAGCATTTGCCTAATGGTCCAAGGAAACCACAGAAAAACTTGGACCAGAGTAATCGGCCCCGGAATCGAACCGGTGACCTCCCGAATGCTAAGCAATGATCTAGACCACTAGACCATGCCGCTCGGTAAATATTACATTTGTTATGTGGCCATAAATACTAGTGTGGCTCGGTTGGGGGTAGAAACCTAAGTACTTGTCTATTATTAAATTATTTTGGAACTCTAATTGGTCGTTGCTGATATTGTTCTTTTTCAATAGGGCTTTTTTAATTTCCATTTGTTCCAGTAAATTAAGCGTTTTTCCTTTATTTTCAAGATGTAATAGATTGATGTTTTCAATATCTAAAGAGTGATTGGAGTTGATACAATGTGTACTTAACTACAATATTTAGGTTTCTACCTCCAACCGAGCACCACTAGTATTTAAGACCACATCATAAATGTAATATTTGGTATATTCTACTCTCTTGAAAAAGCCTCTAACCAGCCGAAACAGTAATTCCATTATGAAATTATTGTTTCTTGTTTATATTATTCTAAAACGTTTCACAAAAAACCGACTGCAAACACAATTCAAGTTATAAATGAAAATAATGTCGTAGTCTTATACTTAAAAACCTGCCCCTTTTGGAAAGCATATAAATCTAAATCTAACTATAAATAATGAAATAAAATTACCAAATACCCCTAAACTTTTTTTAAAGAGGGTTCATTTTTTATTTAAACTAATAAGAAGTAGATATGCTTCACAATACCTATTTTAACCCTCCGCCACAGAGGTAAATTTCCATTAGCGATGTTAACTTAACTTCAGTGAATGTCAGAAATTCTTTGTTTAATTCATTTCTTTTTCTCTTTAAATGCCACACAATCAGTTAATTACGTTACTCTTTATAAATTACATTAACAGCAGACACATCATCAGAGCAAACATAAAATGAACTACTTTTTCAAACATGATGAATAAAGAATTGTATTTTATTATAATCCTACCCGTAAAACATCTGGCTTAGTGCACAGTTTATTATGAATTTAAATTCTATATTTATTAAATTGTATTAATTATTACTTTTCAATTTAATCATTATGTCTACCTTGAATATTTAATTATTTAACAAGCTAACAATTATAATGTTTGTTCATAAAACATTTATTTTAAAAATTTTCACAAAAACACAAATTTCTCTGTTTTTCGACAAATCCCCATTGTTTGATTATACATTTTTCCTAACGGATTGGTAGTTTTTTCATCTCGTTTTCATAAAAAGAAGTAGGGCGGGAGTCTATCCAGTTGCGCACAAACGCCTCCACATGTTCATCAGTCTGAAATCGCTCGCCTCCTAGTGATTCTTTGAAGGGCCCAAACATGTGGAAATCACAAGGGAATAAGTTTGGGCTATATGGATGGTGCTCCGACTGAGTCTAGTGAATTTCACTGATTTGAGCCTGCGTTAAAGCTTTTTGATATTCACTCAGCAACTTTGGGACCCGACGAGCTAAAGTTTTTCGGAATCCCCAATTTTTCGTTATGATTGTGTGGACACTCCCGTAGCTGATGCCGAGTTCAACAGATATCTGCAGCACAGTGGCGTGGTGGATCCCTTCAATAAGGTTTTTAACGAGTGCAATGTTAACCGGCGATATGCTGGTGCGCGGACGACGCGGATGATTTACATTTTCGACACGATTACGCCCTTCGTTAAAGTCTTTGCATCAAACTTTTACCCGTTGCCACGAAAACGTTTCATTTCCGAACTGTGCTAGCAATCTGCGCAAAATTTCAGCTGGTTTCACGTTTTCGCCTAATATCCCCACTTCAAGTTGCTAACGCCCATATGCGCCTTAAACAACTATCCAGCGCTCAATTTAAGGAGGCTCGTTTATATTTGATCCGCCCTCGTACTTATTTGTGTGTCATCTAGTAAAAATTCAGTTTTATTTAAAGAAACGAAGCTAGTTTGTAACTATCTATTTATGGTGAATCACTTCAAGTATTTTAAAGGCAATTATTAATAAGTCTTCTAAAGTGAGTGATTTTTGAAAATGAGTTTAATTACAAAGCCTCTAAGAAAGCGTACTTTAATATCAGAAAGTTGAATTAGGAAAGTTTACCTGATTAATTATTTACCATTATCTTAACAACGAAGTGCCATTATTTTGCTTGATTAGATTAATTAACGAAAGTCAAGTGAAAGTGAAGCATTAGAAGTTATCATAGAAACACGTTTAAAGTAAATTTAACAAATTAATATATTTTAGGGATGAATTTTCTAATTTGATACCCCCCTTTATTTTCTTAAGGAGCGGCATTTCGAAAATTCAAAGTAATAGTTTATGCACCTATTAAATTTTGTGATGTCAAATGTACTAGAATTTCCATAAATCTGATAGTATATGTAGAAGATGAAGAACAATAATTTTAATAATATATGGACTAATATTTTTTATTTCAAAAATGTTCCTTCTGAAGATGAGGGTCGCATCAAATTAGTCAATTCACTCTGTACATAGCTTTTTACAAACATAAACACAACCTTTAGTATGTATATTTGATATTCCAGTTTTATAAGAGATATTTTCAGCCTTCTGTGTATTTCATTTTCAATCACATTGGTCCTATGTGACAGAAAATGGGCTTGTACCTAATTGAAAACAATTCCTCTTTTTGACGTCATCACCACTTAAAATGTGCAAGGTTCATAGAAGCAGGTTGTTCGATGTTGAGCAATCCGATAAAAGCATCATGCCTTTGATTTTCAAACAATTCAATTTTGAAAACTAATTGCTTTACATGTCTCGACAGAAAGCTCAACTCTATTAACTCATAACATTGTCGACGTCACGACAACAATTGCTAGTACAATGACAGTTAATGTAAAACATTTATTTGTGTTGGATTTCATACGGGCTCAACCCTCGTGGGTGATGTTCTAGAATGGTAACAGCATTCCGCTTCTGACTCTTGCACACGATTTTTATTGCTTTTATCTAAATGGAACTATACAAGAGATAACAGTGGCGTGGAATGTACAGAGTAATGGCAGTAGAGAAAGGGAAAAACAAACAAAATGAAAACCAATTTCCATTTATCTAACAGCTCTTATATTAACTAAATTAAAAACAAAATCCAAATGAATAGGTAGTTGCACTTCATACTCAACCAAACGTTTTGTTTAATCAGCTTCAAAACAAAAAAAGAAAGAAAACCAAAGCCGAAGTCCAATGCATATTTTTTTATTCAAAATTAATTATTTAAACGCGTTTCGAAATGGTAAAAACTACATTTTAAATTTAAATAAAGCGCTTTTGTAGGCAAAAGGTACACTAATATTAGTTTGAGAGATATTTTCACCTTCAATGATCAATATTTTCCTAACCATTTAACAAAAATGGTTGACCAAACTAATAAAGGATACATAAAACGTTTAAAATATGTCATTAGTACCAAAAAATCAGTGAACCAATTTATTATAAAAATTTTAAATAAGATGAATAAATAAAAAAAGATTTAAGAGATGCTATTGCTCACTTCGTCCCTTTGAAGAACTTTCACTGACAATGAGTAGAAATCGTGTTGATTACATTTTCTCCTTCAACTTATTTTTATAAACAGGAGCATATCTTTCAAAAGTTAAAACAGTGGAGCCTCCTTTTATATTATTAGTTGCTTACTGATTAAAATAAGTTTGTCTAGTGTTTCACAAAGACAAGAGTCTTAAACTCAACGTTCAAGTCTTGTCTTGACTTAAAAAACAAGTTCTTGACTTGATTTACGAGTCTCAATTTCCCGACACATACCTAACATTTACGTATTTATTAAACTACATAAATGACGAAACTGTCGACAAAATTTCTTGATCTGTAATATTCTCAACATAATCTTATTTCGATTTTTACATCAAGACAAGAATTCTTAAAAATTATGGATCTAGTGAAACTCTAAAATCTTAATACAAAATTTATAAACAATATATTCCTATTTTTTTTTCAGCTGAAATAAGTTTAAAGTTTTTAAAATCGGCATGCTTTCCCTATCTCACAAAGAGAGAAAGTACCCAAAAACGTCTCTTTGTTTTATTTTTAACCGATTTTACGCCCAGCACATCCACCATATTTTCAAATAAGTTGTTTTCAGTTGAAAATGTTAAAAGTTAATTTTGTATATTGACGAATTGATGTTACTTTTATAAGCACCTAGATTCACTATTACGATCAAAAGAAAAGTACAAAAATAGCAATGGAGCTTTCAAGTACATACTAACATAAACAGCTTTGAACAATGATTCCAGACCTCCTCGCTCTTTCTAACGAGAAAATAAAAACAATCGTGAATTTACTACCCCCAGATGATAAGAAGTAAAAATGTTCTCAACAATTTGATTGTCCCATTCTATTATAGTAGATACTATCACATAGTGCTTATATTTTTCCAAAATAATATTTCCTTTTAATTGGTTTTCATTTCATTAATTACATTTGTTATAATTTAAATATGTAACGTGTCGATTTTACGAAACAAGGAACCGCCAAACGGAAATGCGACATGATTGCACGGCAAAAGTGGGCCGTGACCAACTTGTAAATATCCGTTTGGGGGTAAAAGAGCACTATGTGGGTGTATAAAAGAATGAGTTTTTAGAGTGTCAGGGATAAATAGAAGAAAGAAAAACGAAGATTAAGCAAGCGAGTCAGAAGGGTTAGGGGGGTGTAGCGGGTTACCGATTAAGAGTTCCTGCCATTATCAACGCCCCTAGTTGATAATCATTTAGGAAAGTAGTTTTAATATACATTTATAATTCGTTTTTAAGTGTTATCTGACTGCTATCCATTGAATCATTAAAAAACACCATTAAATTTCGCTCATTCGTGACAATATCTACTAGAAAATTGCTCAATATATTTCATCGTTCATATGATAATAATTAAAGGGAGAGAGTATGGATATCGGATTGAATTTTTTTTGTAATTATATAATGTACCAGTAAATTTATAACAGTCTTCATATACCTACTCCCTTTGTGAGCAAAAGCGAGAACTCTCCCCTTCTCTGAATTGTAGTAATAACTATCTACAGCTTGATTACTCTAAGATGAGCTCCGAAGATTTTACAGTCGGCGTAGAAGAAAGAGAACACATTCGGAGGAAGAAAGATACAATCAACGCTCGACAAATTACGACAAATAAATATACTAGTTTTAAGACAGGGGTGCTTGATGTCTTCTCTCCGGTAGTCGTTAATTTAGTTGATACCTGAATCTCCTGATACTGTTATGCACCCAAAATTATAATACATAGATAAACTTTCAATAATGAAACGTGTTAATTTCGTGGCATTTTGCACACTATATTGGCAGCTTTTATATTCTTTAAAATATAATGATTATCATCATACTAATATTATAAATGCGAATGTAAGTTTGTTTGTTACGCTTTCACGCAAAAACTACTTAACCGATCATCATGAAACTTTGCACATACACTCTTGAATGTAGTAGAAGTAACATAGGATACTTTTTATTAAAAAAAATAAAAAATTTTTTACGAAACGTAAGAAAATTGTTTGTCAAAATATCGTCAAATTTAGCTACTTCAACGCCATCTAGCATCATAGTAATGAAGTTTCAACCCTGAATACTGTAATACCGGCCCACTGTATTAGAAGATCTAACAGCTAACCACAAAAATTACGGATAACCTCAAAAATGTGAATAGTTTTATACTGCATGTAACGACAGAAGAAAATAACAATAAATATAGAAAAATTAGAAACAGTTGAAACTATATTCAATTGAATTAGATATTGAATTAGATATTGTCGTCACCGTCGGTGCGGCCGAAGGAATTCCGATCTTACTCGCTGATGTTAATTCTTACTCTGCTACTATATTGACTCATTTCTATTATTATACCCTTACTTTTTATCTCTCATACTTATTTAATTTCTCCACTGCGGGCGAAGCCGCGGGCAAAAAGCTAGTATAAAATATTTCGACCATTTTTAAATGAATAGTCGGGCGATTTAGTATGCGCCCTGACAAGTACTCTGCTTCAAAGCAAGCATGCAAATGCATCTCTGTGGCTATCGCCAGCAAGGCGTTACCTTTTGCCATTGCGCATCTTAAGAACTAGTAATCCCGGAGACCATCCTAGAGTAATTTTACTGTACTTAAACGCCTTTAATGTATTGTTTCAGCAAGTTATATGCAAATTAACATTTTAACATTACAATAGCACAAAAATAAAAACAAATCCCTCCATGTGTCCCTTGTTCTATAAATGAAAATCGTAGAAATATGCATGTTGAAAAATGAACTAATTTGCAAAAAAGAAACATGGGAATAGCTTATTTTCTGTCAAATAGAAATATGCAATAAATAATTTTTATTCTTTTTCTCTTTAACCGAGATGTAGGTACCTACCTACCTATTATAGATTATTTTGCGACTATGAGTATTATTCTTAATCAGAAAATTAACTGTTTTTTTTTGTTTGCTTATCAAAAGGTGTTGATCTCTATATGCTATAAAATTAAAAAAAAAATGGAAAGAACAACAAGAATCTGTGTTTGTGACATTTTTTATAAACTACACTGGTACCAATATGAAGAGTATTTCCAATAAATCTCCAATAAAAAAATATACAAAGTTGCAAAAGCCTGTATGCTTGTGATTAAATCAATGCAGACTTCCAATTGCTTTATGGTATAGCTCTCTGTGTAAACGCTGTGGGCTATACATCCATAATCGATGTGACGTTCCGTTTTCAATTGGGACTTGGGACCTGATACAAAAAAATTATTTACGAGAAAGTTTTTGGAAAGTATTTAATTGTTTCGGCATTTACTTGTTGAAACTTTATGATATAATAATAATGATGAAACAATACACAAATAACACAAATACACAGTGTAGTGAAACGTTCGTAGTGATTAAATAAAATTTCTTGAAACTTATTTGTGTATTTTTTTATCGTTATTATTATATTTTTGGAAAGTGTTTTGGAGAAGGTCTTAAGCCTGTAATAACATTATTAATAGAAGAAATGTGTGAGACGAGTTGATCAGTGAGTTATTTAGTCGAATATAAGACCAGTAATATGAATATTAAGAAGGGAGTCGATAATCTGAACAATTAGCATAAACAGTACGAACAATACATAAAAGAGAATATATAAATAAGAGCAGTGTTAGATAAGTAAGTGTTTCGGGAATATAAAAATGTACAATTTGAAAGTTAGTGTTAAAGTAATAAATAAAATAAATCAATTGTACTTAAAGGCTTTAAATAAATAAAATATACTGAAAAAGTTCCTTACTTTCTTCGTAAACAAATAATTTATTGGTTGAACATTGAGCACAGGCGATTTCAAACATGATCATCCGTTTTAATGGTACTCAAGTAAATACACACTTTATCTATTGCTTTTCTCAAGTGTTTCTTTATTTTTATAAAAAGAGAAATGTTTGCTCGTACACCACTGATTGCGGCAAAGAGACAAAGCCATTACCAGCCATTTGTTTCGCTTCCTTTCATCTCTTTCGTAGCGTGTCCTGTACGTACGGACAGCAGAACACCAGAAATAATCCAGTTATGTACCATTTCAAAACAAGCAGCAGATTCGCTACAAATTAGCAAACCCCCGACATTTGCCCTGTGTTATTATTTCTGTTGCTTCCTTCTCTCAACACGGTACAATGTACAATATACACATACGTATGTAATGCTACTGTGTCATTGTATTATTGGTTTTTAATCTGATTAACGAGATCTAGAGGACGACAAATATTGGAAAATTTAATTGCGGATTGAGTTTTCACAGCTATCAGACAATCACATCCGATATTGAAAATCCCAAAAGAATACCAGTTATTTGGGTTGAAAACTGAAACGATAGTCGTATTAGGTGCATCAATTAAAATGAACAAAATTTGATTTTCAAAAAACCTATTTAAATTTGCCATTAAAACTTTTTTTGTACATCTAATCCTTAAAATACTCTCCCCAAATCAGAATCAAAATTGTAAGTTTTGAAAATATTATTATACTTAGAAAGCAACTAAAATGTTCTTCAACAACACTTTTTCTTACTACCAGTAAGTGAATTTGCATTTTTAGGTCAATGTTAAATTTCTTGAGAAACATATATCCAATATTTCTCTAATAGCGGCTGATGATAATTTAAAATGTTGGATGAAGGGTAAGACCTGCTAAGGCACTTAAAAGTGTCTAATACATTTTCATATGAAACTTACTCCGGCGAAAAAGAGCAGACCAGTTTATTAGCATAGGTATGAGATATGGTATTAATCTAAGTGAATGATGAAAATACTATACTGTGGTTATAAAAGGTTAGAAATGAGGAGATATTACAAAAGGTAATAGGAAAACAGAGGGCGCCTTCTAAGACATGAAGGATTACTTTTAAAAAATAATGACACACAGTGAGGATGTTTTACTGGATTTTATTGAAGATTACTCTTGCAAATTTGGCCGCTTTGAGATGGTCGCGAGACCGAAACAATTGTAATAGTAATTTACAGAAAACCAACTAGTACAGACACTATTATTTTGAAAGATTCAAATCACCCCTATCAAACTAAACTAATGGTGTTTCATTCGCTAGTTGATAGATTATTAAACATACCTATGTACGTTACTAACTACAACTCAGAATTAATCAAAATTAAAAGAATGGCTTACAACAACGGGTATAATCCATCTTTAATAGCCACACTAATTAAAAAGAAATACCAATGTGTCACTAAAATGATATATAACGAAAACTGTAGTAAAAGGATACAAAAAACATACACATCTTTACATTTTATTAAACATGTCAGTTATAAATTTAAGAACCAACTTAATAAGCTAGGCATAACAGCTACGCAAACCTGCAAACGTAATTTAAAGAACTTGTTAGTCAATAACAAACCTAAAAAGACCCAATTCTGAAAAGTGGTATTTATCAAGTTTTTGTAACACTTGTAATGCCTCATACAGAATAAAAGAACACACATATAGTATTAATAATAAATATAATTAAAACAGCAAAATACTGGCATTTCAGAACATTGTACAGTTTTCAATCGTAATATAGATTTAGATAATATTAAGATATTACACAGTAACATTAATAAAGGTAGAAAGTTGACATTGTTAGAAAATTTAGAGATTAAGAAGGCTCTAGACAATAAGTAAAATCTAGTAAATAACCAGTTAAAATTAGGAAACACTGCATCCCCTCTACTATTAAGCAAAATTTTGTAATCGTTTTAGGTATAAATTAAGCAATATTTCACTCTGTAATTTTAGTATAATAGTTTACTCTTGATAATGGGCTATGCCAATAACATACGTCGAGAACATAAATAAAGTGTGAAACATCTAATTCTTTTGTGGTTTTATTTATTTTATTCATAACCATGTTTCACAATAAGTGCACCGAAGATACTCTAATTATAAGACTAATCTTTAATAATATCCAGTAAAACATCCTCACTGTGTGTCATTATTTTATTAAAAGTTTTGAAAACTTTTTACAACTGCCCCACCGCAAATTCCATTCATACATGAAGAATTAGTTTGAAATATATTAGAAGAAGAAATATGGGTAAAGAGATAACAAATTCTGTAAGTTTTCAGAAAGGCCAAAAATTAGCTTAAAATAGGATGAAATAGGTGTACATGTCCAACCATTAGTATAATATAATAATAATGATGATATTTGATGCAAATTGAACGAGGACAAAAGTATTAAGGGTAGCTAATATTTTTCTCCGATTCTGCTTTGATAATTGGTGAAACTCACACATGCAATGGAGCCAAAATAATCGCACGTTTGATCTATGCTTCCTTTACAACAGCTTAAGAATATGAGACGTTTAAGAATTCTTCAATTGGCTTCCGCACTTACATATGTTTTTTTGCAACTTCTTAAGTTTAATTTTCTTCTTTAGGAAATTCAGATATCTAGGTACTATCAAATAAATAAAAGGTGGATGAGTCTATCATAATTATATAAATATGACACGCAATATAATATACGAGGGCGGATAAAATATAAACGAAGCTTTTTAAGTTGAGCGCCGGATAGTTGTTCAAGGCGCATACGGGCATTAGCCACTTGAAGTACGGATATTAGGTGACACGGAAACAACTCATCGTATTGCTGTGTTTGCTTGGTTAGTAGCTATCACAATGAGTGAGAAAGAGATGCATAGCAGCGTTGCGCAACGGATTATTATTAAGTTTCTTACACGTGAAAACGTGAAACCAGCTGAAATTTTGCGCAGGTTCGGAAATGAAACGCTTTCGTGGCAACGGGTAAAAGTTTGGTGCAAAGAATTTAACGAAGGGCGTAATCGTGTCGAAAATGTAAATCATCCTCGTCGTCCGCGCACCAGCATATCGCCGATTAACATTGTACGCGTTAGAAACCTTATTGAAGGAGACCACCACGCTACTTGCTTCAGATATCTGTTGAACTCGGCATCAGCTATGGGAGTGTCCACACAATCATAACGAAAAACTGGAGAATCCGAAAAATTTCAGCTCGTTGGGTCCCAAAGTTGCTGAGTGAAGATCAAAAAGCTGCTCGAGTTCGCATCGCAGCTTTAACGCAGGCCCGAATCAGTAAAATGCACTAGACTCAGTCGGAGCACCATCCATATAGCCCAAACTGATCCCCTTGTGATTTCCACATGTTTGGGTCCCTCAAAGAATCACTAGGAGGCGAGCGATTTCAGACTGATGAACATGTGGAAGCGTTTGTGCGCAACTGGATAGACTCCTCCCGCCCTGCTTCTTTTTATGAAAACGAGATGAAAAAACTACCAATCCGTTGGGAAAAATGTATAATCAAACAAGGAGGATATGTCGAAAAATAGAGAAATTTGGGTTTTTATGAAAATTTTCAAAATAAATGTTTTATGAACAAAGGCTCGTTTATATTTGATCCATCCTCGTAGATAATGTTAATAATCCTAATAATTTTAATAAGATATAAAAACTCATCATTATTAGTTTTGCTGATTAAACAAATTATGTTCAGCGTATCTATTATTTATCTGCGAAAAATTTCCATAATATCTTCTAATACAAGAATATGTCAAAACAATTATGTTATAATCTATAATGTAACCACCGATTTGATTGAAAGGTAACATTTGTTTCAGATAATGGACGTTTTCATCCCCTTTTCCGAAACTGTAAACTTGAATACATCAATCCTCATTTGATTGTTACGTTCCGCAATGTCCCAATACAGGTAAGGTATATATATAATAACATAGTAAATAGAATAAATAGGATCTATCTATATTGAAATAGACAAAGGAACAACACTAGTATCATTTTCTTTTTTAAACAATAAAAATTAAATAACTCACTTACTTTAAGGAACAATTTATTTTAATGGCAGTTGATTCGGTAAAACACTAGCTTTACGTATTAGGTTTCAATTGGTATAAAATGCAACCCAATTCCATCTCATATTCGCTATTTCGTTTATCAAACGATTTTATTTATCTTTTTAATGTTGTTTAGTAGCTATTGGCGACCAATGTGAAAAACTAATTCATATAAATAGGTGCATCATTGTCAATTAGAATATTTAATTGAGAATGACAAATATCCAAGTATTTTATATGGAATTTTCGGATTTTCTTCAGTTTAATTCCACAGTATTCCTTTTGATACATGGAAAGAATTTCATAGTGAAAATTACCTAGAAATTGTAGGTAATCCAAAGACAACATCAGAATATAAAAAAAATACCGGCCAAGTGCGAGTCGAACTCGCGCACCGAGGGTTGCGTACAAACCTGTATATATGTGATGTAACTAAAAATTTAAGGTTTTCGGAATTTTTCCTTTATATGTGCTATAAAACATTGCTTCATGCCAAATTTAAAGATTCTAAATCGACTGAAACTACCCTTTAGATTTTAATTCCCTTGCGAGTAGTTGCGAGTTTGAAAATATGCGGCTTAAATTGCTGTTTATTTTGATTGCGTCGACATAGAAGTTTGATTTTGTTACAGCCTAAAGGTATTATAGACCTGAGTATTTGATATGAATTTCAATTTTATACCTCTACGCGTTCATGAGGAAAGGGGTAGTAACTTTAAAATTATCAAAAATATTTTTATTATATGATGTAACTAAAAATTTACGGTTTTCGCAAGTTTTCCTTTATCTGTGCTATAAGACGTTGCTTCGTACCAAATTTCAAGATTTTGAGTTCACGGGAAGTACCCTGTAGGTTTTGATTCGAAAATTTGCGGCATAAACGGCTGTATCTTTTGATTGCGTTGGCTTAGAAGTTTGATTTTTTCACAGCTCCAAGGGACAATAGACCTGAGTATTTGGTATAAATTTAAGCTTGATATCTCAACGCGTTCCTGAGAAAAAGGGTCTTGACAGACGGACGGACGGACAACGAAGGACCCTATAAGGGTTCCGCTTTTTACTTTTGAGCTGAAGAACCCTAAAAATAATAGCATTTATAGCAACTATTACAATAATTCATACAAAATGTAATATAAAACATAGTAAATTTGACTATGCAGTTTAGTAATTTTAACCATAACGATAAGTTGTCACTCAATTGCCAAATACATAGTAATTTTTACCCACGATTTGTAGATACAAATTAATATCTAGTTATCTTCGTGTATCCCTGTGTAGGTATTAATATCAGAAAGATTTTTACAGTTCATTCAGTTCCTCTAATTCACACTTTAGTGCAAATCCAGGGGATAGAGAGAGGTGTTCTCTTTAGCCTCTTCTTTAGGTATTGTAGGAATGGGTAGGTAATGGTTTAGGAGAAAACGATGACACTAACCAAATGGAGAGAGCATTAGGTATTGTAGGAATGGGTAGATAATAGTTTAGGAGAAAACGATAACACTAACCAAATGGAGAGAGCAATAAAGAAAATATTATCAGTGGAATATTTGGCCTCAGTCGTCTAATTGTAAATGGTCCAAGAGAACCACAGAGAAAATTTAAACAGGCGAAGACGCAATTAAATTTTCATGTGGCTCAGTAGTACCTATTCATTGACTTTCTTAAAGAATCTCCAAAACAATTTTATAAATTGCTGCTGCCTTGTTTTTTCTTTCTTTATTACTAAGGCACCAGTCTTGATTTCGCCGGCCGTCTAGTCTTGAAATAAAAATAAAGAACCAAACAGTACTTTTTCATCTGTTTTACGAGATATCGATACTAACATTAACCTCATGACTGCACGTGGCACCACATTAACACTATTCATCAAAAAACGCAATAATATAAAAAGTTTATTTTGTAATAAAATTGACAGATTCGGTTTTGTAATCAATTAGCGCGTTATTCGGTCGATTACAAGGTTGTTGTAATTAACTCATTTGTGTAATTATTCTTGTTCAATAGACATTATTTTTAAAAACATCGCTGTATTTTCTGGGGAATTTACTGGTCATAATTTTCTAATTCAAGAGACACAATAATTCTTAACCCAAAAGGAATATATTATAATGTTTAAACAAACATTCTTATTAATAATAACCTAGCCAAGTCCTTTAAACGTACAAATAATAAAAAGTATCTGTTTAGAGAGTAAAACAGTGATTAATCTACCAGTTTGTTTAAATACGAGAGTTTAATATATCCTGTTATTTCTTGGGCTCAAAAATTCTAGACGTGATTCTCTTGATCTTGAATCGTTTTTTAGACTGCTCTTGTCTTAAATTAAAACAAGGTCAAGACAAAAACGATTGAATACCAAGTCTCCTGATCACCATAATCACCCGTATCTATTCCTCTCATTCTTTGGCCCAAATTGAAGTAGGTAACGACATATATAGCCATATATTCATCTGTATGATTTCGTTTTTACGTGTGAGGCTCAAAAACAAACAAAATCCCATTTGAGTGCACCCCCAGTAGTCTGGGTTAAAACCTAAAGGCTAATCTCGAGGCTTGTTGTTTTGATCTATCTATTTGACATTAAATATCCTTTCAATCACACGAATTGTGCTTTATACGTACCTAAATGTAAAATAAAAAGCGGTCGTGGATTTATGAACCGTGCATTTATCCCGGAGGCTAAAGCATTTCCAACCTGTACTGAAATAAAGACCGCACAAAAAAATTAGAATTTCTTTTTAAATGCAAATGTACATATACATATATGTAGAGTAGATGTGTGCACAAAAGGATCCCCTGTAATTATGGCTCTTTTAAATTAAAAGCATTGAAAATCTTTGTTTGATGTTCTCATCCATCGTTACTAACGCAGTAGCGTTTTACGTTGTACTGTAGGTACATAGTACATTGGTACATTGTACCCACGAAAGTTTTACATTGAATTTACATTTCACACAAAATATAAAATATTTGACAAAATTTAACAATAGGCGGAATTGTTAACAAATCATGTTGAATGACGATACCACCACTGAAAAACATTTCATTCTTTTTAGATAAACAAAATGTGCAGGCAATAACTTGCATTACAACTTAACTAGATTCTTTGGATGAACTATTGCCTACTAACTATTTAGTAGTTATCAATTGTCGCCTTCTTCTAGAAGTTCCACAAAGTATAAGAAGGAATTTAATAATTTTTTCTAAAAAGAAAAGAAATCAAACACATTTATTTAAAAGCTTAATCCTTTTTTTTTATTTAAGATATTTTAAGTCGCATTAACATCTAGGTCATGAGCGACTATACATGATTACATATTACTATTATTAGTAAATGGTAAAACTTAATCTATTGTTATATTTTATCATACATTTGGGTTTCTTGTAAAAATTTTAGTACATTTTTGTATAGTTCTGGGTTATTCAGATTTTCTTGAAATGACATAAAGGTTGTATTTCCTTCTTTGATTACTCAATCCTGGGCAGCTTGTGATGATGTGTTCTACTGATTGGAGAGTATCGGTGTTACATTTTGTGCTTAACGTAGGCAGCTCGTTCTTCATTAAATGAACATGAGTTAAATTGGTATGGCCAATCCTCAGTCTTTGAATAATTACTTCTCCATTACGTTTGAGATCAGTGGCGGAGAATTTTTTGAAGACATCGTCTTGTCGGAGCTTTTTTAGCGGATTTTTGTGCCATTCACTATTCCATATTGTAATGATGACATTCTCTTTTGGATTCTGATTTAGTTAGAGGGACTATTTCAGAAGTTATTAGATCTGTAGCACCTTATTTCGCTAGTTCATCTGCTTTATCGTTTCCGCGAATCCCGAGAATGGGATGGTATCCAAGCTAATACGATTTCTTTACCTAGGTCTTCAGCTTTTAACAGTTCATGTGTGATGTTTTTTATTTGTTGATTTGATTTTATAGGGTTCTGAAGAGCTTCTTAGTACGCTTAGTGAGTCGGTTAAAGTTAAGGAAGATTCTACTTTTTCAGTGTTTATTAATTCTATAGCCTTTTCTATGGCATAAGCTTCACATGAAAATATTGAGCACTTAGTTGTTAATTTGAAGTATTTTTCAGTTTCTCCCATTACTATAGCACAACCTGCTCCCTCCTCAGTTTTGGAGCCATCAGTGAAGATGTTTCTAGATCATTGATACTGGTCACAAAATTCTAGAAATAAATCTTTCGCTATAGACATTGTAAATGGGTCGTTTTTTGATATATGTTGAGTTAATTTAAGGTTGATTTTTAGTGGGGGATCCAGTGCTCTTTCTGTTATTTGAATTGGAGAGAGATTAGTCATTTCTTGGTGTTTTTTGATTCTTATATGCAGTGGCTTAAGAATTCTTTTATTATTATATTTGATTGTGTTAGGGTTCATTAGTGTGCTTGTATATGATGGGTTGTTGGGTTCTGAAGATATGTAGGCAGCGTACTTTAAACTCAATTCCATTCTCTTGAACTTTAATGCTACTTCACCAGATTCAGCTAGTATGCTGTTTATTGGGCTTGATCTAAAAATTTATAAATATTTCTATATTAACTTTCATCTTTGTGTTTTATAGGATTTGCGGATCCTCAAATTCTCAAAAATAATGTAATAAATATTTATTATTATATATTCGTAAACTGAAGAGCTTTTCGTTTTAAAATTTAAAACAAACACAAATTTAGTAATAATTAATAATAATAATAATTAGTCTTTTAGCATTAAAATTAACATTATTAAATTAATTCTGAATACAATAGGTATATGATGTAATAAAAATAGGTGCAAATTTATCACACTTAATGAACATCACTGTAAAGTATATTTTACAGTTAGATGGTTAACACGAACCTGTTGTGTATCCCAACGCATTAGTAACAAATTCACATTAATTTTCATTTATTTGGAGGTAATAATTCCCTATAAAACGTTCCTGCGTCCAAATATTGCATAAATTACGTACCAAATGTGAAAATCCCTCATAATTTGTCACAAAAATGTTGAATCGTTTAAAATCCGAAGGTATTTTTTACAGATTATTTTTTCAAATATGTTCTAACCGTTAAATAATTTCTGCCTTTCTATTTGGGGACAGGCATGGTTTTATTTGAAGTTAATTTACCAATAGGTACCTTTCTATTAGGGATGTTTTCATCAACCTTACTATAGTAGAGTACAAAATGTTAATGTATGGGGTTATCTATTATTCAATAAAATTAAACTGGGAGGGAGAATGTAACAGCAAAATTAATCAAATATCACTTAAAAAAAAACTTTGTACTTAAAAGAATTGTAGTGATTTTTGATTTTTCTTTTAATTTAAATTTTAAATAAATATCATGTGAAAGGGAAAGGGACACCATACCTTACAAAATTTTATTAAGGGAACGATTGGTCCACATTAAAACAAAAACACACCATATAATTTTTAGAAAGTATGCAATGGACACTATGGAGAAGAACACAAAAATCCAGTGAAAGAAGAAAAACAACCAGGAAGGAGATTTGTTCTTATTAGGATATCAGCAATAAATTTACTCTAACAATTTTAACACCTAAACAGTACCACAACACCTTACCGAAAGTCTTTCAAATTGTGAACTAAGTTGAACTGCGATCTAAGTACTTCGAAGGTTGATAAACCTCTTTGACACGGATTTAATTAAAATTCAGGAAATAGCATCCTTTTTTCCTTCGAAACTCCACCAAAAATTTTACTGTTGTAATTTAGAACTTTAATGAAATTTAGGTCATAAAAGCAAAACACGTTAAAATAAGTGCCAGAAAGTTGTTTCGGAATTTTTATCGCTACAAACTTTTGGCCGAACGGACCGTTAAAAGTTATTGTTTATTCTCTAATTAGTAACCTTAATGGAATCACGTCAATTTTATAACTTCCCTTATCAAAGCCCAACTTTGTTAGAGCAGAATAATAATTTACCACGCTACAACGTTTTTTTAAGTGCTTTAGAATTTTTTTGTGATTAAAGTCATAAAGCACATAATGTAGGCAGTTATCCCTGAATTGTATGCCATTGCCATCCCAAAAGGCTTAATAAATAATCAAATAAATTCACAAAAGTTATTTCCAAAAAAACAAATTACAATTACAGCATTGTAACGTTGTTTTTCGGGCTTATTGGCCGTCATCTCGAGGTTTTATTCTCGACGTTTCGTCGACACGAGTGGTTGGCATCTTCAGGAGATCTGTTCTGAATTGTGATTCAGTGTATAAAAACCTTGAGACGACGGCCAATAACAACCTTACAATGGACACCGGCCGCGAAAGCCTCATTTAATTTATTACGATTACAGCAATTCTGAGGGTCGAAAAAATCTTTTTACTATTACCTATACAAAAACACACCAACGAATGTTCCGTTAAATTTTCTCGCCCTCTTCACTATGAGACGTTGATGTAATTATGTTAACTAATAAAGAGATTTTTTTTATCTCTCAGAATTGCTGTATTTTTTTAGCCATTTATTAGGGGGAGGGACTATAAAGTTTTATACAAAAAGTTTTAAATCTACAAAGAAAACGAAAAGTGAAAAATAAACTCAATCTTTTTCTTAATCTTAATAGATGATTAAGTTGCTCCTAAACTAACAAACAAAAAAATTAATTATGTAAAGATGATTTTTTCGTTAAAGTGATTTATCGTTCTATTTGTTTGAACACTTCATATTTTAGTAATAATAAATTACCTACAGACCTTAGAGAAAAAAATAGTGACAATAATTTCTACGATGTAATGTCGTCAACATAACAACAAATTGATGTGCTAATTTTGTGCCATCTTTAATGGTTTTATTAGAGGAGGATCTTTTCCTAATTCCTTTTTGTGGTAATAGTTTAACAGTCAACATAGTCTTGATTGTTAATTTTATCAATGCGGCATTTTTTTAATGAAGTATTTGTTGTTTCAAGCCACGTTCGGATCTAATTTGAATCGTCGTGTCGTGTCGTGTCGCGCCCCGTTGTCTCCGTTGTCAATTCAACGTGGCCAATTCCAATAAAAAATTTCTGATAACGTGCATTTCTACGATCTCATACAGCTGTTGAATTCATAAAAGCTAAGATCTGATGGCGTACTAGGTAGGTACATGTGAAGTGCATTAACTGGACCCATCTTTTAATTCTTTATTACTTCAACCATCACCTCATGTCCATGTCCATCACTGTCTGTCTGCATCCGTAGTTTAAACAATTTCAGTTTTCTGTGCCTATCTATCAAGTGAATGAAATTTAATGCAAAATAAAGACACCATTCTTTTTTACTTTGCAACAAAGGTTATTTGTTTTTCTGTTTTTTTTTTTGTAATACTATCTACGTTAAGATAAAGCCCACTTTTCGTGGATAACGGAGGGAATTGTATTGGAAAGATGAACGGATAAAGCATATCGGTGGATCTCCTTGCAGGGAACCTCATTGTAATTTTATCATAATTTTGCTTAGCCTAGATTATTTTGATCACTGTAACTTTATTCTCATTGTAAGGCGTTTAGTTGAAATATAAATTGCATAAATTTAAACGCTATATAGTTGAAAATGTTCTTATATAAAACTCAAATCGACAACTATGTGATTGGAAAAAGAATCCTGAGAATATCCCTTAAGTCCCTCGTGAGTAAATTACTTAACGACAGGAATAGGAAGGGCCCTTGCAGCAATTAATGTTTATCAACGGCCATGTCAGTTTATCCTATACCCTCGTTGGAAACTGAATGTTAAAATGGAATATCCTCTTCAGCCTCTTTTTAGGAATTGTAGGGTTTCTGGATATGTAAGTAGTTATTAGAAGAAACAAATAATATTGACAAAATGACGATAGAATATGAATGAATAAAATAATCCAAACAAAACACAAAACCTGAAGTCGATGTCCTCCCGAATACTTCAGTGTGTTCTAATGTAGACCGTTAGACCATGCTGGTCGGTGAGTTGCTGATAGCACATAACCACCCAACATAACTAATAAGTTAGGCTACCCACCAAATGAAGATGGGTGGCCTATAGAGGGTTAATAATATAACTACGGTACAAACCCAGTCCCTATAAATAGCTGTCGTGAGGTAGTGAATGCAGCGGCATGGTGTAGTGATCTAAATCATTGCTTAGCATTCGGGATGTCACCGGATCGATTCCGGAGCCCCGGCTACTCTGGTCCAAGTTTTTCTGTGGTTTCCTTCGATCATTTAAACAAATTCTGGGGTAGTAATATTCCACAGATAGTCCTTCACTTTTCTTCGGTCTTCATTTCGTCCGTCTCATCTTTCTCCCCCAAACCACCATCCACCCATTCTCACTATTCCTAAAGGAGACTAAGAGGGTTTTCCGCCCTAACCCCCGACTTTGCACCAGAGTGTAGGCCGGAGGGATAGCCTGCTCACCAACATTGGTGGGAATGAAACACCCAAAGGTTTTTTGGTTTTTTTTTTCGTGAATGCAGTTGGGTTCTATAGACGCGACGATCATGGCAGAGAAATAAGGAAGCAAAGAACCAACTCAGTGAACGATATATAACAGTAATAACCTGATTAATTAATTGTGTTAAAATTGTTAAAAAATAAATTGAATTTTTATGTTACTAGTCTAAGTAGTCACCACCATCTTACGTCATAACATTTCTAAAAGTAAAAATTAAAAAACTAACGACACTAGAGATTAAAAAGTAAATTGATTCAAACCTTTATTTAGTAAACAATTAGAGTTAAACAGGTTTGATCCGCCTCTGTTATTATGAATTTGTAACATTTCTAACCCCACCATCCCGTAGGTTGTATACCTATAGGTATCTAGAAGTGTTAAACATTTTGTTATTCAGTAATCAATTGTAAACCGAAACGAATTCGTCTATAATAATTAATCTTGTTAGTGAAATTTAATTGTCCTTCGTTTTATTTCATTTTTGTTCGCCATATTTGCTACTAATTGTAAAACTTATTTCATAAGTACAGTAAGTTCATTGCTGGGACAACTACTTATCTAACTAATAAACATATATACACCACATTTCCTTTTTGTTCTATTCTAAGAGAAAAAATTATTGAAGAAACGTTTTCTCTAATGCATGACTATTCACTCACAAATCTTTATCGCTCCTAAAATTTAGTGACAAATTTTAAAGGAGCGAAATCCGAGGGGATCCAAATTTTAAATTTAAAATTTAAAGAGTGTCCGAACCAGCACGCATTTGTAGTTAGTTACAATAAAAAGTTATTTAAGTACGTCATTTAACCGAGTTCTGGATCCATAAATTGTGTAGAGGGTCTAGTTGATGTCGACCATTTAGAGAATTGCAACTGTGACGTGCGTTCGTTTCACATGTTTGCTCCTTTCCGTGACGTGAACGGAAAACCGGGGCACGAAATGCCGTTGATTACTTGAGCAATAAAAACTACAGCTTTTTATGCCTGGAAGCGGAAAAACTGAACAAGACCCCCGACGTTCTGAAATAAACGCGGTGTAATCTTTTAATTGCAAAGAGAGTTAGGTGGGATTAATATAGGCTGATGCTGCCGCAGCTGCTACACTTCGTATGACGAGAAATGCGACGCGATGATCGCGTGTTATACACGGATGAAATGTTGTTCGGTTAAATAACAAGAACACGACGCCTTTAATTTATTTCCACCTTTTCCTCGATGAAGACCAAATACTGCCGCTCACAAAAATTGAATTCTTTCCATAGCTATAAAATTTAAAATCATCTTCGAAAATTTGAACTTAACACAGTGATACCTCGAGATACGAGTTTACGTTCCGTAACCTTTCTCGTATGTCAATTTGCTAGTATCTCAAAGTAACTTTCCCCATTGAAATTAATTGAAATGCCATTAATCCATTCCAGCCCCAAAAATGCTACCTAATTGTTTTTGTTACGTGTTTTAAAATAAGAAAAATATATTTATAAATGATAAATATTGCATAAAAACATAATAAGACACCTTCCTTATTCCTTCCTATGATTTCACGCTTTAATTCAATAAACATCATCTTCTTCTGAGCATTGACCTTTCCACTAACTTTCTTCGGATCCATGGTTATAGAAAGAAATGTGATAAAGTATGTAAATGCAGAAAAAGCGCAAAGCCCTGTATAAACTTAGAAAAAATGTTTCGACAGCGTATCCTCGTATCTGAAATGTCGCTCGTATTTCAAAACAAAACTTTGCTCGCTCGACAGCTCGTATCTCAAATAACTCGTACGTTAGGGCACTCGTATCTCGAGGTACACTGTACGTGTTTGAATACGCCCCTGTAAGGTAACTAACCCATCTGTTGTTGTGGTTCAGTAGAAACTGATACATCACTGATATTTACTCATATTTTTTCCGTCTCAAAGCTGCAAGCATTTGTAGATCGCCAGGGCTGGTGTTAAAACTGTCATAATTAAAAAAAAATCTGTTTCAAAACTCAAAAGCGATATAACGTTTTATGTTATAAATGCTATAAAAACCCATGGTTTCAATATCTTAGTCATTATAAGTACCCCACCCTGTATATATAGCTAACACATTTTCTAGTAGTATTTATCTTCACCTATTTATTTTAAACAAATGTTCTTAACAATTACTTTATTTAACAGACTAAAACTATTTTATTTATCTAATTTTGTGCTTATGCCACTATATTTATATCACACGGAGTAGTCTCAGAAATATTTCTAATCCACTATATTATTATTTATTTACTTTTTTTAGATAATACTCAACCGAGTAACTCACTAATTGACTCTCTCACTGACACACTAGCACTTTTATCTCTTATCTATCACTCTTTATTTTTATTGCTCAAGAATTTCAATTGTAGTAGTAGTGGTCTAGGTATGTATCATTGAAGTACTATTTATTACTCTTCACTCGGCTCAATATAAACCAACCAATTCACCGATATCTACAGATTCGGATCAAAATTTTGACACACTTTAACTTCAGAATTCTTGTTTTGACACAAACACCCAAAATTTCACAAAAAGGTCTCTAGCGAGTTTCAACATCCAAGGTTTTTTTTCTAATTGGAATGAGAGTGAAATGTTAAATATGTTGTCATTCTGAAAGTTTATTGGAAGACCCATTCGAATTCAAAACGTGCACAACTGGTCTGGAGATCAAATACACAGGTGCTTATATAGTAGTGCTTGGAAAAACCCAGATATAATAAATAAATACGATAGATATTCTGTTTTGTTTCCACTACTCATCTTTGTTCTACCTATTAGCACGTTAAACTTTTATTAAACAGGGTAAAACGATGCTAATGATAGGGTTATGGTATGTAAAGATTTCCACTTCCCCTCCCTCTTTGAACTGACTGAAAAATCCTTCAATATGGGCTAAACTGAAAATTCATTTTTGCTTTTATTCCAGAGAAAATCACGTGTTTTTTTAAGGTTTTTAATAAATTAAATTATTACTTCATTCTTTTTTTATTTACAATAGGGGTTCGCATAAAATATATTATTGAAATGTGTATAATTGGTAATCAAGTATTTGCCAAGTTGTTATGCCGTGGTCCTGTCTTCCTCCTTTACTAAACGTTTCGCCAGTCTCGACTGCTGGCATCCTCAGTTCCTCAGTAGATTTTTGCTGCTTCTTCTGCTGAGATTGTCCGACGAAACGTTTAGCAGCAGCAGAAGAGGCAGCAAAAATCTACTGAGGAACTGAGGATGGCAGCAGTCGAGACTGGCGAAACGTTTATTATTATTATTTATTCAATCGAATCCTTTTTTTATCCCCTTTCGATCTATATGGATACTTCCTAAAAAATAAAAAATAGTAGGTGCCATTTGAAAAAACGAAGTAATTCGTGTTTGAAGTTTTTCAATTTTAGAATTTTATTTTGAACGCCCTGTATAAATTATTTAATTCAATTTTGTCAAGGCGTTAGCACTAATATTCAGCTATTACTAGTAAAAATTTTAACACTCTTAGTCGTATTTTGTGGAAGTTATGATTTTTATAATTTGGGTTGCGGTAGCGATTTTTTTTCTATAAATTAAATTAACTCAGAAACCGATCGTCATAGGTGTACAAGTTGGTTATCAAACTTACCTTAGAATTACACGTTTTATTCGAATCCAGCGTGAAAAATATACCATTCCTTTTAAAATAACAAAGTTGGTATCGACTTCCGGTATAACCGGATGTAAATCGAACTTGAAAATATTTTTAAAAGAAGCGGCATAAACAATAACCAAATGAGCCCAAGTTTCAGAATTGAATTCCTTCTACTAATTCATATACTTCTAATAGCCCATCAACTTGAAAAACCCTGTATATTGTACATTCCTCGAAAGTGAATTACAGAGTAATACATACTTCATGAAATGACTTATAATGCTTAATTCGTCGCCTTTATTAGTGGGCGAAAGGTAAAGTAAACCTACCTGGCGGTGTTGTTTAATACCCTACAAAAACTAATTCAAACTTTATGAATACCTGGTTTGACTTCAGTTAGTTGGAGGGTGAGATGTAAAATGTAATTTTAATTCTAATTTAATAACCTCAAAAGATCAGATGTTGGAATAGAACCACTATCTAAGCTCATTAAATATTCGTTA
This sequence comes from Agrilus mali, assembly GCA_029378335.1. Taxonomy (NCBI): domain Eukaryota; kingdom Metazoa; phylum Arthropoda; class Insecta; order Coleoptera; family Buprestidae; genus Agrilus; species Agrilus mali. The sequence goes on from CM055656.1 coordinate 10,248,209, forward strand.
TGTTTGAATATTCTAATAGGTAAGTACTTTGGGTATTAGGTACATGTTCGTAAAATATAACATTAAGTGACTTACATAATGTATATTCTATAAATTGTACTCTAGGTATATACGTAGGTCAGATACGTAGGACAACTAACGTTAGTTTAAAGGAGCATTTGGCTCATCTTAGATTTAGATTAATATTATAAAATATGTATTTAAATACTTTAGGTACATAACATATCTCAACATTTGTACTCGAAACATGAATTGTGTCAATTCCATATCTTTTTAATACAGTAAACGATAACATCACTCTTTTTTCACTTCAAAAAAGAAATAATTTAACAAACTCCATTTGTTAGATAAATTTAATAATTTGTTGCAATTTCCAATTGAAAAAGTTATAACTAAGTCTACAGTTTTACTATGAGGGATGTTTCCAAAGTTCTGGAAATTGTGCTATAATTAAAATACGCAGAACTTATCGGCATTGTTATTGGTGCCAGACAAGTCTTGACATGTTTATGCAACTATCTAGTGCAACATTGTTCAGTCTGATTTAGGTGTTCGACTGATAAAGACGCGTTTTCATAGCACTGTTTTTGTAATCATGCAAAATCTCAAAGAGCAATACTTTTCTTTTAATAGTAAGAAGGTGTGAAAACATCAGAAATTGTTTAACGCCTGCAAGGGGTGTTTGATGAGTCTGCAAAATCCAAAAGTGCTGTGTTTATCAGTGGATTGATCGTTTTAAAACCGGTAGAACATCACTAGAAGACGATCCACGCAGTGGGCGCCCAAGCACGTCAGTAAATGAAAGAAACATTACTGCCGTCGAAGACCTACAGAAAGAGGACAGGCGAATGACTATTCGTGAAATTAGTGTGCGCTTAGGGATAGGTACCTACACGAGAAGTTCATGACATCTTACATGACTGTTTGGGCGTTAGCAAGATTTCGACGCGCTGGATACGGTGATGAATTTTGGCAACGAATAATAACCACTGATGAAACGTGGATTCCTTATTTCAATCCTGAAACCAAAAGTCAATCCAAAGAATGGGAAACCTGAAGAAGGGCCTCCACTTAAGGCGCGTGCAGTTCTGTCTGTTGGAAAGGTAATGCTTACTGTATACTGGGATTGCGAAGGGATTATTTTAATGGATTATCTGCCGAAATTGACTACAATTAATGCAGAATATTATTCCAGTTTATTATCCGGACCACTGCGACAGATACTAGTAAAAAAATGGCCTGGAAAGTTGCATAAGCGTCTATTATTGCAAGACCACACACCGCAAGAAAAACGAAAGATGTTTTGAACGATTTACAATGGGAATTGCTTCCGCAACCACCTTATTCCTCGGATCTTGCACCCAGTGATTATCATCTGTTCCCATAATTGAAAACACCTTTACGAGGTGTTCGATTTGAAAGCTCAACTGACGTAAAACGTGTCATAAATAGGTGGATTGAGGAGACACCAAAAAAGTTCTTTGAGGACGGCTTAAAAAAATAGTTTAATGTTGGGATAAATGTATTCAGTTAATTGGAGATTATGTTGAAAAAATACATTGTAATATTGACGAAAATTAACAAAATAATAAAAATTATAGCTACATTCCCAGAAGTTTGGAAACATTCCTGGTATTTGTATTGCCTTAAATAATGTAATTTTTGTTTGGGATAATTAATTTATTATTACATTAATAGCCTTTAGGTGAAAGATGCGAGAAACTGACACTACTTGGGGTATTGAAAATATGGAGAAATTAACACTACTAAAAATTATTTTAAAATTAAACTTACAGAAGACTCCAATTGTAGGAATCTAGGTACAATAATAGTTACTTGCCCTGCCCTGTAAATTCAAGATTTAGGACAAAAATTGTAAAATGCTCTACCCAACCCCTTCTAACGATGACTTGTAGATTACAACAAATTAATCATACTTAATCACACTAATATTATAAAGGTGAAAGTTTGTGAGTGTGTGAGTGTGTATGTTTCTTACTTCTTCACGTCTAAACGGCTGGAGCGATTTTAATAAAATTTGGTATGGAGTTACTTGACACCCTGGATTAACACATAGGCTACGTTTTACTGCGGAAAAATATCTTATTCTCATGGGAAAATCGATGAAAATGAATTCGCAGAATATTACAGATGCGAAAGTAACTCTGTCTGTATGCTACACAATCTCGCCTAAAATTTACTCAACCGATTTAAATGAAATTTGGTGCAGAGATAGTCTAGAGCCTGAGAAAGGATATAGGCTTCTTTTTAATGTGAAAAAGGGTTGTAACGGGTTGAAATAGGAATGTTTGTGCGAAAATTCCGTAATTTTTAAAGACAGAAGCTTGAAACTAATTTTTTAGGCTTTTGATTAGATATAAATAAATACGACATTCAATGTTTGTGAAAATTTTACCCTAAAGGGGATAAAATTAGCCGATGAAAGTTTTTGTGTAATGACGTCGTCGAAAAAGCTTACGGCCCAGAAAATTAAAATAGTAAGTGTAAAAAGTTATAGAGGTTTTCTTTATTTGGATCAATAAAAGTAGTTGAATAATAAACTATATAAACTATTTTAAACTATAATCAAACTATATTAATCTATAATATCATAAATGCGAAAATAACTCTGTCTGTCTGTGTGTTACGCAAATACGGCCAAACTACCGAACCGATTTAAATGAGAATTTGGTACAGAGATAGATAAGTACATATAAAGCTAGAGGCTTGAAACTTGTTTTTTAGGCTATTGATTGGATATAAATACGACATTTAAAGTTTGTAAAAATTTTACCCTAAAGGGGGCAAAAATAAGGAATGAAAGTTTTTGTGTAATGACGTCGACAAAAAATCTTACGGCCCAGAAAATTAAAATATAGAAGAAAAAAAATTTAAATGCTGCCGAAAGTCACTATTCCACGCGGACGAAGTCGCGGGCATAGCTAGTATAAGATTAATTCACTAAAAAAAAATTAAAACAACTTTAAACAATAAATAAATATGATTCACTTTGATGGGATAGAGCCCAATTTGATTGATAAATTTCTCCTAATATTTTTTTTTTCTAAATCCGCAGGCCCGACCTCAGTACAATATTAGCCCCGGTGTAATTAATATTTTATCTTGAATTTAAAACAACGGCAACGGTTTCTACCACTGACTACCGGAATACGTTTCATCCCTCATTACTTCTTTAACGTTTCGCTAACTAATTAGTCATTCCAGCTTATAAGCACCAGTAGTTTACCGCTTCGAATTATTTCTGTAATGGTACTCAAGGGAATATAGCTCTCAAAATTTAACCCGAGAGAATCGAGTTTGATATTATAATATTTAAATGTATTCCCATACTTTTTGAAAACTTTCAATGCAGATACGTACCGAGGTATAAATAAATAAATTATGTCGTAAATTGTGACATCTGAATTTAACAAGAATTGTTAATTAGTCAGAATATCAAAATTTATTAGAGCCAAAGAGGGTTTAAATAAATTTATTAATGTAAAGCATCACCAACGTTTCACCACTGATTTGAAGACATTTTCAAGGTTGGTGTTTTATAGGCCAATGATACTCATTAAAAATTTATTTTTAATTAAATTGCACTGTCTTAGTGTTACCACGTTTTAAGGCGTTTATTTTTGTCTGGAGGTTAAATAACTACTTATGCTATTTACTGTCTTATCTCAATTTTGTATTTAATATCAGGTTAAATAACGTTACACAAGTTCTTTTTGTACCCTGAACAAATTTCAAACAAAAAGCGAAACGTTGGTGGTGTTTTTGCAACAACAAATTTAATGACATTCTTTTACTTTATTCAATATTACTAGGTATAAGGGAAAAAATATAAGTAGGTACCTATTATAATATTTCACTAAGAAATTGATTTCTGGAAGAGTTTACTGAATGCACTTTAAAATAAATTATCAATAATAGATAAGTTTTTCTTGTTATGTTTACTTATTATTATGATAATCATTGCAATTGCGTAATTTTAATTTAATTTTTACATTGTAATACTACCCACAGCCTTAACTGTCTTCCGGATATAGCTGGACCTAATACCAACAGAATGAATGTTAGGAATTTGTTAATAAATGACAGGTTGGACCCTTCCTACATATCTATCCTATGACATCATAACATTTCTAATGCCCGCCACAAATTCATTCTAAAATAAGCTGTCAACGGTGTTCAAATTTCGATGGACATTTTTCCTTAAAACTCTATACTGTATGAATAAACAATTCTTACCATTTGAAAGAGAACTATTAGAACAAATATTTCATTATATTTCTGTTTCGTTTTTTTTTTTTTTTGGGCAAAAAATCAATACAAAAGTAAGTGTGCCTTTTTTTTGCTTGCTTGTGTATGGTAAATCCCTTGGTCGGATTGTAACCAAGAACGGTAGGGATACTGTTTGCATGAGCGGACTTAACTCTCTACACACCCCAATATTGAAGCTCATGGGATTCCAAAGCATCACTAGTAAACTAAATTGGGAGTCAAAAGTAAAAGAACAATAATCTAAAAAATCCCATATAACCACACGTTTCCACATATATTTTCTAGGAATGTATAATTGATGAAAGTATTGTTTTGAGATAGTTAGAGATGTAGAATATTCAAGTTTTTATTATATCAATTTGCTCAGGGTAAAAAAGAAAGGAGTTTTCCGCGACTCTTGCATTTCAAGAATTCACATAACAATTTAAGACAAGAGCATCAATGAAAACTCAAAACAAAATCAACCGAATCACGTTGAGGATTTTCGTCAGTTGTGCAATTTAATGAACATCTAATAAAATTGTAACTTCTGTCTTAAAGAATATAAATATCATAGTATTTATTTAAACAAGCAATTCTGTTTTTAACAAAAGCGAAACATGGTATATAAGTGTTCTTTTAATTAATGTCTTAAATAATTATTAAATATTTTAGTTTTACTTACTTCGGTAAACTTACAGAAGAAATTTCAATAAAACTTAGTAAACTTAACATCGAAACCGTAGTCAAATCTAAAAATACTTTAGGAAAACTTAAAAATAATAAAGACCCAATTGATAAGACATCGGGTTCAGGAGTTTATTTGCTAAATTGTGGTAGTTGTCAAAAAGTGTATATAGGCCAAACAGGAAGGAAGTTTTCCGAAAGAATAAAGGAACAGTCAGATGCCTTTACCAAGAATAAAAATACATCTACGTACGCCAACCACCTAATCGAAGAGCAGTACCTACCTAATTTTGAATTTCAAATTTGACATCAAGAAATTAAGGGATACAAATTAAATCTCCTCGAATCCTTTGAAATCAATAAATATAATCATCAAAAACTTATCCTCAACGACCAAATAGATATTAATAATTCATCACTATTAAATATCCCCCCTCCCCCCTCCACTTAATGATTTAAATATATAGTTGTTACTTATTTTTGCTTTTGTACATTTCATCACCTAATGAAGCCTTTATAAGGTGAAACGATTCGTCGTGATTTATTAAAAAATCAATTTGTTAAACTCTTAAACAGTTGTGTTTTATTTCCTACGTTATTAATTATCCGACTCGAATCAAGAGAAGAAAAGATGATCAAGAAAATACACAAGACAAGAAAAATTACATTCTTGATTTTTAAACCAACTAGGACAGGACTCCATTATTAACAATATTAAAAACAGGACCCCTACTGTTTAAGAGGCCTGAATCTCTAAGTCCTGTCTGCATTAGACTGACTCACATGTGATTATTGAATAAACTTTTGATAATTCATTTGAAAACAGACATCAGTATTATTATTAACTACTCTATTGTAAAGATAGAATCTACTACACTAATCAGACAAAATATTCTTGAAGGAATAACATCACTGAAAGCCGGTGATTTATTGAAATGTAAAACAGAAAGCACGTGATATTTGCACATTCTATGAAAATGTCATTAGTCAATGATGTTCCTTTTAAGCATCTATTGTTAATTGTTATTATTTCCTTTTGAAGCATTCTTGTTGATATCATTTGTATACTCACACAACACGTGTGCACGACAAGCGAAAGCAATCGCTTATTTGACACCGCCCCGTCGCTCGCCGCGACGTTGGCGTCACAATTGGAGTACATGGTGTAAGTTATCACGAACACGAATTAATTTACTTCCATTTGGTCCCCAGATACCGCCGTTCATTTGCATATGTATCTAGATAGTCGACGCGAATCTAAGCCCAATTTATTGAATTGTTCTGAAGTGGAGGATCATAAACTTTCCGAATTGAAGTAACTCAATGAGTATGCAAAGAGCGTCGGTAAAGCACGGTGCACTACATTCTGCCCCCTCCTCCTACGCGACTCCGTCAAGTTGCCTGGCGGAAGGAGTAAATGGAAGAGAGAGGGTGGTTCAGGAAGAGGTTAGTGCTCCCCCGTATTCTCGTTCGCCTAATACTCCCCCTCTCCTCAAATGAATAATTATCATGGAAAAGTTGGCCGGCCGTACGAGCCCTTGCTCTCGGGCCGTTGCCAGAACGAACGTTTTACACTTTTAAACTACCGGTCGAAATTGTTTGTTCTGAATACATTTGCTTTATTTAATTAACTCTTTGGTGCACCCATTCTTTCTACCGCAGTCATAAAAGTTTTGAAATAATAACACAGAACACACTGTCGACCGACAGACGTGCCGAGGGGTGTAACGTGAACATTCTGGGTCAGGAAAAGTTGCCAAAACAGTCCAACAGGCGCGCATTTCAGATCACAAATGTTCGACGAAATATGATACCACTTCGATGAAACTTCGGTCTACCCTCTACCGCAATATTTTAAAACAAATTTACAAAATTGAGGCCGTTCTAAAAACTGTTACTACGTGAGCGATTCGGGTTATGTGATCTGGACGGTTAATAGGGGAAAGTGGGGGAATTCCGCGCACCTAAGGAAATGTCCTCATAAAATGTTCCTATCCTATCTGAAAACTTTCATAATTTGACTGCTGATTCCTACCTATGTTTGACACCTTACCTACCACAAAACAGGAATGTAGAATCAACTAGTTTTCAAAAAAAAATTAAATTCAAAATACTGTCATTGCGCGGTATTTCCCGGCCTACTGGGTAATGCCGCGCACCTTGTCGGGCAATTTCGCGCAGGATTGAAATTAACACGAGTAACTCCAAATCGATAAAAAAAATTGTTATTATTCTCATTTAAAGTAAGACAAATATATCAATCTGTTACGAGCAAGAAGTAACCGCAAATAATTAAAAAAGTTTTACCATTGTAAGTTAAAATATAATACAAAAATAGAAAATGTTACAAACTCTTAAGCTACATATATGAATACATATTATAGAACAGTATTTAACTTTTTTGTTTTCTTCTTACAATTAGATGCATTGATGCACATGTCACACGTGTAATTGTCCGGCGAGTCCCAACCGCTGCACTCTGAATGTGACCAATTGGCACACGATACGCAGCGATACCAAATTTCCTTATCGCGTCCGAATTCTCCACAAACCAAGCACATATCATTGTCTTAAGCAGCCCCTAACTGCTCTTCTGTCCATTTACACTTTTCGGTTTTCCTTACATAAGTGCGGGGCATTTTGAAATGTAAAAAGAACACGCAAGTAAAGCTTCAAATTTCCGCGTGGGTAATACCGCGCAGCGCGCCATTACCCCGACTGAGCTGCGCGGGATTCCCCCAATGTGCATAGTCAGATATAACCTAACACAGGTCATGAGCGACTACGTATAATAAATTTATTATATCCAGAGAATTAAGCGTATGGATGAAGAGAAATGACCGTGCGAAAATTACACTGCAAAAAAATAAATATAAGCACTTACCACTATATGAAGATCACACAAATCTTACATCAGATCCACCACATCTAAAAGAACTGTACTATTGCAACACAAATACGGGCGCATGTTCGCTAGTGTGCTACAAGATGGCACCATATATTCACACCTTAGAATAATTCGGGGTTCTCCTAAAACACTGGTGCACGGTATTACCCGCTGCGCGGAATTCCCCCGCTTTCCCCTATACATATTAACCACAGATATAAAAAACCCCAACGAAGTTTAAATCATCTTATATTTACCACACACGAATTCTTTATAAGGTCATAATCCTTTAAGGGTCTGCTTGTGAAATATGTCACTCTTTCTTTCTTTCCATCATCTTCTTATCATGGTACTATTATAGCAGGGATGTGTATGCGATCGATATCAGCGACATCTCTGATGTATCCATAAACTAGCAGCTGCAGACCAGATATCATAAAATAAAGATTGCCTAATAAGGAAAAATCAAGAATTATCCGATAGGACAAAATTTAAAACATCCTCTTATTAAAGTATTATTAAAGCGTTAGTATTTTTTTAAATGATTATAATATGAGAAACGAGATTTAATATATTCAACATTTTGATTAAGAAGTTTTGACAAATTTTGAGCTAAAGCAAAGCTTGATATATTTTTGTCTTCTGAAACAGCCTTGCTTTATACAGGCTTAAATCGAAAAATTTGCAAACCTTCTGTATTTTAACTGCTTTCAAACCTTACAGTAAAACCCTCAATTAAGTGATTGATCAACTGCTTTTAGATTGATCAGATAAATAATTAATTAAAAATTAATCACTTGTCTGAGGAGTAGTTATATTTTTTACCTTTTAAATTTTGATATTTTATTGGAAGTAAGGTTCAATCTAAAAAGATTTTTGGTGTTTCAAATGTCTTGGTGAGAGGGAATTTTACACCTTTCATATTGAAAGGTAAAACTTTCAATAAAATGCCTATTCAGATTGGACGACACTTACAACAAATGCTTTTAGATTGGTCACTTAACTAAATTTTTCATCAACTGCCTGATGATAAATACATACTATATCTTTAGAACTGTGCAAATTATTTTACAATTTGATCCAAAAGCATTCTCAGTAGGTACCTAAAAACAACGTTTTTTTTTATCATGAATTGCTTTCTGGTAGATGTCCAATTAGTGTCATATCGGTATCCAATCATTGCCAAAATCGTCATTTCACGACATTTCTTGCAACAGTCGTATTATGAATTTAAAACTTACAGGTTAACATAGTACGTACTAGTTTATCTGTCAGGAAAAAATTGTTGCTTAGACAAAGAAAGGCTTAATAATAATCTTAAAAATTATTAATGGTATAAAATCCTAAGCTGTCCGTCCAATAACTACGAGGATGGATCAAATATAAACGAGCCTTTGTTCATAAAACACTTATTTTGAAAATTTTCACAAAAACACAAATTTCTCTAATTTTCGTCATATCCCTCTTGTTTGATTATACATTTTTCCCAACGGATTGGTAGTTTTTTCATCTCGTTTTCATAAAAAGAAACAGGGCGGGAGTCTACACAGTTGCGCACAAACGCCTCCACATGTTCATCAGTCTGAAATCGCTCGCCTCCTAGTGAGGGACCCAAACATGAGGAAATCACAAAGGGATAAGTTCGGGCTATATGGACGGTGCTCCGACTGCGTCTAGTGCATTTCACTGGTTTGGGGCTGCGTTAAAGCTGCGATGCGAACTCGAACTGCTTTTTGATCTTTACTCAGCAACGTTGGGAGCCAACGAGCTGAAATTTTTCGGAATCCCCAGTTTTTCGTTATGATTGTGGGGACACACCCATAGCTGATGCCGAGTTCAACAGATATCTGAAGCACAGTGGCGTGATGGTCCCATCCAATAAGGTTTCTAAATCGTGCAATGTTAACCGACGATATGCTGGTGCGCGGACGATGAGGATGATTTACATTTTCGACACGATTACGTCCTTCGTTAAATTCTTTGCTCCAAATTTTTACCCGTTGCCACGAAAGCGTTTCATTTCCGAACTGTGCTAGCAAACTGCGCAAAATTTCAGCTGGTTTCACGTTTTTACGTGTAAGAAACTTAATAATAATCCGTTGCGCAACGCTGCTATGCATCTTTCTCATTGTGATAGCTACTAACCAAGCAAACACAGCAATAGGACGAGTCGTTTCCGTGTCATCTAATATTCCCACTTGAAGTTGCTAACGCCCGTATGCGCCTTAAACAACTATCCGGCGCTCAATTTAAAAAGGCTCGTTTTATTTGATCCGCCCTCGTATATACTACAGTCTTGATGGGAGTGAATTTAAAACTATTCAAATTGAAAGGCAAAATACCCAATTAAATGATTGGTCTTATTTTAAGTAATTTACAGCGAAAACATTTAGATTAATCAATTAAATCAATCATGTAATGCCTGGTGAAGAATACATCCTTTAGGTACCTATAGAACATTGTATGTTTCTTGTCAGAACTTAATCTAAAAAGATTCTTAGTACCTATAAACAATGACAATTGTTAATTATAAACTGCTTTCTAGTGCAGAGGTTCCCAACCTCGTGCCCGCGGGCACCATGGCGCCCGCGGGACGATTCGTATGTGCCCGCCACTATTCAACAGAGACAGAATTTTTTCATAAACATTAATTAAAATTGTGAATTATTTTTATTTATTTGTTAGAGTTTAAATTTTTTTGAGTGCCTAGATTTATGAAATACGTTCGTATGTTTGCGATATTGTATGTATGAGTGGTTCCTTTGCTGACAGTACTTGTCTAGGGGCGAGCCAGACTAAGTGTTAAAAACCCAGTTTGAAGAGAGATTTTCGCAGTTTACACTTATCGAGCCAATTGTTTCCTTCTGTATCAATCCTTTTACTTGCCAAATAAATGTAATGGAAATGGTCGCATGTATTGCAGATTTTGTTCAAGGTATTAAAGACAGAAGAAGTATAGTTAGAAATATTGGGCATTAAGAATGACATTTTGCTAAAATCCCCAATATCAGAGGATTTTTGGAATACAGTGGACAGAGAAAAGTTCCCATTTTTGAAAAAAGCGGCATATAAAATTGAATCATTTTTCGGTTCGACATATTTATGCGAATCATTGTTTTCAAACATGAACTGAATAAAATCAAGATATAGATCTCGACTCACCGATGAGCATCTTTATGATTGTTTGCTAACAGGATTATCGTCATACTCTCCTAATTATGAAGCACTGGCCAATAATATGTGTAGTAGGATATACTACTGATTAATTTTGGGCACAGTTAGTGAAAATAAGTACAAGGCCGTTTATAATATAAAAAGTTTAATTAATACTAGAAATATACAAGCGTCGTGTTGTCGTCTTAGTTGTTACATTCAGACTCTCTTTTTTCCGCCTCGCTGCTCTCATCCTCGCACAACTTTCACCCCCGCACGCATTTCAATCATTCGGTATCTCTCTCAATTAGACATCTTTCATCCCTCTTAATACTAATGTACAAGCGTTCCAGTAAACATAGCGTTAACCGTATTCCTACAACTAAAGTTACAATAATATTTCTTATACCTGACTATGACTAACTTATACTACATATGCAATGCCAAAGATCACATTGACAAATTCCATATTGATAGTATATTTTTTATAAAATGTTTTTTTTTTGTATTTGTATAATTTGTTTAAGTTTTGCAAATACATTTCTCCGTGTGTATGAAATTTGAATAATAATTTATTATTTTGAAACATTTTTGTTTATTAATTATTTACAAATTATAAATGCAACAAAATAAATTATGGGAAAATGAGAAGTTATGGAAGGAGTTTGTTGATAAAAAATAGGTGGTGCCCGCCACCCTACCGATATTTTAGAATGAGCTCTAGAGTACAAAAAGGTTGGGAACCCCTGTTCTAGTGGATACCCAATTACTATCATATGGATTTCAAATTATCCATTCACTCCTTTTTTTAAGGGATTTTATTGTTTTTCTTTTTTTCAATTAACTGTCGTATTATGAATTTAAACCTACAGGTTATTGAAGTAATAAGTTTATCTGTTAGGATAAAATTACTTCTTAGGTTAAGAAATGCTTAATAATCATTTTAAAAATATTTAATGGTAAAAAATTCTTAATTGTCCAATAACTGTATGCTAATATCTTAATGGGAGTGCATTCAAAACCTTTCAAATTATAAGGCGAAATTCTCAGTTAAATACTTTCTCATAATTATGTTCGTATGCATTTAGATTAATCAATTAAATCATTTATTGACTGCCTAATGAAGAATAAGTCCATTAATTTAGCTATATCATATTGCTAATCATAGCTTAATCCCAAAAGATTCTTGGCGTTTCAATCGTCTTGGTTTTAATAGTCAAATCGAAGAGAAACGTATGATTTAATGATTATTGGGTTTCAGTACTTTTAACTTTTAATCTGCAATTTTTAAAAAGTATAAACGCAAGTTTAACAATTTTTTGTTGTAGTTTAAATTTTATATTGTTAGTGTTGTACTCTAACCCCATCAAATGTTTAAAAACCTGCCGAGGGCGTTTGTCTTCATAGACTAAACGTTTACTTCGAAGCCATCACCGGCCGTCTCTCGATGAGTAGATGGCAAATGTTATTAATTAAAACGAAAGCGGGAACGGTTTAATGTCAACTTTAATATTCATTGAAGTTTCTAATTCATATTTTACGCCATAAAACAGTGAATTTATGACAAAGTGCAAAGTACAATATACATATACATAAATAGGTAATAACGGACTTGTGCACTAGACGTCCCAAACGACGCAATCTCGTTTAACTTGATAACAAACTTACCTTGCAACAGCAATTTAAACCAAAGACCATGTCAGAATTTATTATGATATGTACCTACCTACCCAAAAGAGACTGGGCGTAGTTTACTGTTATGTTAACTTTTATAACGACCACAATCGTGTTGATATTAATAATAACAATAATAATAACAATAGTAATGTTTTAAGACTGCAGGTTGGATATTTCCCCATGGAGCAAAACTTCAAACGCGCTGCAGGGAGCTGGGACTGTATAAGCTGCTGGGATCGGCGAGCCCGAAGTGTCAAAACGGCGCTTGGACTCATAAATTGCCCTCCTGTGTTCCGACGACTTTGCTAACAAACTTTACAGGTAAGAAAGTTTCGTTACATGTATACTGTACACATGGGACCGCTTATTATCACTCTTCAATGCTAAACCGACGTTAAGTCAAACTCTAAAAAAGGATTTGGGGACGTTCCACATTCCTCTTTATAATGTACGTAGTTTCAAACAGAAAAGTACTTCAAAAGTTAGTTTTCGCGCAAAGGTTTACAATGAACAGGAAACACTTGTATACGATTTGCACAAACTATTTATTAATTTAGCAACATGTTTCGCCTTAACTTAGGCTAGGAATAATTTAACATGACCAAGTAGAATGTGACAACTCCCCTCTACTGAATTTGTTTTAATCCAATACCACCCCCTATTATCACGAGCTATTTAAGGACCTGAACTAATTTTCATAGTTAGTCGTAAATACTCAATAGCCTGAAGAAGCCTAAATTAAGGAGAAACATGTTGCTAAATTAGTAAATAATTTGTGAAATCATATACAAATGTTTTTATTCTGTAATTATGGATTTTCATCAAGTAAAATAGTAAGTTAAATAGGAAACTATCAGATTTCGTTTTAAACTAAAAATTTTGTAAGTATGTAGGTACGTCATTTGTATTTAGTGTTAAGGTCTTTTGTTGGTAATGGCTTTACTCGCGTTGCTACAAAGTTCTTGTGAATCAGTAAAACATAAACATAGTTTAGGTAGTTGATAGCAAGTTTTTAGTCCCCTCACTTTTCCATTGAATCCTGTTTTTGTCGTTCTCCTTCCATTCATTCGTCCATCCTTAGTTTTCACTTCCTCTTAAGGTGCCATGTCAGGTCCCCCAAACGTTGGCAATTAGTTACTTCGGCGAGTTTTTCACGGTTTTCGGCTAATCTAAATATGTAGCTGTTCGGCATTGTGCATTCCAGTGTAATCGCGAATATTCTTTAGCCATGACTTTGGCAGATTCTTCTGCTTTTATCGATTTTACCTTTTATTACATGTTGAAGGATTTTATGTCGATCATCTCTAAGAACGGTAGCAAAGCACTTTAATGCACCAGGTTGCAATTTTTTTTTTAAATGGGGTCAAATTGTTACTTAAAAAGTTTTCAGTAGAATTCCTTAGAAATTTAACTTAAAAATTTTCATTTAAGTTTCCCTAACAAGTAGTTAGTATGGAGAGAAATTGCATAACAAAAGATATAGATAATCCTAGAGTATAGTACAGAGGAGATTAAGGAAACACTGCTCTAATGTAATTTTATCTTTTTCCACCAGAAACCGTCAAAACTTTAGCTAATTATATCAGCCGATATTAATATCACACAAATTACTTTTTAAAATAAAAGCTTCTAGTCGTTGAAACTTACCCATAGTTTTGAATTAAACACAAGTTTCAAAAAAAATATATTGTTGAAAATACACACTACAATATTGTTTCACCACACAGTGGCATCATCAGATGATGATTTCACAAATTACATCTTATTAATTAGAATTAATACTTATAGCAGCGAAGGGTAGGAGTTAAACAGTAAGATCACTTAATTTTTATTGTCTCTATACGTATTGCGCCTTTTTAGGGCACCCTAGGAGTTTACAAGTTTATACATAAACTAAATCTAAATTACAGTGTGTCTTACTTTTATCTTACAAAAATAAACTATGTTTGGGTTAAGGAGGGGGTTGTTTTCGAAACTCGTTTGGTCATTTGCTAGGTCTTTCTTCTCATTTAAAGCTTTTTTAATTTCTATTATTTCGTATTTGTCCAATATTAAACCTCCTCTTAGATTGTTTAATAATTTTACGTTCTCTTTTTCTATTTTGTGATTATTTTCTATGAAGTGTGTGCCTAATCCTGAACAATCCTGAACTATGTTTTTTGTATTTTGCATATTGTTTATGTTCATTAAATCGAGTAATAATTTTTCTTTTTGGTTTACCTATATATATGGTATTACAATCTGTACATTTTATTTCATAAACTCAGTCCGTATGACTAAAATGTCCTCTACGTATCTATACCAACTATGTATATGATTTAAATACGTACATTTCTTTTCTTTAACTAATTCTTTTTCAAATTTTTCCAATACCTACCTACAAATGAGTTAATACAACTTTTAATAGATGGTATCTCTAATATTAACAAAGATGACGAATATAAACAAGACCTAACTTTTTCTTAGAAAAATTTGAAAAAGAATTAGTTAAAGAAAAGAAATGTACGTATTTAAATCATATACATAGTTGGTATAGATACGTAGAGGACATTTTAGTCATATGGACTGGTACGGATAGACAAATTTCAAATTTTCTTAATTATTTAAATAATAGAAATAAAAGTATTCAGTTTACCGTTGAAATCGGCAATAAACGCATTAATTTTTTAGATTTAAATATATCATTAAATGACAGGAATCAACTTGAATTCAAAATCTTTAGGAAAGATACTTCTACTGACGCTATAACTCCATATAATTCATTTCATCCCAAAAATATAAAATTAGCGGCATTTCATGCTATGATAAATAGGCTATTATATGTACCTTTAAATAAAACAAACTTTGAGGAAGAATTAAAACTTATTAAAAATATCGCAGTAAATAATGGGTATCCAACTAACATAATAGATAAATTATTATCTAAGAAACAAAATAAGATGTTATTGCAGAATATATTTCCTACAACAGTAAGTAAGATGATAACATTAATTGGCGTAAAATCCCATATTATGGTATTACAAGCATTCAGGCAGGTAAAATTTTAAGAAATAATAATATCAATCCGGCTTACTTCAATAACAACACTGTAGGAAAGATCTTAGTAAACAATAAACTGACAACGAAAAAACCGGAGTTTATGAAATAAAATGTACAGATTGTAATACAATATATAAAAGGTAAATCAAAAAGAAAAATTATTACTCGATTTAATGAACATAAACAATATGCAAAATACAAAAAACATAGTTCAGGATTAGCCACACACTTGATAGAAAAAAAGTCACAACATAGAAAAAGAGAACGTAAAATTATTACACAATCTAAGAGGAGGTTTAATATTGGACAAATACGAAATAATAGAAATTAAAAAAGCTTTAAATGAGAAGAAAGACCTAGCAAATGACCAAACGAGTTTCGAAAACAACCCCCTCCTTAACCAAAACATAGTTTAATTTGTAAGATATAAGTAAGACACACTGTAGGTAATTTAGATTTAGTTTATGTATAAACTTGTAAACTCCTGAAGATGCCCTAAAAAGGCGAAATACGTATAGAAAAAAAATTTAAAAATTGTGTTTTTATTGTTAATTATTTTCACCAAGTGATGACGGCAAATACTTTCAACATTTTAGTAAGATCACTTAAACTGGTGTTTAAAAGTGGGGAATTATTCATCTCTATTTGATCGTTTAATATGTTACCTTTTTTATTGTATCTATTAATTTCAAGGGTCTCAAGCAAATTTAATTTATAGCCTTTATTTTGTATATGCAAAATTTGGAAGTTTGGATCAAAATTATGTTTATTATTAATTAAATGTTCGGCGTTTGTCGAATCAGTTTTATTGTAAGTAAAGCTCAAAAAATGTTCATGTATACGTGTTTGAAAAGATCTTCCCGTCTATCCTATATAAACTTTCAGACAATCCGTACAATTTAATAAACTCCTGAATTGCAGTTATTTGGGGTTTTACGTTTGTTGTTTAAGTTTACCTAACGAAGCCCTGTTTTAAAGGCAATGAAACTATTATAAATGTATTGAGTTTTCCTCATACTATAGTGGGTAGTATTTTGAATAAACAGCTTCAATCAAAAACGTTTATTCTATCATAAAAACAGTACCTTCCAAATTCATCTGTATTTCTTATTTAGGTAACATTTTATTCGCTATTATAAGTATAAATACTAGTTAATAAGATGTAATTCCGAGGCCGGCTACTCTAGTTCAAGTTTTTTCTGTGGTTTCCTTGGATCATTTAGGCAAATGCTGGGGTAGTAATATTCCACAGATAGTCTTTCACTTCTCTTCTGTCTTCATTTCGTCCGACTCATATTTCTTCCCCCAATCATCACCCACCCATTCCCACTATTCCTAAAGGAGGCTGAAAAGGGCCTTCCGCCCTTCCCCTCCGACTTTCCACAAGAGTGTAGGTCGGGGGGGACAGCCCGCCCACCAATATTGGTGGGAATGAAACATCCAAAAGTTTTAAAAATTTTTGTAATTGGTCAAATCATCACCTGATGATGCCACTGTGTGGTGAAACATTATTGTAGTGTGTATTTTCAACAATATGTTTTTTTCTTGAAACTTGTGTTTTATTCAAAATTAAAGATAAAGTAGGGGAATCCCATATATCCATTAAAATGGTGATAATATATCGAAATAAAAAAGTCTGGACAACCTGTTCTCTGACGTGATAAACTCCGTATGAAAAATTAATGAACACACAATTCGTATCAAATCTATATAAGCCATTAAATTTCCATTATTTTGAAGAAAATTTCTGCATAACTATTACACACACCCATTATCTTTTTCGCTTCTTTTGCCGATGAATTTACTAATTTATTTTTGTACCATTTCGCCCTGTATAACGTCAACGTAGAATCCTTTAGCCCCAGGCAACTTTACACCTTGCACGTGCCATATCGCGTCACGCTTAGCGAGGATAATTCCGGTACATGAAAGTTAACTCTTGTCTCTTGAATACTGTCGTAACTCCGTTACGTTCAGCTGAAATCCAATTTCTTTCCTCGACAAACCCATTCCTTGGGGACAAACAGGTGCATTCTACAACCGGAATAATTGATACGTCAATTTTACTAGGTGTAAGACAATGTCTGTCTAAATAGATACCTACGTAGGTACCGTGCATCCACTCTCCAAAATGTCGCTTCCACTTTCAAAGCAGTTTACAAAACTCCCAGAATAATATATGTACCTCCTTACTAACAGAGATACAACTAGAAAACCGTAAAATTAGAGACACATAAGACGAAAAAATATTTTAATTTATACAGATATGTACTTGATATGTTTATAGTTTAAAATATTTAGGGTGTATTTTTCGTGAAGCAGAGAAAGCTATCCATAAGTCAAAATTAACACTTTTAGAATTCTTAAAAAATCAACGGAGAAACAAAAAATATATTAAAAAAGGGAGAGACATCGGGTAAAGCGATAGAGTGAGGGCGAGGATAGTAAAGTGTGTGAATTATGAGTGTAATCGAAACAATGTGACGAAATGACGCCAAACGCTCACTCAATAATACCGGCCCAAATTGACCCTCAAGTACGGCCCTGAAATTTATTAGCATGTATCGTCGTACCACGTATCATTGACGTCGGCTTACTGAATACTTTTTAAGAAAAATTTAAAAAAAATTACATTTGTAGTCAACATTTTCAAGTTAATGTTGGCCCCACAAGGAGAAACGTTGCATTGAAAATTTCTTGGCATCAGTGCATGAAACTGAACAAAATTGAAGTAGAAATGTAAAGTGATTTACTTATTTCGAGTTAACAAACATTGGAAATTTTTACTTTCTTTAGATATATCACAAACCAAAAGAAATATTCTACATTTCTAGGCACCGTTCTATTGAACACTTTATTAAACAACTTTGCCTCCATTTAATCACTATCATATCTGTTAGAGTTTAGAAGATCCTAACTTCCCAATGGTAAGGATCGAATTTGAATCAGTCTGTAGAGGAATGCTTTAAGCTTGAATTTTAAGTGAGTGGTAAGAAGTAGGTGACGTCATTTCTTCATAATTTAGCTTGTAGTCGTAACCGATATAATCCCTTTTAATAAGTTAGGGATTTCTCTCATAAAATGGACAATAACTTTAAGGGAGCGTGTTACTCTATAGATACGTATAGTTTTATAAGGAGAGAGGAAACGGTAAAAGATAAAATTCCACCAAGCTACGGCACTTTAAAGACTGTTATCGTTCCTTGGAAAGCGGCTAGAGTATCTTAATGCTTTCAGTAAATAATCCTTAAACAAGCCTGCTGCCGGTAGATATCGACAAAAATGTATTTTCACGCAGGAGCGAAAAGAAGGACTCTGACTAAGTTCAGTGCACAGGCTGCCGTTGTTGGCTGCTTCGTCGCCGCAACGGAGAATGTAACGCAAATGACCTATTATTATACGATCGCTTTTCTCGATAAAGCAATACGACTTAATGGATTTAGAAATGTTCAGAGAACACTTACGAATCCCGTGGGAAAACAAACTTTGCGAAAAAGAGCTTACGCAAACAAAAAGGGAATGGAGGGCCAAAAACACACTCGCCGCTTGCTACTGTCGACAAAGAAAAATGAATATTTTCCAGCATGCATAATGTATAACTAAAACCCGGGGAAAGGCTACACTGCTGGTAGATGTGAAGTCTAAAATTCTATAAGAATCCCCATACATATACAATATGCATTTATGTAAGCTGTGTAACAAAAAAGTTTAAAATGGAAAATGCATCTGCATTTATTCTGATGTAATAGGTACCACCCTTTAATTTTTACGTCGATTTTGATATAATAACCACACGGATCATTATGAAAATTCATCTGGTTGTTACTAGTAAAAAAGAAGACAGAAATTTGTAATATTTAGATACGTAAAAAAATGCTTACTGGTACATACGTATATTGTAACTCAATAATATCCGACAAAGTATACCCACATATTGTATCTATAAACTACTTTATTGAAGAAAAATGTTTTTGTTATTGGTCAGAAATGTATTAAAACAGCCAGACAGATATCGCGATTTCGATCTTTTTAGATCTCATCATAGAGCCGTAACTTCTATAAAATTCTGACCATAGATTAGAAATGGTTTATAGATCGAAAACTAGAGTTTCAGCGCTATTCGTGTCTGTGGGAATAACTGGGAAAGAGTAAAGGCGCAAAATTTTAATTAATTAATTAATGTTCTTAGTATCTGAATACATATATAAAATGCAAATTGTTCGTACGTAAATACAGGGTTTTCTCAACCCCCCAACCTTCCTGTTGGGGTGGTAAATACCCCTTGGTCTCCAGGTGGGAGAAAGGGAAAAGTTTGGTCGCGGTGGGTGAAAGTGGGTGGTTGTAGGTGGCAGAAAGGTGAAAAGAAATATTACTGCCCTTTTTTTAAGTCATAAGGACTTCCGGAAAGCTCTCAAAATTTCTGAAATTATCTAAAAAATTCAAAACATGAGCGCCAACTGTTATTATCGACTTAGAATGTTTGAAAAAAGTTCTAAAACTTTCTTGAATGATCTAAAAAAGTTTTTAAAAAATTTGTACATCTAAATATTCTAGAGTATTTTGGTACTAGGAATTTCGATGTTCGATGATATATAAATCAACATTTAGTGACTTTTTCTCAGTTAAATTGTGTTTGCAGTCAAAGTGAAGATAAATTTGGAAACAAGAGCGAACAGTGACCAAAAAAATTGAAGTCATTTCGACAAATGAAAAAGAACAGACTATTTGAATGTTCTAGAGTGTTCTTTAAAACTAGAAATTTCGATGTCTGATGGTATATAAACCGAAATTCAATGACTTTTCGTCAGTGTTATCATCGTAACAATCAAGAGATTAATTTTGTGTAACTTTAGTTTCATTACATTTTACACAATGCCAAAGCGTAAAAAAGTTTTTACAAAATATAAAGTGGATTCAATAAGAAGGAAAGTAAAACGCCAAAATGAAACAGAAGAACAAAGGGAGAAACGACTTTCGAATATTCGTATTGGATCGTAATATAATATGTAAATAATTATGTAAATAAAACATAAATTTTTTCCATTTACTAAGCTGTTTCTATTTATACCATTTAACATGTGATGTATTTTAACCCGAGCAACGCCGGGTTTCACTGCTAGTAATAATATAATATAAAATATTTAAGTAAAAAACTGACATGAATAAAAAAAAAATTATTGTACGTATAATTTTTCGAAGTTCCACAGCGCCATTTCGTCTGGAGGAATAACTATTTCATAAGTGACAGACTAAACACCCCATGGCTTGGATCAAACCAAAACAATCACTAACAAACTAGTTGACATAATATCCACATCTGGATATTATACCGCCATCTCTTGGGTATTCCCTGCTAAAGACGTATGTCATACGTTAATCAAGATTTTATGAAGAAATTAACAGAAAACCATCCATTTGTAAAAGAAAGAAAATGTACTTTCTTCGCCATTACCTAATCTAAGCCCTTGATGTTTACTTTTTCTTCATCCCAAATTTGCAGAAAGTGGTAGAAAGCACTTACAGAATATGATTCAAAAATCTACGCAGAAAGTATTTGATTTAGATACGCAGGGGGATAAGTAAAAAAATTAGTCGGCTTTGTTGCCGATATAACAGTAGGTACATATTACCATCTACCCATGAAAAACAGATTTAAACAAAATGAAAAGGATGATAACAAATGAATAAAAACAAAAACCCCTAAAGCAAAACTATTGGTCGGTACACATAACAGAACTGAACGTGGAGGTAAAGTTAGTATAAAACTTGGAAATGACAATCCAAAAGAATTCGCCGATTTTTAAAATTATTAGTCAAGAGGAATACTGGTATAGAGATATAAGATTACAAGTGACAATATAATTTTAAAAAATGGTGGGGGGACAGAGAACACCTAACAAGGCTATAAAGAACAGAAGAGTGCATGAACTGAGACATGAAGGGCTACATAGGGACAAATTGGAAGCAGACACACGCGGAGAAAAACAATCATGATTTTATTACTTGATGAGCCAAGCAAAATTTTTCTAGTGAATAATACTATTATTCTCATAAAATGTAGGTACTTGGTGGTATAAAACAATTTTTCATTCTTTCTAATAATTAGTATTAGAATAATCAAGCTAAATTAGTCTAGACTTTTTTTCTCTACCTCTCTCGATTATTTTATCGTGTAGTAAAGAAAAAAATACTAGAATAAGAATAGTTTAATAAAATTAGTCATAAGAACTGTAAAAGAAATTTTCTAATCAAGTCTAGTTTACTAGAATTCGGTCTCAACACCGAACGTAGATTGACTACGTAGACATTTCTAGTAAAATCTCCTTGAGCGTCTGGTCGTCCATATAATTGACAGATTTTTTAGTCATATTTGCTATAAGAATTCTAGCAATATTTTGATGATTGTTTTTTCCGTGCATGAATAAAAGGAAGAAGAAGGGCATCTTTATTAAACTACTGTTGGCAAATAGTAGGTAACTAAAAATGTAGACATTTGCTGTTTCCAGAAATACAAACATTGACTGAGAATAGACCCCTAGTCATCATTGTGATGTTAAATACATTTTCTTGATAAATGAAGTGTAAGAAGTATCTTACTTCAGGCTTACACTTTTAAATAACATTTGTTATAAACTTATTGATTTAAGAAACTGCATTATAAAATTAATCATTCTACATAAAAAATTACCCTATTATAGGCTTTAACTATTTCTTTCTCAGTACGCTTCGACCTTTTTGCCACTCTTAAGAAGGGATACTGTAGATATCTATTTTAATTTCAACTTAAATCATGTCATGTAGAAATTAATGAAATAAAAGGAATAAGAAACAAGGATAATGTTTTTCTTTATCGATAACGCATTGGCCACTCTAATGATTGTTAAAGGGAAGAATTCAGAAATAAATTCATCCACAGTTCAGAAAATTAACCTTCCATAATGCTACCTTTACAATCTCCTCAAATCTTAATCCTGAAAATCGTTTGAGATAATTCAAAAAGTTACCTCTGTGTTTTAGATTACAATTGTGTATTATAATAATTTATTTTATCTCAACAAAGAATGCAAAAAGAGACTCATCCCATGGCGTTCTTAAAATAACTAACTGTTTTAATCCCCTTTCAGAAGAAAAATTTACTGTTAAAAGCACTTCCTTTGGTCATTAGTTTTAATGAAAGCATTCTGGAAAAGGGTCATTGCTATGCTGTAGGTAGGTATAAAGTTGAACGGCGACTTTCAAATAAATGTGTGGCAACGTTCGGTCGGTGTATTTGAATCCCGTTTTAAGTTGGAACGTGTCATTAATTTCCAGAAGACGCCCCGCCGACCATCTTGATAAAGATCCCATCGGGATCGGCGTCGGTCGAACCCGGGGGAGATCTGGCCGTCTACCCCGGTTCCACCATCCACCTCGAGTGCCTCTTCTCCAGACGGTTGGGCTCGCCCGACTGGACGTGGACATCTCCTCTGGGACAATACCTCACAGGTAAGTGTTATTTTCCTTTACCGAAAATCACTTTGTTTTCATTAACCTTTTCCATGAAAAGGTACACATCAAATAAATAATATAGTAAACACTAAGTTATGTTATTTCGCAAACAAATTTGCGTTATTAAACAGGAATTCATAAAACGAAAATGTCTAAAGGTAGGTAGTTGTCCAAAAATTGAAAACTTTTAATAGAACTTTCATTTAAATAAATTAAATCTATTATGCATATGCAATAAAAGCAATATAGATTACAATAGAGTGACTACTCCTCCGTATAGCTCGCTGTGTAAGCGCCGCGGATCGTACTCAGTGGCGATATGTTGACAGGTACTTCCACCATAAGCATATGTACTCATACGTATATTTATGACCGCGATAGATACCTATACGAAAAGGTTTTGGAATTGTGTTCTAGAAGTTATTGAAAGCCTTCGTTAACAGCATAAAGTAAGAAATGCAACAGGTTATACAAATAGTGCGAACACCAAGCAAGTGCTAGATCCATAAGCGTTGATAACTATAAATAAGTGCAAAAGTGTATAGTAAGAAATTTTCGAGAAGGGCACCGCATTAATTTCGAATCCATTTGCCCCAATCTACTTATCTACATAATTAAGCTTCCTTGTGGTTCTCTCGGGTCATTTAAACAAAAATATCACAGCAGTGATATTGTACATTTGTTTCGTCAATCTCACAAGTCTCTTTCCAACCACCACCTGCAATACCCCACGATTCTAAGAGAGGAAGGTGAATAAAACGTTCCACCCTACCCTCCGGCTTTGCACTTGATAATAAGTGTATTAGTAGGTGGTGGAAATTTAAGATGTAAAAAGTTATTGATTTGAAATCTACCTTACACAGTTTGAAATAAAATATTCAATCATCCACAATCACCGCCCACCAGTACTGTATTTTTTTCTGTTTATTTGTCGAAATAATAGCAAAAGTCAGCAAATCTTTAATAGGTTATGAATTCAATAAAAGAAAACTCCATTGGCAAAATATAGTAGTCCATAATGTTCTTGGACCTTCTAGAAATTTCTAGAACATTTTCGAACTTTTGGAAAATTCTAGTACATTGTCGAACCTTCTGGGAAATTTTAAAACCTTGAAAAATTTTGAGTTTATTCTCTTATTGGAAATCGTCTGCGATGATAATCTTTTGATCTCCGTATCTTCGAAATTAACCCCTGTAGCTAACAGCCAAAACCTTCTTTATGAATGGGGGACAGATGGTTACAGTACCATATAACCCTCATCTAAATAAGAGGTTCGGTACGCACATTCTTTTGTAATACAGGGTTTTTCAAGTTGATGGTCTATTAGAAGTATATGAATTAGTAGAAGGAATTCAATTCTGAAACTTGGGCTCATTTGGTTATTGTTTATGCCGCTTCTTTTAAAAATATTTTCAAGTGCGATTTACATCCGGTTATACCGGAAGTTAACACCAACTTTGTTATTTTAAATGGAATGGTTTATTGTTTACGCTGAATTCGAATAAAACGTGTAATTCTAAGGTAAGTTTGATAACCAACTTGTACACCTATGACGATCGGTTTCTGAATTAATTTAATTTATAAAAAAGAATCGCTACCGCAACCCAAATTATAAAAAATCATAACTTAATCATCATAACTCCTCTTATTACTTACGCCAAAATTAATGAAATCATGTATATTTTAAAAATTCTAAATTACTCAAAAATTTTCAAATAAAACAATAGGAAGTATCCATATAGATCGAAAGAGGATAAAAAAACAAGTGGATTGAAAAAATAAAATATGGTAGGTGCCATTTGAAAAAACGAGGTTATTCGTGTTTGAAATTTTTAAATTTTAGATTTTTATTTTGAACGCCCTGTATAAAATATTTAATTAAATTTTACTATGGCGTTAGCAGTAATATTCAGCTATTACTAGTAAAAACTTCAACAGTCTGAGTCGTATTTTGTGGAAGTTATGATTTTTTATAATTTGGGTTGCGGTAGCGATTTTTTTAATAAATTAAATCAACTCAGAAACCAATCGTCATAGGTGTACAAGTTGGTTATCAAACTTACCTTAGAATTACACGTTTTATTCGAATTCAGCGTATAAAATATACCATTCCATTTAAAATAACAATGTTGGTGTTAACTTCCGGTATAACCGGATGTAAGTCGAACTTGAAAATATTTTTAAAACAAGCGGCATAAACAATAACCAAATGAGTCCAAGTTTCAGAATTGAATTCATATATTTCTAAAAGACCATCAACTTGAAAAGCCCTGTATACATATAATATGCATATTGATTATTAAAAATAAATAAATAGTTTACTAAATATACCAAACTTTTATAAGATCTTTTTATTTTTAAATCGAATATTTAATAATGACAAAACTGCTCGTTATTGCAATTTTGAAAGCAATGTTAAAATCGTATTAAACAATTAAGTTTTCTGATATTTCATAATGAATGAAATCCAAATACTATTTTAGTAATGTTATTTAATTATTCAATTTATAAAAGTTATTAGTAGGTAGGTATTAAATACGAAATTTAATTAACTTCGTTGCTGGTTTGTTTTTATTAGCGATATACTCGTATTTAGCTTTCATTAGATTCGATATTCTAGATAATCGATGGGGTTGACAAATTGCAAAAGTTATTCTATTACGACGGACAAACAAAGGAAATAGAATAAAACAAAACTGCAAGATAATGGAAGTTCTTTCCTCAAAAATACAATAAACTGTTTCCTTTCGGGATTTTTACTCTATATTGGTGTACGAGATCAAATCCACACAGGGCCTTTATCAACTTTAAATCAGCTGAAATTTTTTCGTATTACTATTTTTCTTTTCAAAAGGTCAAATATACACATGAAAATATCAACTTTTAAACTAAAAATAAAAATAAATGAACTGGAAAATGGAACATACACTGTGTCCAAGATAAGTATAGGGTAGCATTGGGTTTTCGTAAACGGTATGATACAGAGTCAATTAAATTAGAGTCTATAAATATACCGTGTAGAAAAATTTAAAATTCAGAGCACTTTTGCATTGTCACTTTTCCGGGCTATCCAATGGTGGCGACACTTTTGAATTCCGACATTTTGCTTTCTAGGGCCATCATGAGTTTCATTTTTTCTAATACGGCAATCTACTCGAAATCTTAAAACTTTCTTCACCGCGTATTGTTAAACAAATGCTGAACTTTTCTCTAATTTAATCAACTCTGTATCCCTTACCGTTTACGAGATCCCAATGCTATCCCATCCTTGCCTTGGACACACTCTACACCTATTCACTAATTTTATAGGTATACAGTTATGTTTAGATGTACATTCTCTTAGCTTCTGTAGACAATAATGTCAACAGTAATTACATCTGCTACAAATTTATATTGATTACACTATAATTGCTTTGTTTCTACGTTTATGTGTATTATGTATTAGTGAAATTGCTAACTTGTGCAATAATAATAGACGATTATTGATTAAATCGAACGATTATTATTCAAGGAACTGTTTGCAGCTGTAGCTTTGCGGTTTGCTCTCAAAACATACAGAACAATTGTATTATTATATTGTTTTGTTTTACAATGAATTACGAAAATTTAATTAACTTTGTTTAATTAAAGTTTGTCACCCAATTATAAACATTTTATGGAGTCAAAAAGCAATTAAGCAACCGTTTATATTTACTTAATGAAAATTTATAGATACTACAATCCATTAAAAATCCCTCATTAAATCATAAGCAGCTATATACCATTTAACTATATTTCATCGTTAAATATTAGTTCAAAAAAGAATAATAAGAATACAACGTAAACAGTAACAAACAGAAGCAGTTCTAATACAATAACAGCACATCTAGGCAGTAGTATGATACTGAAATAGCACGATTAATGTAAGGGAATACACCATAATCGTCATCAACCCTATCAATATTCCATGCATTTGAAATACCCACAAGCATATCAGTATAATACAAGCTTTCTATGATAAACTGAGTTTTACCTTCGATTCCATTTCATTTTCTTTTTTTTTTTCCTAACTAAAATCTTTTCTTTTGTGCCAGTTTACTTCGGATCTGATTCGTTGATGTATTGACCATTGCCAAAAAGAAAAGTTATCGGATGAAAATACATCAAACAATATTATGTTCAGCTGATTTAAAGTTCAGAAGGGCCCTGGAGGGATTTGATAACGCGAACTAATATACGACAGAAATCTTAAAAGGAAACAGTTTATTATGTTGTTGGATGTAGGGCTTACATTATCTTGCATTTTTTTTGGCTTTGCTTCCTCTGTTTTCCTTCTTATTAAACTACAACTTTTCCAATTTGTCGACCCTATCGATTATTTAGTGTCAGAATACAATAAAAAATAAATACATTATGAAGAAACCTACAAAACGTGATAGTTTTGGATTTATTTTTATTTTTATTTAATTCATTGTTATTGTATAAAATATTTCGCGTCTTTTAACGCTACCATCGAATGTGTCAAATAAATGTAATAAAGAAGGCAAGCATTTTTCAAAATACAAATTACAAGTAGATATACCAATACGTTCTACCTTATTAAAGAATAAAATTACCTAACTATCTATAAAGATGATTTTACACTTACAATTATAGAAAAAGGGCAACAATTTCACTCAACGTCATCCCAGTTGAATTAGAAGACAAACTTGTAACTCTGTCTAGCAAGTACAAAATCAAATTCATTCATCTTATTAGTTTGTAACGTTTTTTTCTATGAAAAATCCCGTTACTGAAGTTTTATTTATTTCGATTCAGTTTGTGTTTGTCTTGGTTCAGTTTTGTTGATTATTTCTTAATGTTGATCGACCTTCCGTCTTATCATCAAGGCTAACAACATTCGCGCAGGACTAGGCGATCGATGGAGGGATCGATCAAATTTTCCGGTCGGTGCTCGAGGTCTTTTTCCTCGATCCTTGACACTGACGTGACGTGTGGGTGTGTGTTTCTGTTCGTGTTTTGTGCTTCTACTTGTGTGAACTTCTCACCTTATTAATATATTACGTAAATTTATTCAAATTAAGTATTTCGTTAATTTTTTCTTTAATTTTTCATAACTTCTCGAAGCACTCTTTTAAATTGTTTTTTTTTAATTAATTTTAACTATTTTGTCAATTTTTTTTTGTTGTTGCCACGAGGCATTTTGTAAATCTTATTTTTTCTTCTTAATCTTTTGGGCCTTTGTGGCTATTTTGTAAATTATTAATTTAGCTTTTCACCCCTTTGTTCTCAGTAATTTCATTTTTCAAATAATTTTTTTGTTCTTGTGGTATCTTGTGAGTACTTAGATGAATCTTGGTTTGTTTGATCTCGACGTGGACTCACCTATATACTTCCTTTTCCTACCTTTTATTTTTTAGACATCTTCATTTTCGACAAAATTATAATATTTTAATTAATTTATTCACTTTTAGGTAATATTTTTGTACATCTTTGTTCCTGTTATTTGTCAGCCCATCCATCCATCTTAGTTTAGGCTCCAGACGGACTCTGAAGCTGGGATTACGGGTCGGGGTGAAGATTCCTAGAGGAAAGGTCAACCAGGCTAAGAGACATATTATATAGTCATATCCAAACCAAATTGATACGAGCCGATCAACACCTGCAGGCGGCTCTGGTATAAAACTAATAAGGTTGGTTTACAGTCCTTTTATCTATTGCCTGGTCTCATACGTTTTTGAAAAGTCCCCTTCAAGACCCGGAAACCAGCTGAAGTCCCTACGTTGGCGCAGGGTGCGTTATATTTTGGTTGGGCTTGTGTTGTCTTTGTAAGTTTTCTTTTAATGTACCTTTTTTGTTAATATACTCTTCAAGTTTTTTTGTTTTTTTTAAGAGAGCTTCGAGCTCTCTTGACTCTCAGGATTCTACAGGAACCACCGATGCACTACCCGGTGCCCAAGAAATTTGTCGTTTCATTTATTCTTTTCTTTGTTTGTCAAAGTGGCGCCCGAGCACGTTTTCTTTTTAATATTTCATGTTAATTAATTTTTTTTTTTTAAACAAACTAATAATAATTTCATAACCCAAGTAATAGTTTTGTTAAAAGTTGGAAAAAGTAGAGTTAAAGGTACCATCAGTAAATTCAGTTAAGTAACCCATAAGAAAATTAGAACAGATTTTGCAAAAACAATAAATTCATTAGATACAATTAGTGGTAAAGACATCCACGAATAAAACCTGTAAGGATTAGAGAATCTGCAAAATATGCAGAAACTATGTTAAGAAATCAAATTAACTAAGTCAGTAATTGAATAATCTTTAATAGGGAAAGACTATCTATTCCAACTTCCAAAGTACAATATATCGCACATAAGTAAAGCTTTTTATTATGTTATAAAGAAGACCACCTGAGAGAAATTAGTATTAGCATAAGAAAACTTGATATTTGATCACAAGGAAGCATGATACGCTTAATCAAGAAGTAAGACAAATCCCTCAGTCGAAAATTTAAAACCAACATCAGAGAAACAACACAGTTTACAAGGAATGAAAACCAGAAAAACGAAAGATTTTACGGCAGAAAGAGGAAGTGCATGAGAACAAAAACTTTTGAAAACAGGAAAAAAGATATTTATATGCTGTTTTCTTACAGTCCGTTAAGAACTACCATACCACACAAATAAACTTTAATTAAAGCCAATTCCATGGGGATAAGCAGTAGAAATAACTGACATTATTTACTGCAGCACCATGTTTTTGGCTACTACGTCAACTCCTAAAGGATCCTTTACTTTTGGGAAGTCTCTTAACACTCCTTCAGCGAAATTTGGGAGGAAGCAACTAACTGACGGATGACACTTGCATCTGAGATAAAAAGGTCAAACAAAGCTAATGTCTTAATGACTGTGTAGACAGAAAGACAGGTAGATTTTATCGAAAAACTTTCGAAACAAGAAGGCCATTCTTGGTTTAAAAATCCATCTAAAACGATATCATTGTGATAATTATATGGTTTTAATGGTACCACAAGTCTATATTAATTTCAATAAAATGAGTCCAGGAGAATACAAACTAGGGAAAGGCTTTAAAAGAATTATGCATGTCTCGCCATTTCTATGTAACATCTTCTCAGAATAACCGCTCAAAAGAGTCCTATAAATAAACATAATTATTATTGGATGGTGTACGTTGCTAGGATTTTATTCCGGAATTGAGCGACATGGTCTTTATAAACTTGTAAGCCTTAATGATGTATGAAGAAGGCAATAAATGTCTTGAATAGGAAACAGCATACTAAGCCACATAAGAAAAGAAAATAATAATATTCCTATCAGTAGATGAAAGAGTAAATTCTTCTCTGTTCTGCCATAGGTAAGTATGAATTTATACAAAATGAATGAAAAAAAAAAAACATTAATTTTGATCAACCATTTTTAAGTGTAAATGTAATTATTTAAAATAGATAAAGAAGGACATGGATACAATCGATTAAAGGAAAATTATGCATTTTGAGAAATCTAGAAAATGAACATATTGTTACGAGTACTTGCCAATTAAGTTGGTGTGAACATAATTAATGAACATCTTCCCTGATTACATAAGGAATATTCTCGGCTTTCCTGATACATCTAGAAAACACCAGCAAAGATCAATGGGAAAACAATTGAATTACTAGACGGCTGTAGAATACCCTAGAAAAAGGCTGAGAAGACTATAAAAGCGGACGAGACACTCACACCGAGTTAGTTGACAGTAACAGCTGATGCAAAGCGATCGATAGGCGATACAGGCGAACCATAGAGGCGATAGTGTCATAGAGGCGACAGTGTCAAAGAGAGGGATAGATAGTGTCTACCGGAACGGCGATTAAAAAGAAACTTTTAGTGAAATAAATTGTGCGGACTTGTTTATAACTGTAGTGTAATCAAATTAACTTTAGTACTTAAATAAATTCGTTGATTTGTTTTGTTAATTGTGTTTTCTGTGACCGAACACGTCACATTTGGTGCCAGGAGTGGGATAGTAAGGGAATTGAAGATTCCCGAAGAAAGTTAGTGCGACAGATCGTAGGAGAGGTCCGAAGAGAAGAAGAATTTTGAAGCCTTATGCCAGTAACAAGAAAACAAGCGGCAATAATGGAAGAACAAATAAAGGCTTTAATGGAAATGATGAAGGCAATGAAGGCAGGTCAGGAAGAAATGAAGGCAGGCCAGGAAGAAATGAAGGAAGAATTGAAGAATAAAATGGAAGCTGGACAGGAAGAATTGAAGAATAAAATGGAAGCTGGACAGGACGAAATGAAATTAGCACAAGAAGAAATGAAGGAAGAAATTAAAGCAAGCAAAGAAGAAATTAAGGCAGTTCAAGAGAAATTGGTCGAAGATATAAGGACAATAAAAATTGAGCAAGAAGGATTAAAAGAAGAATTACAGGAAGTACGACAAGAATTGTAGATACGACAAGAAAAGCTAAGAGATGAGTTGAAAGAAGAAGTACAAAAGGAAGTAGAGAAGATGAGACAGAAGTTCGAGAACACAAAACCGGCAAGTGAAGTAAAGTCCGGAGACACTGCCAAGACGATTAGAATTAAACCACCGACTTTCGACGGAAAAGTTTGCTGGTCTGTATACAAACGACAGTTCGAGGCAGCGGCAGAAGCAAACAACTGGAACGATTTTGAGAAAGCAACGGCGCTGGTCATAGCCCTGCGAGGAGAAGCATTGGATGTCCTTCAAGGTATTCCAGAGCGCCAACTACGGGACTTCTCTGCGCTGCTAGAGCGACTTGAAATGAGATATGGCGACAAACATTTGCAACAAGTGTACCAGACTCAACTGAAGTGTCGCAATCAGAAGACATCAGAAAATCTACAGGAGTTCGAGGCCGATGTGGAACGTCTAGTTAGATTGGCCTATCCTACCGCTCCGCAGGACTTCGCAGACCAGCTAGCAGTCCAAACATTCGTCGATGGCGTGAGGGACACCGACTTACAGCAAGTTCTTCGTTTGGCCCGCCACAAGACTGCGAGTGACGCACTGGCGCACGCCTTAGAATTCGAAGCTGCAAAACAAGCTTCCAAAGGGCACGTGCGTGTACGCCAAACAGCTGTTGAAGACGACGAATACAAGAATGAAGTCACAAGGCTGATAAAAGAATGCGTCGAAACTGTCAAGAAGACTACCATCAACGACAAGAGAGAATCGGCCAAATGTTGGGAATGCGGGAAGGTCGGTCACTTTTCCCGAGACTGTGACAAAAACAAAGGAAGACCAAGGTGCTGGGAATGTGGAAGGCACGGACATTTACGGCGAGACTGCCCGGCCGAAGAACGCCGTGCGGACCGACAGCAGTCGGGAAACTAAGATCAGCCAACTTTGAGGGGCGCAAGTTGGCTTCTCCCCACCAAGCCCCAGCAGAAATCGTCGTTTCCCAACTAAACGGAAGCAAGTCCTTATTCGTCGAAGGTCACATCAACAACAAGAAGGTTAGAATGGTGGTCGATACGGGAGCTTCTAAGACCATAATCCGCCCGAACATCGTTAACGAGTGGAGAATCCGTCCCCTGCAGAGGAAGCTACGTTTGACCACGGTTACCGGAGAAACAGCGCCGATTAGAGGAGAATGCGACATCGAGTTGAGACTGGGAGAAGTATACCTTCGACACAAGGTACTAGTAGCCGATGTTGCCGACGACGTGATCATCGGACTAGACCTTCTGGAAGAAAACAAGATTAATCTAGATTTGGGCTCCGGCATTTTACGCATCGGCAAGGAAGAGTTGGTGATGACAAACCCCACCAAAGAGTACGGTCTTCGAAAGGTCATCGTAGCAGAAGACCGATTACTACCTGCTAGATCCGAGGTAGTTCTCAAAATAAACATCGACGGCGAAGGTGCGGATGGTTTGGTGGGGATAGTAGAAGCCAAAAACCCGGATTTGACACAGAAAGCCATACTGATAGGACGAACACTGATTCGAACTGGGACGCCGAACGCATCTGTCAGAGTGGTCAATTTGAAGGACTTCGAGCAAAAAGTGTGTAAAGGAATGGAAGTAGGAGTCCTTGAACCCGTGGTGTCCATCCTCCAGTGCGAAGTTGAAGCTGAACCCTCAATGGCAGAGAGCGAACCACTTCCAACCGTTCTTCGAGACTTAGTGCAGCGTTCGGCCACAAACCTTAACAGCGACCAAATTAGAAAATTCGAAGAACTACTCAGCAAGTATCGAAACGTCTTCGCCCTCTCTGACAACGACTTTGGGAGAACGAATCTGACATACCACCGTATAGACACGGGATCAGCTCGTCCTATTAAACAACCATCTAGAAGAGTTCCATGGGCTAAGCAAGAAGAAGTCAACAACCTGGTGAAGAACATGGAAGAACAGGGGGTAATCGAACCATCACAAAGTGCTTGGGCTTCGCCGATAGTGTTGGTTAGGAAGAAGGATGGATCGACCAGGTTCTGCGTTGACTACAGGAAGCTCAACGACGTAACTTTAAAGGACAGCTATCCCTTACCCAGAATCGACGACACCCTTGACAGCTTGGTTGGTGCCAAATGGTTTTCAACGTTAGATTTGAAGAGTGGATACTGGCAAGTGGAACTGGATCCACAAGACAAGCAGAAGACCGCATTCACGACTGGTTACGGGCTGTGGCACTTTAACGTTATGCCATTTGGACTATGTAACGCTCCCGCCACCTTCGAGCGACTTATGGAAAATGTGCTACAAGGGCTCAATTGGAAGGTTTGTCTGGTGTACCTAGACGACGTGATAGTACTGGGGAAGACATTCGAAGACCACCTCCAGAATGTCGAAGAAGTGATCAAGAAACTTTCAGCAGCCAAGTTGAAACTCAGTCCCAAGAAATGCCATCTGTTTTGTAAGGAGGTGAAATATCTTGGCCACGTTATCACCTCAGAAGGAATAAGAACTGATCCTGACAAGACTGAAGCTGTGAGAAGTTGGCCTGTCCCGAAGAACCAACACGACTTGAGAAGCTTTTTGGGGCTGTGTTCCTATTACCGACGATTCGTAAAGGGATTTGCAGATATAGCTCGACCGCTCCACAAGTTAACAGAGGATGGTGTCCCTTTCCAATGGTCAGAACGATGTCAGCAAGCTTTTGAAACACTGAAGTCTACCCTTTCTCAAGCCCCAATACTGACGTACCCACAGTTCGACACAGACTTCATTGTCGATACGGATGCCAGCAATGTAGGAATTGGTGTTGTACTGTCGCAGATGCAGGAAGGAAAAGAAAAAGTCATTGGCTACTTCAGTAAGGCACTGTCAAAGCCGTAGCGAAACTATTGCGTGACCCGTAGAGAATTGCTGGCAGTCGTCAAAACTCTCGAACATTTCCATAAGTATCTCTACGGACGAAAATTCCTGCTAAGGACAGACCATGCGTCCCTGAAATGGCTGCTGCAATTTAAAAACCCAGAAGGACAACTGGCTCGATGGCTACAGCGGCTACAAGTATACGACTTCAGCATCGAGCATCGTGCTGGAAAACAACATGGTAACGCTGATGCCCTCTCGCGAAGACCATGCTCGAAGAACTGCAAACATTGCATGGCCGCCGAAAAGAAGCAACCAGTCAACTTAGCAAGGATCTGTGAGACGATGGTGGAATCTGAAAAACACTGGCAGAACGAAGACCTGGCGAAAGACCAAGATAACGACGAAGACATTAAACCGATACTGCGGTGGAAAAAGGCAGGAACAGCACGACCTACCTGGGCAGATGTTAGCAGTACGAGTACCATCACGAAGAGCTATTGGGCCTTATGGGATTCGCTCATCGTCGAGAATGGGGTACTAAAAAGAGTGTGGGAAAGCCCTGACGGAACTAAAATTCGACATCAAGTAGTTCTCCCGAAGAACAGAGTCAAAGAGGTGCTGACAGAAGTCCATGGAGGTGTTGGTGGAGGACACTTCGGAGTAACAAAGACGTTGGAGAAGGTGCGAGAGCGATTCTATTGGCTAAAGTGTAGAAGAGACGTCGAAAATTGGTGTAGGAAGTGCCCAACGTGTGCGTCAGCCAAGGGACCTCAGACTCGAAGCCGAGGGCGAATGAAACAGTACAATGTTGGTGCCCCATTTGAGAGAATAGCTCTGGACGTAGCAGGACCATTCCCAACAACAGCTGCTGGCAATAAGTACATCTTGGTAGTGATGGACTATTTTAGCAAATGGCCCGAAGTGTACGCAATCCCAAATCAAGAAGCTACTACGGTCGCTGGAATGTTGGTCAACCAATGGATCAGCCGGTATGGAGTTCCGATGGAGATCCACTCTGACCAGGGACGGAACTTTGAATCCGCAGTATTCCGGGAAGTCTGTGAGCTGCTAGGAGTACAGAAAACTAGGACCACTCCATTACATCCACAATCTGACGGAATGGTCGAACGGTTTAACGCGACGCTAGAAACCAATTTGAAAATGGTTGTTAACGATCATCAGACAGACTGGGACCAGCATATACCTTTGTTCCTGTTGGCCTATCGAAGTGCGGTTCATGAGACCACCGGCAGAACACCAGCCAGCATTTTATTTGGAAGAGAGCTGAAGTTACCGATAGACATCCGGTTTGGACACCCAGAAGATCGGCGACCTTCGGCTACCGACTACGCACAGCAGCTAGAGGAACGACTCGATACCATCCATAGAGCCGTTCGTAACAAAATCCAAGTAGGGAGTGACCGCATGAAGACCAGGTACGACCGGAGAGCCAACAGCACAGGATTCAGAGAAGGGGACCAGGTGTGGCTTTACAATCCTGTCCGTCGGAAAGGACGCTCACCGAAGCTACAGCGAGCCTGGGAAGGACCTTACACTGTGGTCAGAAGGCTGAATGACGTGGTCTACCGTATTCAGAGAGGACCAAAGGCCAAGATGAAAGTTGTACACTTGGACCGCCTGGCGCCCAACAAAGGTCAAGACATTGATCGGGACGATCAATTCTAAGAAGGGGGCAGTGTTACGAGTACTTGCCAATTAAGTTGGTGTGAACATAATTAATGAACATCTTCCCTGATTACATAAGGAATATTCTCGGCTTTCCTGATACATCTAGAAAACACCAGCAAAGATCAATGGGAAAACAATTGAATTACTAGACGGCTGTAGAATACCCTAGAAAAAGGCTGAGAAGACTATAAAAGCGGACGAGACACTCACACCGAGTTAGTTGACAGTAACAGCTGATGCAAAGCGATCGATAGGCGATACAGGCGAACCATAGAGGCGATAGTGTCATAGAGGCGATAGTGTCAAAGAGAGGGATAGATAGTGTCTACCGGAACGGCGATTAAAAAGAAACTTTTAGTGAAATAAATTGTGCGGACTTGTTTATAACTGTAGTGTAATCAAATTAACTTTAGTACTTAAATAAATTCGTTGATTTGTTTTGTTAATTGTGTTTTCTGTGACCGAACACGTCACAATATCTATGGAACTAAAAAGAAAAAAACAATAATAAACAGAATATAGTGGTGAAAGATAGAAACAAAAAGGACACCTATACACCAATCACGATTTGCAGTGGTCAATGATCTGAAGACCGAATAGTCGCTAATATCCTCATAGATAAGGCACTACACGAAGGGCAAAATATACGTTGAGAACAATCATGACTACTGACGCAATTTGAGTTAAAATCATGAAAATAATAATTACTTCAAACAACAATCTCTCGTGGTTACATCAGAAACAACATTAGATACTTCAGCATCTTCAATGAAAAGAAGTTGGAGTCAAAGGATTCATCGAGAAACATTGTACATTTTGAAATAGTGGCAACAAATCTGTTTTTACACATAGTGTGGATTAATTTAATAATTTAATTGCGAAGCTCATAATCAGCAGTGTCATTTTAACTAACATACCTTGGACTGAAAACACTCATGGTTTGTGTCAATATTAGTTTTAACCTCAAAACCACTTTCTAGCATAAAAAAATTGGAACTTTATCGTTTGAGTTCAATTGTTGTAAACCAGAACGACCGTTGATCCTCTTTGAAGGAAACTGAGTGGATTAATTTATTTGTGAAGCTCATAATATTACATATGTAGCTACGCCAAAGTTTCCATAAGTAATCATCCATTAGAAAGAAAAACAATGTTCAGCAATGTCATTTTAACTAAGACACCTTGGGCTGAAAACACCCATGGTTTAGGTTAAGATTAGTTTTAACCTCAAAACCACTTTCTAGCGTTAAAAATTTGCGAACTTTATTGTTTGAGCTTAATTGTGCATGGTAAACCAGAACGACCGTTGATCCTCTTTGAAGGAAACACAGTAGATTAATTTAATTGTAATGCTTATAATAGTACATAGCCACGCCAAAGTTTCCATAAGTAATCGACCTTTAGAAAAAAAAAACAATGTTCAGCAATGTCATTTTAACTAACATACCTTGGACTGATAACACTAATGGTTTGGGTTAAGATTAGTTTTAACCTCAAAACCACTTTCTAGCATTAAAAATTTGAGAACTTTATTGTTTGAGTTCAATTGTGGTAAACCAGAGTGACCGTTGATCCTCTTTGAAGGAAACAGAGTGGATTAATTTATTTGTGAAGCTCATAATATTACATATGTAGCTACGCCAAAGTTTCCATAAGTAATCGTCCATTAGAAAGAAAAACAATGTTCAGCAATGTCATTTTAACTAAGACACCTTGGGTTGAAAATACTCATGGTTTAGGTTAAGATTAGTTTTAACTAGTGATGTGCCGGATCGCTAAAATTGTATATCCGCGGATACGGATCTGAAAACGGATATTTGGTCTCAAGATCCGCGAATACGGATACGGATACGGATCTTTACTTTCTTAGAGTACGCGACGGTAAATATTGTAGGTACATCGACCTTTTGAAAGAGACAAACTGTTATGAAACTTTTTAAGAGCTAACTTTTATAATAGATTGTCTCTTTGCAAAGATCCATGTGCAATATTTACCGCCGCGAATAGTTTAGTGTGACACTGGGCAGCACAGATAACGTTTGTGTTTAGTATTTCAGTTAAGAAAAATGTCTACAAAACACCATCAAATCCAATAATGCAATATTAATGTCACAATAATTTTAAAACTAAAATAATCTGGTCGCGTCTAATCAATTTAAGACGACCGTCTTCTTCGGCCGTCGTGTGCGTTCTGTCCTTGATGAACCATGTGGCAGGCGGCATGGCATCCCTCTTAAAATTTATTTTTTGCTTTATTTATTGCCGCTTTTGTCGGCAATAACCCGCCACGCACTCATCTATACACACAGTACTGCATAAATCTATATTGATCGGCACAATATATATATTTCATCTACAAATTTAAAATTAATAAGGTAAAAAATCCGTAAAAGATCCGCCAAAAACTAACGGATACGGATACGGATACGGACCTCTCTTCTCCCTCGGATATCCGCGGATACGGATACGGATATCCGGCACATCACTAGTTTTAACCTCAAGAGTAGTTTCTACCAACAAAAATTTGTTAATAATTAATTTACAAACATTACTGTTT
The DNA here is from genome assembly GCA_029378335.1 of Agrilus mali. Classification (NCBI taxonomy): domain Eukaryota; kingdom Metazoa; phylum Arthropoda; class Insecta; order Coleoptera; family Buprestidae; genus Agrilus; species Agrilus mali. The sequence goes on from CM055656.1 coordinate 10,286,925, forward strand.
GGGTTTAAATTGTGGTAAACATTGCATAACCGTTGTACTAGTCTATGCAAAAAATCAACATTCACTGACAATAATCGTTTTCAGTACCTAACGCTGTATTACTAAAATACATTTATCGGAATAAATATATTCCTCACTTGAGTAAGATTAGTTGTAATCACAAGACCGGTTTCTTTAATTTGATGACAGTTGTCGATAGTTTGACCATAAACATGATTAATTGAATTTTAGTTATCACTAAACACGGTTCTATTTTATTTTTGTTCTACCTTTAAGAAACCACAGATAAATAATTCAACGACTATGCCTATATTTGTCTACTGTTATCTATAGAATTCAATATGTGATCGGCTCTTATGGATACGAGTTATAATCAGTAACGTTATTATAACTAACCTAGTTTCAGCTGAAAACACATGTCTTTGGTTAAGATTAGTTTTAACCCCTAGAGTAGTAAACACAACATAGTGTGTGTGACCACAGAAAAGATAATTCATTGATCACAATTTTACTAGTAATAGCTGAATATCAGTGCTTACATCTTGCCAAAATTGAACTAAATAATTTATACAGGGCGTTCAAAATAAAATTCTAAAGTCTAAGAACTTCAAACACGAATAACTTCGTTTTTTCAAATGATATCTACCACATTTTATTTTCCCAATCGATTCCTTTTTTATCCTCTTTCGATCTATATGCATACTTCCTATTATTTTAATTGAAAATTTTCGAGTAATTTTGAATTATTACTTAAAAAGCCAATTTTAATTTTTTTCGTATAAAAAGGTGTGCCTTGAAAAATGACAACTAACGGCAATCAATGCAAAATGAATCGATTGTCGTTAGTTGTCAATTGTTCAAGGCACACTCTTATTAGGCCAAAACTATTGAAATTATCTATATTTTAAAAATTCTAAATTACTCATAATTATTCAAATAAAACAGTAGGGGGTATTTATATGAATCAAAAGAGGATAAAAAAGGAATCAATAGGAAAAATTAAATGTAGTAGGTGCCATTTGAAAAAACGAAGCCCATCAACTTGAAAAACCCTGTATAACGCCATAGATAACTAATTAAAATATAATACCCACAACCGTATGTTGCTACGCCAAATGTTCCATAAGTGATTAATCTTTATGGAGAAGAATCATTATTAGTAACGTTATCGTTAACATGGTTTGGGCTGAAGATATTGAAGACATGTGTTAAGGTTAACCCCAACCTCAACATAATGAGGTATTAATAAACGTTTACCAATAATCAATTCATAAACTGATTTGTTTAAGTTTTAACTCATTTTCGTACACTGTTTTTCTGTTCACTGTATTTCTCTTTTTTTATAGATACCTCATTAAATATAAAAACAAGATTCGCTTTTTTAGTTTCGAAAGTTCAGAATAATTTGAAGTAAATTTTCTAAACAACAAAAAAGGTATAAAGTCAAACCTTAAAATGACCTCAGTTGGTATAGGTATTCCATTAAATTATATTACTGATTATGTAACAAATAATAGGAACAACACACCTTTTTACCTTTATATATGGAAGGGTAAAATTAAGAATATGTAAGCCTTCTTTCGAATTACAGTTCCTTTTCTTCAAAAAATCACTTTAAATGATCTGAAATGAATAAATAAATATTAAGTAAACAAGATATAGTTATTTGTAAATTGCAAAAAATTAATTCATTCTGCTTTAACGTTCTGTTATAAATCCATAAGAAAGATTACAAAAATTACAAATAAGTAATTGTTTGAATAAAAACCCCAAAAGAAACTTACATTTACGATTTAATTAGGTAATATATTCTAATTAACCTAAAATAGAAAATCACAAACCCAAACAATGTAACTAACTACTTGCACTGAAATAATGCGAATTCTACGAATAAATAAACTAAAAAGGAACGAACAAAACTATACAGTACACACTTCGACAGCTTGGTTACTAAGCAGCTAGCAGCGTTTTCAAGCTTGCACAGTTTTGCGATGGCTACTGCACGAAGCACCTATGACGCAATAACCTTACGCGGAACGCGGAATCATCACATTGGCTGTATATGAATGTTCGCGGCAAATTTAACCAATCTCGTAAGATAAATTCAACCCCACTTTATAAACTTGGAATTGAGCATATTTTGCTTCGTGCAAGTGCCATCGCCTGCTCACAACTCTAAATGACCTTTACTTACGAGCGAGAGAAATGACAAATACCATAAAAGGGCAGAATTATATTTTGCCTATAAAATAAACTACTTACTTATAGTTAAGGATAAAACGAAAAAATGATAAAATAGAAATAAAAATACTGTTCTAATATATTTTTTAATTAACACTACAGATAATTAAAAACTAAACATCCAATTTAAAAAAATATATTTTTATATTTCAATTTAAAAGTAGTTTTAATATAGTATACCTATGTATATAAGGGTGCCATTAGTAAGTAAATCCTATTAAATTCAAATTATCGTAAATTTATTTTAGAAAATTAACAAAAAATTGATTAGTGTTCAATAGATTAACATTCAGGAGGTGAAATCGGATGAAAATTAATAATTATATATCCGATAAATTTTTCTATACAGTGTGTCCAAGATAAGGATAAGATAGCGTTGGGATCTCATCTCGTAAACGGTAAGAGATACAGAGTCGATTAAATTAGAGAAAAGTTGCGCATATTTAAGTCTAAATGTTTACTGTGTAGAAAGTTTTACAATTCTGAGGATTCCGGAAAAAAACCGAAAAACCCCGAAATTCTCAAAATCGTTTCTTTTTTCATTTTCTGCCTTTATTTAAAAACAGATATCAAAATAATTTGCACTTTTGCATTGCCTTCTTTTTTTTCCGGGCTATCCAATGATGGCAACATTTTTGAAGTCCGACGTTTCTTTCTCGAAAAGCCATCATCAGTTTAATTTTTTGTAATACGACCCTCCTTTTCTTGCTACAAAATCTAAGACAATTTTCAATTCTTAATTAGATAATTTATTAAGTACTTGCACTTATTTAAACACGTTTCAAGTCTTTTTCGACATAATTTTCTTTTGGGTGAAGTTATAACTGACTATGAAAGTCAATACCTACATTACAAAATATCCACCAATTTGTTTTTATTATTAAAGTGTGACAAATAAAACCATTATTTGTTCATATTGCTTTTGTTATTACAATTTTGTTTAAGTTTTTTATAAATTTTGTAGCATTTATTGTGCTTTAAAATTTTTAAACTGTTTTGGCTTCCCCAAAAGAAAATTTTGGTAGCGTTCAGAGCCGTACTCAGGAAAAATTTAAAATTATGCCTAAAACAAGCGAAAGACGTGTTTAAAGAATTACAAATGTTGTTTCATCTAATTAAGAATTACATACGGCCTTAGAATTTGTAGTAAAGTTTCAGGGCCGTATTACAAAAAAATAAACTGATGATAGCCCGGAAAAAGTGACAATACAAAAATACAGTTTATTTTAATATCCTTTTTCATATAAATCCAGGAAAAAAATAAAACCATTTTGAAGAATTTCTGTTTTTCCGGATATTTCCGAAATTTCTCGGAATTTTAAAACTTTTTACATGATTTATTTTTAGGCTCAAAACTATTATATGTCTACCATGTTATTTTTCAAATAAGCTGCACGAAAATTAGACTTAAGAATATGTAATTCAGCCTCAACCGGCTATAAGAACGAAGGGAGTAATTACTATATTTGTAATCTGTAAATAAATGTGAAGTCTTCAGTTGCTCAGTAACAAAGCTGAAACTTCTAAAACAAAAAAAAACATCAAACTGAAGCGTCAGGTTTCTTATATGACATAAGCATCAATTAGGAATAAATTTTCATATATGCATCCTCTACGGTTAAAAAATAGTTAAACTGTTAAATGAAAACCTCTGAAGTTCGTATTCGTATTTATTGCAATATTACTTTTTAAAAGTCTATGAGGTTAGGAGGTGTTCAAACTTTACAATATATGGATATATAAAGTGAATCGTATTTAAGTTCTTGAATAAGAAGGAAGAACAATATAATTCAGCGTTTAATTTACAATACTACCTATAATTCTCATTGGTTTACCAAGGTATAGCCGAAAAATCTGAAGCTAAATGCAACAAAACATAAATATCCATTCATTTCAAATAGATCTTCTTAATGAAGCAAAATATAAACTTTTATGTAGTAGTACCCTTATTTTCCAGAATTAAAAAAATGAACATTTCTATTTTTGTTAAAACAATGAATGAGATGTTCAAATATCTGCCAACTATGCGAAGTTCTTACTAACTCACCAATACACAGTTGAAACAGCAGAAGCCAAAAGCATCAAATTGTAACAGTGTACTTATTTTGTAATGTAAGCAAGTACTAAGGAAAAAAGTGGGATTTGCCCCTTAAGGGGATTTTAAGGATATAAAGTTGTTTTATATATTTAAATGTGATTTAGCGTCAAAGGGGTGAATGGGGTGTTCAAAAGTTGCTATATATGCCTAGAATTCTCCCTGACTCATCAATACACAGCCGAAACAGAAAAAGTCAGTGAAAAAAAGAATCAAACTGGAACAATATAGGGTATTTTTCTTAATGTAAGCATCCATTGAGAATAGATTTTCGGAAATTCATCCCATAGGGTTAAAAAGTCGTTGAACTATTGAATATGAAAATATTTTATTGGTTTACTTAAAGTTACACCACACGTAAAAGCAAACACGATAGTTGCAAAACTGCTGACGATAATAATTCACTTTTATTAAATTTTTCTAGAATGTTGCACAGTGGCGTAACTATACCATCTGGAGCCCGTGGCAAATTCTTTTGATAGGGCCCTATCAGGAGAAATCGTCACCTTGTACTCAGTTTAATTTTAATAAACTTCGATATTTTCAGCGTACTCAATTACACGTTGTATATTGTATATGTCCAACTAATGGCCATAGGCCTCCTCTCTTAGGCGAGAGGGAATGGTCTGTAGTCCCCACGCTAGCCCAATGCGTATTGGAGACTTCACATTTATCCATAGAACATAATATCTCAATGCATTCATCATCTATTCGCTACCTTTTCGGTGAAGGAACAACATCGTAAGGAAACCTGCATACATTTACAATGAAATAAAAATAACAATTTGATTTCAATAAGATATTTATTAAGAAAAATATTTTTTTCGAGCTTTCTGTTCCGCAAAAGTGTCTATAACATCATCAAAGTTTAAAGATCGGGCCATAGAATTTTCAATAGACAGAATAGCCAAGTTACATAACCTGTATTGTCTCATAGAGTTTCTTTAATAGGTTTTTATCTATTTTAGTTTTAAAAATGATCGTTCAGCACTAGCTGTAGTCACAGGAATTGTAAGAAATAACATTAATGCAGTGCATACTTCAGGAAAGCTGTAGGACATAAAATGATTTTTTATTATTAATAAATCAGCAAGGTCTCTAATACACGAAGATTTTTCTATTTCGTCTCTGAAAGTGGATCGAAAACTGAGAATTTCTCTGGCAAATAATTCAGATATGTCTTTTTTATATATCTTAACAAATTCTAGAGTTTTTTTAATAGATCAGTGTCATTTAAAACTTTTAAAGTGGAAGGCTGCAAAACACTGAAATTTTAAACAATTTCATTCATTGGAAGGAAACGCGATATCAGTTGGTTTATAATGATGTCTAATACTCGATAAAATATGTTCACTTTGAACAAACTTTCCGGATCTTGGAGACGCTCATCTTCGCAAAGCTCATCAAAATTGCGTTTTGCCTTCCTCTGACGAGTTTTAGAAAATTCAGAGGTGATGGACCATTTTTCTGCTACACTATTTGCTTCCATTTTCAAATTTTCAAATTCATGTCGATACCTTTCCAATTCTTCTAGACAAATTTTCAAACGTTTTAAGGCATTTGAAAGATCGGTGGCTTTAGACTGAAGTGCTTTAGAGGCTGCATCGATAGTAAGTAGGATCTTGCAATGGAAAACCAATAACATAATAAAATTGTAGTTTTCGATCTTCTTTTTGAGCGAAACAGCTTCATTTCTTTCATCTGATTTGCAATTTAACAGAATTGTTTTCGTTAGCGCTTTTTGGACTTCAACAAACCGAACTTTTAAAGCAAAAACGGCATCATAACGTCCTGTCCATCTAGTAGGGTTTAATGTTTTTAACGTTATTAACTTTAATTTGTATTATGGTCTTTAGTTGTCTCATTTTGGATTTTAAGCAGAACTTATAAAAATATACTTTTCAAATAAAATAAAATACTCAGGTACAATGTAAAAAAATATTTTTGAGCTCGAGGCCTCTTGGGCCGGGGCCCTCTTGGGTCGGGGGCCCGTGGCATTTTGCCAGCCCTGCCACCCTATTTTTACGCCACTGATGTTGCACTTTTTGTTGTTGTTACCATATATTCCTGTTAAATATAAATTCTAGTACCTACTCTAAAATTAGTGCTCAAGAATAATTAGGTAATGTTGTCCCAACGACATAATATCTATGGTTATCTAGAACTTATGAAACCCTAACTGTAGGTAATTACAAAAATTAATTGACAGGAGAACTTTTCCTGGCATAAATCAAATTCGTATTGTAAAAATGTATTAAATAAACTGTTTTTTCTCAAATAACAATTTCGTCTAAGAAGAGCCTCAACATTGACTATTGAGGTTCAAATTCTATCTTTATTGCTATATTAACTACAACATCGGAGTTTTTAAACTGTTCAAGAAGTCAAAGTTACAGCCGTACTATAACTGTGGGCTTACTATACTTTTTACATTTTCATTTTTGGAAATATGGTTTAAAAACTGCCCATTATTAAATATTTCCTCTATCCCAATAATTAACAGCCTCAAAGAGTAACAAGTTTATAACTTGGTGTTTAAATTTACAAAATTAAGATGTGGTCATTGGTAACGCTTTACCATTTTTAACTATTTTGATTTATCACAGACCGTTGTGAAAATATGTGGGAATATACGCTGTGTGCTCACAGTGGCAAAAAGGGTAATATTCTTGATTTATCGGGTAGCTGCAGCAAAACAGTTCGATTTCCAACAAGGACCATAGTTCAATTGGTGGTATCGAAAATACTTTGTCGGCCCTCTCCATTTTTTTTCTGAAAGCGGTCCAAAAGGAAATGGAAAAACAAAAGGAAAACGAATTTAAGCGTCCGCTGTTGGACACTTTTTGTTCAGGTTCTTGCGCTCGACGGAAACTTCTCTGTGGCACAATATATCACGTCTAATAGATTTTCAGAACAGTCACGTATTTTTCACGTATCGGAACGTGTGTTTTGATTTCGCCAAGATCGGTTTGTTTTTCTCGGTTCCCAGTGCGCCGTGCCACCACCTCATTCTCCTATACCTACTGAAAGTAGAGCCGTCGAAAAAATATAATACAACTTCGACGTTTCGATTACGTTTCAAATAACATGCACATGTCAAATGTCATTCGGGAAATGTAATGTTCCGGTAACACAAAACCGGCTCTTTCGCCTTTTTTCAAATATAGGCACGTACTTATTTATTGTTGGTTTCAACAGGAAAAACATTGGTTTTATACCTAGTAGCAATCGTTCACAATTCCCAAAGTTGGATTAGAGAAGTTTTTATATAACCTGAAAAGAAAAATGTTTTTTGAAACTTCGCCCTCTCCGATAACTTTGTTTGAATGTAAATTCCAAATATTTTGGGTAGAAAAAATTTATTGAACACACTTTGACGAAATAAAATTGTATTGTTTTATTCTATAAAATTTATTATCTTACATACATTACTACCAAAAAGAATGAAATCCAAAAGATTGAATTACAACTCATCAGAAAAAATCGTCTACTTTTACAACATTGAATTCAGACTTTAAATTTGTTCTAATTGTTTATAACAACGTTAATTATCAAATTGAAACTATTTCAATTTAAGAAATATTGGTTATCAAAATTACAAATTTGATACCTACACATTGAAGAAATATGGTACCTACGCAACTATTATACATACTACCTAATTTTATTCTCAAAAATGGAAATTAAATTAATAACTTTTCTGGATGGTGTTTTTTTTTTTAATATATATTTTGATTCTACAGTTAGAGATTTTAATCTCAAAATCATAGTTCAACCTTCAGCATCATTACTTTTTATCGAATAGGACAAAAAAAACTCTCATTGCTTTGTATAAGAAGGGGGTTTGATGTACTACCAAGGACTTCTTTAATTCTAAATTATTAGCGCCTGTTCATTGATTCTTCTAAAATAGGCGAACCTGGCCTTAGTACTCATCGCAATTGTATCTTGTCAGTTCTAACGATAGCCTACCCGACGAGCGACTGTGTAATAATACTTAGAGTAAAGGAACGACAAGTTTTGGCTGCCGTACCTTCTTCTTCTTCTTCAGGTGCCTATTCGTTCCGAATATTTGCGATCATCCTGGATATGATAACTTTGTTCACGGCCGCTCTGAATAACTCGGTAATAGTTTTTGAGAACCATGTCTTTAAGTTTTTAAGCCATGATATACGTCTTCTTCCTGGTCCTCCCTTACCATAGACTTTCCCTTGGAGAACAGACTTCAAGAGGCCATATTTACTATCATTTCTCTTAATATGTCCAAGGTATTCAAGTTTTCTTTTCTTGATAGCGTTCATTACTTCCAAGCCTTTGTTCATTCGTCCTAGTACTGATTTGTTGATCACTCTGTCCATCCATGAGATCCTCAATATTCATCTATATAGCCACATTTCGAAAGCTTCGAGTCTTCTTTCTGCTGCTTTTGTTAATGTCCATGATTCCATTCCGTAAAAAAGAATTGAGAAAATGTAGCATCGAAGTAGGCGGTCCTTGCTTTCTCTATTCTAATTCTTATCTCTTGAGAATGATCCCAATCCTCATTGATCATGGTTCCTAGGTAGGAGAACTGTAATACCCTCTCTATGCGTTTGTTAGTGATTATTAGGTCGTACTTTCCACCGGTTTCCTTACTTATTATCATGAATTTGGTTTTCTTTATCTTACCTTATATCTACTATATTCGGTCCATTTGTATATCCATCTGCACCTAATAAACTTTATAGAGTTCATACGAAAGAATCATATGGAAATATGGGACTTCTTTGTGAGTATATTCGTTATAATGATTATAAGTACCTACTTTAGTTGAGTCATAATTCCATCTTCTTGGAATTCAACTGGAGTATAGAGATCAAATACAGTGGATTTCATTTATAACGACTTCGGTTGTAACGACATTTTGGTTATAGCGACATAACACATAAGTCCCTTGAATTTAAGAAGAAAATTTGGCTGTAACGACTTCGGATGTAACGTCGATTTCTGTTTTAGCGACTAATTTTAATGAACTATTAATTACAAAATGCTAGAAATCTCACACTCTCATATTGCGACCGAGTCTAAACACAAAACTTTTTTATCTTTTGTTTACATTCACAGATAGTCAGCAGTTGTAGTAATTGATTATAAATGTTATGGTTGATAAAGTTAAATATAAGAATCAGTTACTGGGTACTTTTCTTGCCTAATTTGCTTCTGGCATTCTTTCTCTCTTTCTTTTTATATAGCGACTTCCGGATATAGCGACGGAATTTAATGGTCCTTTCATCGTCGTTATAAACGAAATATACTGTACTTTTATTTCTTTCAAAAATAAAAAATGTTAGTAACGATCATTAGTTAAATCCAATTGGATTGATGAAGAATTCTTGTATCTAAACAAAAATTTCCAAGAATTATTGAACTAAACATTAAAGAAGGCGTATATGTGAACCTGTGATAGGGGGAATAATTAAAAATAATGTATTTAAGTTGTAATAAAACTGAATGGCGAGTTTGGAACGCTCTTTAACAATTGTGGCAAATTGTCTTAGAAATGTACCAGTTGACAATTACAATTCATTTTCTTGGTCCTCAATTGATTCTTTTCCCAAAAAAATTGACACAGTAAGTGACTAATATGAGAAGCGGTCCCATGAAGACATTTCAGCAATGAAAAACGGATATCAACGTAAATGGGGTGCTACTTTACTTTTGATTATTACTGTATATTATTATACAGTTCAGTAAACGACTATTGTGGGAAAATTAAATATAGATTTGACAAGTACAAGAAGTATTTTACATCAGTTGTTTCTGTTTACTTTCTTATATACGTAGATAAATAACATATGTATGTACAGGTACAAACTTTACTTATGTAACTCGATTATCCATCAAGAAAGATATAGAGCAATCCTTGTTAGATTTATATTCTGAACAGGTAGGTAATCCCTTTAGATACCCATCCATTGACATAGTTTTATCCGCCCAATACATAATTTAATTTTAAGTAAATATAAAGAGAATTTCACAAGTAATCTCAATATCTGTATCCAAACTTTAACCTACATCCAATTACAACAAGTTTGAACGTGGGTTCTCGCACATTGTAAGACACCTCCAATTGAAGAAAAATTCTAATACAAAGAATTTTTTAAAAATTGAGTTATTTTCTACTGAAATTTTTTTATAATTGATTCTTATTTCTTAATGAAATCCTAAATGTAACGCACAAATTAATAAAATTAATTAGTAAGTCTAGTGTAACCACTGGATGCTATTTTGTTATTTAAATTATTTATCTTTTTGTAAACAGAGCAAAATGTCATCCTGGAAGAGCTACCCCAAATAATCCGTACACAAGTAGACAATCCCGCGAACCATTATTTCTGTAAACGCGTATAAACCACCCCATCAGCGGTTCTTGTAAGCGCCTTACACTCCCATTAAAGGATCACCTTCAAGAACAACCTTTTGTGCTGCGTTAAAGCCCCTTCTTCTATCCCGTTGACTTTAAGGGAGCAGGAACTCTGGAATACGGTTTTACAGGAAGCATTCTAAAACTCTCACAAGGTGCTACAAAAAGCTCGTCAGTTCATAAATACTAAGCAGCGCGCTACCGCTTTACCCACAAAATAATTCTTTTCCGAAATGCATTTTATTTATCGCTAGATTCACAGGAGTGAACGTTCATTTTCATTCTTACAGAATTAAAACACCTTCAGTAATCTGTGTTTCGTGACTCACGATAAACAACCTATCATATATCTATATATAAGAATTACTACAGTTAGCAGTAAACTATCAGTAAATAGCAGTTACTTCATAATACATGGTACCTAACAACTTGCATTTGTGTAACATATTCGGATTTATTTATAATTTTTGGAAACCACCCTTTGTGTATTGATAAAAACTAATAAGTGGGAAATTGCATTCTTCAGTAGGTATTATAATGCAAGGGTAACTAAAAGTTCAACATAATTTAACTCTTTGAATTTCTGAAGAAAGTTTAAAATTAATATTTGACAATGTAAATAAAAGAAAATAAAACTTTTAACGTTTCATGCGATTCAGGTTGTAGAAATCCTTACAATAAATACCGAACTATTCATGTAAATATTAGTTTTTATTCATAATCGTCAACGTTTTGCTCACAGACCCCAAAACTGAAGGTGAAATGTCTATGTTACAGTTAAAACAAGTTTTTAGTTAGAACTCGTTTTCCCTAGTTAAAACTAGTTTTTACTTAATGCCGTTGTTAAAACTAGAAATACCCAGTTAAAACTAGAATTTACCACTTATATATTTGATCTTCAGATAAACCTAGTTGTCACATCGAGCTGTAGTTAAAACTAGCACTAGAAAAACTAATTAAGCATTGAAAACAAGATATATCTAGTTTTAAAAATATTTATTGTAAAGATCTAAGACACTGAGAACTAAATAATAATCTAACACTAAAGGAACATTTTAGGGAACATCGACTTAAATTAGTTGCCAAGATGACAATATTAATTATAAGTAGGTAAATAAAATAATCAAACAAATCAACAGAACAGAACCATAAAATTTCAAAAAGAAACATTGTTAAAGAACATTGACTAACATACAATAAAATCAGTCAATTTTAAATTTAAAAAAGGATGAGGATCTACTACGCGAACAGTTTTAACTGACTCGCTTCGGAAAAACGCGTTTTGTCTAGTAAGAACTAGTTTTAACTGATATTCGATTTGAGCATTAGTTAATTCTAGTATTAACAAATGCATACATTAAAAACTAGTTCTAACTAGGAAGAACGCGTTCTATCTAAAAACTAGTTTTAACTGCAACATCTACATCGCTACTATCGAAGCTTATAAGATATAAGTTTGACAAAATTAGTTTAATCTTAATAATTCACCACTACTTAACCTCTTTCTTCACCCCCCGCCTTAATTCTTAAATCATATATACCTATAAGTAGCTTAGTTTAATTTAAATGTATTACCTACTTCTGAAGAAGCCTAAGTTAATCCAAACAATTGTTAAGTTTATTAAAGTAATTTTGTAGAAACTTCTGTGTTTTATTTCATACTAAGTTTTAAAATGAGTTTCCATCAAATGAATGTAGAAAGAATTAATCTTATCAGATATGTTATAGTGATTTATTCATTTAGTGACTAAGGGTAGATATGGTGTGTTAAAGGTCTTTTTGCCTTTCCCGGAAGACTTTTTAATGGTTGTAATTATCCCGGATTTTCTGACTCAATATACCAAAAGATATAAAACAAGTTTCAAGAAATTACTCTGGTGGTACTACACGTTAATTCTGATTTCGATCGTTCTGTACCTATAAGTAACTGGTTGAACACGCCTAAATTTTGGAGACAAGATACCTTATCAAAAGAGGATTAACAAATTTCTTTAGCTTAAAATTATTGCAGAATAAAATGTGTATTGAGTAATCGGATCGCCAATATTTACATGGGCTCAAAGTATAGCGGCAGGCGTTCAAAAAATCTCATCAAATATCATTATAAGACTTCTAACTTAGAACTTATTGAAAGGTAAATCTCACGGGAGATAATATGGAGATCCCACCACATTTTATCAAATCTCATTAAAGGAAATTAACGGGCGTGCCCTAAAATGTTGCATTAATTTGTGAACTAAAATGATTAAAGACTATGTTTCAATCTACCTACCTCTAAGGGGTTATATTACGGTTCAGAATATTTCATCCATACATTCTTCACACTACGATTTTTTAAATGCCAACATAACAACATTTAATCTGCATTTCTTTTCATTACACTGCCTACCTAAACTGAAAACACTGAATTGTAATTCCCACGTTGTCGATTTACTTTTCTTGACGTTACGAAAGTCATATCGCTCTCTTCTTCAGAAGTTCTGAAACTGGAGATCTTGTACTGCTGTTGGTTTTTATATCCCTGGTGGTCGCTGATCCGTGATCCGTGAAGTTACCGAGCTGTGACGTGGTTGGTGGTCCATGAAGCGTGAAGCTTTTGCTGTGGTCGTTGGATTTTTGTAATGATTCCCTTCCAGATGGTTGGTATTTCCAATCCACGATCCCGATTGTTGTTGTTAGGGTGCTTTTGTATTTCTATTGCTTCCTTATATAATCTAGGCCAAAATCTTCCCTCTCTTGCTAGTGCTTTGGTTTCGTTCCACTGTATTTCGTGCCCTGTGTTGGCAATATGTTCCGCCACTCTTATGTGTGAAATCGCTCTTATGCTCCTTTATTCTAGTGTTGATGTGTCGTCCTGTCTGTCCAATGTACACCTTGCCGCATGTGCAGGGGATGCTGTATACTCCTGGTCCTTGTAGTTTGTTGTGTTGATGCTTCGGAAAAGCTGATCCAATTTCCTGAGAGCTCTTGAAGATGGTGTTTATTCCTCTTTTCCTTAGGATTCGTCCTATTTGTTCAGTGCATCCTCTCACGTAGGGTAGGAAGGCTGTCGCTAGATATTCTTCTTTCTCATGGGGTTGCGGGATTCTGTTGATTGTTCGTTCTATTTGTCTTCTTGGGTAGCCATTTTGGATAAGGGCAGTCCGTAGGTGATCCAGTTCTTCTCCGAGTTGTTCTGGTTCACTGACGATCCGTACTCGATGAACGAGGGTCTTGATAACACTTTGTTTCTGTGCTGGATGATGATAGGATTCTGCATTAAGGTATCGGTCCGTATGTGTAGGTTTCCTGTAGACTTCATATCCTAGTGAGCCATCCGGTTTCTTCCTTACTAAAACATCCAGGAATGGTAAGGTGGAATCTTTTTCCATTTCCATGGTGAACTGGATGTTGGCGTGTACTCCATTGATATGATGTAGAAACTCCCCTAGGGTATTCCTTCCGTGTGGCCAGATTATGAATGTGTCATCTACGTACCGAAACCAATGCTTCGGTTTTAATGGTGCTGAATCCAGGGCTTTCTTCTCGAAAGCTTTCATGAAGATGTTGGCCAAGGTTGGCGATAACGGTGATCCCATTGGTGTTCCCTGCGTCTATTTGTAGTATTCCTCCTCGAAGACAAAGAAGGTTGAGTTTAGACAGATCTTCGCCAGTTCAGCCATTTTCTGGTCCTTGTTTGCTGCGATGAGTCTTCGGCGTAGTTCATCAAGGGCCTCATCTACTGGTACTTTTGTAAACAGAGGAGTTACGTCGAAGCTTACTAGTATGTCGTTTGGTTGGAGGTCGATGTTCTGTATCTTGTCGATGAAGTCTCCTGTGTTTCTGATGTGGTGTTCTGTTTTTCCAACTAAATCTCTTGTTTTCTCTGTTATATAGCGAGCCAAGGGATGCGTGGCTGATCCTGCTGCACTCACTATGGGTCGAAGCGGCACCTCTGGTTTGTGGATCTTCGGTAGGCAGTAGAGGTGCGGCGTCCTGGTGTCTGTCTGTATTAGGTCTCGGTGCTCTTCCTTTGAAATTGTGGATCTTCGGATTGTGGCAGCTACCTGTCTTTCTATTTTCTTGACAGGGTTATTCTTGATCTTCTTGTATGCTGGATCGGAGAGCAGCTGCTTCACCTTTGTGATGTATTCCTTGGTATTCATGACGACGGTAGCGTTTCCTTTGTAATTATTGTTACTCTGAAATTTTTAGTTAATTAAAAATAATTGGTTTAACAACTTTTATAATTACTATTATTAAAAATAAAATTGTAGAGACAAAAAAGACTAGTTTATGTAGCTAAAGAAAAAGGTTTTCGAGACAAAATCAACCCTGAGACAAAACTGACCGTGTCTATTTTCTAACCATCTGAAGTTTGATAGATATAACAAAATCGACCCTATGTTTATATTATATTCACATACTTATTTTGTAAATGAAACCCACTTTTAAGATTTGGTTATACTGCTTGTGCTAATCAACTTATTTAATATTCAATTAAAAAGAATTTCAAATGGTTAGAAGTAATAAAGGAAAAAAATTTTTGTTACGCAAAAGATTTACTTATAGACTACAAAAATAGATGCAAAATTGTAAAGTTGCTCTAAATAATTTACATAAATATAGGCAATCTATTTAGACCCAGATAGTAATTTGATAAAGACAAATATTGCATAATAGGTATACACTTTTGGAAAATAAGAAAAGAACAACAAGCTTGGAAAACTTCAACAAAATTCGATCCCAAAACGTTTTTAAAAATTTTAAAAGAATGCAGTTTATAAAACTGTTCTATTATGTGTATACAGCAAGTACATAGAGATTTTTATATATAATAGATACAGTCAATTTTTGGCAGAATCTACTTTGACCCGACACTTAGAAATAGAAACATTTCCATTTTTAGTTACCATAACTAAAAATAATTATTTGATACCATATTAAACTGTAAATTTAGTAATGTTAGCAAAAAGTTTATTTTAGTGCACCTATCATAAATAAATAATAGAAATTAGAAGTCAATGTTCCTCTTTTTACTAATTAAAATAATCTCAACATTCCTACTCACTTATCCTCCACATTTCCAGCAATGTTCTGCAAGAAATTGATGTCTTTTCTTTAACTACCTAATGCTTTTCCTTTTTAAAGTCAATATTTTAAAAGTTATCTACAACAACTGGCCCTTATCCTGCAGTAATCTTCTCGATGGTGTACTTGTTATCCTGCAACAAAAGTTTCGATGCAATCGCTTTCTGGTTCATTTCGGATTGTTCTTTAAAGCACATACAATAGTTATGTACGATATATAAGTAGAAAGTATTCGGATGCGCATGTTAGTAAAGTCACCAGAATCGACTGATCCGACCGTTGAATTTTATAGAATTTAAGTTGTAATGTAATTTGAATACAAAGCGTCTAAAATTGTAAATCCAACACGATAATGTTCGTTCGCATAGATTTTATACCGTCCGTCGCCAGTAAGGATAATAATAATAACGATAGTCCAACGGAGACAAATAAAATATGCATATAACCACTACATAGGTGCAGACATGTTTTGATGCATAAAATATTGGAACTCATTTGTATATTTACTGGAAAATGTGTATTCGTTGTACGAAAATGTGATGCCTAACTTTTTTTTAATTGACGGATTCTGCTGTAAAACTTTCAAGTGGTGTTATTGAATTTATCGTTGAAGTTAAGATTCAACAAGAATTATGCAATCTCTCAGGGACCTGAAGCATCATCACGGTTATTATTTATTTGTCCCCCAGCTTTACAACCATTCCTTATTCATATGAAAACAAACCTGTAAAAGCTTTCAAACTTTTTTGAGTTTTGCAGGTACAAATGGTTAACAGAATCTAAAACGTAGTTCATTTGAATGTATATTATATTAAACTGTAGCGACCAGTAACACAGTACGTGTGTGCGATAACAATTTGTGGCATGTACTTGTTATCGCTAACATGCTTACGGCGTAGACACCGCACACGGTACTTTTCGTGTTATCAACTTACAAGATGTAAATCATTCTCCGACGACAAGTAACAAGTTCAATTCTAGAATAATCGAGGACTTTCTAATTATTACTCATCATTCGGGAATACTCAGGATTTCTTCGAGTTCCTGTCTAGAAAGTTCGAAAGATGTATATATAGTGATCATCTTTGGACCGAAAAACAGTTGTTGTAAGAAAGCATCAGTGCGCGAATTAAAACCGATAATAGACAAAGTGATATATATAAATTGTTATATAAATAAGTATATTGTTGTGATATAAACGGTAGTTCTAAGTTAGTGTTTAAGTGTTATAAATAATTGTTTAAATAAATAGTTTGACTTGAAAATTCGTTACAAGACAATTCCAGCTAAGGGGCGATAACCTGTGTAGTATAAGTTAGTCATAGTCAGGTATAAGAAATATTATTTTAACTTTAGTTGTAGGAATACGGTTAACGCTATGTTTACTGGAACGCTTGTACATTAGTATTAAGAGGGATGAAAGATGTCTAATTGAGAGAGATAGCGAATGGTTTAAATGCGTGCGGGGGTGAAAGTTGTGCGAGGATGAGAGCAGCGAGGCGGAAAAAAAAAGGGAGTCTGAATGTAACAACTAAGACGACAACACGACGCTTGTATATTTCTAGTATTAATTAAACTTTTTATATTATAAACGGCCTTGTACTTATTTTCACTAACTGTGCCCGAAATTAATCAGTAGTATATCCTACTACACCTGTTATCAGTATAATTAATTAGACAATAGACAGTTTTGAAAGCACCTAAACCTAAAAGTTATCAGACTCAATTTTTTTTTATTTTGCATTAAAATCTTTTGAGTGTATTTCTTTTTGTTTAATTTTTGTAATTTTAACTCGTGAAAAACTGTTTTTCTTATCATAATTATCAAGCCTTCGCCCCAGTTTCTTCTTCTTATTCTCTTGAGCCAATCCATCATTTACTGAAGACCAGAAAAACCTCCAACCCTACTACATGCAAGTGGTAATTTAATCAAGGTTTTTATCTACCTCTCTTTATTCCTGTCTCTGCTTCTAATGTGTCCGTAACTTAATTTCTCCGAAGTTTTCTTACAAATTTAATCCCTCTTTTATAAAATACCTATTAATTATCCTTAGCAGTATTTAAAATGATTCTGGTGAATGCGACGGACAGTTTAACTTTTTAAATACAAAATAATATAGAATTCAAATTTAGATGACTGCATAGAAACTTCTCAAAATTTATAACCCCGCACACGACATCAGTAGCAATGATTTAACGTAACAGGTTATAGATTGAAGTAGGTGTACTTACTCAAAATACAACAATTGTGAAGGAATAATATTCTAGTTTGGCATGTAACATTATTTTCATCATCGTCTGGTCACCTCCAGTTTTTCCTCTTTTAGATCGTAGTGGACACGACAATTTTGTTGGCAATCTTTTTGATGTATTCAAAGTGTTTAAATATGTTTTAACAAAACTATTACTTGGGTTTGAAATTAATAATAGTTAGTTATTAAAAAAATGAATTTACCAAAACTTAGAGAAATTAAAATGCTCGGGCGCCACTTTGTCAAACAAAGAGAAAAAGAAATAGTATGCTCCGGACAGAGCAGTCGTGGTTCCTGTTGAACCCTGATGCTGGGAGAGCCCTAAGCTCTCATAAAAAAAAACACACAAAAACCTTGAAGAGTATATTGAAACAAATACAAACAACCAAAATAAACTTACTAGACAAACACACCCACCCAAAAACGTCCCTGCGACAACGTAATGACTGTCGCTGGATTCCGGGTATTTAGGGGACTTCTAAACTGCGTGAAGGGCCAGACAAAAGTGAGAAATTTGGGGACCAACCTTAGTAGGTCTTACAGGAGCCGTCTGCAGGTGTTAATCGGCTCGTTATTGGCTGGTTCAATAGAAATTACTATGTTTCCCTTGGCCCGGTAGAAAGTCTCCAGCTTCGCAGTCCGTCTGGAACCTACTATGATGTATGGGTGGGCGACAAATGTAAGAAACAAACAATTGAAGATTTTCTAAAAAAAATACAAAATATTAATTATAAATTAAAATTTTAAATGGCATTGAAGATGCTTATCTAAGGAAGGATTAAAGGGAAGTAAAGGGGCGTCTGTAGTCAAACCCAATTTTCAATCACGCATTGTGCACGCCAGATAACATAAAAATTTTGAATTAAAAAAAAAACTAAAAAAGGTGTGAAAAAATTAATGAAATGAATAAATTACAAATTTGCCACAAAGGCCCAAAAGATTACAAAGATAAAGTTAAATATTTAAAAAAGATGTCACGTGGCTACAAGGAAAATTTCGACTAAAAACATTAATTAGTATAAAAATGAGTGCATAGCAAAAATGAGTTTAAAAGAAATAATTAATTTTAATGAATCTACATAAACTATTAAAATGAAAAGCTAACTGGATTATAAACAAAAATTTTCAATCTCTGTGTCATTTAAAGAAAATCTAAATAACCCAGGACTATACAAAAATGTATTAAAATTTTTACAAGAAACCCAATTATATATAAATTATAACAATATGTAATCATGTACTGTCGCTCATGACCTTAGCTGTTAATGCGACTTAAAATATCTTAAAAAAAAAAAAATTCAACGATCCTTCCAACGATCGCGTATCCTGCGCGAAGGTTGCTAGCCTTGATGATAAGACGAAGGTCGATCAAAATTAAGAAATAATCAACAAAACTGAACCAACACAAAACAAACTGAATCGAAATAAATTAAATTTAGTAACGGGATTTTTCGTAGAAAAAAAACGTTACAATGTCCTATAAATTATGGGAAATTCTATGTGAACTGTTGATATCTTTTAGATATTCTCTAGTTGTTATGGCAGTACCAACTAATCCCGTACCTAAAATGCAAACTACTCCCAGAGAAATATTCAAAACAAGCTGGATACCATACAATCCCTCAAAAAATTTTAAATGTTAAGTATTTTACTGTAATGCAACTATAGTTAGCCAAACGTTCGAATACAGTCTTCATTGGATCTAGTTCAGCAGACATAAAAAGTACTCGGAAAAACAAGGGCCTTCCTTTGTTACGATTCCAAGGAGACTTAAATTAAGGTGGATAATCTTTATACTTTCATTGGTAATATAACAACCCTACAGTTCGGTGATTTAAAAGGAAAGAAGCTATTTTGTGCCAACTAATACCCTATTTCAATTAATTCAATATTCAATGATGTTTCAGCTAAACCCATTTGTGGTCCTTTTCAAATTTTGAAAAATATTTCAAATTTACTTAGAGTCAGGTGGGGTAATTGTGAGCGATTTTGGAAGTTTGACTTTTGAAGCTCGAAGTATATTAGATGAAGATTAAATTTAGGCGACTATATGATTAATTTAGGTCATTGTGGTTTTAAGTGAATTTCTGTTGTAAATAGGCAAATTCGGATTTTTTTTGCAAAAAAACTTAAATTTACAATTACCCCTTCACTTATTAACGCAGTTGAAAACTTAGGGGTGAATGTGAACAATCGTCGTCTTGTTTGTACTGGCTTTATAAAGGTTTTTAATGGGGCAAAAGTGAACAATTCGCTTTCAAATGTGAATAAATGATATTTATAAAGCCGTGTTCACAATTACCCCAAAAATTATATATTATATAGAAATATTTTCACTGTTTAACATAAAATATTGCGACACTCTTCCTCTGCTGTTTAACGCGCTGAAGCATCCAACCGTCAAAAGTCAACACCACAGTCTTATAATTCCCATTAGTTGGAATAATCAAGAGTCCTATTTCATCGAAATAAAGAGCCTGTGTTGTAGTTAAATTTAAAATAACAAACAATATCACAGTTAAATTGTTAAAATTACAAATATTTTAAAAGATTGTATGGGTACCTTAAACCTATGAAACATTTCCGCGACCAATTTATTAACTTTTATTATGGGCCAACCATGTAACATGGCTACCTATAGGTTGAAGGTATGTAGTCCATTAAAGAATTGTGATCTTGAGAATTTAACTGTGATATTATTTATTATTTTAAATTTAACTAACAAACCTTTTACATCATTTTAGATTAAGTAAATAAAAAATGTGCTTCAGAATTTGAAAAAAGCTACAAATGGGTTTGGCCGAAACGTCATTGAATATTGAATTTGGTTTTTAATAAAATTTGAGTGGAATAAATCTTTTTCTTTCTTAATCGAACACATCCATTGTCAAATATAAACAATTTAATAAATAGTTATTGCTTCTGATTAATGTGACCTAAATATCACCCTTAATTTTAACTATATTATGATTTTTTTTTATTTACCGTCAACTTTTTATTACATAAATCAATTTTCACGCAATTACGCTAAAATCATTATGGAAGACAAATTAAATTTTCAACATCTAACCCTGTCGCTGTCGTGAAAAATAAATGCCAAGCGCGCTTGTTATCAACCCGTGTTATAATATGAAACCAGAGAGGTTTCATTAAAAGACAAATAATACAAATGCGTGCTATGAATACTTAACATAGAACATTTGTGCGCCGAGCATTTTAAATAGGACTGTACTACAATTTCCCATGCTGGACATTGTCTTTTGTTTGCTGAAGTTTGAATTAGTGCTTTTGATGCAAACAAAAAATGTTCAAATATGTAACAGACGAACTTACACGTCAACTGGATAAACAATGAAGGATCGAAACGGAAAAAGTTTTTCATTTATCTTATAGCTGACGATGAGTACCTAAAAGAGAAATGCGTGTGGAATATCTAAAACCTACTGAGATTCTATTGAGGGGTCATTCGAATATTACGTGAAGCAGTTTGAGTATGAAGGGTTGCTTTTAATACATTAAAACTGAGGAAGGAGGTTAAAATAGTACGTTAAGTAACATTATGTTTCAATTAAAATCGGCAGATTATAGTAAATGTGAGGTCTTTTGTTCAAAATAATTGACATTTTGAGTGAGAATTAACGTTTCACCATAACAACAGTCCTTTGTCTTGACTTAGAAATCAAGATCAGGAACGTATCTTTTTTTGTCTTGGTATTTCTCGACACAAAGGCTCCAAAAGGATACTGTAAACTTTAGTGTTTAAACAAACAAATGTGTTATAGATAAAGATAAATCCATTGAGAGACTGAATCATTTACTATTAATCTACAAATGGACTTGAATGAAAAAATTCATGTTTTAGCCTTTAATTAAAAGGATACATATTTATTAAAAAGAGAATTGTTTCATTAAATACCAAAGCTTAATGTATTCTGTTGGGTATTTATTGACGAGACTTTTCTTGATTTGGGAAGTTCTTAATCTTATCTCGATTTTTACATTTTTGTCTTGATCTTATCTTGATTCCGTTCCTAGAAAATTTCACATCTTTAACCCTTTGTGAACAATAAGCTCATTAATTTTACACTTGCACGACGTGTACGAGATACTACAGAAAGATTTTTTACTTACTCAAAAATTCTTGACGTGATTCTCTTGATCTTGTCTCGATTTTAACATCTGTGATCTTGTTTTGCTCTCGCCTTGAATCAATATACGGATTCTTAAAAGTTAAAAGTCTCAGGAAACCTTTTCTTGGATATAACGTAACATTTGAGGAGGTAAGTTAGGGGACTTAATCAGAAGACGAAGGAAGAAGATCAATAATAATCAAAACCAACGTTGCGAATTATTTACGCATTTATGAAGTTTTGTGAAACTGAAAGGCCTAAATTTTATTTTCTTATATTCAAATTATAAAAGATGGTCTCTAAAACTGTGGATGATACTTATAGTTCTGAAACGTGTTTTTAGCTTTTTAAACATTTCTTTTTTTTCTCAAGTATAATAACAAAATGTGTGAGCAGAAAATTTTAGAAATGTGTATTATTTTTATGAACATAAATGGAGAAAATAGAACCTTTCAAATAATTTTTTTTAAAAATTCACTCTCACCTTTCTTGTATTAAAAACTAAAATGTCAAATACACAGCCAGTCCAAACTCCGAAGACTGATTGGACATGCACCTTTCATCACCAGTCAATCTTCCCATCTCCGGAAACTCAGAGCATCCCACATCCCTAACTAATTAATAAAAAGTTATTCTTCTAGTTCTACTACTAATGACTCTCACTAACCCTTTAACTCAAAAAAATGCCTTACAAACCTAATTTATAATTTTTCTCATTGTCACAAAAATTTTATCACTCTTTTAAACCACATCTCAAACGTTTCAAACTGAAAATAATTTTATGCAGATAAGTAACGAGAAAAAATTAGTAGGAACTTCATTTTCATAATCCAATGTATATAAATAGTTACAGAAATTTTGTCACAGCACTTTCGAATTAGTTAAAACTTATTGTTCAAATTATTTAATTATTGAGTCAAACTTTTCTTAATAAATTATGTTGAAACAACATTACAGTTTGCTTTCTCTAAACATACAATTTTCATGTTTTCTTTAATAATAAATTAACTGTTCGCGAACAAAGGAGCAATTTACTTTTGTCAATAGTAGTTATTTTTTTACGTACTGTCTCTTTTTAGGGTTCCGCACCTCAAAAGGAAAAAGCGGAACCCTTATAGGATCACTTCGTTGTCCGTCCGTCCGTCCGTCCGTCTGTCAAGACCCTTTTTGTCAGGAACACGTTGAGGTATCAAGCTAAAATTTATACCAAATACTCAGGTCTATTGTCCCTTGGAGCTGTGAAAAAATCAGACTTCTAAGCCAACGCAATCAAAATATACAGTCGTTTACGCCGCAAATTTTCGAAACAAAACCTACAGGGTACTTCCCGTGAAGTCAGAATCTTGAAATTTGGAAAAGGAAAAATTGCGAAAACCGTAAATTTTTAGTTACATATAATAAAAATATTTTTGATAATTTTAAAGTTACTACCCCTTTCCTCATAACCGCGTAGGTATTAAATTGAAATTCATATCAAATACTCAGGTCTATAATACCTTTAAGCTGTAACAAAATCAAACTTCTATGTCAACGCAATCAAAAGAAACAGCAATTTAAGCCGCATATTTTCAAACTCGCAACTACTCGCAAGGGAATCAAAACCTAAAGGGTATTTCCAGTCGATTTAGAATCTTGAATTTTGGTATGAAGCAGTTTTATAGCACATATAAAGGAAAAATTCCGAAAACCTTAAATTCTTAGTTACATCACATATATACAGGCTTGTAGGGAACCCTCGGTGCGCGAGTTCGACTCGCACTTGGCCGGTATTTTTTTAATTTTTCTGGCTTTCTATGAGCCGAAAATTAGAATGAACCAACTCCTTTTATTGCCTCATCTTCAATTTTTGTATTAGATCCACTCTTAATATGTAGGTATATATATATTTGGATAATGAGGAAGTAGCTCGTACATTTTGGCTATTTTTGACAGAGTACTTTATTAAAATCAAATAATACATTAAGTATAAAATTTTCGGACTAATAATGAACTGACTGGAAACTAGATATACCTGAAAATGTTTCAACAACCTAGATTTAATGAGACCTGATGTTAAATATGTTTTGATAGACGGTTTTCCTTATTATGCCATAAATCCACAAATTCTGCATTTTGAGCAGCTGGGCCAACTTCGCCAAGAGAGTGCTCGTATATCAAAATGCAAAATTATGTTTACACTGACTTACTGTATTATGTATAGGTAAACCATAAAACTGCATCCAATCGAATTCAAATATTAGATCATATTTGCCTCAAGTACCTTACTAAATCATTCAAAATATTGCTGTGAACAGCGTATGGAATAAGACAAGTACTGATTTATTACAAATTATTCTAAACCTTAAGTAAAGTAATTCTATTGAAGACTTACTGTTTCAATTTTTGGACTACTTACCCTTAAACATTCACTTCTTATGTCTATATTAATTTATTGTGGTTTGTATACATGGACAAAAGATAATCTAACGTTTTATTTTTCCCCATGGTGTTTATCGCGTTTCGTTTTTAACACGTTGATGGAGCTTTTTTTCGAGCTGAAAGCAATAAATGTTCTTTTATGATGGCAAAGGTTGGGCAATTTCATCGGAGGAGCGCGACTGGAAATACAGATTGTCAATTTACTACGCCAAATCCCAAGACTCCGGGACCTTTACTTGCGCCACCCCTCGGGGAATTACAAACAGCATAACGCTTCATGTAGCAGGTAAGAGATTTAAAGGCAATAACGGCAATAAGCGAATGTAAAGGAGACAGAGTTAGTAGCTCAGCTTTTACTAACACCGCATACCCATCCAAATAAATATTTATGTTTATAAATTAAAGAGTTTCTTAGGAAAATAATTAAATGCTTTACATAATTAAAACAAAAAAACAGTAGTTATATTTGGAATATTAAAGCCAAAAAGTCTTCATAACCAAAAAAAAAGTATTTTTATCAATATAAAATGTGATTGACTTGCGGCCTTAAAAGAACTGATACAAGGCAATTTCTGTTCATATAGCTGTTCACTGCGATCCAATATCAATATCAAATATGCATCTGAGTGTGAGGGTTGAGGGCACCAGGCTGGGTCACAAGGCCGTCTTCCAATGTCCCGTGGGATTTCGCATCAAGGGCATCGCCAACCTCACCTGTCAGGCTTCCGGTAAATATTATAGTTGCGTTTCCGATACTGATACGTTCGTACACGCCACAAGATATGTCTCTTTCCCGAATTCCATCCCGTGCACGGAACCTATCAATATTGGCTTACGTTACGTGATCGCTTTCCAAATTGACAGACACGATAAAAAACAAGCGAAAAAAAATATTCAACTTTCTTGGAGATGTTAGCTTACAAAAATATTGAGTCGAAGGAAATATTTATGTATCTATATAAACAAATTCAATAGAGCGAAGTATTCACAATTTATAGGTAGGTACCTACATACAAATAATGTTATTTATAGAAATACCTAAAGAGTTAGTCAGTTTATGCTAAATTTTTTCAATTGGTTTTTAAGAAATATGTCCTTAAATCAGAAAATCAGATTTTTTCAATAGTTAATTGATTATTGTATTTGACTTAAATTTTCAGAACTTTCTCGAAACGTTTAATGTAAACTTTATGTACCTACTTCTTATTAGCACCATTCCATTTGCTAATGTTAGATATAACATAGAAAAGGGGGCATCGATGCTAAACAGTGACGTCGAAAAAATACAAAAAGTCACACACCTTCGAGTTATAACATATCTAAAGTTGTGTTTTTTTTTTTTTTTAAATAGGAACCTAGTTCGTGATTCCTTACTGTAAAGGGTATTTTTTCTCATTGGTAAACAATACTATCACCTTCAGACTCATCTCCAAGAATGCGTAAATGTCAACTCAAAAGTGCGTGACTTTTTTGGATTTTTTCCAACATCCAATCTAACAATAAGTTAAAAGTTTCTGAAGAACATAAAAGTTGTTTTTTTTACAAACAACCAAGATGTGGATATAGCAAAATCTCGAAATTTTCTACTTTTGCTCATAACTCGAAAACAAAGATCAAAAGTAATTTTTCGAAAACACTAACGAATTTGTCTCAAAAAAAAAAACAGATAGAGAAGCAAACATTTATTTTTGTATATAATGTGCTTGCCCTGTATAACAGTTCAGATTGAAGAAATATCTACTAGATAATACTTAAGAATTTTGCTAAAGCCAGTTATAGACACTTCGTCAATATTGATTCTCCTATTTACTTCACATTCGCACAATATATTTTGCAAGTAAATGAAACTAGTATTCAGAAAATTCAAATATAATTTTTTTTTAAAATGGCAACTTTGGCAATCTTATTAGATTTTAATTTAATGAGTTCTATCTAGGTAGATACACAAAGTTATGGAAATGTACCTTAAAATGTTCTAAAAATTAAATATTTTAGTGTTTATAATATTAATTACAGGAAAACAATTACAATATTTTTGGTAAATAAATATTGTACTCAAAATTATTTTGTAAAATAAATATTAAAACACAAAAAAGGAAAGTTTAATTTTACTATCACCGTTGACTTTAAACAAGAATATTTGTGTAAAGGCATGATACCTACCTAAAATAGAAACTGAAACAATTTTGCCTAGAAGACTTGAACATTTGGTAATGTTTAAATGTTATAGTGTTATACCAAGGCAGGTTGTACTTATAACACACTTTTAAAGAGCTCAAACCCCAACGTAAAAAGGGAAATTTAGTTTATAAGTTTAAATTTTTGCTGTAGGTAAATGGTCGTCAATTATACCCAGTTGTGAACCGGTTCGATGTCCCGCTTTAGATTCTCCCGCAGGATTAGAGGAGCCACATTTAAAATTGGAAGAGCACAATTCAAGTTATGGAGGTAGAGCAGTATTTAGTTGTACTTGGGGTTATAAATTGGTTGGTCCTCCTGGTATCGAATGCGAAATTAATGGTAACTGGTCAGGACCCTTGCCAAAATGTGTTCGTGAGTATCAAATTAACTTATTTAACTATTGATCGTTTTCTTTGAATATCAATATTTGACAATTCCCTGTGTTCCAAAAAAACAGCTGGAACGCGCACCTTTTGAAGCGTAGGACACATAGATTGGTGTTCCTAAAAAATTTTTCGAGATTTAAAATAATACCCAAATTCCTATTTTCTAACCATTTCATAAAAACAAATATCACTTTTAAGTAGGTACTACAGTAATAAAAAAAATTTAAATCCTGAATCATCGCTTTCTAATCTACCCTCTTGAATCCGATCAAAAATAATGTAAATTGTTATGAAACACACGCGTCATTCGTATCTTACAGATATAGTAATATCTAATGCTTGTTGAAACGAATCGCATTCAAAAATAAAATTACCTGATATGTTACATTGTTCATCACTCACATTTCGAAATTGCTAAATTATTAAATTTTCAAGAGTAGTCAACGCAAAATTGATAAGACCATACAAAAAAAAGTTTTTGTTGAGATATGCCTTGAAAAGGTTTGTCAAGATAAAAATTAAAAACAATCACAAAAAATTCGAAGGGCGTACTTTTTTGATAAATTAATAAAAAATACTTTCAAAATAATAAACATTTCTAAACAATCCACATAATGAAAGTACTTAAAAATTCTAATTTAATTTCCTACTACAAAAGAAACACAATCAGATTACATCAAATTATTTTTTTGAAAATACCCATTATACTCATCAAACTTTTAAGATTTACGTTATACATACTTTGAAGCATGTTTTTAATGATTGAAGGAGAAATAATGGAAACGACTTCAACGCAAAATATTTAAGGCAACCTCAAAATGAAAATTTAGTACTTTTATATAGAATGAATAGTACAAATTGTCCAAATTTTTGAACCTACTTTCATTCAATTAAGGATAATATGGACTAAAACTAATACTGTAAATTTTTCTACATTATAAAATGCATAATTTTTATATGAGTTTTGATTTCACTATTTATTTATAAAAAAGCCCTTAACCATTTAATGATAATGCCTAATTTTACATGAAAAGATTACCACTATTCTTTTTAGTTCTAATCCTAATTCTTTAGCAATTCAATGTCCACCGCCTGTAACTCCGTTGTACGGTCATCTCATTCAATCAGAAGCTGCAGGAATGGATGGTGAAAGATATGCTGTTGGAAGTCTTGTTCAGTTTGCTTGCAAAGGAGCTCATGTGCTTGATGGGGAAGCTAGCATCATATGTACGGAAACTGGGTTTTGGTCTCATCCACCTCCCTTTTGTAAGTATCGAATAAAATTTTGCTCAATAAATAGATTTGATGCCTACAATTAAGATATGACGACTAACAATAACCATCGACCGATTTCAGTAATTGTAATTTTAATTTCTATTTACATATGGTAAATCAAACTGTTAAATTAAGTTACGGTTTAATAAGTTTAATTTCTTTACCAATAAAAATTTTTCCACTTCCACTTATCCACCCTTAGTTAAAAATATTTCTTTAATGTTGTTTATTTCACAATATTATCCCTACTCCTTCACAAAATCCACCCCCTCAACTATTCCTAATTTTATTTTATTTTAATTGAATAAAGTTATTTCTCGGGATTTTCTTTTTTAATATGATAATTGAAAATATTTAACGTTTAAGGCAAACCTCGATGTCAGTACCTTGGTGAGCCAAAAAATGGACATACAGCACCATCGAAATTTTCTTACGAACCAGGAGATGAATTACAAGTTATATGCGACCCAGGTTACGAAACGCCAGTAGAGCCAAGACCTAAATGTATGGAAAATGGAAACTGGTCGATGCCTTTACCTCATTGTACTAATTATTCTCAAATCTAGTTGTTTAAAATCGTTATGCATGTACATGATGTTTGTGATAAAACAATAAATAGGTGTAAGTAACAAACCACATGTATCTCTTTTAATAAAACTAATAACGGAAATTTTATTTCTCAATTTGTTCAGATTTTTATTATTTTTATTTTGTAAAACACAACAGAATATTTAAATATGTACTACAGGGCTGCGGAACTGCCAAAATAATCTAAAAGGCCTTACCGGGTCTTAGTCTTTCCGCAAATCGATTACAACCATACTGTAGACAAAAATAAAATATGATTAGACCCCTAGAGGTGATCTCAAATGGTCATATTTCGGTATTTTCAATTTTTTAAGCATATCTCAGCATTTTTTTAGATTTATTGATTGATATTTAAGGTAACTGAAATACACATCTGTGAGACTTTTCAGAATTTTGGGCGCCAAATTCAAATTTTTACAAGCGTTTGAAAATTTTAAATGACTAAAAGAACAAGCAAGGCATACTCATGAACAAAAAAATAGCGTTTTTTTTTCACCTTATACCTAAATTACTTTGAAATTTTTCAGACTTTTAAAAATTAAAAACCGATTTTTTTATCAGAAAAAGTTTAATTACATTACTCATAGAAATATTATTTTAATTTTTGGGATATTATTTGTAGAGTGAATTTTGTAATTTAGTATAAATTCATATGAAAATTCATTCATATCAAATATTTTACTAGAATTTACACAAACCTGTTAGTGCAAGGGGGTACAAATTTTTTTTATTATTTTCTTTTTTCGTACCTTGACATAATATTGAGCGAATGACTATGTTATTTTCCTATTACCAATTTTTATAGATTTTCCTGTAATATGTCGGTAAAAAACCTTTTTTTTTTTCTTATTATAAATTAGTTAAAAACATCATTACACAACAAGTTCATTAATACAGATAAAGCTCAATTTGATTTATTTATTATGTATCAAATTCGATTCTGTGTCGTATTTTTACAATATGCAATAAAGTAATTTTAAAGTCAAATAAAAGTGATAATAAATAATGATTATACATTTAATTTCTTGCTTTATCTTACTTTGCAAAGGATTAAAAACACCATAAGTATTTGCTGCTTATTTTTCAAAACTGGCATTGAATTAAATACGAAAAAATAAAAAATAATAATATAAAAGTCAAACTGTTTCTACATAATACTGAATTCACATTCAGTGTTTGTTTAAAATATTCCTTGTAATATGTAATTATTTTTCAATAATAGTGAACCTATCCAAAACTGCAAAAAATAGTAAATTCTTTTTGTAGAATATTTTAAACAAATATCATACATATTACTTCTAATAATATTTTTAGCGCATTAATAAAAATAATAAAATGGCTATTAAATTAAACAAAAATGCATATAATATTAATAAAACCGCCCACGCTAGTTTAACCAGCATAGCTGAATAACGGTCGCCTTATTGCACTTTATAAACGCTTTAAATACTGAGAGCGAGAGGTAAGGAATGGAAGAGAAAATGGCAATTTTAAGAGTATAAACGTTAAATATTTATCATAGAAGTAAACAGCAACCGTTAAAAACTCAGACCATGGCAGTTCCACTCCACATTCGGGTGGAAAGTGGTCGAGGTAATCGTTTTCCTATGGTTTGGACATGAAAACCTATGTTTATGAGTTCCTCATGGTCTAAAATTTTTCTTCCATCAAAGATATACGCTGGCTTCATCATATTTCTGTATATCTCCCTGTAATCCAAAGTCTGTAAAAAAAATCAATAATATCAATATGTTCATAATATTTCAGCTATTATAATAAATTGACATCTTTCCTAGGATGATCGTAGGCTTTACCGCCGGCGTTCGTATGCTAACCAGGTGTTTCCCGGGTTGTTATGCCGTGGTCCTGTCACCCTCCTTTTCTAAACGTTTCGCCAGAATCGAACGCTGACATCCTCAGTAGATTGTTGCTGCTCATACTGCTTCTTCTGCTGAGACAGTCTCAGAAAAGGATGGAAGACAGGACCACGGCATAACAACCCGGGAAACACTTGGTTACCATCTTTCCTAGGGTTCAATTTCAGTGCAATAGCTTCAAATACATTCCCTAAGAATGCCAACCAAAACAGGTACAATGATGTTCTTGTCGAATGAAGAGAACCAATTAATAATGTTATCTTACAAATTCTGTCTATCAGTGATTATTAATGCATCACTAGGTAAAATTGCTTAATTATTATAAGTGAATTCACCGTCTCAATGCTTTTGTGAATGGAACTAATGACATCTATTGCCTGCATGGTGTTATGTTAGTTGCTTACCCTGTTGGCATCACTTTCACGGTAATTGTGACTTACGCTTGATTTCTGAGGGCACTTACCACAAATTCATCCCACTCCGTACAAATAACAATTGCATGAGCGTCATTTGTTGCAGAATATGCATCTGGATAAATCTTTACTAATCTTTTTACTTCTTCCGGGGATTCACAGATTGAAGGATGCGTAAGATCGTGAAAGATCTGCGACTCCTCTACCTGAAAACAAAAACAAACACAAATTGAAAAATTGGTAAAACTGAAGGGAATTGTACCTAAATATAATATCCATAATTATTGAAAATTAATTAAAATAAATATATCTTATCTAATTTAATAAATGGTTTCATGTACCAAACCCTTAAAAAGAATTACTATATAAAAGTGCGTTAGGCTTTATTAATTATACAAGTATAATAAAAATAAGCAAGCAGTACACATTTTTTCCATGTTATTATATTAACAAAAATGTATTTGTTCGTGGTTTAAACTCCAAAAAAGATATAATAAAAAATTATCTTACAAGCTTCAAAAATTACTTGAATTATTGTAGATAACAAAAGGCCAAAAAAAATAAAACAAAAAGCAGTATTTACTGAGATATCTCCTAGAGAATGATTTATTATTCTACTTCTAAGTATTATAAAACACTAAATCAGTCATGTTTTGAAAGAAATATTGGATATCAATTTATACAATAAATTAATAATTTCTCTTACTTTTGGATCATAAATGTTTAAGGAGGCTCCTTCATCAAGCAATGTTTTAGCGACATGTATGGCAGGACTTTCTCTTGTGTCGCCGGTATTCTTTTTAAAAGCAAAACCAAGAAGAGTAATGTTCTTTCCACTGACAGTGTTAAAAAGGCTCTGAACTACTTTAGCAGTAAATCTTGTTTTTTGGTATTCATTCATATCTATCACTTGTTGCCAATAGGCCGCCACTTCCGGTAAACTGAGACTTTCGCAAATATAGACGAGGTTCAGGATGTCCTTTTGGAAACAGCTCCCACCAAAACCCATAATATTATAAAAAGTTACATTAACGATCGAAAAAAGAAAACAATCAGAAGCAAAAGAATTAATGAAGATTTATATTGTTTGACTGGAAAATAATAAATAATGAACATATTTTTTTTTTTTAATTAAAAGAAAAAACAATTTAAATCGTTCAAAACAAGTCACTATTACAACAAATAGTTACCTATTGAAGCTTGCAAAAACTTGGGTCCAATCCTGGAATCTAAACCTATGGCAACAGCTACTTCTGAAACATCTGCCCCAGTGGCCTCACAGACAGCTGATAATGAATTGATACTCGATATTCGTTGAGCTAGCATAGCATTGGCAGCCTAAATTAGAAACAAAGTAAATTCCATTAATTGTAACGAATATTTCATTAAGGGCCATCGTCTACATCTCGGAAACTATTGTGTATATCTAGTAATTCATGGAAAAAATCGGTACTAAAAAAGCCATGAGAAAATCTTGGAAATTATTTTAAGCTCTGTATTTCATCACAAGAAGACGCAACTGATAAATTTAATGATAAAATTCAATATTTCTCTGAAAATACTCATATTAACTGTAAAATTATTAGAAAGCCTAAAAATTTCCACATACGTTCTGTCCCAGGCTCGTTGACGTATCGACCTTAATTAAAGTGGGGGAATAATAAAACAAAAATTGTAAATAATTTCCCACCATTAATTATATTCAAAACTTTGGGAAACCCTCTATTGTAATATAGTTTCAATTTATGTTTTAGTACTATCTAATTGTAAGACTTTTTATTTATATGTACCTACTTATAATTAAATAATGAATATAGGTATATGGGTATATGTATATATTAAATAATGTATATATGTATCTAAGTACTTACCAGTTTAGAAAGTTCTGAAGACCATGTGTTGGTGGTCAAAATACTTTTTCTAGGAATCCAATGTTCGTAAATACCACAAAGCTCTTCAATAGCAAGTTGGCCTTCAGGGGTTTCTTCTCCACCAATAAGAACCCTATCTGGGTGCATGAGATCTTGAATAGCAGTTCCTAATGTGCAAAAAAAAAACACTTATTTATACTAATCACAGAAAAATTTACCCAAATTAAGGGAAAAACAAAACATAAAATACAAACAAAAAGCATCCAAAACTTGCACTAACCTTCGGCCAAAAATTCTGGATTGGAAAGGATTTGGTATGAAACACCAGGCTTATTATTTGCTTTTAAAATGTTCATTATACTTTCTGCAGCTCTTACAGGCACTGTGCTTTTTTCTACAACTATTTTATTGCTTTTGGCAATATCTGCTATCATTCTGGCAGCTCCTTCGACATATTTTAAGTCAGCTGCACGTCCCTAGAATTGCAAAATTTGTTAAAAAGTATTTAAGAAATAATAATTTCAATTTTTAACTAGATTTCTTTCAATAAAACATTTTAATTAAACATTCTACATATTTGCATCTACTATGCAAATTCCTACAAAAAGTAATAAAAATAGGAAACTTATAATTTTTTGTTAAACCCAGCGGTATATACCTACTATTGACTATTATATAGATTAATCTTTTTCAATTAACAGTACGTCAATAATCTACTGATAAACAACTCTTTGTAATGTAATAGGCATAGTTCACGTACAAGCAATAAAACCAAATGCTAGATATAAATTTTACAAAAAAAAAAATTATGTTATCATTGTACAAGTAAGTCAAGTCAAGTGATAACTTTTTGTACGCAGTGGATTCCATACCTTACTAATTAATACATATATCTAGAAGAGTATTTAAAAATCAAGTGTGTAATGTTAGTAACCACAATCAATTGGAAATAAATAAAAATGAGTTTGTACACCTAAATATTCTATTGAAAATTATAAAAGAAAAAAAATTTTTGCATTTACCCGCAATTTCCCGTGAGTCTAACAATAACAGACTCTTTAATGAAATCCTATATACATAATATCGAGTACTCAATTTGCCCTTTTAATAGTTATACGGGCAGCATAAAGTTCAAAATAAGCAGTGCGATAATATTTTCAAATTTCTTTACCACGTGTTTTCGGTTGACAGATAAATTATCTTATCACATATTAAACCAACTTAAACGTAAATTGAAAATGTGTACAACGTAAACACACCTGCGTACTTTAATTTTTTTTTTATGTTCTCACCAATTTACTTTAGTTAGTAATTACTAGAAAAAAAAACTAATTATCTATTGAATATGTCTTTCGTTATAAGAAATCGAGTGCTAACATTTTTCAAGGACCGCGAAAAAATGAAAGCATCAATAAAAAATTCAAATTGGCTTTTTATGACAATTTTCTAATCTTCTTTAATTAAATGCCATACATGAGGTTAGCTTGAACCCCCCCCCCTTCTTCCGGATTGTTTAATTTTAGTCTAACTTGAAAGTAAACGGACTATAGTTACAGTATATACATATGTCCACTTGTGTACATCAATTAGCACATCTTCAAGGAATTCCGTGTAAAAACTACAAATAAAGAAGTCACCTGAAATCACGTACCTTGCCATTTCCAAACGATTTCGTTGGTGTGTTTACTGAAATAAAAATCAAATCTGCTTCTAAAATGGCCTTCTCAATATCATTGGAGAAGAATAAATTCTTTCCTCGTCTAGCTTTTACAATTTCATCGAGGCCAGGCTAAAATTTATGCAATAAGACATTGAAGAAAGTCTAAAGTAACGATATAAAAAACGCAACAAACGATTACCTCATAGATGGGTAACTTATCCGAATTCCACTGGGCTATTCGTGCGACGCTTTTATCGACAACTGTTACCTTTATTTCGGGACATTTTAAGGCTATTACACTACAAGTAGGTCCCCCGACATATCCTGCTCCCAAACAGCAAATATTATTTACTACCATGATTTCTGAAATATCAAGAAGGGAATGCGTTAAGAACAAAATCAAATGAAATATACATAATATTACTTCAGTTTTGTTGAAGTGTACAGTTTTTAGACAATTAATCATCAACAATGTATGAACTTGAAATCTCCGCTCTTATTACGTATCTACTTCTCTAAAAAAACGTGTTGAATCACATGTAGCAATAATAATAAATACAAATCCTTAAACAAGAGAGCAAATTCGGGCCAAGCAATTTCGTTCCATAAAATACAAATTAATCTGCTTCATACGTAAAAGACAGTCTAAAACGTTCGTTTCCGTTGTCAAAGATAACAATTAGATACATACATCAACACAAAATAAAAATATGTAGCAATATTGTACCAGAATGTTACCGCAATTGTACTTAACTGAAGTATGTATATGTATATAAAATTATTTGTATGGTTCAGGCAAGTACGACCATGTTTTTATTCCATCATTTATACCGCAGGATGCAGGATTATGCATTAAGTTTCTGAATGTTGCAAGCTATTAATGCCGATAGGCGGGCAAAACTGGTTGATAGAGGGAAAGGCCTTCTTAACCTTTCTTTTAGAAAAAGTGGGTTTGTAGATAGGGGTGGTGAGGAGTGAAAGATCCTAACCTAACCTAACCTGTGGAAAATTAATAACATTTGCTTAACGACGAGGAAGAAGATCCAAAAATAAACCAGTCCCTTTTGCATTCTTATACTTTATAATCAAGAGCTCTTCCCCTATTAAGGAACAGCCCTGAGAAGTCTTACTTTTTTAATACGACAGTCTTAAATCAAAATTGAAATACTTCACTATCTTAAAAATTGTTGGAATATAAACAACATATAAAATGATTTACGTAATCAAATGTTTATTGCTTATTTAATTTAAGTTACCCCTACTCTAGTAATTTTGTAACAACTTTTATATATTATTTTTCTCAATACTTAAATTACTTGTCAATTATTTATCATGCTCATTGTACCTACCTATACTATGTAGGGACATAAAATGAATAAACCAATAAGAATAGTACCTATATAACAAAATTCTGAAAACTACAGACTACAGACTGCAGGTACCTACTTATTTTTTAATTTTAATGTTACCTAAATGAATTTCCACCAACAAGTAACAGGTTGACTGAAATTAATCAATATAATCTTCATTAAAGATTAAAACAACTTTTAGTGATGACAAAATAACTTATTTATTACGTGTTAGGTATCAGGTGAGGTAATATTCATACAAGGACGAAGATTTATATAGGTAGGTAATGAAAATAATCTTAAACATAAATAGTAGTAAAAAAATATAAGCCAAACAAATACCACATGCACAATGACATCCATTAAATTTTTACAGTTTCGCAACTAAAATTATGAGCACCCAGAGCAGGATTTGAATTTTGTGCCCCCAAAAAATTAGGTATTATTATAGAAAGGTAGGTACTCCATTCATTAATTAAAGAGTATATTGGTATTTTATGGAGGAGCCGATTGTAATTAATTGCCCGTTTTTTAACGTGTATTAGAATCAATTAAGAACGATCTAATACTTATAGTATTTCAAAATGAACCTCTGCCCTTTTGGGGTCTACGAGTGCGCCCCCCTTGAGGTCCGCCCCTGGCTACGACAATGTGATAAAACACATACTTTTCTTAAAACACCTAAAATTATTAAGTACATAGTAGGTATCTATGCTTATTTTTAGAAACGCAAAGTGTTTTAAAAAGTTGTTTACACAAGACCAATAACGTAAAAGGATGTTTCTGTACTGCGTCTCAAGGTCTTCAAATGAAAACTTTTTTTACTTTTTTTCGTCTTCACTTGACAGGGGTATTGGCAAAAAGAATTATAATAATTAGACATGAACATACTACATTTTGTATTTGAGAATGTACCTGGAACCATATCAAATCCAAAGGGATAAATTTAAGTATACAACTAGCAATATATTAGGTAGGTACTTGTCATGCCTGGGTTACTTACTGCAAGTAAAATTATTTTCAAAAATAATTTTGTGGGCGTGTCATTATTATTTAGGTTGAAAAGGCATTTAAAAAATATTCACAGTACTACTACTACTACCTACTCATAATATTAAATTAATACATATTATAAATTCTGAAAATTAAAAACTTACCTTAAAGATAACTGCAGACTCGTCAGTAATAAAAAACCAATTATAGGTATGTGAGGATTAAATTGGATGGAACTTTTGAAGACTGTTAACTAAATAAAAGGAATGTTACACAACTTTTTACCTCCGAAGTGAATGAACTTTTGAATCCCCTCTTTATACAGAGTAGAACTTCTCTTCTCGCTGTTACTAGCACTGATCCATCTTCACGTTCATCTTTAAACGTCGACACGAAACGCACTGAACATTAACATACCCTACTTGCAAGCGATTCCATACACACAAACACACTAGCCGGAAAATGTGCATCTAATTGATAAGCAAAATCTACAAAACTCGCATGCGTAGTGGTGGTACAAAGGCGCATTTATATGTTATAAAAAAATAAGCAAAAGCTTGAATTATTTAAAAATAAGTTGAAATTAATTATAAAATAACTACTTTTATTATAAAGTGCTTTAGAGGAAAATAACGATTTTTACGGAATTCTTGAAAAAGTGGTTAATACCTTGTATGCTAAATGTCATTTCGAATCGCATAGAAATCAGGATTCTTGTCAATAACATCTACACAACAACTGCTGTTGCCAAATATATTCTAAGATGTCCGTTTTTACATAAAAATACTTCAATAAAATGTCATTTTATATCTCATGTGTAATGCTTTACATTACGTAAAGCACGAAATCACACATCGCGTTAATGCAGGTGGGTAGTACTCACCAGGAACAAACGTATAGTACTGTTTATTATATGCGGTAACTAAAGATTTTACCCCCAAATTTGGATGGTTTAAACTATTTTTACTTAGGAATTAGGCGTTTGATTCACAGAGTACTACCAACCTGCATTAACCCCATTTATAAACTCGTGTCACGTAATGTAAAAAATTACCTATTTCCTAACTTTAAATTCCAGGGGGGGGGGGGTATTAAAGACAGTCCACACAACATAACCCAAGTGGAAAGTGCAGCGGCTATCCCCCAAAAGCAGTTGTGAAGGTGTTATATAAAACTCTCCCCCCCCGCCTATATTCAGTTTAGATTAGGTTGGGTTAGGTTTTTTAAAAATTTTAATAAAAATAAAACCTTAAAGGGCTGTTATTTTCTGGGAAATTATCAGTTCTTTATTGGAGTATTGCTACTACAATACTCCAGAATATTTCCTCACCCCCCCCCTTTGGGAATAGATTCAACTCATCGTAAGTTTTCCTTTTAAGTTGACTGAAGCGAAAAATTTAAAAAGAGTGAGCTTTATTTAAAGGGTGACTAATACAATTTTTCACTTCGATGTTGATGAGGGATCAACCTCCGGTGTGGTGGTGACTTGCAACAATTTCCCACATCCCTGCAAGGTAGGGCTTAATTTTAAGCTTTTACCTTATGTTTAATTACACTACTCCTAATTTTTTTGTGTATCACATATTTTTACTTTATATATCTGACAACACCGGAAACTGATTTGATAATTCTGCAAAGAATTTCACAATACGGATTTATAAGCATAGAAAATCGAAGGCGGATTTTTAAGCACTAAGGCTATTTACATATGGAATTGTGTGTATTATTCGTTGCTAATTAAATTTGGTACTGTAATTATTCACATTATTCGTAAATAAAAAAATATTGTAGTTTTCCCATTTTATTTATACAAATTCCTAAATGCATACAAACGGTCGGTTATGTCATCATCTCATCATCCTTATTATAAGCCATGTAACATATTATCAATTTTATCTGTACACAATAAGGAATGGGACTGAAGCAAATGCTTCCAATAATATAATTTTATTTTGTATGAGCACTTTTAAACTTTTTATACCAGCTTAAAAATATAGGTAGTCGATATAAATATATTATTACATGTTTTGTATTTTTTGTTTTCTTCAAACGGTCAAGAGGTAAACATCATCACTAAAAGTATAAAATATATTTAAAAAGCATTTGCTTTCAACAAAAAGAAACTACAGCTACATTCTGTTACAGAACAACTATTGCATTTTTTTGTGTGTACATTTTTTCTCCTGAGGAATTTTCAAAACTAATATAGAGATTAAGATACATACCCTGAAATAATAATACAGTGGGCAAAATTGTATTCATATTTGTACCTTAATCCCTATGATAACTACTAAAACTTATGTCTGCATTTAAATAAATTATTTTTTTACAGGTTTGCACTTTCATAGATATACTTGTACAGTTTTACTTGTTTCAACTAAATAAGGATCGTCATTCAACAAAATTAACATAATTACACACATATTTGATTATGGAAAAGAAACAGCCACCAACAAATATAAATACAGTAAAGCCTCGATTAACCGAACTAATTGTTGCCGTAAATCATTCGGATAATTGAATGTATGAAGGAAATAAAATAAATAAAACTTATTAAAATCAACAAATATCAATGTTTTTGATCAATTTTGCAATCCAGATAATCGCGAATCCGTATAACTGAGGTCTGGATAATTGGGTCTTTACTGTATATTTTTACCCTGTGGTTTAATACCAAACAAAAACTTTTAGATGCAGTCATAAGCTTATACTTGGCAAATTCAATAATAATTTTATTCTGTATAGAACTCTCGACACGAATTTGTACCTTGAAAACAGCACTACTGTTGTTCAGAATAGATTATGGTTAACGACTTCCATTTTAATTATTATTATTATTAATTGTTACGTAAATATATTAAGCAGGAATTTCCTTCTTCCAGACATACATATGTTCCGAAAAAGTAAGGAATCATTTATTATACACCACTTGATTCTTCGCAAAATTTCATGTTGACAAAAATAGCCAACGGATGTGAAACATCAAAACTGATTTTATTAAAGGAGGTAAACAAGTCTTTATATCTAATCCAATTAAAACAGTAAACAAGCCTACTTGATATTATCACTCTGATATGCAGAAAAAAAGTAATATGCACGTATTAGTGGAAATAATAATATAGAAAGAGAATGTTAGCCACAGGGCAAAAGAAATTGATGAGTAACCAAACTTCCTAAATAAAGCGTTGTGTCATCTCATTTTATCCTCAAGCTGCGTCAAAAGATGTTTCACATCAAAATAAAAATGTTTATGTTTTAGTTATTTAATTGAAAAAACAAAAAGAAATTTTGTAAAAATGGGTAATCA
This sequence comes from Agrilus mali, assembly GCA_029378335.1. NCBI lineage: Eukaryota > Metazoa > Arthropoda > Insecta > Coleoptera > Buprestidae > Agrilus > Agrilus mali. The sequence goes on from CM055656.1 coordinate 10,327,434, forward strand.
TATTATTGAACGGTAATTCCTTCGATTTTTTAATTTCATAATATTGTACAGTTCAACCCACAAAAATATGTAAATGGAGTAGTTTTCGTAGCCAGCAACATACCGGATGTTTCATTAAGGGAAACTACTGGCATTAAGCCATAACTTTAATAACATCATCAGAAAAATTCCGTGTAAGCTTTGTCTCAGATTCTTTAGCGTGCCGACCTTAATAAGAGAAGGGGAAACCCCTAAATGTCTTATTATTTAAATCGCTGCATCTTCATAACAACTTATTCGATTTTAGCAAATTCATGCTTGTTTGAAAATGCTGTATCCAATGGTATCCGATAGTTTCGAATAAAATTTTCGTGAGAAAATAAAAAAGAATGTTATTATTTTGCACCCTCTAGCAACTTTATTCGCAACTATATGGATCCGGTATTTGCAAAAATTTCTCTTCCAAGCAAACCTGAATTTACTTAAACCGGATAAGTCGTTTGGAAAAATAGACACTCAAAGGCTTACCTACACTTGTCAAAGTCGGTACGCCAGTAAGACTGAAACAATTTATGTGGAATATTCATGTTTCTAATGATTTGATTAAGGTTATAGATTAATTAGGACATTTCCGGAGAAATCTTAAGATTCACTCTATCAATTGTGCCCCCTTGCGATAAAACGCGGAGTTTAAAAATTATTTCTAAATTTTTTTCATAGCATTTTTAGTAATTTGTTTTTTCCAAATTTCTATATCCAATTGTCTCCAAGATAAAGCCTATTACCACCTTTAATGAAACACACGGTAAGTAAAATCGAAAGAGGGAGGTTCAAAGATATAATTACCAAAAACATTAGTGTTAATTACATTTTCCCTATATTTTTTTCAGATCGTATAAAACATTGGCAAAATAAAGTTTTATCAGATAGTTCATTGCAATTAGCAATTTATTAACGCCAAAAAAATCGTTTCACTAGAATATGATATACGTTGTTATATGCACAAAAACATCAATAAAAGTTAATAAGAACATTATACAAAGTAAATACCTATATATTTACATGTTATACTTATTTTTACTTTTGATTACTTTCAAACGGTGCGAGTTTTAAAAATGTCAGTAAGATAAGTAATAAAAATACTAAACGAGTAAGAAAACTAGAACAAATCAATTTCAATTTTTATATAAGAATATTAATAAAATTGTTATAAAATGACCACTAATTCTTCTAAAAAACAGAAGTTAGGTAACTGGTCCAAAATTTTTATGATATGAGGCAAAATATAAATCAACTTTTAGAATTAAAATACTTCAAAAACAACTTAGGATAAGATATTTCATCGTAAATCAAACACCTAATTTAAAAATAAACCAGACCATGCAAAAAATAAAAACACCTAGAACATTTTTCTTGTTTAATATTTGTCTTTGATTTTCAATAAATATGAAAAATTTATCCTGACAGGTACATATGCAATATTAATGTGAAAAATAATAAAACAAATTTGTGTTCAACACTTCTACGTTATATTCATCTTCTGTATTAATCGAGAAGACAATATCTAGTAAAATAAGATAAAAGCAAAATTTAACAGTCACAACTTTTCACGAATAGTAGCCAAAAAGTTTACTGTCAGTAACAACCACAAAAAAAAATATTTACACCTGAAAAAGTTAATAAATAAATCTAAGCGCAAAGGGTAATCAAACCACTACAAACCTAAACACAATCTGAAAAATGCACTTGAACAAATTTCTTTATTTTATAAAAATGAGCTCAAAGGAAATTCAATTTACAGCCAGAGCTTTTACTTTAAAATAATGATATAACTTTATTAGATCTCAAACTTATAAATTTTCGATGAGGGCAATCAAATAGTGGATGTAGTTTTCAAGATTATATAAAGGTAAAATAATTTTTTAAAGGGTAATACGTAAATATTTCAGACACAGCAGCGAAAAGAAAATTTTGTGATCAAAAGTACCCTTGACCTACGCGAAATACCAAAGTAATCTTTATGTTAGAAATTTTAAGTGGCTTCTTGGATTACATTTGTCTGGAAACATTTTTAAGCCCTTTTCTGAAATACTGAGATACAATAAAAAAATTTTATTTTTCAAGATAAAGAAAAATCATAATATATTGAACATAATTTATAAAAGAGTAATTTTTTCGAATTACATATGTAAATATTACATAAATTGTCTAAATTTTTGTAGAAATTTGTTAAAGTGTTTGTACACTCAAATACGTAAAAAGCACCATACAGCACTAAAAAACATAATGAAAACCCAGTATGTTTTACACATAAAATATATTTTTATGTTCGATAAAAAATAATAATAAAAATAATAACAAACCTGATAATGACGGTAGGTATATTGTAAAATGTAACAAAAAGTGTCGAAGTATGTGTACATCGTTTAAACCCAAATCTTGCAAACCTGAGTACATGGGTATTTAGTAAACTCACACTATGTATAACATTTTGAATTTTTTTTTAACGTTTTCTTTTTCTTATGTAACCTTGCAGTTTGGAATCAAACCATGTTAATTAGTATGTTGTACTTTGTCATTGGAATAAAATAAAAAACAGAAACTGCAAGAATAGGGGAAAGGGGGGATCTACCTATTTTGGGATATTACGTATATTATAATATAATATATTTATATAAATATATATCTAGAAAACAGTTCTTACCAATTAGGAACTACACAAATCCAAACATACATTCTCCCAAATGATTTCCTTTTTAAAATCGATTACTGCGGTAACAAAATAAAATGTAAAAGTATAAAAAAAATGTAAAAAATTGTTTTGTTCAATTTAAGTCCAAAATCCTTAAATGTGTAGACCATATGACTTTCGAAAATAACATTTTACCCCACTTTATAACAAAACAAATCAATTTGTTTAAAAGAAATATACAACATAGCTGCTACTTGAACTAAAATAAGTATTCAAAATTCAATGAATGTACAATATTAGAACTTGAACTTAATGGTGATGGTCCAGAGTCGGTTCTCCCCTTGCGATGAGAATGCAAATGGATTCATTTATTTGAACTTTGCAAGGTACTGCATTTGGCATACTCACAAACAGAAAATGTGGCAAGGGAAAGAGAACTACAACGAATGATTTTACACACTGCCCAACGTTCCCTAAGTATGCCAATCACAGCAGCCAATAAAAAGTTAGATAAGCGACCCCATTGGGAAATTCATCGCTGAAGAAAAGCCTATCCTAGACTATGATAAATTATCTTCAAATAACAACAGTCGCGAAAGCTTTATTTACTTGTACTTGAAAAAAAAATTACCGACATGTTTTAAGTAAACCATAACGAGAAAACACAGTGGGTATGAAATGTCACTTTCGGAATGGAACTAATGTGTAAGAAATTATTTGAAAAAAGAAGGAACAAATATATTTTTCGCCACGAGGATGAGGTGTCGCTTGCGAAATATGAAAAATATAAAAATAAACGTTTTAAACAATACCTAAAACAAGCCATGTTCCAACAGTGACAATTAACATACAAAGATGAACTGTTTTAAATTGAGAGGTAAGTGGTGTGTAGGAGAGGGGAGAACAGAGAAGACTTAAACGGATGTATAGCAACAAACAGAGAGAAGGTGTATTTATAAACTATTTCGTGTATATGGAATGGATAGGGCAGTGTTTCAAAATCGTCGAGGTTACAAATATTAATCGCACTATTAATAAACTGTAAAACAAGACTATCTATATACCGGTAATACTTAATAATAAAATCACTGCATGGCGTTTGGTACCAACGTAACAAAAAAAAATAACGTGTTTGCATATCATATAAATGTCATCTAACAATTATTACTATTTATTCAACACACTCATTCATACATACAGTCACACCGTTTATATAAATATATTATGCCTTTTCCAAAGACCTGAAAAAAATAAACATTCAGTTAGTGCTATATACGACTGATATACAAAAATTTAATGATTAATTTATTTAACTAAAACATTTCGTTTTTGCGACATTCTCGACTCAACAAAGATGGATATGTATCGAATTCGCAAATCAAACCAAAATATTAATAATATAGAGAGCCATCGACTCTAGCGTAATATTCCGACTAAGGAATTCCTTACTAAAAGTAGAATGTTAACAATATTATATCTTAATAAACAAAACTTAGTATCACCTTCAGAGGGCTCTCAACCAAATCAAATATAATTTATTAATATATAAACATTTTACTTTTAATAAGGAATTCCTTTCCATCTTAGTCAGAATCTTAGGGTAAAATCAATGGCTCTCTATTTTTGTTGAACGAATAAAGTAGCATATCTGTTAATGTTAAACAGATAGTATTGAATGGTAAAAGATACTAAATATTCTAAAAAATATACAGAAAGTTTCGTAAGCTAACGTCCAAAGAAAAGGAGGCTGTAGAGGTCATTTCCAATCAATTTAACTAACTGTGTGTTATTATCCCCATGTTAATGGGAATTATAGAATTTCAACAGCAATGTAAAAATGTAAAATAGTAAAGGTCAAAAATAAGGGATATTGAAAAGAAAAAATAAACTACATAGTTAGAAATATATTAAAAGTAGAAGCAGAAGCAGAAATAAAAAGGTGAGGCTGATCTTAGAATAAATTACTGTTCACCAATAGATGTGAATGTTCTAGTTTAGTAAAAGCAGAGATTATGTCAGGATAAAAAGGGTAAAAATGTGTGCCCAGCCAATCTTTAGACTGACCAGTCTGTCATAATAATAAAGGAGGAGGTGACTATAATAAGTAATGTTTAAAAGACAAGTTTCTTACGTAAAGCACTCGTTTCTCTGACTTCACATTTTTAATTCTTCCGACGCTCTGAAGTTGGCAAGAGTCTTTTTAATCCTCAAAGCAGTCAGTCTGGCTGTGGCGTTATGATACCAACATTCTTTCATCAACTTGCTCATTACGTGCAACGCCTCACAACTTTGCCAACGGTTCGGTATACTAGGCCTTTGGCGTTCAACACAAACTACCCTGCGCATAAAAACCAAACATCAGTCCTGCTTACCAAAAAATAACGAAATCAAGAGCTTGTCCGATTCGTAAGTGGTAAGGTGTTTTTTATGTAACACTTGTTGAAAAAGCCGAAAATGACCTTAAATCACCCATAGCTTTTTTGGTAGAAGGCATTATTGTTTTCTAACACAATATAATGATAGATGCATTATTGTTGATCGTTGATTTAGTTCAGAATGTTATTCATATGTTTTATGACGATAATTTTTTTCTGTAGTATCACTTAACAATGCTAACCAATAATCAGCAGGCAAATTAGCAAAAATGTCTTCATGGGACCTTTTTCCATATTAATCAAATAAATCAATATGACGATCCAGAAAGTGAATTTTGAAAGGCATTTGACATCTTACTTTTATAAGCAATAAACAGTTATTCTATCTATGTAATTGTCAGCTGGCATATTTCTAAGAAAATTTGCAACAACTGATTTAAGTGTTCTAAACTCATAATTCAGTTTCATTTAGCAAATAAATATTTCATCTTTTGATATTCTCCCCATTATAGACCTACAAATACGCCATCCTTAATTTTTACTTCAATAATTCTCGGAAATTTTTGTTTGAATACAAAACTCTTCCATCCGGTCCATTGCATTAACAAAATTCTTCATCAATCCAATTGGAATTAACTAGTGATAATTAGTGACAGTTTTTTAATACCAAAGGAAATAATGGTATTTGGTATCTATGCATCAGTTGAATTCCAAAAATCACTTAAATCACCAAGATTCAATTCTTTTAATGTGAATGCTAAAGAATCTGAGTACAATTATGATAGATTTAAATCTCGAACTAAGTTTATATTCGCCCTGTGAAACCGAACGAAGCGCGTGATTGTTACAGGGTAACTATGGGTGATAAAATCTGTTATGCGATTTGATTTTAGGGTACCAAAATACATTAGAAGCACCTAAAGAATGTCATATCACAAATTCTGTGTTCGATCGAGTCGTCAAAATATTCTAACTTAACCTAGTGCTATAAATCATTATAAACTGAAAAAAAAAACAGCCACCATATGAAGAAAGAAACTTCAGTATGTTATTCTAGATCAATCATAATACCTTCTCATTTCCTCAATGGTGGGATCTGAAGGTACGGCATCATAAAACGGCAACTGATACTCATCGTAAATACCACCAACATTACACCTTCTTGATATTTCCCAAAATATTAGACCTAAAGCATATACGTCAGCTCTTTTAAATGAATCGAAATGCTCTATGTTCATGGTTTCGTCTAAAACCTAAATCAAAACGATATAAGAAACTACCGCAATATTTTTTATGAACAAAAAAATTCTCTTACTTCAGGTGCCATATACCGTTTGGTGCCCACTCGATTATTAAGAGGTATATCAACTGTATTCGTGGTAACATCATGGCGAACAGCTAATCCAAGGTCACCAATAGCACAGGTACCATTCGATTTAACTAATATATTTTTCGATTTCAGGTCACGATGTGCAATGGCCGGTTTTCCTTTATAAAAAAAAAAACATGCATATAAAACAAAAAATATAACAGCAATCAAAATCTTTTGTGCATTATACCTTGTGTGCCCATTATATCCATATGAAGGTGAGCTAAACCGGTAGCAATCGAAAGAGCCATACGAATCATAGCACTCGTGTCAAACGTGTTTCTACCAAGGTAATCAAATAAAGATCCATGTTCATGGTAATCTGTTATAAGCCATAGCTGCGTCCATGTTCCATTGTCTAAAATATAAGAAAAACTTTAGTTTTAGTTTTTCTTTTTTAAGATTTTTAAGAAGCCTGACATCAGAATACACTTTAGTAACTTTTAAACGTAAATATACAAACTGAATTTAAATTTTTTTATCATACCTTTATTATCAGCTGCAATAAAACCTAATATGTTATCATGACGTAACATAACCGTTTGATAAATTTCAGCCTCCCTAAACCAAGACCTTTCTTCTCTAGAACTGAATATTTTTACAGCGACATTTTCACCCCGCCAACGACCTCTCCACACCTCTCCATATCTACCCTGGCCAATAATTTCCACCAATTGAATTTGACGAGCAATACTTCTCTGTACCAATAACGGTAAACCTAAAAATCATCAAAACTGAGTACCTAAGTTTTTTAAATATTTTTTATGTAATATAATTAGAAACTATTGATCTGAATTCTTCTTAAATTATAATTAAAGGAAACATGTCTTGGCTGTTTTCTAAGTTTTACAATATCAAATGAATAAATGCCTTACCAGATCCACTGCCACTAGTTGTCATTTCGATCATATGTTTCAAACTGACTCCGTTCAAAATTGGATGATCAGGAGCTTCAATGCTATCATCCCCTAATCCCAAATGATGATGCGTACTTCGTTTGTTTTGATAATATGCATAAATAGCCAATGCTATAAAGCAAATAACCACCGTAGGGAGAATTATTACAAATGCTATTTCTGTAGTACCCAACGACGAATCCGAAGTGGCGTTATCTAAATTATTTAAAAAATATATTTCAAAAACAATGGTTTTGATTTTTTTTTTTCATTTTTTACCAAACCCCCAGAATGCAACTGTAAACACATTAAAATTAAATGCATTCTTTTGGCATAAATTAATAATAAATAATCGGAAAGCGTCTCAAAAGGTAAATAAAGTGCATATTCCTTATGTATCTACTTTTGGAGGCGCTTTTAGTTAATGGTTAGTATACACACATCTCAAAATAGAAACAAATACAAAGGCTAAAAAGCAAAGCTCCACAGAAAAAAAAATGCAAAAGATCATGCAAGAACAGTTAAAAAAATATACCTGACATAAGTCGGACTTGGTATCGATCGGACTAGATAGGCGAAATATCAAAATATTACTGTTGATAAAAATTATTTTAAATTATTTAAAACTTTTCTGAATTGCTACAATCACTGCTATTTGCTGACAATCACAAAAACGCTTGGTCTGTACATATTAATTAACAAGAAACCGTAGAAAAACAACTTTATAATATAAATATAATTACTCCTGATATGTATGAAGTATGAAATATATATAAGCATCGTTACAAACGCAATGTAAAAACTGTAAACATAATTTTGTAAAATTCAAATGATAGAAAACCAAAACGTTAAAATGTTCTTTATGTAAAACGCAGGCGCAAATATAAAATCCTGCCTCAAAAATATGAATAAATCTTAAAGTAATATAATTTGGTCATTGATTTTCCCTAAATAATTAGGTATGTTGAGTTTATTCTGAAAAGTGTACAGACCAAGTTGAACCCACATTGAAACAACCCATTGAAATTTTTGTTTCTTTAAGCTAACCTGAAGGAAAAGTAAGTTTAAGTTTTTCGTTACAAAAATCCTCCTCGTTGCAGCAATCTGAGGCCCTTTTTTCTATCATTGGAAAACCATAAGTAACTGATTCCTTGCAATAATACAAGGAATTATTAGTCGGTGAAAAGTAAATGTTACTTTTATTCCAACATCTATTAAAATTGATATTCTTTGTTAATTATACAATAATCCAAATAGTTTTTATTATCAGCTGGAAGAAAATAATATATTCGAATTGTACTAAACCTTTCGTCGCCATTACAGTTTTTTTATATCAAAAAACTTTATTACCTTTAATATTAACAATAATTATCAACATATCTTGTTAAAAACATAATAAACAACGGATTAGTATCTAAAAGTATAGCAATAAGTATGTAATATGCTAAAAAGAAGTAGCCAGCACCATCAATTCTAAACAATAAGTAAAATATAAGAACCTTATTTAGAATTTCGACAGTACGATTAAGAACATATTTGGATGTAAAAAGATGCAATGTAGAGCGTATAATAAGAAAAAAAGAAAAACACGAAAAAAGAAGAGTGCAAAATTAAAATCGAAAGGATAATAAATTTTTACTATACAAATTTAAAAAAAAATTGAATACAAAAAGGAAGCCTGATCAATAAAATATATTTCCCGAGTTTCCTTATCGCATGCATATACAGGTAATCTGAAGATTCATGGCAGAAATAGGTAGGTATCAAGAGAAACCTAATAAAAAAAGTTATGATTAAAGTAGACATATTTATGAAAAAAACTAAAAAAATTCAGTTTATTTCAGTTTAAATGTCAATTGCATTGCATGTTTTGTTAACTACGTAATTTTAAAACAATTTGGATATATCATAAGCGATAAAGTAATCGCAAAAATTAAGGCCAATAAACCTTAAAAACGTGTTATATTTTAATTTGTTTACACAACGTTACGTTTTGGTTCATATTACGACAGATAGTTTTATTATATTCATTGGAACCACATAAAAAACTACATGTAACTACTACATAGGTACTAATTAAAAGGAGGTGCTAGTAATTTATTATATACAGGGTGATTATTAACATAATAATAAAAAGAAAACAATACAATTAATACAAGATGAACCAATAATTTTTTTTAAATAAAGAAATCTTGCAATAGTTACCATTTACGATCATTTTGAAGTCTTTAATGTTAAAAAACCACCATATATATTAAACCCGTACCACCGAGAAAGAAAGTAATAAATTGCAGAAGGTATGCCTATTTACAATTTAGTCCAGAGAGCATGTAGATAAGTGCAACAAAATGTGTAAGGCCATATAAAAAATAGTTATTCTTTTCGTTTAGAATTACCTTTGGGTGTTAATTTGGGTACAAGACGAATGTTGCAGAAATCCCTGTCATTGCAGCATTCCAAGGTAAATTCATGATGTATGGAGATTTGTTTATGGCAAAACATGGGATTGCGCATTGGAAAATTGAGATCCAGGCACCTAAATTTTCAAATTTTGATTGGCTAATTTTATCCGCTCACGACCAAGATAAATATCAAATAATTGCCCGGAACGTTGAAATTCAAAAAATATTAAGTATATACAACAGCCAGTCTTTATTATATTTTCTTTTGGATTGGGAGTGCCATATTTTAATGCGTATACGTACTAATCTTCACGATTTCAATCGAAGTTTTACAAAAAAAACTAAATATGTATATGTGTGTGACGTATTTTTACAACACTATAACTATATTTAAGGCAAATGAAATATGCCTAAACAAGATTCTTAAAGGCTTATAAAATTGCGAAAATATTTGTAATGGGCTATTTTGCTTAGAAATTTGCTACTGAAAGTACCATTTTTATGAAACAATTATTTATTTACGTACAGAAAAAAAAATTCTACTATTAAAGAAATCGTTTCTTTTTTCGAAATTTACTTTAAAAATATAACACTCCCGTGGGATATGGGATAATTAGAAAGGATTACCGATATCTGGAGCATTTCATGGGTTACCAGGGGCCATTTCAGCTGATACTGATAGTCTCATATGTGAGGCAAGAACACTTTGAAAACTGTTACTGCAAATGTTAATGTACACACTACATAATCATGCAATGAGGTTTTAAAGTACCTAAAAGATCAGATTAACATCAATTCCACAATACAATGACAAAGTTAAAAATAATACGTCTACAGAGAATGTGAATCCTCTGAATAAATATGTTAAATAAACAGCTCAATTCTAAGCATCCACACAGGAAAAACGGTATACTTTTATTCCAAAACAGTATCCTCATGAACATAGGAACTTTATTTTGGAAATGTAAGAAACTACACGTTTTGGACGATAATAACAAAAAAAAACAATGTAATACAAACAAAGGGTGTCTAAAAGTCACAACGGGATATAAATGGTCCATAATTTTCTAAATTATTAATCCATTTAACTATATTTTTTATATACTTTGAACGAACTCGATTTTGTGAGGCCACTAGTTTGCATTGTTTGAAAGACAACATTTTTGGTGAATAATAACCACAATTATCTCCTTATGTATCTGTATTAAGTAAAAAATGTAATTAAATAGATTAATAATTTAAAAAAATACTCCCGTCGTAACTTATAGTATACAAATAACGCAAAACGTTTTCTGTTCAATTTTATATGAATTAATACGGAAATAAACTTCGAATTCGAAGTCGCATTCTACATCCTTTCGAATTCGGAATCTGGACAATAAGATTTATTGTCTATTTGTACAGGTACTTCATTTATACAGAAAATGGTTAATAGAACCATCTGATTAGCAATTTTCCTGGAAAATAGCATTCACTTAAGGAGAAAGATATTTAATTATCAGAAGCTTTGTTGGGAATTGAATGACAAAATTCACAATCATTTCTAAAAACTAGATTCGAGCCCTTTATTTAATCCTTTAAACCCTTAAATTAGGCTAGGCATTCCGAATCAAATAAAAATATTGTGGATTAGCAAAACAGGCGATGTTCACAATACTCGAAGGGTCCTTCGGTAATACTTTAGTTAGTTACAAATCACAGTAATATACATAAGTAAACGGGTATGTTAGCTCTATTTTTTTTTTAATTATTCTTGACGTAATACTGGCAGGGGGGAGGCACACTTTTACCTGTACCGCTTGCTTTTACGCCAGTTGTAGATCGAAAGACAGGGAGCGGTTTTAAATTCTGATTGCACAAATCAGCAGTTTTGCAGCATAGATGCGTAGAAACGTTTCCATCTTGTTTGCACCAGTGTGGATTTTCCAATGGTGCATAGTTGCTTCTGTTTAAACATCTAAGTGTCCACCCAGTTCAAAGTTAGTGTACTAAATTCACTCCTGACTTCATATTCATTTTTTTTTTCTTTTAGAAAAACGTTTCACTGTTTGATGACTATCCATCAAAAAAACTATCGCCTCTATCAGTACAGATTAATTACAGATTAAAGAAATATGAAAATACCCATAAAATTACAACTAGTGTATTTCATTAGAACCATATTTTAGAAAAAAGTAAAGTCTTAAAAAAATAAAGTAAATTTACAAGTGAAACAATTGATAAATAGCTAAAAAATGTGAAAATAATAGATATATAATTCAAGTAAACGTTTGTGCTTCAAATTTCTTTCATCAGTAACCATCACTTAAGAGAATGCCAATATTTTTTTATAGGATACTCACAACCAATGATATTTATGTTTTACTTTAATAAATATTTAAGGGTAAAACTTAACAGGACTAGGGCCGATATGAGTATAAAAATTACTCCTGTAACAATGGATTTATGTTTAATTTATTTTTCTTATTGTAAGTACTCATCTTAAAAATTCATAACATTTATTAGGATAACTGTAATAATTCAATGCAGTTATTTTGGTAGTGAAACATAACCAGTTTAGGCATTTTTGTTATGTATTTTCCATTATGTATTATCAATACACACATTTTATGTTGAGCGACTAAAGGCATAATATTTTCTTAGTGTATATTTTTAAATATCTAATCGTTATAAAAACATTTTAGAATCTGAATAGTACTTTCGTTCGTTCAACAAGAAATAAAGTTTAACAACCAAAATAGTTTGTATTTAGCTACATGTTATGAATTATTAGAATAAATATAAGAAACAATTAAAGATTAATTTTTTCATAGAATTTTTCAAAACACTGCTATGGAGACCATTTTCATACTGTTATTGATCCTAATCCTTTGTAGTGTTTTTATAGGAATTAGACATGCACAATAAAGAAACTTTTACGAAAGAGAAGTTATAGTTACCCAGCTTAATGTAATCTCTAATTGTTTATAAAGAGTAAATAACGTATAACATGTATATAAACTTCATATACTGTGATATAATTGCATGTTTGGTTTAACCATTTTTTTCATATAATTTATGAGATTAATTTACCAATTATTGCAACTAAATTAAATGTTGTTTTAATTTCAAATAGTTTATCGAAACTCGTGAGTTTTGTTAAGCTAATATTAGTGCTTGAATTGTAACTTTTAAAGGCGACATTTTTGTTTAAATAGGTGTAATTGTTTATAAACACGTTCTTTGAATATTAGTACACATCAATTTGGTTGTAGGAGGTAAGGTAGGAATTATTTTGATTTAGACTGGCTCCTAGATGTCTAGGATACAAATATTAAGGATCTTAAAAAATGTACGACCAAGAGGACATAACAGAAAAATCGGTAAAATTACAGCTTATGATACTCTCTTTGAAGTGGGTTTCAAATATTGCAAAACTACCAACATAAGCTAAAACTTTTAATAAACCCTAACGAAAAATTAACTAATAATAGAAATGGGGTCCAATCACTTTAAAAGTATGTTTGAAATCAGGGCAACTTAGCCTTACCACAATATAGCTTAAATTCATAAAAATAACATGAGACTGGAGCAGGCTGAAGCTTTGTGAAAGTCTTATACACTTACTGCAGAACCAAATTCACAGAGGGTATCGAAAACCGCATTTCTACCAAAACATCTACATGACTTGTAAGAATTCAAAAAGGTAACTTTACTGCAAATTTTCAAAATATACAGAAATAATCAATGTTTACATGACTGGAACTTGCAATAAACTTACACTTCAAAAATTTTATATATGTTTATAAAAGGAAGTATACCTGTAATTATATAAGATAACACTATCCTTAAGAGTGGCTGAAGTGTAACAGTATCCATCTGTGATACATGTGTAATTTTTTTCTTTACATAGATCACATTTGCATTTCAAGGAGAGGACTCCTACAAGAACAGCATAATTTTAAAAAACAGCTTAATTAACAACAAAAAATGATTCGTTATGGTGTTCATTAATTAACATTAAATTACTTGATGGTACCACTCACCTGTAATAATTTGGCAAAGCCAAATTGAGCAGACAGTGAAGTATAAGGCAGTCCTGTACATTTTCAACTTACGTTGTCATGTACCAATAAAAAATTACACTTATACTTTGAAAACCTCTAACATAACAGTCTATTTACATAAAAACCTCCGACGAAAACATTGTAGCTCGATAATTTGCAAATTATTTATTTTCTGCATATTGTTGTTAACTACATTATTTTTCACGATTTTATGAATAATATAATTAGTTTTCGTGTGTTCCGTATACATAGAACGCACTATTTTCACAAACAACAATTACTTAAAAAAATGTAATCGTATGATTAAACATATCAGCCATGTTTTTTAAGATTACCTTGCCACGTTCTGTCGAATTAGGTTGTCAAATATTATAATAATCGTTTCACAAATAGATGGCATGATATTCAAAGCCGTTTCTGTTTATAAATCAAAACTTTTCGATCGACTAGTAGAAAATATATGTATATATGACATAGCCACAGAATAGCCACGTTCCTTTTTCATGTGAGATGAGAAAATCGTCTTAATTCTAGATGGTCTTAATGAGTTGCGTAATAAGAAACATACCACAGTGCCGAACTAAACAGAACCATCAAATGAGTTTACTGGCTTATAATATGAACGTTAGGTTTGGCTTTTTGCATAAGCATCCACTGAATATGTAGTGTATCATGTTATTCGGCGAATGCATGAAAGTTGTAGTGGCGTATTTATTTTATTTTAAGACGTTTTATGTACATAGCTCTCTTATAAAACTATTGTTAATTCCTAAGAGTAAGTGGTATAATCAAATAATCGGTAAAACGTAACCTTACTTTCTATTGAGGAAACGTATAACATATACATTTTGTATTAAAGGTAATTTATATATGTAATTGAAAAGTTTTTAATCTTTCCAAAAATATCCTTTAAAAAGAACAAATAACTTAACTCATAAATGTTTTATGATTTTAAACTGATCCTAAATGTAGAGATTGAATAACTGAAGACTACCTTAAATGAATCTCATCTTTTACTTTTTGACATACACCAGCACGCACGCAGAATCAATTGTCAGATGCCAAATAGTGTAGATGTCAAAAAGTTCTCCATGTTTACATACTTTCATTATTAGTTTGTAAAATTATCGTAAATAAAAATATTATTTGATATTTACAGTGTACAACTGAAGTTTGTAAATTAATTAATTGGAAAGTAAAGTGCTAAATTTTGAAAAAATGGGTGATACTAAAGGTCCACCTGTTTCATTATGGACTGGTCCCGAAGATGCTGGTCCATTGAGAAGACCAAAAGATTCTCGAAATAACACTCAAGAACCGGGATTAGAACAAAAATTGTCTGATAAATTCAATGATTCACTCACTCTTAAAAATGATATATTATCAACAAGTACTTTATCAGTCGATGCAAAGGAGTGGTTTCCACCTTCACATAAAACAACTAACAATTCATCTCAGTTACCATCAAGTTCAGTTCAGGACAGACTAATAATTAAAACACCAGAACAAGGTGTAAATGCCACTACTGAAGATCAAATTTCCTTTAACAATGAAAATTGCATTGCTGAAATTTTGGATGGTGATTTACAAAGCCTTCATGAAATTATATTTAGAATAACTCAGGATCCAGGAGAATATGATTCTGCACTAGATATAGTTCAAAAGATTGTTGAACCTTACTTGGAAGATGTAGAGTTTTTAGGAAAATTGGCCAACCTAATTGTAGAACAAGTAAAATAGTTTTTAATATACATTTCGATAGTTTATGTTGTTTATTGTATATTACTCAGTTGTGAAATTATTTTATTTTTATATATTATTTTATCTTTTAGGCTCTCCTTATACCTAGTTTCAGCTATAGTGCTGCAAGACTTTGCTTATTCATGGAAGAACAAAGCGGTCTATTCAAACCTGGATTGGTCTTATTATGTCAGAAGAAAATTGATGAACTCCCTTATGATCAAGGTCTAACACTGTTTTTGGCCGAATTATATGCTCAACAATTTGTTGAGGAAATGTATGGAACTTTACTTCTAAAATGTCTTAAAAATTTAGTCAAAATTGAGAACTGCATGCAAGAGAGTGGTGACTTTCCAAATAATCTGAAAGTTGCATGTCAAGTGCTGAAGGTATTATTTGATTCTTACATAAATTAATGAGAATGTTATTGATGATATTTTTCAGTTGACTGGCAGTTTATTAGATGCTCACCATACAAAAGATATTGATTACATTTTTGATCAATTAGAATTATCAAAAAATCATCTATCTGATTCACTGAAATCTTTGGTACAATGTGTGGTCAATTTAAGAAGCACAAATTGGGGCAAGACTACTGTAAATCACATAGAAAATAACAAAATAACTAGGTAAAATTATGAATCTTGAAGACTTATAAGGATATATCATAAGTTTCATATAAGCTTTTTGATTACATTTTGTTAATATTTTAAAAACTTTTCTACACCCTTCAGTATGGACTGATAAAGAAAAGATGTAGAAAATTATTGAAAACTTAAAATTATGTACATATAACATTAAATAGGAAAACGACGCACGATAAATTTGCGTCATGTTATGCTTCATTGTTTTAAAAAAGATAAAGTGCAAAAAAATTTGCTAAATACTGCAAGCAGCTTTAATTTAAGACAAAAGCTATTACAGTTTGATAATCTTTTGTACTCCTGTGATCCATTCAATTATTATTCACTAAAAAAGTATTTAATAAACAGTTCCATTATATTAAATAAGATAAAAACATACTTCGAAGAATATGTACTTATTTTGAAAAAAAAGAATAAATCTTATGGAACATCCTAATATTAATGATTTTAATTTATTTTACTACATTAAGTTGTATTTATTTTGTAGTCAAATTGGGAAGGATGTAAACTACCAATATAATCCAGAAGGAGTTTTTTATGGGCCAGATGGAATAGAACTTACATTAGAGGAAAGAAAATGGCTTGATGATATAACCGAGTAAGTGTATCTTAATTTTATTTATTGTTAAAGAAATCTTACCAAGAGTTTCATTAAGAGTGGCCACTGGTCATGTTTCGAAAACTACTGGGTACAGAAATTCTGTGAAAAAAATTTTTACTAAAATGGCCATGAGAAAATCTTAGAAACTATTTTTAAGCTTCGCATTTAACCGCAAAGGGGCACAATAGATAAATAAAATATATTTAAATAATGAAACATTGAGGGGCTTCCCCTACTCTTATTAAGGTCGGTACGGCAATAAGCCTGAGACAAAACTTAGGCAGAATTTTTTAGGCTTTTTAATGATGTTAGTAAAGTTACAGCTCAATATGAGAATTTTCGGAGAAATCTTCAATTTTATGATTCGCCTATCAATTGAGTATTTGACTGATATTGAATATTATATATTTATTTAGATAATATTTACGTAATATAACAGAATTCGGAATCAAATTGGTCACAAAATAAACAATTTATAGCCTATTAAAATTTTTTGACCATTTCTTGCAAAACGAAGTTTTGCATCTAATGTGTGGCGTCACAGTATTGTATTTCCTTCTCTGTCTAATTATGATTTTTGAATGTTCACATATTTTTTATTTTTTTTTTAATTTTAAAAACCTTTTACTGCGCTATTTACCCAATTCCTTACTGTGAAATGCGGAGCTTAAAAATAATTTCCAAAATTTTCTCAACGCTATTTTAGCAATATTATTTTTTCCTGAATTTCTATACCCAGTTGTTTCCATATTATGGCCGCTGGCCATCCAAAATAAAACACCCGATATTGATTGTTCAATTTTTCCATACCTGAATAAGTTTTTATAGTGATGGATCTGACACCGATTTGGATTTAAATCCGGAAATGGACGAAGAAATGCAGATAGCCTACAAACAGTTCTTGAGGCAAAATAATTCTTCATAATTGTGACAAGAAAATTGCATGTTGTGCGTAATTAACAAAAAACTAGAATAATTGCAAAAAAATGTGATCTACATTGTGTTGGTTGTTCTTTCTGTTAAAGTCTCGTTATCGCAGTCTGTTTATTTATTGTAAATTTCACATTCATTTTTAAAAAAATGATATAAATATTATGATGGTAGTAATAGCATGTGTGTTTGTTGTAACGTTTTTTATCATCTGATGCCTGCACACAAACAAGCTATTTTTATAAGTAGACACATCATCCACATAATGTACACAATTTACCATAGAAATGTTATGAACCTCCCCAAGCACATAAAAAAATTAAAAACATTGAAATAGATTTTTTTTATTATTTTGTAAAAAAAATAACTAATACTTTTAGTTATAATTGTTCTGTTTTCTTAAACAGATGCCATACAATTTTTATTTTAATAAAAGTTATCGATAATATAATTAGTACATGTAAATACAAACGGCTTGGTGTAGGTATGTAAAGAGATAAATAGTTATGTAAAAGAAAAATAAATGTAGACCATAATCACATTAATAAATTAGGCTTTAGTGCTAATTGTATTTTTGTACAATATTAATTTAATAATTAATTTATTTGAAAAAACTGGGGAGGTACATAACACTGAGAAAATGACACTGTGATATCTCAAAAATAATATAACTTTTTTAACTGATTTGTGTATTTGTAGTGTGTTATTTATTTTATACTTTTTTTAATTTCTGAAATCGTAAAATATGGAATGCATTGTTAGTAATAGGTACATTAAAAAATAATAATAATAATATATCGTCCCCTGTAGTGAACCTAGCTGCTGATTGTATTTGAGAAAATATTGCTCAATAAAAAAAAGTACATATTTTTTTTTTAATTCCGAATTAAAGCGGGCATTTTAATAATTTAATGTTGATTTCAATAATTATGCATTAATAAAAAAATACATCATTGATAAAAAACAAGTGTAAGGTACAGAGAAAGGATGAAATGCAGTCGTTTAATAAATTTTAGAGTTGCATTTAAAACATACATAAAACTACATTAGACATAATATAATTAGAATAGAAATAGCAAATTAGACGCACATTACAAAAACGAGAAAACTGCAAAACAATTTATTGAGAAATTAACAACACTGAAATAAGAACGCGTAAAAAGTAATTTTTATAGTCAACTGTTCATGGTCGTTTATACGATTTGCACTTTTGCGTCCCAAAAATGAAAGTTTATAGCCTACAAAAATGTATTAACATAGCACAAAAAAGGGAAGGAACCAAAATTTCCCTACACACTGTGAAGTGAAATATTACTTTCTTTACCGGTAAACGATCTACGACGTTTCAACTCCTGTTTTTTCTGCTTACTCTCCTTGTGACGTTGCGCCAAAATTTTCTTATATGCTGTAACAATTTCTTTACGTCTCAAACATCTTTTCTTTTTCAACACCAAGCGATGACGTTGCCGTTGCAATGTCTGAGGGGTGATGAGTCTTTGAATTTTAGGAGCACGGAACCGATGTTTTTTACCTTCTTTTTCAGCAATCGGTCTTTTAATGACATACTGACGCACGTCGTCTTGTTTTGTTAGATTAAAAAGTTTGCGAATTTTATTGGCTCTTTTAGGTCCCAAACGACGCGGAATTGTGCTGTCCGTTAATCCAGGAATTTCCCTTTCACCCTTATGAACGATTGTCAATGCCAAAACACTCAAATTTGCATCTACAATACACCCTCGGACCGATTTGCGCTTCCTTTCACCGTCCCTTCGTGGTCGAAAACACGAATGGTCCCCAGTTAGCAAAAGGCGTACTCTAGTGTTCGTTAAGACGCCTTGTTTCATGGGAAACCCCTGTTTATCATTACCCCCCGTAATTTTAAATATATAACCTTTCCAATCATCTCCCAAAGGGTCAGCTGCTATTTCTGATCCCATTCGCTTATCATAAAAAATACGTATTTTGTGCTCATCAACAATCTCAAATAACTTCTGGCAGCCAGTGGCTGGATATGAAATATTTAATTTCATTATAACTCTGGAAAGATGAAAATTACAGCTATATCTACATAATGTATGAAACTAATTTAAATATTTAATTCTTCAATAACGACAAGAATTAAAATACCTAGTATATTATTTTATATTAGATGTCATGAAATAATTGTTTACTTGTGTTTTAAAAGGTATTAACGAAAAGAAACACAATTACTTACTTAAAAATGTATACAATAATTTAATAATAAATATTGTTTATAAAAAATATTATTGGACAATGGCTTATGTGCTTGTAGATAAAACCTACATAAGAAAGACAAAAAAATGTTTCACTGTGTAGGAATGTCGGAAATTATTCCTAAATTACTTTTTACATTTTTAGATCGTTAGAGTGCTTTGAATTGAAAATTGGCGTTATTTGTTTTATTACTTATGTCCGATATTAATTTGAAAAATAAATTAAACGTCAATAAAATGGTTTCGCTTACCTTATTCAACAGGAATTTGATTTAAAACGACAACCAGACCATTTTATCAAATCATTAGACAACAAAATATCGCTTTTAGCGCGTATATGAATTATTTTTGACATTTTAAAGTCAGCAAGCTGAGCAGCGCGCGCGCTTGTTCTCACTTTTTTTACTAAATGAACTAAGTCAAATTGTAGTTGGCGATTTGAAATTTTAATCGTCAGTTTTTTTTATTTCAAGGGCTGCTAATAATAACAAGGAAGTTATTAATTTTGTCATGTGGTTTGTTGCCTGATGGGCTAAATTAAATACCATCTTACAAATTCATATGAAACACAAAATTTTAAGGTATTTTTGATAATTAACTTTTATGCCTACAATGAGTAGCTTCTGAGATATGTAATTTAAAGAAAAAAAAACCCAATCGCAACCTAAACTTTAAAAAAATCATCTCAAAAAGAATAATTATTAAATGTTGAAACTTTTACCAGTTGTGGTTGAATCTTATGACCAACTCAGGTCAAACCTCATGTTTCTTAATATGTATAGGACATTCGGAAAAAAAGCCAAAGATAAAAACGACAAGCACGAATATAACTTCGTTAAAAAACGATAGGAAAAAAACATCCATAGGGATCAAAAGTGAATAGAATGGAGAAATCAGATGGCAAAATAAATGTGGTAGGTGTTATTTTAAAATGTCATTTTTTTTTAATGTGGATGCTTTTTCAGAACGGCCTGACGTTAGCCATATATCTCCACTATAACCGTTAAAAACTTTCAAATATTTTTTTGTAAAAGGTATAATGGAAAGTGTGAACTTTTTAACAGCTTTATTTTTTCTAAAATGTCTACTGTTCTACTCAGTTTGAAGAACCCTCTGTAAATTGCAAAACATTTTAATAAAATTAAATTTAAATTTTGTCGTTTCACCAAAAAGTTAATTCGTTTCTACAAAATTTTTGGTTTTTCTCATGGAAGTAATTTTGTTACTACGATTAGCCAGTAGCCATAGTTTTCCTATTTCTCATTTTTTTTTTTATTTCAATTTTTTGTAGGTAAATAATGATTCATAAAAAAAAAAATATGTGACAATATTGCCCTTTATTTCATATTATATTGTCAAAAATGAACATATAAAAGCGCAATCGGAATTATTTTTTGTTTGATGCACCTCTACTGGAACTGTAAGCAGAATTATTTGGATTGTCCTGATTGGAATGATTATTTAGGTCCGATCTGGTACCCGAACCATGATATCCAGCAGAATGGCCTGGGCCTGTTGGAGTATGAGTAGGATTGCATTGATTTGTTTTATTGGCAGAACTTTTATCCATCTGTGAAAATTAAAATTTAATTAATCTTTTTACATTAAGGATCTAATAGAGATAAAATTAGTAGCTAATTAAAAATTTTATTTGTAAAAAGTACCCATAAGTTGCAGAATATTTTAATTTAATATTTAGCAATTTTTTATAACAAATTACTTAAATCATAAAATCTGATTAAAGTGAATAATTACTTCAGTTGAACAGATAAATAACAAAATTGTTAATTTATTAAGTCATTAATTAAGTAGGTACATAACTAATAAAAAACAACTATTAATAGAAACTAAGATAAGAAAAAATACTTTGCAGAAGTATATATATAGACATATTTAATTGTTAATTTTTATGCTCAGTTAAATTATTGACATACTTAAAATATCATTAGGTATCTAAAATATAAGAATAACTTTTTTACGGATCCTGTTCACTCCTAAAAGTTAACGATAAAATATAGATCATAAGTAATTTAGTTTACCACAAATAAATGTTTTGTGACTGAATAATTTTCTTTTTTTTTTAATATTTCTAGATACTTTATTATTACTCGACAGTTTTACAATTTAGTATATAATAAATTATAAAAATAATATATTCAACGTTTTAATCTTTGAACGGCGCTGCACTAGCGACGAAAATAAGAAACAGGGAAATTCCCAAGAAAGTGCGTGCTCTTTTAAATACGTAAATTCAATTACTTTTGCATATTCCAAATTTTTGGCGCTTAGAAAAAAATTGGATTGATTACAGCACATAAAGTTGTCTTTTTCAAAATTTTTTTAAATAAATAAGTTGTAGAATATGCTGTATATTATATTAAATACAAAAGAATAATAAAAGTTCAATTAAAAAAAAGCCAAACTTACCTTTAATGTACAAAGAGAACTTTTTCTGTATATTGCACTTGCTTTTGTAAGTTAAGAATGTAACAACTGCAACTGCACCACAGCGAATTATGAATTCGTTAGATCCGCTTGCCGTTATTTATACATATTCGCATATATGTATATGTAACTGAATTTGTAAATGAAAAATAGGAAATGACGGAAGGGGTAGGGATAGCGATATTGCGCCACATCCAGTGGCGGACTAAGGCTAAAACGGGCCCTAAGGAACATTGTAATTCCGGGCCTATTTTTCAGTTTGGCTTTAAGGCATATAGTCTGTATGTATGTAGTTCTATTTAATTATCGGATTCCAAAAAAAAGGAAAAAAAATAATATACATGTACAAAAATTAAATTAACATATATTAGTGATATTCGTGACTTTATTTGAAATAAAGAGAAACTACTTAAGGCACCACTATATTCACATTAACAATCTTAGGTAACAATTGATCACTTTCCTTCAATTCAATCGTAACGTTTTCTTATCAGTCCACCCGTCGTCACTCAAGCTCTATCACCCAATGTCCTATCCCGCGCTTTTTTTTTATGTTGACGCTCCTCGGAACGGCCCGATCGGACTTCGTGTCCCCCGACTATCGGTTGCTAACATTCGGCCCTTCCTGACAGGATGAGCGTCCCGCTCATGACGTGATCCTGAAACGTTAAGATTTTTTTTTTGTTTTCATTTTAGGATAGACAAGCAGATAGTTTTTTTTTTTTTACGGGCTGTTGGTTAATATTCTTGGCCAAGAGTTCGACAAGGAGAACACTATGTCTAAGATTAGCTTATGCATATTATCACATAATGTGGGAAAATAAAAAAAATATAAGGGCTTAATAGAAATTGCTTGTGGTGCACCGACTATATATACCCGTACTACCTATATTCAGGACCTTGTGCTTAACGTACAATGCTTTTGAGCATCCGCAGCCGTTATCGCACAGGCCTGACTAAGAACAGAAGAAGCATGTGCTCAACGTACAATGCCTTTTGAGCATCCGCAGCCGTTGCAGCACAGCTCTGGCTCAGAGTAAACCACTCTTCGCCCTTACAGTATCCCTACCGTTACTCGTAATGGATCCATGGCCTCATGTTGTCCACGCCGGCCACTCCATTATAAGGTGCCCCTGTCTTTCTTATCCCAGGAATGCTGGTCACCTGATACCGGTCATTACCCAGGACACCGGTAACTCGGAACGGACCCCTCCATTTTGGCAGGAGTTTTCGACTTTGAGCAGTAGGTGGCGCACCAGTTATTCGTAGTAGAACCAGATCTCCTACTTGGTAGACCCTTGGATCACTACGCTTTTGGTCGAAGCGACGTTTCTGCTCTGCCTGATAGGCTTCGGTCTTTGCTTCGATGGATTTTCGTACCGAGGTGACGTCGATTACCTCCCGATCTGTCACGTCTAGGAGGCCCTGTGAAATAACACGGTAGCCCATTAATGCCTCACTGGGTGTGACGCCCAATGCTTTGTTTATAGTCCCGTTTAGGCCTAATTGTATGTTTTGTAAATTTTCGTCCCAGCGTTTATCGTCAGTATTCGCGCCCATGGTGGATAATGAGTCTAAAATTGTACGATTGTACCTTTCTACTTGGCCATTCCCGCGCGGTATGGCAACAGCATTGAGATGGTGTCTGATTCCTAATTTGGTACAAAACTCGCGAAATTCAGTACTGGTAAAAGATGTACCCCTGTCTGTTACGATCCGGTGTGGGACTCCGAAAATTTTAATTAAATCCCGAAGGGCTGCTAGAGTGGACGTTGTTTTAGTATCTTTTACTGCATATATTAAAATAAATTTTGTAAAAGCGTCAATCATGACCAAAACATGAGTATTTCTTCTTTTTGTTTTAATAAATGGGCCAAGATGGTCCATGTGTATGGTGTGGAAAGGAATAGGTTCCTTTTTAATAGGGTGTAAGTAGCCGGGTGGTTTGCCGCCAGTTGTCTTAAAATAAATGCAGTTCAAGCATGAAGAAACGTATTTTTTTATAAACCTTCGCATGTGTCTGAACCAAAATTTACTTGAAACTAACTCGTATGTTTTGTCGAATGCAAAATGACCGCTGTCATCATGGGTCATGCGCAGAACTTGAAATCTTGCATATTTTGGCACAACCCAGCGTAGACCATAATTAGTGATTTTGTAAACATTTTCCCCTTTTAATGCGTAGTTTGTGAATATTTCTTTAAATTGATTAGAGTCCCCGGTTTCGAGATTAGATTTAATTTTTAATATTTCTGTATCTTGTTGCTGGGCTGTTAAAGTCCAGCTTTCTTGCGTAAGAACAGTTGCAAAGATGCCGTATGACGTTTGAGGAATGTTTCGACTTAATGCATCGACGTGTTGAATTTGACTGCCCTTACGGTGCACAATTTTATACTGGTATTCATTTAAGGCTAAAACCCAGCGTCCGATACGGGTGTTTATTTCGCTTTTGGAAAAAGTACTTTTAACTGCAGCACAATCAGTAACCAGGGTAAATGGTCTACCTAGTAAATACTGACGAAATCGTTTTACCGAAGATATTATCGCAAGTGCCTCCAACTCAAAGGAGTGAAACTTTTGTTCCGAAGCAGTCGTTTGGCGGCTAAAATAGGAAACCGCCCGTTCTCCATTTTCATGTCTCTGCACCAGAATACCAGCAAGACCCCACCGACACGCATCGGTATATAAATAAATTTCCTTCCCTGGGTCAAATAGTGCCAGCACTGGTGCAGTTGTCAACGTTTGTTTAAGGGTTTCGAACGCTTGTTCTTGTGGAGCTTCCCACTTCCATTCTACATTTTTCAGTAAAAGACCGCTTAACGGTTTAGCTATCATTGCATAGTTCTGGATGAACTTGCGAAAATATCCCGTAAGACCCAGGAATTGTCGAACCTGGTGTACCGTGGTGGGTTTTGGAAATTGTGCTACAGCTTCCATTTTCTTTGGGCCCGGAGTAATTTCCGAATTACTTATTTCATAACCTAAGTATTCGATTTTTGTTTGAGCGAAGAAACATTTTTTTATGTTTAGGGTAAGACCGTGTTGTTTGAATATTCTTAGCACTTCCTCGAGGATTTCGAGGGTTTCAGAGAAACTGACCGCGGGTATTAATATGTCATCTAAATAGATAAGTACTTTAGAAAATCTTAATTGGCCTAAAGCCGTATTGATCATTCTTTGGAATACGGAAGGTGCGTTCATGAGCCCAAAAGGGACTCTCAAAAACTCATAATGGCCGTCTTGCGTAATAAAGGCAGTCAAATGAACTGACTCTGAGTCCATTGGAATATGATAATAACCCGAAAAGAGATCTAGGCTTGTGTAATATTTAAACCCGGATAATCTTCGCAACTGTTCTTCGATTAGCGGAAGCGGGTACTTGTCCGGGACAGTAATTTTGTTAAGATCCCTGTAATCAACACAAAGTCTCATTTCGCCGTCTTTCTTTTTGACTAGCAAAACACGACTAGCGTATGCAGAGTGTGATTCGCGGATGATACCGTTTCGAAGGAGATTAGAAATTATTTCGCGTATTTTATTTCGTTCGAAATCTGAAAACTGGCGGGGTCGATGAACAACGGGTTTGTCATTGATTAATGTAATTTTCATTTTTGTCAATGAGGTACTTCCTAATTCATTGATATTGGTAGCCACACACCCGGTATATTGATTTAATAAGTTTGTTAAAGATTGTATATGTTCTGGTTCATCTACACCTATGTTAATTGACGCTTTTTCGATAAGATTAGTATTTAACTGATCAACAACAGAGAAGGTTAACGAGTTTCCTATTTTATTGTATGCCACGTCATATAGTTCAGTGAAATTTTGTCCTATGAGAACATCAGCACCTTTAACACATTTGTCAACAACATAACACATTATAGATTTCCGAATCGTGTCAATGTTTACATTTACTGCCACGCAGTGTTTTGGTTGCAACTGGCTGCTTAACGTTACCAAAATAGTAGGGGTTTCAATTTCTAATTTCTTAAGTTTAAGGTGGTCCACTAAATTTTCTGAAATTAAGGAACATTCACTTCCAAAGTCTATATAACATTTTACACAATGATTGTCTAACAAAATAT
Source organism: Agrilus mali (assembly GCA_029378335.1). Taxonomy (NCBI): domain Eukaryota; kingdom Metazoa; phylum Arthropoda; class Insecta; order Coleoptera; family Buprestidae; genus Agrilus; species Agrilus mali. Next base: position 10,353,875 of record CM055656.1, read on the forward strand.
TTTTGAAGAATTTTTCATTCGTATTTTGACCTACATAATTAACGTTATATTCAATAGGTAGTCGAGATTTTGATTGTGTACACTGCCGTTTAATATGTCCTGTTTGTTTGCATTTGTAGCAGCGCGGAGGTGATAAGTTTCGTTTATTAATTCCTGATGCTGATGCCCTTGAGGTGCCCGGCTTATCGCTTTTGGTCTCAAGTTTCGTTTCAGAAATAGAATAAGATTTATCCAATGTTTTAAAATGACTTGCTAACATACTTGGATCTGATATACCTGCAGTTTCAACGGAAAACTTAATTTGCTTGTCACTGATACCGCCCATGATCAAGTTTACTTTATCTTCGGGGCAAATGGGAATTCTTAATTTATTAATTAGCGCTAATTTCTCAAATACATATTCATATAGGGACGGTTTATTTTCTGAAGTACACGCCATCATTTCTTGTAGTGAATTATGTAAATCGCGTTTGGGACGAAAATTTTGTGTGAGCATATCTTTCCACTCTACCCAACTAAAAATACGAGTGGGTAACCCCCGATACCATACTTCGGCAGGACCTCGCAATTTATTTAACGCTAAATGACAAATCGTTTTATCATTCCAGTTGTAAATTTGAGCGAATTCTTCAACCGAATCTAACCATTCGTTTATGTTTTGATTTAAAGGATTAAATTCTTGAATAATATCATTAGAAAAGGATGTTACACTTACCGCTTGGTCGTTAGATCTCACCCTTAATACTTGTTGCATACCTTTCTCAATTGCATTACTTATCTGTGACATCGCATCGCTCATCAGGCTTTTCTCTGATCTTTGGGGTGTGTACCGGGATTCGGAGTAACCAACCCTAGCTGGTGACCTTTCGCTTCTGCGTCCCCGACTGTTTACCCTCCGACTATGGGAACTTCGAGGTTTTGTTCGGTGACGTCTGGATCTAGACCTGGATTCATTGTCAGACTGGGACGAGCCGTTTTTGGACCTGTGTCGTCCCTTTCGATCGTTGGGCATTTTTGTTGTCGGATAAAATGCCGGAACTGTGGGGCTGTGGGGAGATCCCACTCCTGATATTAGTGATATTCGTGACTTTATTTGAAATAAAGAGAAACTACTTAAGGCACCACTATATTCACATTAACAATCTTAGGTAACAATTGATCACTTTCCTTCAATTCAATCGTAACGTTTTCTTACCAGTCCACCCGTCGTCACTCAAGCTCTATCACCCAATGTCCTATCCCGCGCTTTTTTTTTATGTTGACGCTCCTCGGAACGGCCCGATCGGACTTCGTGTCCCCCGACTATCGGTTGCTAACACATAATTTATTAAAACAAACGATAATACTTAAACAAATTGTATACCCAAATTGATTAGTTATATTGCCTTTTTTCTTACTTTTAATTCTGCAAACTCGTCAATTAGTTTGTCATAATTAGTAAAGTTATTTAATAACTATTTTTCTATATAATGTAATGATAAACTATTTAATTTTTGTTGGCCTAACGTGAATCTTAAAAAGAAATTATTCTGGCTATTACTGAGAATAAAAAACTACATGAATACATGCGAAATAATATTTTCTTTGCTAATAAAAGTTTTAAATTGTAATATGTACTTCATTTTTCAGTTCTGCTAAGTTTAAATCTTGTTCATAAAATTTTAATTCCTCTATTGAAGAGTCACTAACATCACTGTCATAAAAAATTGCTTTGAATTCATTGTTAATAGTTTTATATCCGTCAGATCTTTTTTTAATGTTGCTAATTAAATAATCACATACAACAAAAAAATATTAAATTTAAAATGTTCTTTGCCACTGAATTTTATTTAATGTTCTGCAATTTCATCATGAAACAGTTTTCGTGTTATCTGCCGTTTTTTATCATTAATATATGCAATATATTTAACTTTTTCGGCTTCTTTTTCTAAATTGTCAAAATCATCTCTAACAGTTTGTATGAAATCTATCAATGATCATATGTTAAAACTGCTGTTTTTAGGGATTCGTCTTTTTGTTGAAGTCTTGTTTAAAGCATAAGCACGGGAACGCTCGTCCACATTCCGCATAATTTAGATACGTTTCAGAAATAATTATGAATATCACGTTTTTCTGTTAAATAAAAATAAAAATTAAAAAATTAAGAACCTAATGTTAAAACTTAAGTAGAAAAACTCCAATTCACCTTTTGACACTAACTATATTCAAATATTACAATCCAGTTTATATATGTATTAATTAATGAATCACGCGTGCTTAACTCTATGAAGGCTCGATAATCAATTCCCTTTCTTCCACGTTCCTCGCGGTTCCAGCGCCTTGCCCCTCTCGCAAACGGGCCCCTAACCCAAACATTCGATCCGCTTGCAGTTTGGCGACATGTCCAAGGCCCGATTTAACACGGCCCTTCCTGACACTTCCAGCGTCCTCGCTGGCGCTTATTCTTCCATGGACCACGAGGAAATGCTATCTGCAACACACGAATTCAATCAGATTTTTGTGTAAATTGGTTAGGTATAGTTTGATTCATTGAATATGCTGTCAAGCGTCCTTGCCAACATATTTCTGATTTTAATCTTTAATTAGTTATCTATCCTAACTTAACTATGGACCAGTGAATCAACACGCGGATCGAGTTAAAGATACAGGTCTAACTGATCACCGATTCACTATTGGGTCCGCGGGCCCGAATGATCGGTTCGTCAAACCCCCTTAAAACTATGGATCGCTCTACCTGATTGATCAGACCAGGCAAGATTCCACTCTTAATCACCTACCTGACTAGTCGTCATTTACAAAATGTACCCAGGGCTTCATATTCTCTGCCCCTGCGGTACCACAATAAGGAATGCTCGAACGTTGCATTCCCGGTATCTCTCGTATTTCATAACGATCGTGCCCCAATACCTTGGATACCCGAAATGGTCCTCTCCATCGTGGGGTCAATTTTTGGCTGGAGCCTGTAGCTGGAGCTGAAGTGATGCGTAACAGTACCAATTCTCCAATTTGGTAGAAAGGCGCTGGGAATCGAGCAGCATCAAACCGATCCTTTTGAAGCAATTGGTCTTTCTTGATTAGATTCATCATTGTGGATCGGATGGCGGTCACATCTACCTGATTGTCATCTTTCATCTCGAAAGCGGAGTTGATTCTGACTCGGTACCCCATTAGGGCTTCACTTGGGCTTACCCCAATTGCTGCGTTGTAGGTACCATTTATGCCCACTTGGATATTTAGTAGATTTTCGTCCCACTGATTGTCTTCCACATTAGCCCCCATTGTTGCTAATGAAGCCAAGACTGTTTTATTGTACCTTTCGATTTGCCCGTTGCCTCTGGGTAGGCCCACGGCGTTGAAGTGATGAGTCACACCTTTTTCTCTCAGGAAAGTTTTAAATTTGTTTGAATCAAATGATTTTCCCTTATCGGAAATCACTCGTCGAGGAACACCAAAGGTTTTGATGAAATCGTTAAAACAATCGATAACGTACTTTGACTTTGTATTTCTAACAGCATATAACAGAAGGAATTTTGTAAACGCGTCAATTACTGCCAAAACCTGAGTATTGCCTTGTTTGGATTTAATGAACGGACCAAGATGGTCTACGTGGACTGTGTGAAATGGCTCCGGCTTTTTCTGAATAGGATTCAAATAACCAGGTTTCTTTCCACCAGGGTTTTTAAAATAAAGGCAATTTAAGCAGTTTTTAACATACTTAGATACAAACCGGCGCATTCTTTTAAACCAATATTTACTAGCGAGGAGCTCATACGTTTTTGTCAATGCGAAATGCCCTACATCATCATGGCACGTGCGCACAACCTGAAATCGCGCTAACTTTGGTACAACCCACCGTAGCCCTTTGTCAGTGATTTTATAAACAATACCTCCCTTTAGCGCGTAATCATTGAATATTAATTTGTTTTCGTGCATTTCGCCACTTTGTAATATTATTTTTATTTGTTGAATTTCTTTATCGTGTTGTTGTGCTGCAAGCAACCAATCACTTTCCGTAATTGTTATACTCATTACCCCTTTAAGTTTGGTTGGTGGATTACGGCTAAGCGCGTCGACATGTCCCATTCTTGAATTACCTCTATGTTTGATTTCGTAATTGTATTCTGACAAGTACATGACCCATCTTCCGACGCGTAAATTTAATTCGTTTTTCAAAAATGTGCTTCTTACCGCCGCGCAGTCGGTTATAATAGTGAATGGTCTTCCGTATAAGTAGGGCCGAAATTTTTTTACTGTTTCTACTATAGCTAGGGTCTCTAGTTCGAAGGAGTGATAATTTTTTTCGGGCGCTGTCGTTTGACGGCTGAAGTACGCTATAGGGTGTTCACGGTTGATTTTAATTTGTACAAGTACGCCTGCTAAGCCCAGCCGGCTAGCGTCTGTATATAGTACGGTGTCTAGTTGGTTATCGTATACTGCTAAAATTGGTTTTGACACTAAATAGGACTTTAAGAGATTATAGGAATTTAACTGTTCTTTTTCCCACGTCCAAGGTTGGTCTTTGTGTAAAAGGGCTGTTAGGGGTCTTGATTTTTGAGCATAATTTGGAATAAACTTTCTGAAGTATCCTGTTAACCCCAAAAACTGTCTAATTTGATGAACGTCTTTAGGCTCGGGAAACTGTGTTATTGCGATGATTTTGCTATTTGTCGGTCTAATGGTGGAATCATGGATTTCATATCCCAAAAACTCGATGGTAGTTTTTAAGAAAGAACATTTCGACAGTTTCAGTGTCAATCCGTGGCGTTGCAGGATTTGCAAGACTTCCCCTAAGGTTGTCAACGCTTCATCCACTGTTTTTCCCGGAACGAGAATATCATCTAAGTAAACCAAAACCTTTTGAAATCGTAAATTTCCTAGAGCTGTGTTAATCATATGGGAAAATACAGAGGGAGCGTTACACAACCCGAAGGGAACCCTTAAAAACTCATAGTGACCGTCTTGTGTTATGAAAGCCGTAATGGGAATAGATTCTTCGGAGACTTTAATTTGGTAGTAGCCTGAAGCTAGGTCCAAACAACAAAAATAATTATAACCACTGAGTCGGTTAATTTGTTCCTCTATGATCGGCAAGGGATATTTATTTTTTTCAGTAATTTTGTTGATCATACGGTAATCTACGCAGAGGCGCTTTTCTCCTGTCTTTTTCGGTACTAGGAGCACCGGACTTGCGTATGGAGACGAAGATTCCCGAATGATTTTTTTAGCTAATAAGTCATTTACTATTTCCCGAATGGTTTTGCGTTCGCTTTCCGCGTACCAACGTGGTCGTTGCGCTATCGGCTTGGTTGTGGTTAAGGATATTTTCATTTGGACTAGATCCGTGTATCCTACATCAAAGGTTGATTGGGTCATGCAATTTCTATATCCGTTTAGCAGTTTTAATAGTTTTTGTACTGTTGTTGGTTCTGTTACGCCTATGTCTATCTCAGTCGCTACTAGAGGTTCATTAGGATAATTATTGCTTTTCATAATCGCTGGTAATTGCGAAAACATCAATTTTTGACCTGTTTTGGTGTATGAGACATCATTCAACTCTGTAAAATTTTGACCTATTAACACGTTTACATTAAGGGATAATTTTTCTATTACGTAAAGATCGATTTCTTTTTGGACTCCGTCAATATTTATTAGTGCGTTTACGAATGATTCACACGTTAACGACGTATCGTTGCCGCTTATTGTTTGTAAACTTAAGTTTTCTCGAAGACTACGCGAATGCAAGCCGAGTATTTTAACTGCTTCGGGAGTTATTAAAGAACACTCGCTACCAAAGTCAATGAAACATTTAATAGATTTATTGTCAATCAAAATTGATTTGAAAAACTTGTCGTTTGTGTTGGTGGTACTGTTCTGTCGAAGCAGGTTTACATTTGCCTTCTCGGTAATGGCTCGTTGGCTACCAGTTATCTCATGATGTTTATTATACGGATATTTACGTTTCAGCAAAGGACAGGTTCGTTGTTTATGTCCCCGCTGATTGCAGTTAAAACACTTGGCTAATCGCGAACCTTGGCTTTGCGAGGAATTTTGATAAGGTGATATAGTTGTTCTTTCTTTCTCTGTATTTATTTGAATTGTGCGTAAATGTCGAGCTAAAACGGCCGGATCTGAAATTTCCGCCGCTTCCACAGAAAATTTTATGTTTGGATCGGTAACGCCGCCCATAATTAAATTGACTTTATCAACATTTTCTAAAGGAATTTTCATTCTATGAATCAGCGCCAATTTTTCGAACACATATTCATAAAGGCTTTGCCCTACTTTTGGTTTGTACTGTAGCATTTCTTTCATGGCTGTATGTAAGTCTCTTTTTGGTTTAAAATGATCTAAAAGCATAAGTTTCCATTCTGACCAAGTAAACATTTTTGTTGGTAGACCGTGATACCACACCTCAGCTGGTCCCCGTAACTTACTAAGCGCTAGGTGACTTGTTACGCGATCTGTCCAATTATAAATTACGGCATACTCATCTATTGAATTTAGCCAAGCTTCTAAATCATTATGAATTGGATTAAATTCACGAATAACAACACTACTGTTAGAAATACTAATATCGCGTTGAGTGTTCCCAAATTTCGACAAAACCTTATCTATGCTTTCTAGAAATAATTCACTGACCTTACTTATCTCCGAGGCTGACTCATCACTGTTCAACGATCGAGTTGCTAGGGAATTCTCTAGATTTTGTCTTTCTCTGTTGCCGTTTCCTTCAGTTGAATTGCGTCGGCGACGCTTCCCATTTTCTTGGTGCGATCGGCGTCGGTGACGCCGTGACAAACGGTCGTGGTCGCTCATTACTATTTCACAACTTTGTACAATTTTCTTTTCTTCTTTTTTTTTTTAAAAGGGTGAGGTTTAGATCCCACTCCTGATGTTAAAACTTAAGTAGAAAAACTCCAATTCACCTTTTGACACTAACTATATTCAAATATTACAATCCAGTTTATATATGTATTAATTAATGAATCACGCGTGCTTAACTCTATGAAGGCTCGATAATCAATTCCCTTTCTTCCACGTTCCTCGCGGTTCCAGCGCCTTGCCCCTCTCGCAAACGGGCCCCTAACCCAAACATTCGATCCGCTTGCAGTTTGGCGACATGTCCAAGGCCCGATTTAACACTAATTTTCGGGCCCCAAAAATTACAGGCCCTATACACATGCCTAGGTTGCCTAGGCGTTAGTCCGCCCCTGGCCACAACAATAATACATTCATAATGTAAGCTGACGAGAATTTTCCCTGAGGAGGCCTCAATGTTGGTAAAGTCCTTTCGGTTGCCTGTACGTGATAAAATCATAAACATGGGAATACATGGTATGGACGACTTATCGATATGGGTTTATCATCAGTGGAACGATATTTAATACATATATTTACACACACATTTATACAATACTAATATATATGAATAATGCAATACACTGTCTTAAGAAACAGAGTTATAAATCATTGGGGGGACTCGGGGGTTCCTTGGGAAGAGAGCGATCGGTGCAGATGTAAATAAAAGTGTACATTCGTAAATGGAGATCTTTCTTAAAATTATACAGTTATGTATATTAAAAAAAGAGTTGTTTTTTGTTCGTTTACAACAAAAGTAAAAGAATTAAAAAACAGATTATTTATGCAATCTTCTATAGTTTTTTCATCATGAACTGGCAGTATTTATATGGATGTAATAATACAATTAAGGTTTGATTAATAATTACTAATAATTGGCATTCATATTAATCAATAATTTACTGATTTTTCGGGGTTTTTACCAGTTCAAATCAAAACATATTGCAACCGCCAAGATTATTATCTTTTTATTTTCAGTGGATCCTTTGTAAATGGACATACCTATACCCATTACATAAATATACAATTTTTTTTATAATAAAATCATGTTTTTTAACATTATTATTGGTCATCCAATCACATTAGAATAATCACATCAGCTAAGATAACCAGTTCATAATTCATGTACTAAACTACTAAACAATGCAAGAAAATATTTGCTTAAATTTAAATATTAAATGAATATCTGATACGATAAAAAATCGAACAAAAGTATTTTTCAAAACAACTTTTATTTTTGAAGTTACAAGGTAATGATTACCAGGTCTAGTCAGAAGCTAGAATGAATCTTTGGAAGAAAAATTACTATGGATTTAATATTTCATTACATAGCAGTTAATTTTGAGTTATTTGATCGTATTTGAAAAAAGAATAACATGAATTATTACAAACGTACTAAAAAGTTAGTCAAGTGATCGTTTGACTGGCGGCCGAGGGTTCTGTACCTTGCCAAAAAAATTATTTAGCATAAGGGTTTATAAAAATAAGAAAAAAACATGTTCTTCCACATATTTTGTAAGAAATATGTACGTTTCCACAGTACTGTATGTTCCCTAACCTTGAGAGACGCCAATTGTTTGGCTTATGGGAGACCGGGAGAGTACCACGAATTGTATTGATATATGTACATACATAAAAACGATTATTTATTATTTGATTGTAAACGATGCTTGTATAATTATCGCCATTATCGGCATTGACGGCATTCGAATATAAAATATAAACCATCGTTAACTAGAATATAAACCGTTCACACAGAAGCATTGTTGAATCATCAATAATCTATAGGTAATAGGTACAGACTCGGTGACTTACGCAGGGCCGTCTTTAACCTATTGGAGGCCCTGGGCATATTAGGATAATGGGCCCCTATGACTTTGACAGAATACTATTTTGTTAGAATAGACAAAGAAAGTAGATAAATAAGGTTAAATATTGTTACGAGTACTTGCCAATTAAGTTGGTGTGAGCATAATTAATGAACATCTTCCCTGATTACATAAGGAATATTCTCGGCTTTCCTGAAACATCTAGAAAACACCAGCCAAGATCAATGGGAAAACAATTGGATTACAAGACGGCTGTAGAATACCCTAGAAAAAGGCTGAGAAGACTATAAAAGGCGGACGAGACACTCACACCGAGTTAGTTGACAGTAACAGCTGATGCAAAGCTATCGATAGGCGATACAGGCGAACCATAGTGGCGATAGAGAGTTCATAGAGAGCGATAGATAGTGTCTACCGGAACGGCGATTAAAGGAGACTTTTAGTGAAATAAATTGTGCAGACTTGTTTATAACTGTAGTGTAGTCAAATTAACTTTAGTACTTAAATAAATTCGTTGATTTGTTTTGTTAATTGTGTTTTCTGTGACCGAACACGTCACAATATTTATTTTTATTAACAATCACATGAAACGAATAGATAAATGTAATACAATTATTGGTTAAGTACGAAAAGAATCGTCATATTGCGAATGCCTTCTCTGTATATGTTGCGAATGGAAATTTGACAAATTATTGTTTTTATGTAAAATATACGAAAGTAATAATAAAAAAGTCTTCATTTATAGTAAAAAAAACCTCAATGTGAACCGAAGTTCTCAAAACAAAAATCTATTAGATCACAAATTCCATTGTTTTACTATTATTTTATTATTTCCATGTAATTTCTCAATTAATTTAAATGGTTAATTAAAACTTGGAGCTTCATGCTTCGCTTCGTTCGCTTAATTTAAATGGAGCGAGTCACACTTATGAGGGTACTACTGATGATTTTTCTTTAAAATTTGTATGTGCTTAGTATACCATTATATATTTAAATTTATCTAAGCATGCTGAAGTCGGAAAGCCTAATTTTTGGGCGAGAGTAGAATAGCTTCGCGCATGTAAAAGCTAGTAAGTTGGTATTGTAACGACCAGTGACACAGTACGTGTGTGCGATAACAATTTGTGGCATGTACTTGTTATCACTAACATGCTTACGGCACACGGTACTTTTCGTGTTATCAACTTACAAGATGTAAATCATTCTCCGGCGACAAGTAACAAGTTCAATTCTGGAATAATCGAGGACTTTCTAATTATTACTCATCATTCGAGAATCGTCAGGATTTCCTTTTCGAATTGTCTAGAATGTTCTAAAGGTGTTAAGACAGTGAGTTGTGCTCATCTTTTGCTGACAATGCCTATTTTGTAGTAGTCTATATAAGCTTGTCAGAAATGCGAAACAGTCAATCTAGCTGTAGACTAGACTTAGTATCAGTGTGTACTTTGTAAAATAAACCTTTTTTAAAAACTCTTTGTTCCAATTTTGGAATATAACATTTGGCGCAGTCAGTAGGATTCCTGTCCGCTTAATTCGTAAACCGTGAAAAAAAGTGCGAAAACGGTTAGTTTTGCTAACATTCCGCGTTTCGTGACTTATTCAAGGACTGTCGAATTTTAAGAGTGTTATCCACGAAGTCTTTTGCATCTTCCGATACACCCGGACATTTCGAAAAAGAAGACGTTTGGTCTTGCCTACACTTTCTTCCGCAGAGGACCAATGATATTTGGCTACCTGGTGATCTTCGCCGTAGCAGCATATTCAAGGTAGGTGGTCTAAGTTATTTGCCACTTCCTTTTATATCCAGAAATATTCCTGACACTTTTTGTATAAAGATAGTTTCCTTTTACAAATAATATATAAATTTATAAAATGTCAAATCCTGATCTTTCGCTTCAAATTGAAGAAACAATAACTTATTCTAGAAGAGAACTTCTAGAATTAATACCTAATTTTGACGGTGATAATATTCCATTACACCAATACGTAGCAACAATAGATTTTGTATTTGAGAATGCGAGCATTTTTGATACAGAATATTTATTACGAGTTGTTCTTAATCGTTTGTCGGGGCGTGCAGGACGTATAATTTTGACAAGACATTATGATAGATGGGAAAATATAAAAAGGGCATTGATAACGAATGGATTAGAACGTTCTTCTGAGGGTTTAATATCCGATCTAATCAGGTTTCGAAATTCCAATAAAATTTCAATCAAAGATACATACAATAAGATTGCTAAAATACGAGACGACCTTACAGCAGCCGCTACCGAAAACGTTTCCAATGATTCAGATCCTGTTACAGTTCTTTCTGATTTTATTGACAAAATTGCTACCACTACCTTTTTAAACAATATACCTAAAGATGTCGAAATTTCAATAGCTCATACTAAAGCTGAAACTCTTGAAGTAGCTTTTTCCCATGCACTTGTAGCTTACAAGAGACTAAAAGAAAGAGACGACCAAGAAAAATATATCCAATTTACAACCCAAAAAACTCCAACACCTAATAAACTTCCCATCAGAAAACCTTTTGTCAAACGAGAACCATCAAATGATTCCAAGGTAAATTCTAATTCTACTTTTCAACGACCTGGTACCTCAAATTTTACGCGTTATGGTGATGGTCATTTGAGACCCAACTTCCCGGGCGCACCATTTAAAAGTCTTTCTTCGGAATCTCCCAAAATTAAAACATGCGAAATTAAAAACGAACAGTGACGACGATGATTTCGATAACGAAAAAATCGAAGAGGATAATTTAAACTTGAAAACGGACGAAACAGAAGAGAGTTGTTCGTTCAATTAAATCAAAACCCCTCAAATTTTGAAAATCTTTGTAATTTCAAAATTAATACCACTAAAATTGTTACCGAAATTTTACCCTATATTTCATCAAAAGTAAAAAATATTCCAGTGAAGTTGTTAATTGACACCGGCGCCTCCGTTAACCTTATAAAAAACAAACCGGAGTTCAGGAAGTTCATAGACACAAGCGATAAAATAACAATCTCGGGACTTAATGCTGATTCATTTAAAACGATAGGTTCAATTACTACTACATTCAAAGGAGAAGATATAAAATTTTATGTTTCACCATTAGATGTATCTCTTGATGGCATCCTAGGGATTGGATTTCTCAAATCACTAAATTGCAACTTAGATTTACAGAAAAACTACATTAGATTCGCAGATAACAACAACATACCTATTTTGCTGAAACAAGAACAAAAATTGTCAACCGTGTTAATTTACAACCTCGGTCAGAACAAGTAATACGAATAAAAACTGACTTAGCACCTGGTACTGAAGGAATTTTACCTAAATTAAATACACAAAATAAATTATTAATTCCAGAATGTTTTGTAAAAGTAGACGAAAATAGTAATATCTTTACAACCGCCATTAACTTAACCGATGAAGAATTAAATTTTTCGATCAACAAGGTTTGTTTAGAAAAAATCCCAAAACACACATTTCAAGCCCATAATAATTATAAGACTAATGAAAGATTCGAATTACTCAAAAAAAATCTCCGTTTCGAACATTTAAACGACGAAGAACGAAATGAAGTCCTAAAACTTTGTTATGACTTTTCAGATATATTTTATCTTGAAGGTGACCAACTAACTTTTACGTCATTAGTTAAACATGAAATCAAAACAACCCATGATAATCCTATTAATTCAAAAACATATCGTTTCCCCAACTGCCATAAAGAAGAAGTAGATAAACAAATTTCAAAATTATTGGATCAAAAAATAATAAGACCCAGTTATTCTCCATATTCTTCACTTATTTGGATTGTCCCCAAAAAAATTGACAGCTCAGGGAAAAGAAAATGGAGAATGGTAATAGATTATAGAAATTTAAACAAAATTACAGTTCCGGACAAATACCCCTTACCGAACATTGAGGAAATTTTAGATAATCTCGGACATGCTAAATATTTCACGACGTTAGATTTGACAAGTGGCTTCCACCAGTTAGAAGTTCATCCTAATTCCATGGCAAAAACTGCTTTCTCGACTCCAAATGGTCATTACGTATGGCTCCGACTTCCATTTGGTCTGATAAACGCATCAGCAACTTTCCAGCGGACAATGAACACGATTTTAACAGGTTTAACCCCTACACAATGCCTTGTTTATCTTGATGATATCGTTGTATTCGGAAATTCTCTTGAGGATCATTGCAACAAATTAAGGAATGTTTTTAAAAGAATTCGGAAGCATAATCTCAAAATTCAACCCGAAAAATCAGAATTTTTACGTAAAGAGACAGAATTTTTAGGCCACATCATTACTACGGAAGGTATAAAACCTAACCCAAATAAAATTGATGCCGTAAAGAAATTTCCTATTCCAAAAAATCCCAAAGAAATAAAATCGTTTTTAGGCTTAACTGGCTATTACAGAAAATTTATACCAAATTACGCTAAATTAGCAAAACCTTTAACCACATTATTGAAAAAGGATATCTTATTTGAATTCAAAAATGAACAACTAGAATCTTTTAACGCCCTAAAAGAAAAATTAACATCATCACCAATATTACAATATCCCAATTTTAATGAAAATTTTATTCTAACAACCGATGCTAGTGCTTATGCAATTGGAGCTGTACTGAGTCAAGGCCCTGTTAACAACAGTTTGCCAATAGCATATGCAAGTCGAACTCTAAACCCTGCGGAAACCCGCTATTCCACCATTGAACGGGAATTATTAGCTATTATTTGGGCCGTTAAACACTTCAGGCCTTATTTATTCGAAAAAAAGTTCACGATCATCTGTGATCATCGCCCTTTAACTTGGTTATTTTCGGTGAAAGACCCAGGCTCGCGACTAGTACGTTGGAGATTAAAACTCGAAGAGTATGATTATGAAATAGCCTACAAACTCGGAAAATATAATTCTAATGCTGATGCTTTATCACGAATTAAAATTAGTATGGCTAGTCATTTAGTTGAGGATTTATCAGTAGGCATAGATTTCGATTCATACGTAAATGACGAGAGTAATTACCCAAATGAAAAAACGATATTAGGACAATTCCAAAACAAAAATCACAATTACGAAATTTTAATAATGATGGACAATTTAAAATATTGTCATTATATATTGCGTGACACAGAGAATCCCATAGTATCAGACAAATAAGAACTAAAACCTTCAACATCTAATTCAAATTTAACGTATATAATTGACAATTCCACTAATCAGCGAGATTTATTTGAAAACTTAATTATTATGCTCACCTTAATACAAAATGAAGATCTTATTAGATTTATAGTTGAAAAAGATGTAAGTAAAGAACTAGAACGAATGATAAATTATTTACGCAACAAATTAAATATCGACTCTAATTTAGAAATTCAAATTTCCACAACATATAAATTTTCTGGCGATCCTTCAAAAAAGAGAGATATTATCAAAATGCATCATGATCCACCCGCTTTTGGACACAAAGGAATAACTGAAACGCTACACAAAATTCAAGAATATTTTACCTGGTACAAAATGAAAGATGACGTAACCGACTATATAAATTCCTGTTTGGAATGTCAAAGTAATAAAACAATTAGACGAAGTTTTGAGTCCCCCTTAACAATTACCGAAACTCCAAAATTTCCCTTTGAAAGAATCGATTTGGATACTGCTGAAATTTATTTTTCCTCCTCAAACAAAGAATACGTTCTGTTAATACAAGATCGCTTAACGAAATTTCTCAAAACATGTATATTAAAAGACAAAACTGCAAAAACAATTAAAAGTAAGTTATTAAATTTTATTGCAACCTTTGGCCTACCCAAACGAGTTCATACTGATCACGGCGGAGAATTCGTTAACAGAATATTAGGAAAATTAACTTTTGAATTAGGAATCCAACACACAAAGTCGATAGGTTATCATCCTAAAACTAACGGTATGGTAGAGAGAGTAATCAGTACACTTAAAGATACAATTTCCACTTATTCGACAAAAGAGAAAAATAAATTGGGACCAAAAGCTCTATTAGATTCGGCAACATTCGCTTATAATACTTCAACCCATTATGCAACAAAATTAACCCCCTTTGAAATATTATATGGCTTTAAACATAGAAATAGTAATTCTGAAGATGATATAGTCAACGAAACAACAATTGAACAATACATTACGGAAACTCGGGCAAAACAACAGGAAATCCGAGAAATAGCGAGTAATAATCAAATTCAAACAAAAATTAAAGTTAAGGAAAAATATGATGAAAAAATTAAAAAGCCACTCCCAAACTACAAATTGAACGATAAAGTATTTTTGAAAAACCAATTAGTTAATAGACAAGGCCAGTCTAAATGGATAGGTCCGTTTATAATTACTGAAATTATTTCTCCAAACGTGGTTAAAATAAATAAAAGAAATAATAAAGAAAATTTTACCCTAGTTAGTATGGAACAAATTAAACCATACAAATTCGTATCTTTTACAGATGCTGCTGCGAGCTGCTCACAATAAAACTACCAAACACCGGTATTTACTTCGAAGATAAAGGTTCTCTTCTTCTCTCAGATTCTTCATACGATATACTAATTTATAAAGATCTATCACCCTTATTCCAAAATTTTGAAATAGTTAAATCCTATCAAAAAGAATTAGACGAAATAAATAATAAAATCAATAACGTTAATCTAAAATTACATGCATCAATCTTAAAAAATACCTTAAACAATTTAGAAACTAACTTAAACGAAATAAGATTCATTGTACCAAACCCGAAAAGAAAACGAAGAGGCTGGTTTAACATAATCGGAACGGGTTTACACACCCTTTTTGGTACCCTAGACGCTGATAACGAAGCCAAATATAACAAACTAATAAACGAATTACAATCATCAAATAAAAGGATATTAAAACTTCAGGACGAACAAGTTCATCTAACTCAGATGATAGTAGCCGATTTTAATGCTACTTTATTTAAGGTCAATTCAAATGAACAAATTATACAAAAAACTATAGCCAAGATTAAAGACACATTAAACGGGAATGCAATAAGAATAAACGAAAACCAAATTACATTACAATTTTTGAATATGTTAACACTTATTAATGATGTAGCATCTGCAATCACCAAAGACGTAAATAATATCATAGAAACACTAACTTTTGCTAGAATTAACGTTTTGCATCCGAGCGTTCTTAATCACGAACAATTAAAAGAACAATTACGTCAAATTCATCTAAATGAAGGTGTTGCATTACCATTTCCATTCGACAATACAAATATCTACAAATATTACCAAATTATAAACCCAAACATTTACCTTTATAGAAATGGAATTTTAATAAAATTAGTTATACCACTTATAAAAAATATTAAAATGAAACTATTCGAAACATATTCCTATCCAGTAAAATCAAGCGATTCATATTACCACACTCTCATACCCAATAATCCTTATGTGGCAATTTCTGACGACCATCAATGGTACCTAGAAATCTCTAATTTGGAAGCAAGTTTTCGTCAAGAAAACCTCACCTTATTGTACAACATGGAACCTCAAGACGCGAAAAACTCCATACGTTGCATACCTAATCTACTCCTGAAGAAATTACTTCTAAAAGAATGCAAAATTTACACCTTTGACGCCATAGAAGAATCTATCCAACAAGTCAATGCTTTTACGTGGCTAGTTGCATCTAAAAACCCGTTAAACTTAAATTACAAATGTAAAAATCAGCCCATTAAAAGGTCGACAATTCGACAGCCCGTTTTACTTAAATTGAATGAAGAATGTATGTGTTACTTTGATAACGGACTGAGTAAGACACAAAATCGAATAAATAATTTTGTGCTTGTTAACACTCCTGAAATACCTCAAAATTGTTGCAAACAATCAACATTCACCCTCAAACAAATTGAAGAAGACCCCATTGACCTCAATTATCTAAAGAAGGAGAACCTTCCACTCTTGCAAACTAAATTATCGACCCTCCAACAAAAAATACAAAAGGAATCAAATAGAGTCTTCTCAGATGTCTACTCTCCATGGTATCTCCTACTTTCAACAGCTATAATTGGGACTGTGACAGCCATTTGCCTAATCAACTATTGCTGTCCAAAATCCTTCAAATTTACTTGGACTAAAACCAACCACCAAAAACAAATTCCATCGACTTTCGAGAAGAAGAATAGCCCAAAATTGGAAACAATCTCCATGGAAACCCTCACAACGGACGAAAAAACAAGACCTAAACCATCACGGAAATTCGTGTCACCCGCTATCCCTAATCCAAAATAGCCGAAAAAATTATCTTTAAGGATAAGTTTTTCTCTTAATAGGGGAGGTGTTAAGACAGTGAGTTGTGCTCATCTTTTGCTGACAATGCCTATTTTGTAGTAGTCTATATAAGCTTGTCAGAAATGCGAAAAAGTCAATCTAGCTGTAGACTAGACTTAGTATCAGTGTGTACTTTGTAAAATAAACCTTTTTTAAAAACTCTTTGTTCCAATTTTGGAATATAAGATATATAGTGATCATCTTTGGACCGAAACAGTTAGTCGTAAGAAAGCATCAGTGCGCGAATTAAAACCGATAATAGACAAAGTGATATAAATAAATTGTTATATAAATAAGTGAATTGTTGTGATATAAATGGTAGTTTTAAGTTAGTGTTTAAGTGTTATAAATAGTGTTAAATAAATAATTGTTTAAATAAAAAGTTTGACTAGAAAATTCGTTACAATTGGTGTCAGGTGTGGGGTCTGCGAATCGACCTCCGGAGAATTTTCTAGTGTATTAAAAACACAAAATAAATAAAAATGCCGAAAAATTTGTTCGAGTTGAAAGTCGCCGAATTGAAAAGCGAACTGGAAGAGCGAGACGAAGATACATCTGGAACTAAGAACATATTACAGAAGCGGCTCGAGGAGGCTTTGCTACGAGAAGGTTTCGATCCCAGCACATATGAATTTGAGGACGAATTCGAAAAGAAATTGGAAAAGAAATTAAACGAAAATTCAAAGAATATGGAAGAAAAATTAAATAACAATCTTGTAGAATTAAAGGAAAATTCAAAACTCCTGGAAGTAAAACTAGAAAAATTCGAAGGATGTTTGGAAGAAAAACTGGGAAAATTCGAGGTTGAACAAGAAAACATAAAAGAAAGATTGGCCCAATTGGAAGAAATGGTTCTGAATCCGGAAAGACGAGAGACCAGTCACCAACCTACGGAAAAGAGGCATAGCGTGGTTGACGGCAAAGAAATCCCCGACGTAAAAGAAGAACAGGTCATTTCATCCAAAGTGCACATGAAGCTACCTACGTTTGACGGTAAAACATTATGGACAACGTTTTTGACGCAATTCGAGGTAGCTGCAAAAGCCTACAAATGGACGTTAGAAGAGAGAGCTTCTTCACTTGCTCTTGCTCTGCGTGATGGTGCTGGCGAAATTTTGAACACGTTGCAACCGGAAGAATTACTAGACTACCATCGGCTAGTAAAAAGATTAGAGATGCGATACGGCCAAGCACATCTGACGGCTGTGTACCATGTGCAGTTAAAGAACCGACGTCAGAAGACAAGTGAAAGTCTTCAGGAATACGAGGCGGACATTGCTCGGTTAGTCCGGCTCGCCTATCCAGGTACGGCTGATGATACACTGGAAAGATTGGCCGCCGACGCATTTATTGACGGACTTAAGGACGACGAAATACAACAGCGACTCCGACTGGACCGGCCGAGGACTTTGATTGACACATTGGCCCGCGCACTGGAATACGACGTCGTCAAACAGGCGTCACAACGACAATGTCGAGTGCAGGAATTAAAAGAGGAGTCAGCCGGTCGGGACGAAGATAAACTGGAAGAGATGGTCCGCCGAATAATGACCAAAAGAGAAAGGAAGCCCAAACAAATCAGGTGCTGGAGCTGTGGGAAGTTAGGCCACGTGAGAAGCAGCTGTAAGAGCGAGAGATTTGCTTCTCAAGTCAGAAAGCTACAAACAAGAACGGAAGACGCACAACGCCTACCAGAAGCCTTGACGAAATTGCGCCAGGAAGCAGGTGGCAAATGTAATCCCAACCAACGACGTCAAATAAAAGGATTACTAAAAGAATACCAAGACGTCTTTGAAGTAGAAGGTGGCAAGAAGGGACGAACCAACGCCGTCCTGCACAAAATAAATACTGGCGAGGCCCAACCCATCCGTCAGCGACCTAGGAGACTACCACTGGCCAAGAGAGAAGAGACTGAAGACATCATAAGCGAAATGCAAAGGGACGGGGTAATAGAACCATCCACTAGCCCCTGGACATCGCCGGTAGTTCTGGTCAAGAAAAAGGATGGCTCGACACGCTTCTGTGTGGACTACCGCCAATTAAATAATGTGACGAAGAAAGACAGCTACCCCTTACCACGAATCGATGACACCCTGGATACACTGTCAGGGTCGACGATATTTTCCACCTTAGACCTCAAGAGCGGATACTGGCAAGTGGCTTTGGACAGGGATGCCAAAGAGAAGACAGCGTTTTCCATTGGAACGGGGCTGTGGCAGTTCAAGGTGATGCCGTTCGGGTTGTGCAACGCACCAGCCACCTTTGAGCGACTGATGGAAACAGTCTTGGTTGGCCTAATTGGAAAGACTTGCCTGGTATACCTCGACGACATCATCGTAGTCGGGAAGGACTTCAACGACCATCTGAAAAAC
Organism: Agrilus mali; assembly: GCA_029378335.1. Lineage (NCBI taxonomy): Eukaryota > Metazoa > Arthropoda > Insecta > Coleoptera > Buprestidae > Agrilus > Agrilus mali. The sequence continues at coordinate 10,373,257 of CM055656.1, forward strand.
TTGGAGGAAGTTTTCCGAAGACTTCGTGATGTCCACCTAAAACTGAGCCCCAAGAAATGTCAGCTATTCCAAGAGACCGTCAATTACCTGGGGCATGTAGTATCCGGAGACGGCGTTTCAGTCGACCCACAGAAAATCAGGGCCGTGGAAGAGTGGCCCGTACCTGCTGACGTCCATCAAGTCAGAAGCTTCCTTGGGCTCTGCACCTACTATAGACGTTTTGTTCCCGGATTTGAAAAAATCGCTAAGCCTCTGACTCGACTCACAGAAGAGAGTAGATCATTTTGTTGGGAGCAAGACTGCCAAGCTGCCTTTGAAGAACTAAAGAAAACCCTCTCGTCTACGCCTGTATTGAGCTATCCCCTACCAACTGGAAAGTTTGTCCTGGACACCGACGCTAGCAACATTGGAATTGGCGCGGTCCTGTCACAAATACAGAATGGTGAAGAAAAAGTGATCGGCTACTTCAGCAGAACTCTATCCAAACCAGAACGTAATTACTGCGTAACCAGACGCGAATTGTTAGCCGTAGTAAAAAGTGTGGAGCATTTCTACAAATACCTATACGGAAGAAAGTTTTTGCTACGAACCGACCATGCCGCGTTGAAATGGCTGCTGAATTTTAAGAACCCCGAGGGCCAAGTAGCCAGATTGTTGAAGTATTAAAAGTAAGCTGACAATTTAATACAAATAGCCGTATATTAGTTCTATAGAATAATAAGTAGTTCACTTTTGTTTTGCTTTGTTTTTATTGTTTAGTCTAAGCTCTGGCGACAGGCCGATTGTACGACGTAGTAACCTAAAAGAAAAAGCTTATTGAGTGTGTAACTTTTAGTAAGTCAGTCGGTCACAAGATTTCATACTGTTAACTTTAAAATATTTTCAATTAAATTGTTCTGTAGTCCCGAGCTTATTATTTTCAACCTTTTCTCACGACATCCACTTAAAAGAAAACAACCAAAAATCTTAATACAGATGGATAGAGAAGCTGCAAGAGTACGACTTTGACATAGAACACCGAGCGGGAAGTAGCCATAAAAACGCCGACGCCTTATCCAGAATACCTTGCCCGGATAATTGTAAACACTGTTTGTTCCTTTCGGCATACCGATCTTCCATACATGAAACCACTGGACAACCACCAGCCAGGGTACTGTTTGGCCGAGAGTTGCGACTACCATGCGACTTAAAGTTCGGATGCAAACCTGGCGAAGACGTGGCTGGAGAAGATTACGTCAGTGCACTCCGAAGACGATTGGACGACATCCATGACGAGATACGTTCCCATATGCAGATAGCCAGTGACCGGATGAAGGACGCATATGACATTAAGGCCACTGATGGAGGATTCCCTGAAGAAGATTTGGTGTGGCTTTATAATCCGAAGCGTCAAAGGGGTCTTTCGCCGAAGCTGCAACAAGATTGGGAAGGTCCGTACAAAGTTATCAAACGAATCAATGACGTAATCTACCGAATTAGACGTACTCCCAATGGAAAACCAAGAGTAGTCCACTTCAACCGACTGTTTACATATGCTGGGGACAACCACGAGGAAGCTCGAGTTAGAGTTGTGCAGGCTCGATCGCCAGAGCCCCAGTACGAAGAATTTATGGCCAAACAGACCTTACACCGTAAAGCCCGATTTGGAGTCACCACCGAAGTTCAGCAGGACTTATTCGCCGTCCCGAAGGAATACTCGCTGGCCCATTGTGTGGCAAGGGATTTGGACATGAGCCGTGGGATTGCCACGGTCTTTCGGAAGAAGTTTGGGCGACTACCGATGTTACTCGACCAGGCCAAAGATGGAAGAAACGTATTGCAGTTGCTCGATGGGACCCAAGCCATCTTCTATCTAGTCACCAAAAGCAAGTCGTCGGAGAAGCCTACCTACCACTCCTTATGGGACTCCCTTATAGAACTAAGAGAGCAATTGCTACACGCTAACATCCTGAAGCTAGCAATACCGAGGATCGGATGTGGACTCGATGGGCTGTATTGGAGGGTGGTCAGAAACATGCTGGAGGTTTTGTTCCGATACACTGGTATAGAAATCTTGGTGTGCGCCGGAAATCCACGACGAGGACCGTCACCATTGAAGACCGTTGACTGCCATTTCCACCTGACAACCGGATGCCGAAGCGGATCCACCTGCAAGTACCGGCATGATCCTCTGAAGGAACGGCAGAATGTGATTCGGGACGAATCACCCTTAAGGAGGGGGTAGTGTAACAACCAGTGACACAGTACGTGTGTGCGATAACAATTTGTGGCATGTACTTGTTATCACTAACATGCTTACGGCACACGGTACTTTTCGTGTTATCAACTTACAAGATGTAAATCATTCTCCGGCGACAAGTAACAAGTTCAATTCTGGAATAATCGAGGACTTTCTAATTATTACTCATCATTCGAGAATCGTCAGGATTTCCTTTTCGAATTGTCTAGAATGTTCTAAAGGTGTATATATAGTGATCATCTTTGGACCGAAACAGTTAGTCGTAAGAAAGCATCAGTGCGCGAATTAAAACCGATAATAGACAAAGTGATATAAATAAATTGTTATATAAATAAGTGAATTGTTGTGATATAAATGGTAGTTTTAAGTTAGTGTTTAAGTGTTATAAATAGTGTTAAATAAATAATTGTTTAAATAAATAGTTTGACTAGAAAATTCGTTACAGTATTATAGTCAGTAATTTAGGTTCGATTTCTTCGAATTATATAAGTTTTTTGGTAATAAATATTGATTATCGTTTGGTGATCTGACAGGAACTAGGGACTTTGTATTTGATTTGAGGGGGGCTCCTATTGATCGCGGGGCCCTGGGCACATGCCTAAAGTGCCCACTGGGAAAGAGGGGTCTGAACTTACGGATCGAACATGGAATATTCTGTTACATGCTATCACAACGGGCAGTATCATCTTTTGATAAATACCTACTACATGATATAGGAGCATAAATAAAAAATGCGTAGTTAATATGTTCAGCTCGTAACTTGCCAGATATGTATAATGGTCAATAGTGATAAGCTGTTCAGGTCTATTCGATCGTTATGAACTGTGAAGTAGGTAATCTTGAAAGTTTATGACTTTTATTTTTAATATGTAATAAGTAATATATAAACATTTTTATTTTCGCAATATTTTTTTATGTTCTTCTATTATTTGCTTTAAGGCACGTCCAGTTTGTCCTATATACATTTTATTACACAAGGTACACACATCTGATAATTTTTTTTTCATTTGATTTTATTTATGAATTTGCATTACAATATAATATTCTTCGTACTGAGCACTATGCGAGTTGATCCTTAGTGCTTTGTTTTTGAGTATGATGCGAGTTGACCCTTCATACTCTGTTAGTCATATATAGAGTGGGTAAGTACTATGCGAGTTGACCCTTAGGAGTCTGTGAACCTGGCACCCGGAATGGAGAAAAAAATTCTTAAAAATAACTTTCGAAGGTCAAATCTCGTCTAATTGATTCTAGTAGAATTTATTTTGTTTGTAGTTCAATGGTAAAAAAGTTATTCGCGGTTTAAAAAATCCCCCTACCCGAGAATGATGCCACCCACTCAGGGATCGTTCCGTAGTATCAAGTAAACATAGAAAATGAATGTAGTGAAATTTGTTTTGTTTGTAGTTTAACAAAAAGGGTAGTTTTTAGAAATTAAAACATTTCCAAATTCCAAAAATCAATGTACCAAAAAATTCGCCTGACGTATCTATCAGAAGTTACGTTTGAATAATTGTAAAAAAAATCATTTCATTTGTATTTGACAAAAAGAGGACGTTTTAAATTCTGCACTTCACCCCAAACATACATAGAAGGAATTTTTTTTTTTTAATTTTTAAAAATCACTTTTAGAAGTCAAATCTCATCTAATTGGTTGTTGTAAAAATTATTTTGCTTGTAGTTTAAAAATTAAAAAGTTATAGGTATGTGGTTTAAAAAATCTCCCTTCCCCTGAATGATGCCACCCACTCAGTGATCGTTCCGTGGTATTTTAGTAGTGGTTTAAAAAAAGGGGTATTGTTTAAAACTTATGATATTTACAGATACGTAATTTTTATCATACAGAAGGATATCGTGCAATCGATTATAGTAGGTATTATGATTTTTGTTTGTAGTTAAGAATAACGGGTGGTTTCAGCTTAATTAAAGATGTTTAAAAAAATACGAATATCGACAGACATTTAATTTTTTTTCTACATGATGCAGAATATCATGCGATCGATAGTAGTTTCATGATTTTTGTTTGTAGTTCAGGATAATGGGTGTTTCCGGCTTAATTAAAAATTTTGTCAAATCAAAAGTCTTCACAAATCAATTGGATTTTTCGATACTGAAAACCGTTTGGATTATCAAAGGTGTTCAACTTTATTAAAAATTTGTAGATAATTACAAAAACATTAGCTTTGTTTCTTAATTTCACTTATAGGTCACAATATGGGATGATTTTAATATTACATATTAGCTAATTGAAACAGGCAAATATTTGTTTAATTTCATGTTTAATATTTATATTTTAAATTTAGGCCGGTAAACTAAAAATTACCCTTTCTGTTCAACTATAAACAAAACAAATTTCACTACATTCATTTTTTATGTTTACTTGATACTACGGAACGATCCCTGAGTGGGTGGCATCATTCAGGGGTAGGGGGATTTTTAAACCGCGAATAACTTTTTTACCATTGAACTACAAACAAAATAAATTTTACTACAATCAATTAGACGAGATTTGACCTTCGAAAGTGATTTTTAAAAATTTTTTCCTCCATTCCGGGTGCTAGGTTCACAGACCAGACCCTTAGTACCTTAATGAAAGTAGGATACTGTTTACCATGGTAGAAACTAACTTGATTTATTTCCGAGGAGGAATTTCGCGAGTTGACCCTTAATATCTGTGATTCGGAAAATTATTGAAATGCAAAGACGTCGATTATTATTTATATAGTTTTTTTTGTTTCATTCATCTATGGGTTTAATTGGTTGCTCATATATTTTTTTGTTTACTTTCCAGATGTGTTATTTCGGATCTGCAGACAGAGCCATTTTGCTTCATTTAATATTTATAATATCTTTCGTTCATTTTACTTATATTACATTTTGTGTAAATATCTTTCTGATTATATATTTTTTTTCTTTCAACGCCCTACACTTAACAAGTAATTCTTCCATTATCATTTGATCTTAGCTGAGATGACTGACAAAAAAGCACTTAACTTGTACTTACATATATATACTCTTAACGATCGAAAATTCTAGTTTGAAAACATTCTAGGCCGATACAAATTATTTTTAATAATTTAACCAAATCGCCGGACTGCCATGTCACTGCATGGCTTCTGAGAAACACAACCGTATTATTTTATCTACCTAGCTTAACATTTTTTTGTTCATTCAAATTGGTTCGACTAATAATAATAATAATAATAATCTTTAATGTAACTAATGTATGATTCATTGATTCGCGTTAGTGACTTTGCAAAAGTAAAATTAAAAATAAGTTTATACATACTGTTTTTTAAATTAGAGTAGTTAACAATTTTAAGTACATATTTGGAACATTCTGGAGAAAATGTTGGATATACTAACAAACACTTTCCTTTTATATATGTATACAGATTTACATGGTATTTTGTTGAAGGATATATGTACATACATCCTTAATAACTTGTTTAAAGTTAAAGTTTTTTGTAATTTTGTTATTGTTGTACGTTCAATCGTGTTTAATCCTTTATTAAAACTATTGTAGAATCATCCATTGATACATTTAATAAATTATCTGTGTAGCTCACTATTAAATGATGATATTTTGTGTTGGAGCGGGTGACGTGATTGATTATTAATTATTGATTATTATCATTTATTAAAATTAATTATATACTACAGGTATTTCAGTTACAAAGACTTTTAGTAACACTTACACTACAGTTATAGGTACTACTATAATAAATAAAGATTATACTTTATAAGGTAACAAGGTAATATATTTGTAAATAGAAACCAAACATTATTTAAGTAAAATACATAATTGCTATTGATCAAAAGATACACAACCTTAATCCAGAAATATTATTATTAAAATATTACTAATGTCAATACAGCCAAACTAAAGCTTAATAAATTCTAATAAACCAAAGGAATAAACCTTCGAATATGCGACAAAAACATGACAAAAGCGATTTTACTATATTTCTACAGTAAGATAAAATTAACAACCAAATGCAATAAGGTATATGAATCACATCGGTTAACTATAAATGCGTTTGATCACAATAACTCGAATAATTAAGTGCATGATCAAGTTTTAACTCGCCAGTTATTTCCACAGAGTAGATACCGCAATCATTCTCTATTGACATTTCACCATCAGGGCAGTTGCCTATATGATCCAGTACAAATTTAAGAGCTTCATCTGATAAATACCTTCCGTCCATTTTACATTTAATTTTCATTACCGCTTCATATGGAACTGAGATTCCGGATAATTGATTTCTGATATATTTGTAATTCATTTTAGTTTTAGGACCAACAGTCAAATCATCTGTTACGTTTATAGTTTGTTCAACTTGTGTAGTAGTGCCATTAATAAACTCTTCAGTGGATTCTTTACCCCAGTTATATTTATATCCACACGAGGTTTGTCCTACAACTTTTCTTCCACTTACTAAAGGTAGGGCAACTGCACCTTCTGTCGTAATGTTAAGCCCTACTGAAACTTCATTTAACCATTTTGTAACGTCTTTCGTTGAGTGTTGAAAAGTTGTAGAAGTTGTAACTGTTACTTTTTCATTTATACTAAATCTTTGATTAGTATCCGAATTATTAGTAAAAGTCTTATTAATCAAAGCGAATTTTTTTATTTGTCCATTTATCTGGGCCTTACAAACTTTGGTGTAATCATATTCGAAATCTCCAATTTTAATAGAAAAATTATACCTTATCGGTATAAGATAAACTATAGTTTCATCTTTACAATAACCAGAACTCATTCCATATACTCGTTCCCTTAATGTACTAGTTGCATTATCGAAATTTATATATTTGCCATATTGATGTCGTATTCGATATCTATCACGATGGTAAGGTATCAAATCTACTACTGTTTCATCCTGATGAAAGCCTCTATTCATTCCAAATACTTTTTCTTTAGATTCAGTATATGCATTGTCAAAATTTAAATATTTTCCGTATATATGTTGTATTTGATATCCACCCTCTACACGTATAAAACGCACTATAGTTTCTTCTTCACGATAATCGGCACATCCTCTTTTCTTTCCAAATATGGGTTCCTTTCTTTCGCTGCTTGGATTGTGGAAACAAAAGTATTTTCCATATTGGTGTTTTATTTGTACAGTTAGTTCTTCAAACATATTTGTATACCACGAAGGGATATATGACTTCAATGCCAAAAATAAATGCAACCTGCAACAAAATCAAATTTTAACGTTAAACCCAATTACAGGGCAACACTTTAGTACCTACAGAGAAAAAGAAAAGAAAAAACAGCATATTAAGGCTCTAATAGTGATTTAGTGTATGAAAAAGTGTGAAAAATTAAGAGAAAATAACATTTTCACCTATGCCAATGTAAATAATAATAAAGTAATGTAGAAAAAGTTTTATTTAAGTAAAATTAATAATTATAAATAAGGTAACCTAACCTAACCAAGCCATACCCAAACAAAAATTATTTCAACTCTTGGTCACTTACGGTCATAGGTACCAGTAGTTAATATCAGTTTTGCTATTTGAATGAAATGGTATATTTTTACGACGAATTCATATGAAACACAAAATTTAAACGTAAATTTGATAATCGACTTGTATGTCTACGATAAGTATAGTTTCTGAGATAATTTTATTTATTAAAAAAAAAAATGCAATTGCAACCCAAACTATAAAAAATCATAACTTTCACAGAAAACGAGTTTTAGAATATTTACCAGTTATGGCCGAAGCATATGATAACACCATGTTAATACTGAGCTTCATAATTCATACTGGGCGTTCATAAAAAAAAGCTTGAAAACGTCAAATATGAATAACTTGGTTTTTTTCAAATGACACCTACTATACTTTATTTTTTCATTCGATTAACGTTTTTATTCTCTTTCGATCTATATAATTGCTTTATTTGAAATATGTTGAGTAATTTTTGCTTTTTACATAAAATAGCTAATTATATTAATTTTGGCTTAAAAAAAAATTGAAAAACCTCTACCTTAATAGGAAGATTGAGGATGGGCTGTGGGTTCTTACCCCTTGAGTCCTTTTAAGGATGTAAATGAAAATGGCAGTTGGGGTCGAGAATAGAGTTGAGGACAAGAATGTGCTTGGGGTTGAGAATGGGGTTGGGGATAAGAGTGAAAATTCGTTTGGGGATAAGGTGTGAGAATGGGGTTGGGTTTATGGGATGAAGATAGAATTGGGGATTAAGGGTAGATAAGTACGAGGGCTGGGGTGGGTATTAGAAGTGTGATCTAGGGTTGGGGTGGTGTCGAGGTTTAGAACGAAGGTAACGATAAGGAATAAAGAAGTTGTATACACTTATCAACTGCATCGCAATGTACTTATTTACAAGTTGTATTAAGGACTAAACTGGAAGTTTCCGTGGCGTGAATACAGTATCGAAACCTGCAGTCGTTTTAATTGAAATGAATGTATCAGAAATTTATGTTTACTATTTCACCAGCGAAAAAGAAATTATTCAAAAAATAAAATTTCATCGGTAAAATTTGGCTACTACCTACTTATTATTGTTACACATTCTTTAGGTACTTCAAGTAATTAATTTTTATTTCAATTAAATTTTTGATAATTTTTTATACTACATGAAACACGAGTTCAGAAATGGTACTAATTCAGATAGGTAGTACTCATCCAATACAATGGTGTCGTATTGTTTTTGTTACGTGAAAACCACTCCTTCCATTGATTCTACCCCTCAAAGTTGAATAATTTAAACTATGCTTAGAAAAACGTTCCTTCAATTAAAACTAACGTTTCATTCACCTTGCAATGTCAGTTAGGTAACGCTTTTCAAAAAAAAATTGAAAATGCGATAATGTATATATGTATATACATAGTACCCATTAAAAAAGAAAGAAACTCGGTTGTGTAGTAATCGAAAATAATTTTGAAACATTTAGTGCAACCAGTGGCGGATTTAGTGTAGGTGCATTTGTTCAGTGAACCCCCTTAAAAATTGAACTAGTTACACCATATAATTTTATCCTTTTAATATTTATTATATTATTAACGATTATCGTATAATATACATCTCTTTTATCATTTCATAGTTCATAGTTACAAAACACCAACCCGTAACACATAGAAAATATTTAAAATTTTGTTGTGTCGCTGACGACTTCACCTAACTTTTTTGGTTCAAGTTTTATTCTGAACATATCACGTGAGCGATACTCCGTTTGATGTCCATGTGTTAGAGAGAGAGGTAGTCGGACGCGTGAAATGGAAGATAAAATACACTCAACATACAGCGTTTAGGTGCACTGCACGAGAAGCCGAATCAGCCGGAATAATGTCGTGCTACGTCGGCACGGCTACCCGACATTCTGCCAAGGTTTTGCAACTTCGGTTAGCCTGCCGCCTGGTGAAAATGTCCAGTACGAGTCATTTTTAAAGGCTCTGGAAGCTAGTGTTGGTAGGAACCGATAGTAAAAAAATTATGTTCAGAAGCATGTTCAGATTTCAGAATTCAAAGTCCACTAATTGTAAATGACGCACAACTTATTGCACAATACGTGTTAATTAAAATATTACGTAAATGATGGAGTCGTGTTCGGTAAAATATATTAAAGAAAATTGAAATAATTTTCAAAATCGTTTCGAAATAAAGAAAAGGGGTCCACCTAGCCCAAAACTACAGCGGACAAAAGAGTGTACCTTAAAAAATAAAAAGTTCAAACGTGTGTTTAAAGTAGAACAGTATAAAAAAACTTCATGGTTGTGTGGGTGTAATAAATTAAACGCATTATTTTGCTTTCCGTGCCTGATTTTTGCCGGTAATCCTGTTGAGTGTGTTTACTAATTCAAAACATAGACGAATGGATTTCCTGTATAAGTAAACGTAAGGTTTTTATTTATTGTGTTATTAAATGCCATAAGTATTTGTTTCTCCTAAAAATATTAAAAATCCTCGCCTGCGGTGCATTTACAACATCGTGAAATACGCTTCATGTTCTGATATTACCTACATGTTATTAACTTTGTGAACCCCCTTCGTATTCGACCACGAGCCGCCACTGAGTGCAACATATGCTTGAATCATATTTTCGTAAAACCAATAACAAAGATACAAAGTTTCATCACCCGTTACTAACTCACAACATATAGATATAAAAAAATTAAAACTTTACCTGCAATGTATAAAGTAGAATTTGATTTGAACGGTGATAAAATAGGTTTAGTAGGTTAACTAAAAACTGCACTGAATATGCTGCACTGAAGTGGTTGAACCACATAAAAACTGCATAAGTGATGTCATGAGAGTCTTTTGCACTTGCGTATCACAATCGTATGATCATAATCCTAATCATAATAATCTAAGTTAGTCACGTCTACAGTACAGTACCTACAGCTCATTCATTATGAAATGGTAACATTTAATTGGAAGCGATAGATTTTTGACTTTCATAATAATTTAGTGGCGGTTCGTACCTTCAAAAGTAGGTGAAAAGTTGAAAAATAAAAATACTTACGGTTGCCTTTAACAGTTTTCTGTCTTTAAGAAATTGAACATTTAACACAGAAACACTTACAATTAGCTATTTACCGGCAATAGCCAGTAGTGCTAAAGCCACTGCGCAGGTTAACAACTGATCAAAAAATTACATGAAATGTTTACTGAACAATGTAAAACGACTTAATTTTTTATAATTTGACAATTCATGTGGGACCCAATTGTTAACTTTCACGTCTTTACTAGCCAATGAAGGTTTCATCAAACATCGAATTTTTCTGCAATCTGTAGGCACGTTGTTCTGCAATTTGCTTCCACAACTTGAACTTGGTATAGATTCTTGTTATTAACGGTTTTCAGTCTCTCAGGACGTGCTTCATCAATCAAGTTGAGATTTTCCGACGAAAATTTCTTGAACCACTTTTGCTTTGTTTGGTCACTTACCACAACCTTTCCGAACACATTTTTTGAGCTTCCACGGCAACTTTGGTATCAAGTTTATACTCATCGTAGAGTAAGCCACTTCGAGTTATGGTTTTACTTGTTGCCATTTTCAATTATTAAAGCCCAGAATTAAAGAATTGCCAGCAAATGTAGGTATACCCATCTAATGAAATAACGGTTCATATTAATGTAGAAGACACATAACAAACAAATGCTACCTACCAAAAATTTAAACCATAGTCATGTCTGTTGTATACAAAAACCACACCAAAGTGAAGAATAAACTGAGTATTTACCCAGAGACATTCAGTTTAATCTATTTTACAAATGACATCCAGTAACATAGCGATATTTGGCGAATACTATTCTGATAATGAGATATTACGTCACTGCGAATCTTGATTGAGTTACACGGCTCTGATTTTCACTTGTTCTCACCCTAGTTCCGCCTACATTGATCTGCAATGTAAGCAAGTATGTACACCCCAAAGTTCAACGTAACGTGGGGTAAACAAATGACAAAAACTTTACGCCAGAACTGTAAAGAAAAGTGTAAAGTTAATTGTTGTTCTGTTTATTTATTTTGTTGTTGGACTTTGGGTCAATTACAATTACAACAAACTAATAATGTAAGATTATTTAAAAAAGGTACAGCTGCCTAATCACCCGATACCTTTTGCCAAAAATTTTTTAATCCAAAAAACATGAAATTTTTAGATGATGTTTGTCTCGGAGTAGACTATTAATATCAGAAAAAACCCTATTCAATTTTTTATTCAAGACTAATTTAAACATGGTAATCTTTCGATTAACATTTGATTTTGTGATACACAAATTATTTTTTGGATTATAAACTTTCTAATATATTTTCGGCATTTTTTACAGTTTTTAACGCGATTTCGTCTAATTGTCCTAAACATCAATATGATTTTCATAAACATGATACATGATTATATTTCGAAATTAGTTGCAAATACTAGATCCGCCACTGAATTGTAAGGGATAATGGAAAATAACTAGAATGCGATAACTTATCTAGTGTAAAGTAATTCTAATTTTCAATTCTTACAATGTCATAGTTTATAGTTACTATTATTTTATATAAGTATACCTATTATATTTATACTTTTCATTAGTAATACAGTAGAACCTCGATAAGATAAAGACCAAGGGAAACGTGAAATAATTTGAGTTATTGAGGTTTTTACTTACTAAGGGTTTAAGTTAAAGAGTTTTAATTGGTTTAGGAATTATAGAGATAGACGAGCTAGGTTAAATGCAAATGAAACTTCGAAATGTTATTATGTACATACGTACTTTATTTTAAGTTTAAAGCTACATTTATTCAAGTATATTTTATTCTACATAAAAAAGTCGATAAGTTTTTTTTGTTTCAAACAATTCACATTTTCTACATCAATTTTATTACTTACTGAGTAGCGATGCCCAAATTATTCGTTTAAGTTATGGAGGGTTTGTATTTTAAGTAAAAGGGGTTTTGGACTCCGAGGGGAAGGGAACACAAAATTTTATGAACTTATAGAGGTTTTTACGTTATCGAGGTTTAAGTTATCAATGTTCTACTGTATTAAGATTTTATTAATATATAAATAAAATATAAGCAGATAATTGTGTAGTAAAAGACTAAGCAATAAATTGCCTTTACACTTACTGTTCTGTTTAATTAAAAAGATTAGGCAACACAATTTCAATCTTTTGATGGTAAATTAAAATATGAATTTTAATCATTTCTTTGATGAAAGTAAGCAACCCAACATACGCACAATTTTTGATAAACTCTTCAATTTTCTGATTATTTATTTTAGTTGACGTTCGTTACTATTTGTACCAAGTTTAAACCATAGTTTATCACCCCTGAGATACCTTCCTCAAAAATAATCAATATAGAAATAAAACTATAAAACATAACATATTTACATGGCCGTAGTTAGGGGGGATCGGCATTGTGGGGCAATGCCCTACTTTGAAATCACAATGCCCTACTTTAAAAATACCAAAAACTAAGATTCATTATTATAATTAAACTGTTTGTGCATACTTTGAGATAAAAAAAGTTGTAGCGATAGATATCTAATCGTTTCGGAACATACCACAGTTTGTGACATTCATTTCATATTATAATAATTCTTTGTTCTGTGTTTAGACGGCATTTGAAGCGCCATCTCATAAAGCGATGGGTCTATTTAATTATAATATCTGTAACGCAGAAGGGATTCTCCGTAGCATATATTGCAATCTATGGTACGGAGAGTCCCTTTTTAAACTAAAATAAACATAAACTAGAGATTTTTTATTATTGTTTGTTGTTTGGTTAAGTGAAGTGTACGGTAAAGTGTGTTTCTGTCAAAAATCGATACCTACAATTGTTATTTTTATTGCTATAAATTGAAGATTCATTGATTTCGCGATGTATACCTACACGGGCTTTCTTTGGAGAAAAACGAGGAGTTAAAGAGCAAATTGACCATGAAGAACTTCACTACTCAAAACAGGTGCACTGAAAAAAAAAGTTGTTTTTCTTACATATTTTAACTTATTTGAGTTAATTTTACTGCTGAAAACAAGATTTTATTTGCAGCAAATAAGTTTTTAGGCTGTTTCACTAACTAGAAATAAGTGTGTCATGCAGTCCACATAGAGGAGTTTATTTGAAAAGTTTGTTACATCTAAATAGGTGAATTATGAAAAGCACTTAACAAGTTATGTAGCATTATGTAGACTAGATAAAAAATTATTTGAGCCGTGCCAATGTAGGCACTATCAGTAACGACTCGCGCCACATCGCCATTACTGACGCGCAGTGGACGTTAGTGAACGTTTAGTTTCGCGGGGATTTTTATAAAATACATAATTATTAGGTGTTTGTGAGTGAATTGAGAGTTTCAGTTTTGAATTGAACAATTTGCCAATTTATTGTTGACCTGTGCCTGTTATGGAAGAAACAAAACAGTTGTAACTGAAATTTTTGTTTTTCGAAAAATTTGCCAACTTAAATACCTTCTAGGAGTGCTCCGTAACAAAGCCCTGCGGCCATTTCTCATAACGCTGACGAATAAAACTTGTTGATAATACTGTTAGAGAGTAAGAATTTTATGTATCGTATTTTGTTGTTTAATACAATATTTATCTTTTTCTATCACGTACCTGTCTTTTTCTTGAAATAATCTGATAAATTAAGAAAAGTTGCTATGTTAAGGTAAGTATTAGGTGAAGAATTTTTGTCTTAAAGGTATGTATCAGTTCTTTTTATTAGACAATGCCATTTACCTAACTTCCTAAAAATACATAACTAACATAAACAGGCTTGTAACTCCATAGTTTATAAATAACAAAAACACATGTTTTAATTAGAAAATACGTTTGTTATTTTCTCAATAGTTACTTCCGTTCACGGTGCTTTCTTCAGGTAGAACATACTTACGTACAACAAGAAATAATTGTGTAGTAGTGAAAATAGTTATATAATAAAAACGTATACATTTTAGTAACAAGATATATTTATTTTTTCCAAAATGATTATTTGTGCACACAATGTCCCTTTCAGATGTTAAATTAATCTAATCGCAACCCCTAATTTAACACCTGAAAGGGACATTGTGTGCAGAAATAATTATTTTGGAAAAAATAAATATATGTTGTTTTTATTACATAACAATTTTCACTAGTACCTACACGTAATTATTTATTTTTTTGTACATAAGTATTTTTTTTTACTACACATGATATTATTAACAGAATATATACCTAATAATTATTTATTTCAGATAAAATAGTTTGTACGGTGCATATGGGTGTTAGTTACTCTAAATACTACTTTAATCCTCACAAATGAAAATATTATCTACTTGTAGTAGAAATTTTATGTAACACAGTTAAAACATTTATGTAGCCTTCATAAGTTGCAAATAGTAAAATTACTTGTTTTCCGTACATAAGATTTTGGCTGTCCCTATATGCAACAAGTATTTTTTTTGTGGCAATGAAGTTTTTTTTTTCAGTGTGGAAGCACAAAATACAATCGCTACTCCTAGGTCCATGGCAACAGGTTGGTCAACACATGTTGGTAATGTTAGCCATAGTATTCCTTCTGATATTGCACAAAGTTTGCAGAAACAATATGATCTAAATGGTATTTTTAGTCGTAACTATTTACTCGTATCACCCCACACAACAATTAATTATTACCCCATTCTCACTCAGACGTGGATCTCTACATCCAAATTTGGAAGTTCAACTATCTTGTTCGCTTGTTCTTTATCATTGAGGAGTTCTTAGATACATGCTCATGCTGTGTCACAGAAATTATTTGTCTACGAAAAGCTATTGAATGTACATCACTGACATCTAGGTCTGGTGATTGATTTAGGAGCCCGTGTTTCGAGGGCAGATCAATTATGATCAATTTTTTACTTTCGCCCTACCTGTAACCAATGCTGCCCTACCTCAAATTCGACTCTAGCTACAGCCCTGCATATTCACTCACCTAAATACGAATTTTAATATTTCCAATTTCAAAAGATTTTAATTCAATTATGGGGTGAAATTTTGAAAATTCTTTTTAATGAGTGCTTACGGTACAAAATCAATTTGCTATTGAAAGTTTGAACTATGTATTTCTAAATACGTCGGATACACTTGTTACCTTCTAATCCCTATTATTTAAAATAGATTTACTAAAAATTAAAAAGTAGATACGTATGTAATATTTTTTCTAAAATTCGGGGTTCAAATTAACAGGATCATTTTATATTATTTTCAAGCAAACTCTAAATTCCTATTTCACCTGTTTAAGGATTTAATTAAGAAATTTTCTTCCTTTTTCCACCCTTATGTTATAATAGGAGCATCTATGCAAATTTATTGCTTCGCAAACAAGAAAACCGGGTAGGTAGGTACTTAAGCTACTATAAAATTAAAAAGATCTATTTTCAAATATTTTTTAAACTATACCTACATTTTTAGTTATTATTCAGTTTATAGGTAGGTACATATTTAGTTTTTCATTATTTAATTAAATATAATTATGGTATCGTTCCATATTTTTCGGTAGGTAGGTACTTCATGATAATTTTTAAAAATGTCTTTTTTATGCTTCCAACATTTATCTCCCTTTTATTATTGAGTTATATATATAGAGTTGAGATAAGGCAATGGCACTAGTCACGAAGCAAAACATGAATAATTCTAATTTCATATAAAGTGGGGATGAAACTGGCTAGGCGATTGGTTAAATTACGAAACATTTGCCGGGAACAGTCGAACATATTCAAAGTAATACTTTCGCGTAATGTTGTTACAACATAACAGTGGCGGCTCGTGCTTTCAAAAATAGGTGAAGAGTTAAAAAAAGAAATTTATAATTTCGGCAATAATAACCTTGTTTTCTTTTTTTTTAAATCTCTAGCGTTGGTTTAGTTTAAGAATATGGTTGCAAATTTTATAAAACTTCAGAAGAAAAATATGATTTATTTTATTTAAATTTTGTACTGTGTTAAGGGGCCGTTCATAAAATACGTTCGCATACAAGGGGAGGGGAGGGGTCTTGCTGAGTGTGACAAGGGGGGACAGGGGGTCTACGACAACGTGACGTTCGCCGTTCATCAATAAATTTTACTGAATGTTTACAGAATCCTTGGACTTCTGATAAATAGAAATATTATTTATTTGTTCGTTACAAAAGATATTTATTAATTTCTTTAAATTTTATAATGAAAATAATATGAATATTTTTGACTCAAAATTTGTTTATTATCAATCAAAATTTATCATGTTCGGGGGGGGTGTTTAGTTTTTGTGACGTAATATTTACAGGGGGGGTCACAGAAAGTGTGACACAGCGTGACAACCGGGGCGGAGGGGGTCAAAAGAAGCTAATTTTAGTGTGACGTATTTTATGAACAGCCCCTAACCGAGCAACCAATTAATTTTTCATTCCATGCGGAAAACTGGTAAAGAGATTCTTCACCTACTTCACCTGAATAGCCGCTACTGCAACATAGGTGCTTCGTGTAGTAGTTATCACAAATCTGTGCAAGCTCGAATACTCTGTTTAGTAACCGAGTTATCGTGGTGTAGATTTGGTATTGTTCGCTCCTTGTTAGATTAAATTTATTTATTTTATAGTTTCATGGACTATTATTTTATCACAAGTAATTTTAGCTTGAGTCATTTTCATTTTCGAATCTTATCTTTGAGGGGCTTGTCAGTTGCTCTATTCTACTTTATCTTGTCTATTGCAAATCGAAGTGAATTTGCGTGTAATAAATCTGAATTATTCATTTTTGTTGGGTATTATGCGTGTTTCTGTGTTCTTTTTTCTTCCAGTTACGTAGGACCATAGTTTATATATGTCCAAAATGCCACATTTCCAAAAACCTCAACGGTAGCCTCTCTGTTCTTTGACCGCTTTTAAATTGGTTGAATCCATGGCATTTTTCTCATTCTTCTATAATATCAAATCATCAAGCTTCGATTTGTTATCGATTGATTCTTCACCTTTTAGCACTGTATACAGAAATGCAAATATGTAATAATATTTTCTATGCATAGTTTATTCAAACAATAGCTTATATGACGATTTTAAAATCAAAATGATCATTTTTAGAAAATATTTTTCTAAAACTGGACATTGGGTTTAAAACCATGCCATTTTAGCCATTGTTTATCAAAGGTATGTTGTGGTCGGCATACCTAAAATTGTTTGTGAGCAGTCTATTAGTACGATACCTTTTTTAATTTCATGTAGGGCTCTTTTGAATAGTTGTTCTAAGAAGATGATGACAGTATTTTATTAGCCCTGCTTTAATTATGCCTTATAACTTGCATTCTTATTCAATTTTTATTGTCAGTTGAAATCATTTTAGATTTGTGATTTTTTTTACGTCCCTATCATTCCACAAGTTCCTATATAACTTCAGTAAGCCTGTTACGAGAGACATTATTAAAGGCCTTCAAAAAATATCCAAAGTAAAGAGCGCCTCTCTTGCTTCAAAAACTTATCTTACATATAAACGTTCATTTGTAGGTTTGGCCTTTTAAAGGCATCCTTTCTTATGTTTTCTTTATTCCTTAAAGGAGGCCTAAGTTTCCCAAAAGTAATAAATCCTGTGGCAATCTGAGATGGTGACCTCTTCGTTCTTTTTCCATGGACCTTCCCTTAATTAACACGATGGAGAGGCAGATGAATTATTTTTTTCACCATAGGACTGTCGTGATCTGTGTGCATTCTCATATTTTTCTAATAAGACTCAGAATGTGTCCTTTCAGTTTTTTTTAATGTATGGGAAATTAAGAAGATTGGATGTTCACATCCGTAAAACTAATTTAAAAAGTTTATAGTGCTATAAATGTTCTAATTTATGTGAAACATCTATAGCCGCGGCTAAACCGGATTGTTGGCGTGGCGATCGTGGCGATTGCATGCCGTGGCGACGCTCGCCATGCGCAAGCGCTTGTGCGATTCTCTTCCCACTCGGTTCGACGGTGTCGTTTACTGTAGTAAACTAGAAGATGGAAGTTAATTAATTATGATTGCTGTGTACATTTCACCTAATAAAAAAATGACTGATATTTCATTTTTACATAAGAAATTATTTCCGTATAGTCACAGATGTTCAGTAATTTTTAAAACCAATAAAGATAAACTATCATTGATTTTAGCTGGAGATTTCAATGTAAACTTTGCTAAAGATGAATCAATGCCATTAGTTACGTTCCTCCAAAGAGAATTTCAATTACAAATTAACAACAATCCAAGAGAACCTACTACCAAATATGCAACAACAATAGATGTTGTATTTATTAGATGTCTTGATAAAGTTATGTCCAATACTTTTGTAACATATTTCAGTATTCAGTTATCCTTGACCAATTATCACAGTAATGCTGTCAGAGGCAACATCGAATATAACTATTACTGAAGTCACTGATTAAAAGAATTGCGTTGTCGCAACTTGAAATAAATTTTTGAATTTTTAATTTTTGTATTTAATAAAAATAAATGTTTATTAATTAAATAGTCATCATTTTGTGGAAAAAGTTCGTAATATTTGATTTTTTGATTATACTATATTTAGTTCCTCTCGTAATATTATTGTCTTTCATGCATACTTATTACTTGTGCAAACTCGATGTTTCACATCTGCCATGCGTCCCCTGACGGCTCACATTTTTTTTCTATCAAGTTTAAATGATCTTATGATCTAAAAGAAGATTATTACCTTGGTGGGCCTTCAGAGCGATGGCCTTTTTCACTTTTTCAGTTGATATAAAGCTTTCTCGTAGTAGTTCTTCCATTTTCCATTGATATCTATTTTTGTTGGTAATAATCTACTTTTTGGCATGAAGAAACTGTATTTATTGCTAATGAAATCCCCATTGTGTATTATGGCAGCGTCAAAAGTGTTCGACGTTTCGTCTCTTATAGTAAAGCCTGTAGGTTTGTGAAGTTCCTGAAGATGTTCGTTGCGATAGGAGATGAAACGTCCAACACTTTTAACGTCTCCGTAATCCACCATAAGGATTTCATCAACAATACGCTGTTAGAACCCGAAAATACATTTCTGCAGATGAAAACTGTGAAGGCCTCAAATCAATTTATACTTCAAGCATTTTCAAGTATTCAGACTTATTATTAGGATTCAGATTGAATCAGTAACATTGTCGAACTATTTTGTAGGTATTGTTTTAATTTCTATATTTTTAAATTTATCTTTTACCATGGATTGTGCTACTGCATAATTTACAATTTTCTCGAAACTTTTTCCCTCTTTTTTATATTTTTTTAGTTGGGATCACTTTACTTTATAACGTTTTAGGATGTTTAGTCTAATGCATATTTATCTGTTATTCTTTTAAGTGTTTCGGTTTCTTTTGTAAACACGTATATACGGTACGTACCTACCAAAGATTTTTAGGATGTGCTTGGTTGCAAAATTTAGAATGTTTCTACCCTGCTGTCAAATCCATATCTCCCACGAGCTTCACTGTAGAAGTTGTTTCGTTCTCCGACATACTCATTCAGGTCGTCATAGCATATGTGTAGGTATATTTACTTGGGTGGTTATTTTTATCAAGAATTATCCCAGAAATCCTCCTTTTCTTGTTCAGAACAACCAGTTTATGGTGCGTGCAGAGATACCATGTTCAAGAGCAGCTATCGGTCTATTAGTTTTATGGTAATTAATTAATCTCAGTTCCAAATGTTCATCTACCATTTACTTCACTTCTTTTGGCGTCAGTCTTAACAAACTGGGCGTTTCGTTAAGGGTGACCACAGACTGTTTCTAGGAAAACTGAGTATTAAAATTCAAATACAAAAATATTACTAAAATGGCTATAAGAAAATCTTAGAAATTATTTTTAAGCTCCCCATTTTACCGCAAGGAGGCCCAATTGACAGGGTGGATCGTAAAAGTTGAGATTTGCCATATATAGTCGCCGTGGACTATGTACACTTTCGTATAGTATTGAACGAAGGGTGATGAAATTATTAAGGGAGCAACAGCCACGTAATTACATAACCATATCAACTAATGTCTAATAACATCCCTTGGATGGCAGTAATAAAAACCCCTTTGGGCAGCCCTTTTGATCGTCGATTGTGTCATCTATTGTTCACTTACATATGTAGCCTTTTCTATCGTTATTCGGCGGCGGAGATTGGGGTCGGTTATGTATAGAAAAAGATAAAGGTTTAAGGGCGGTTTTGCACAAATAATTTGTTGTGACAATGTGACATATGCAAGCACTAAATCCTGACATTTAAACAAACGGAATTTTTATTTACGAAACGTGCAGATAATTGAATATTTCGCAGAAAAAACTAACTAGAGGGATGCTGTTTTGAAAATAGGAAATGTATAATGCATTATATATAAGAGATTTATTGAAACAAAAAGTTTATATATACATCTCCACATACAAAAGGAAAAAGAAAGGAACATAATTTATTTTCCAACCTATAAAATTTTATCATTATATATTTAAACTAAGCACTTCATTCTCTTCATTTTCCCTTATAATCATTTTTTTCCTGTATTTGCCTCCCCCCTTTTTAACACCTCTCCTTTTTAAAAATTGCTTCAATAGGGCCAGACCACTACCATCCGCATTTATTATCCTTCGAAGTTCCTCCCTCTCATTCTTCCCCGTTATTACTTATTCCAATACATGCTCCATTGATTCCTTCTTTTCTCCACATACTCTAAACAATCTCTTACCTTCTTCCATCCAAAACTGATTCTCATTACACTCATTCCCCATTCTGAATCTAGCTATTATCTCTATATTTTTTTCCTTCTCTTAGATATCCTGGCACCTCATCCCCTTGCCATTCTACCTATGTAAACTCCCTCATACCTTTCGTGTATCTTGATTCCCATATTTTTCTCAAATCCTCACCTCTTACTATTTCATTACATCTTTTCCCCACCATCCTACTAACATTCAATCCCTTTTATCTCCACTCTTCCATTTGTTCTTTACTTATTGCTATTTCTGTTGAGGCCTTATCCGTTTCCACATCATAATAATTTTCTTTCCCGATCCCCAATATCTTTTTCTTCCATATCTCTTTTCTTAAGTCCCCTTCCGGTAATTCTTCCAATTTTTCTTCATATTTTACAACCCTTCTTCTTGTATCTTCCACCATTTTCCCACATTTTGTTTCCCTTCTTAAAATATAGTCCAGAGTAGGTACTTCTTTCTAAGCGCAACACCCATTTTATATACTTCTTATAAATATTTTCTACTATTCTATACTCTTTCCATCCCCATATCTCGGCTCCATAAAAGACTATACTTTTTACTAACGTTTTAAATAGTACTACCCTTTTTCCCAGTTATATCTGCAGAATTTTTGTCCTATTCCCCATATTCTCCCCAGCAATGCATTTGCTTTAGCTGCATGCTTACTTATGTGCGCATCGTCTTTGTTGTTTTCTGTCAGCATGTACCCCAAATAATTGCATTTTTATCCCTTTTTATCACCTTCCCCTTCCATCTCATTTCCTCTTTCTCTTTTCTTTTCCTACCTCTTACTTCACCAAAAACTATTATTTTGGATTTTTCACCATTCAGCTGCAGGCATTTCTTCACCAGGTATTTTTCCAATTTTTTTGCCATTTCCCTCATTGCACCCCAACTTAATTAATTAACGCTATATCATCCGCGTACGATATTGTCCATATCTTTTTACTTCCTATCACCATTCCCCCCTCATTAACTGTACTTAATAAAGCTCTTATAGGTATATATAACTGCATTAAATAAAAGTTTCAATATTCATCTTCGGTATTCAAATATTAACAAATTTCTTTTTAATTGTAGATGTCTAATCCACTTAGGTACTTTAACTTTACCTGAAATCGGTAATACCATACAACAATGTTTAAATATATTTTGATTTTAAACGCACCTTTATGTTATTCACGTTGTAGGTAATAAACTCAGTTGTGGATTTTATTTACAGCCTGCAGTTTTAATAAAAATCGTTAAAGCGAACTGTTTTGTTCTTAATGCTTTCTGGTAGGTATTGGATTGGTTGAAGTGGAGGCGTGGTATTATAACATCCTTCCCCTTTGTCCTGCATTCTCTTTTTCTCTTAAAAAAATTTTTATAATTTCTATTGTTTACTCAAGCTCATTCCAATAACAGTTTCACCGCATAAAATGGAGATCAACATAAGTACTTATCTACATTAAAAAAACAGTAAATAAACAATTTTCATTGTTAATTTTTGTTACAATTATTTTATTAGGTAGCTATAAAATAATCCCAAAGAAGAAAAAATAAAATGCTTATAGTGTAGTATTGCTTAAATATTTAGACCAGAGCAAAAAATATCAAATCTACTAAACGAAACTTTTGCCATATTTATTCCTCGATATTATTAGAAAGCGTAACAATATCTAACA
Organism: Agrilus mali; assembly: GCA_029378335.1. Taxonomy (NCBI): domain Eukaryota; kingdom Metazoa; phylum Arthropoda; class Insecta; order Coleoptera; family Buprestidae; genus Agrilus; species Agrilus mali. The sequence continues at coordinate 10,396,358 of CM055656.1, forward strand.
CAAAAGTGAATTTTAAATTTAAAAAAAAAAATTTGGCATTTATTTAAAGATTTTAAACTATTTGAAAAATAATTATAATAATGTAAATTATTATTTTGCAAATAAGAAAACTTACGAAAAAATTAAACGGTAAGTTACGCATTTTTAAAACAAATTGTCGATCTCATTACACTAATATTATAAAGGCGAAAGTTTGTGAGTGTGTGAGTGTGTATGTTTGTTACTTCTTCACGTCTAAACGGCTGGAGCGATTTTAATAAAATTTGGTATGGAGTTAGCTGACCCCTCTGGATTAACACATAGGCTACGTTTTACTGCGGGAAAATATCTTATTCCCATGGGAAAATCGATGAAAATGAATTCGCGGAATATTATAAAAGCGAAAGTAACTCTGTCTGTATGCTACACAATCTCGCCTACAATTTACTGAACCGATTTAAATGAAATTTAGTACAGAGATAGTCTAGAGCCTGAGAAAGGACATAGGATACTTTTTAATGCGAAAAAAAGGGGTTTTAAGGGGTTGAAAGAGGAAAGTTTGTGCGGAAATTCGGTAATTTTTAAAGATTTTTTTAGGCTTTTGATTAGATATAAATAAATAAAATTCAATGTTTGTAAAAATTTTACCCTAAAGGGGATAAAATTAGCCGATAAAAGTTTTTGTGTAATGATGTCGTCCAAAAAGCTTACGGCCCAGAAAATTAAAATATTAAGTATAAAAAGTTATAGAGGTTTTCTTTATTTGGATCAATAAAAGTACTTGAATAATAAACTATATAAACTATTTTAAACTATAATTAAACTATATTAATCTATAATATTATAAATGCGAAAGTAACTTTTGTCTGTCTGTGTGTTACGCAATCACGACCCCAAAATACTGAACCGATTTAAATGAGAATTTGGTACAGAGATAGACAAGTAGATATAAAGCTAGAGGCTTGAAACTTATTTTTTAGGCTTTTGATTAGATATAAATACGACATTTTAAGTTTGTAAAAATTTTACCCTAAAGGGGGCAAAAATAAGGGGAAAAAAAGTTTTTGTGTAATGACGTCGGCAAAAAAGGTTTCGCCCCAGAAAATAAAAATATAGAAGAAAAAAATTTAAAATGCTGCCGAAAGTCACTATTCCACGCGGACGAAGACGCGGGTATAGCTATAAGTATTTCATATTGGAAGTATTTGCATTTCGTAAGGAAGATTTGTACAAATAGTGCGGTATACAATTTTAAATTATTTGGAGGCATCTTGTTTTGTTTATACTTGCGTAAATACCATGAACTCTGAAAGACGATTCATAAGAATTACATTTTCTAAAAAGATTAGCAAGTTTATGTTTCTGCTAAAACATTCAGGTTGCTGGAATTACCAAAGTTTTACAAATATGGACAATTTGTATTTAATATCTGAATTATAAATGACATAAATGCCTTCCGAGGAGCTCGAAGGACGGAAATAAAATTAAATAACTGTTTTTGAGATTGCTATCAATTTTATCAACAATGGTGGATTATTTGAAGTCGGTTCCCGTTTACAATTAGGTAGGTATAAAAGGACAATTGTTATTAGGTGTTTCTTGATAAGAATTATCTTCCACTGTAATACAATTTTTCTAAATCCTAATAGAAAGATTAGTAGATCAATAAAAATTTCAATTTGCACCTACTATATTATTAGATACAACTTTATTAAACCTAAGAAACTTGGTCAAACATTTTGAATAAGTCGAAGAAATTAAAACACTCGGTACACTTTTGTTTACAATTTTATTATATAGGACAACTCTAGCAATTATTTCGGCTGCTAAGCCATTATCAATGAGAATAACTTTTACAAAAGTATAAGCGATCTTATATCGATCGAAATTTCTATGAGTGCCTAATCTATTAATGCAACTTAATTAAAATCGATGGACATATTTGTTGTCGGCTTTCTTAAAGGATTAGATACATAAGAGCAATTTTTAGTGGAGGTTTCTCGATAATAAATAATTTATGTTGTAACAGAATCAAATAAAATGAAGGTTATGAGGGAATTATTTTGTAATTATTGAAGCTAGAATTGAACTACAACACTTCTTGGGTCACATAGAAAATTGAGGAAATCAAAATGCTTTAAAATCCATGACATATGTTTTAGAGACATTATATTGATTAAGATAAGCCTATTGGTCTTGTAGTCTTGATTTCACAATTATAGTTTTATCTCTTTTACGTATTTGTACCAATTATTCTTTAGTGTCTTATGAACAATTTTTTTTTAAAGAAAATAACCTACTGGTATCTTGTTTCAAAATTCGGTTCCCCGCTCGACGAAATTCTAGTTTGAATGGTTTCAGGGTAGAAAATAGAACAAAAGGCAGATTGGATTTATACAATTAAGAAAATAATTAGCCGGTAACTCTTGGTGAAATACATTTAAATTAATTAAATAAATAAAACCACTTGTTCACTGTTTATTAGAAATTTAGAATGCTCGATGCGCATTTCGCCTTATTAGGGCGTAGTCTCTTCTTCAGTTATACTCCTGACGATGCATTAATAAGACGAAATGCGCATCGAGCATTCTAATCAACAGTGACATTTCTCCAAGTGGTTTTAGGTATTTATTTAATTATACAATTGATAATAGTGGGCGTCTGGGCGAAATGTTCTTTTGCAATTTTTGTAATTACCTACCCACTGCATTGTAGCTAGATACAGTTTAATTAAAAAAAAAAAGTTCTAAATGAATGTAATTTCATTCAAATCGTTACTTATTTAATTTCCATTTAGGTTATTATTAAGATGAAATGAAATGTACAGGAGAGAGAAAAGGAGAGTTTGATGACCTGCTCTTAATCGATTATATCGAAAATCAATGCGTTCAGTGTGTGAAAACTGGATGTCACTTACGGTGTCGCGTTATTTATTACTAATAACGGTAGAAGCATGTGTGTCTACACTTTTTTATTATTAATAACATCGAAGGCCATGCAGTGGTCCGCCTAATTACCACATCTATCACAGTACGGCTGTCAAAGATTTGCATGGTGGGTACTTAGCATGTCAAAAGAATATGTTAGCACGGTATTATAAACGGTTTCTTTCAAGAATTATATCACAGTATACTTCTAAGCAGTAGGGACATAACGCAATTTTCGCGTAGCGTATTTTTAATACGCATGCGTTACAAGGATCCACTTTCAAAATGTCGTCGACAAAACAGCTGTTCCTCACGTTTACAAATATTGAATTATTAAGGCAATTTAAGGTTAGAAAAGTTGCGAAGCTATATTTGGTGTTACGTGTTACCTTGTTTTTCAAAATGAATGCGAAAAAAGGCAGCAGATGGTGTGCAGCTTCAAAGTGTAATGAATCTTTAATAAACAGTTTTTACTTTTCTGTGTGTTGTTTTATTTCTTCTCAATTTTAATACAGTCGTTTTCTTTCATATTACACATCGATCGATATTTGCTAAACAAAGCAATAATTTTGTACTCTCCATTGCCATTATCGCAATCATATTGCAAGCTTGGTTCGTTTGCACTTTGACATCTATTTAAATTCCCGCTTAAAAAGGATCCACTTTTAACATGGCGGACCCCTCTCAAGGTCACAGAAACGCGCTACGCGAAAATCAAAGGAACCGACAGTTATGTCCTACTGCTTAGAATTATACTGTGATTATATTTTTATTTATAACGAGTCTGGAAGTAGCTGCAACATAACGTGTATTTTAGATATTCACCTTGCAACATGGAACTGACTTTTTAATAATTATCTACGTACATATAGTCAGTAAAAGGCAGATAATATAACTCTATAGAAGTAAATATGTAGAACACTTTTCTAATTTTCAGTATTGGGATGTGATATGAGGAGAGAAGGTACTTATAAGAACATGGCGTCTCTAAGGGTGCAGTTAATACTGTAAATACATGTGCAATTATTATGTTTTAATTAAAAAAATGTTAAATTTAAGGGGGAAAATTGATTAGGCCCAAAAGAATTTTATTAATGCTGAAAAATTTTATACGCCGGTCGTTTAATAAAGTGCGGCAAAAATGTCGATTATAATACTGTAAGTGTAATATATAATCATCTTTGTTGAAATGTAACGACCACACTTTCGTATTTTTCGTAATAATTTTTATTTTTAATGCATGGTCCCATGCTTTAAATCGATCTGTTGTTTTTTTTGATAATTACGAAAATAATTTCTTACAAATATTGTCCTTTCTGCAGGCGTTGAAAAACTATGAAAAAAAATTCTTCTGTGAATTGCTTTTGCAAACACTCGATTTTTTTATTTCAAATGTGCCGTCCTTGTTATAATTATCATAAATATTATACTAATTATTTAAGTTTTAATTTGTAATTATTATTTGAGTACTTATGGTAACGTTAAACCTTTTTTGAAATATCAAAAACAACATAAACTTAATTGTGGTAGTTGTAATACTTAGATCATATATAGGCCAAACATGGAGATCCTTTAAAGATCGTATCAAAGAACATAAAAGAAGCTTGGAAAATTAAAACTCAAATTCTTCCTATGTTTCACATGGAAAACAATAATACTTTTGATTTAATTTTTACACATTGAAATTAAAGGATTAAAACTAAATATATTTGAAAGCCTAGAAATAAACCAATTAAATAGGACAGGTCTAATTATATGATTAATGATCAACTGGACATTAACAATTCGCCTTTGTTAAACATTTAATTGAATGTGTAGTTTTCTACAATTATTCAAACGTAATCACTGATAGATACGTCAAACGAATTTTTTGGTATATTGATTTATGGAATTTGAAAAATTTTGGATTTCTAAAAACTACCCTTTTTGTTAAACTACAAACAAAACAAATTTCACTACATTCATTTTCTATGTTTACTTGATACTACGGAACGATCCCTGAGTGGGTGGCATCATTCTCGGGTAGGGGGATTTTTTAAACCGCGAATAACTTTTTTACCATTAAACTACAACCAAAATAAATTTTACTACAATCAATTAGACGAGATTTGATCTTCACAAGTGATTTTTAAATTTTTTTTCCTCCATTCCGGGTGCCAGGTTCACGGACCCGAATACGTTTCCCATATATGTCATACCTATTCTCTCCCACCACGTACGGTAAGCATGATTTCAAGCATCGTATAATAAGAAGACTATTGTTATTTATTTTTGTTAATAACTAATATTTAAGAAAACTTTTATGTCCTTTTACTTAATTTGTGCTTTTTAAAAGTTCGGATGATAAATTGTACATTTTGTAGATGCACGAGTAAACGTGTTTAATCGATTTAATATACGTACCTATATCTAATAAGTTATTCCTTCGTGTTTAATAGGTATAGGATAATCAATTAAAATATGGATATCTCTAGGAAGTGTGATTTAGTACATTGGCTTCTTTATTTCACTAGGTACGCAAACCTAAACCATACATCATTTTCGTTGTAAATTATGTGTATCACTGTTTGAGAAAACCGTGTAGAATCTTTGTCGGCGTACGGTGACAGCCCGCTATGATGTATGGCTTTTATTATGTTTTTCGGTTAATATTTTTTTCCGTTTTATTTTGTTCTTTTTGTTGCGTCCACGACGTCCCTGTATGTGCTATAGGTGTTGTCGTCTGTGAATAATGCGCTCGGCTTTCCGGTTTTTGTGAGCGTATAGGGTACGCTTATCCCGGACCGTGTAGGTGTGAAAGTGGTTTGATTTTTTAAAATAAAATATCAAGCCACAAACGCCTTCGACCAGCGCCGCTTATACTTTGTCATTCCGAACATCCTTGATACCTGATGATGCGAGGCGAAAATCAAGAATTTCTCGTCTTAGAGGAAAACAAATGGCACCATACTCCTACCTGCCTACTTCTTGTAAAAAAAGTTTTGCTTTTAATATCTATCGATATTCAATTTTTACGTGATTCGCAGGATTGGGGTAGAAAGTTTGGGCTGAGACTTACCTACCGGTATCATGTTCGGTAACAATTAGAGGAGCTTGCTTTTTTACAGGAGGAAGAGCAAATATTAAACATTTCGCGTTTTTGCTGCTTGTCTATTTCTTGGTTGATTTTAAAATAAAAAAAAAACAACTTTCATGTCCTTCAGGAACGCAAAAAATTAAAACAAAAAAGTTATGCATTTCCAGATTTAACATAGAGTGTGAATATCGTAGTCGGCTATGCTTAAAAAGTTAAAATGATAACTGTGATAACTTTTCATTTCAATGATATATGACATGTAGGGTCACATTCAACGTTTCGAAGCATTTTATATTATTTTTGCAGTTTACTTTTATTTTTTTTTGTTGATTTCAAGAAGGTACCTACCTAGGGATCTGTTATTTTTATGACAGTGATCACCATTTTGCCATTTTAATGTGTGAAGTATGAATTTAAGTTTTCACAATTTCCATTTCTCTACATATTTAAATGATAACAATTGCAATGTGGTGTTCTAAACATTATTTTTACAATTATCCAAAAATAACGTACTTTAGGTACTAATCCACTTTTTCTAGAAAATTCCAATTACATTTATAATTTACAGTGGCCTTTCCCAACTTCATCAATAATTATAAGTATTTGGTGCTGCATGGTTATAAATCTCATTTGATGTTCTTTTAAATGTTCGCAAAAATTCTTAGAATTTTCCAGAAGGTTTTAGAATGTTTTAGAATTTGTTTGAAGTTTTAAGAATATGATGGAATCCTATAGAAAATTCTAGAATCAAACAAACTTCTAACATTCCAGAAAATTTCCCAATACCTCTTACGTTATAGAATTCACCACTTTTATGAAGATTATATTTTCTTTGTGCTGATTTTGGCAATAGTTTTCTATTATTTAATTTAATGATAACACATATACCAACATAACCTACTGGAACTTACCTGATTTTTCCCAATATAAAAAATATAATACTAATTGGTGCACATTTCTAAAAGAATTATGTATTTTAATTTTTCTTTCTAATATTTTTTTTAAATTTTGGGAAATACAGGATGCCCAAAATACTAAAACACTAAATACTAAAACCTATATCAATAAATAGTACCCATGATACCATTATTATTGACAAATAACTTTGATGATTCGATGCAGTTTGTATCTTTGATGTACCTGAAACTCTGAAAGCCTAGATTCTCTTTTAAGATTTCTATTGAGTTCCTACAGGAGCAAAATTTCATTTTCTGAAAAATTGTGAAAGAAGCTTTAGTTAGATTTTTTTTATACATAACACCGAAGAGTATATTTTATACGGACAAGTTTCATTTAGGCTACGACTCATGAGGATTTTGGCATCCTCTTTTCATTAAAGAAACCCCAACGTACGCATCTGAGTACACTTGTGGAAGTGGAATATTGTACTCCCACAAAAGAATTCGCGTTTTATTGTAAATGGACGTATCATTGTTATACATTCACTTATGAACTTCTTCATAGCACCATGAACGTGTAAATCATAATGAAACATATTTGTAATGTGCACTTACATGGATTCAAACGTTAAAATAAATAGCTTCGTGTGGGTATTTCAAGAATGTTCAACAAAATGGTCCGCATTTGTTGGTTGACAATACAATAAGCTATTAGAGTGAATAATGCGTCTGATAGGTACGTACACACATATATTATTGTATAATATACAATATATGTACATATTTTGCTAAAAAGAAATTATGCGCGAAATACTCAAAAGGAGCGCCAGTTGAAAAAGTAAAAGAAAGAAGAAATTACCTCACCTTTTTCAAAAAATAAATCAACAGAATTAGTGGCCGAAAATTTCTGAAGCTTTTTTTAAAATAAAATAAAACACACCAAAATGCGTTCAATGAAATAATAATCGCTCTACTTATATAGCTGTAAAAATTGAGGCTTCTAATATAATCAAAGAAGGTCCGCTTTTAAAAAATATTTTTTCAAACAACTGAACCGGTGATCAAAAGAGATAAGTCTTTTATTTTTGGCGCGAAACCAGATCAGGAAAACATAAGGTACCCGATACAAATAAGGCCTATGCTCAAATAAGGCCTGTAGTGCGGAAAAGTCATTTAAAATATATTTACATCAAAAATATTTTACACACGGATAGACGACAATCCCACGACTCAGGAAACAGTGCGCGAGAGGCCCGCTCGCGCTCGCAGCGACACTTGTGGCCGGTCGTTTGTGGCGGACGAGCGTTTTCATTGCGCGTTATTAATTTGTTGTAATTTCTATCGAATTTTAATACGTTATTCTTTGAAGTTTTGTTTCAAGTAATGTATACGGATCACAATATAACTCATCAAAAAGATTACTATGATTTTAAATTATAATTTTTAGAATATGCGAATTAAATACTGCTTATAACATTTATGAAGTACAATATACTAAATAAAGCCTACTTTTAAAATAGGCCTTATTTTCTGACCCTAGGCCTTAATAGGAATTCTGAAATATTGAAACATATACTGACTCACGTCAATCCTATCTCCCGCCACACCTGACCTTCGAGTATTTTCATCTGCCTCCCCCATAGAACACGTATACCACCTCGAATAAATATTAATGACCAAAATTGTCTCGAAAATTATGGCACTTATTAAGTTCCAAGGCCTTATTTAGTTACCTTGTTTAATTAAGGCCTGTGAAAATAATTTTATTTTTCAATATTTAATAAAATTTTTGGGAAGATATGTTAATTTTCTAATTTTTGTTTGTTTGGATACCCTTTTTTAAATATTATTCTCCATTTGTAATAATTGTACATGAAACTACCTGTAAATGTTTCTTATGTAACTCTGGATTAAATAAATAAAGAAATTTCTTGTTTATATGCGACTTCAAGTCTGACTAACAATTTAAGCATAATATTTAGTAAAATAACTTACAAAGTTGTTTAAGGATCTCATGGAAAAACTTGATAAAAGGCTCAGAAATATATATTTATATAGATTAATACTCTGATAACAATATTCCTACAATTTAAGGATATATGCTTTGTTCGATCACTACGTTTTAAAAAGGCCCAAAGCTAAGGTTCTAGACTTACCTCGTTTTGAGTAATTTTCGATAAAAGATTACAATATGTTTTCTTAATTACTTAAAATATATGAACCAAAGAATAATGCAGCGCTTTTATTTATCACCTTTTCCAATAATTTATCAAGATTTGAGTGTTTCAAATTAGGTAGGCCTTATTTGTATCACTTACCTTATAATATAGTGCGAGCTTTTTAACTTCTCAATTTTGTTTGTAGAGAGTTACAAAACTGCACCTTACAAAATAGTCTAACATTTTCCTTTTTACTATATTCCTTATGAGAGATAGGGGTCTGATGCTCCTGGGGAAACAAACCCGAACTTGAATGCAAGATTTGTACCTTCACTTTACACTATATTCCTTTTGATTATTTTCTTATTTAACGGATTAGGTTAGTTTGCGCCTTTACCTGAAATCTACCAGTTTGCGCTATGCGATTTTAATTACAGAAATTTTAACCTATTCCATTATATCTAGACTGATTTGTGCTCTGTATTTTACGAAAAGTAAAAGTTAAACACAATAAAACCTGATGTATAAAAGAATGCCAAGATCACGACAAGATTCACTTCGTTCGTGTTGTCTTTACATACCGTAACCTTGTGATTCTAAGGAATGAAATAAAATGGTTCTCGATTTTTTAATTAATGTCAAGATGAATAAAAAATATTGTTACGAGTACTTGCCAATTAAGTTGGTGTGAACATAATTAATGAACATCTTCCCTGATTACATAAGGAATATTCTCGGCTTTCCTGATACATCTAGAAAACACCAGCAAAGATCAATGGGAAAACAATTGAATTACTAGACGGCTGTAGAATACCCTAGAAAAAGGCTGAGAAGACTATAAAAGCGGACGAGACACTCACACCGAGTGAGTTAGTTGACAGTTTACAGTAACAGCTGATGCAAAGCGATAGATAGGCGATACAGGCGAACCATAGAGGCGATAGTGTTCATAGAGAGCGATAAATAGTGTCTACCGGAACGGCGATTAAAAAGTGACTTTTAGTGAAATAAATTGTGCGGACTTGTTCATAACTGTAGTGTAGTCAAATTAATTTTAGTAATTAAATAAACTCGTTGTTTTGTTTTGTTAATTGTGTTTTCTGTGACCGAACACGTCACATTTGGTGTCAGGAGTGGGATAGTAAGGGAATTGAAGATTCCCGAAGAAAGTTAGTGCGACAGATTGTAGAAGAGGTCCAAAGAGAAGAACAATTTTGAAGCCTTATGCCAGTAACAAGAAAACAATTAGCAATAATGGAAGAACAAATAAAGGCTTTAATGGAAATGATGAAGGCAATGAAGGCAGGCCAGGAAGAAATGAAGGAAGAAGTGAAGGCAGGCCAGGAAGAAATGAAGGAAGAAGTGAAGGCAGGCCAGGAAGAATTGAAGAATAAAATGGAAGCTGGACAGGAAGAAATGAAATTAGCACAAGAAGAAATGAAGGCGGGCCAAGTAGAAATTAAGGCAGGTCAAGAAAAATTGATCGAAGATATGAGAGCAATAAAAATGGAGCAGGAAGGATTGAAAGAACAGTTGAAGGAAGTCAGAACCGAAGTGCAAGAAGAGTTAAAGGAAGTCAGAGTAGAAGTGCAAGAAGAATTAAAGGAAGTACGACAAGAATTGGAGACGAGACAAGAGAAACTAAGAGATGAATAGAAAGAAGTACAAGAGGAAGTAGAGAAGATGCGACAGAAGGTCGAGAACACAAGACCGGCTAGAGAAGTAAAGTCCGAAGACACTGCGAAGACGATTAGAATTAAACCACCGACTTTCGACGGAAAAGTTTGCTGGTCTGTATACAAACGACAGTTCGAGGCAGCGGCAGAAGCAAACAACTGGAACGATTTTGAGAAAGCAACGGCGCTGGTCATAGCTCTGCGAGGAGAAGCATTGGATGTCCTTCAAGGTATTCCAGAGCGCCAACAACGAGACTTCTCTGCGCTGCTAGAGCGACTTGAAATGAGATATGGCGACAAACATTTACAACAAGTGTACCAAACCCAACTAAAGTGTCGCAATCAGAGGACATCAGAAAATCTACAGGAGTTCGAGGCCGATGTGGAACGTCTAGTTAGATTGGCCTATCCTACCGCTCCGCAGGACTTCGCAGACCAGCTAGCAGTCCAAACATTCGTCGATGGCGTGAGGGACACCGACTTACAGCAAGTTCTCCGTTTGGCCCGCCATAAGACTGCGAGTGACGCACTGGCGCACGCCTTAGAATTCGAAGCTGCAAAACAAGCTTCCAAGGGCCACGTGCGTGTACGCCAAACAGCTGTTGAAGACGACGAATACAAGAATGAAGTTACGAGGCTGATTAAAGAATGCGTCGAAACTGTCAAGAAGACTACCATCAACGACAAGAGAGAATCGGCCAAATGTTGGGAATGCGGGAAGGTCGGTCACTTTTCCCGAGACTGTGGCCAAAACAAAGGAAGACCAAGGTGCTGGGAATGTGGAAGGCACGGACATTTACGGCGAGACTGCCCGGCTGAAGAACGCCGTGCGGACCGACAGCAGTCGGGAAACTAAGATCAGCCAACTTCGAGGGGCGCAAGTTGGCTTCTCCCCACCAAGCCCCAGCAGAAATCGTCGTTTCCCAACTAAACGGAAGCAAGTCCTTATTCGTCGAAGGTCACATCAACAACAAGAAGGTTAGAATGGTGGTCGATACGGGAGCATCTAAGACCATAATCCGCCCGAACATCGTTAACGAGTGGAGAATCCGTCCCCTGCAGAGGAAGCTACGTTTGACCACGGTTACCGGAGAAACAGCGCCGATTAGAGGAGAATGCGACATCGAATTGAGATTGGGAGAAGTATGCCTTCGACACAGGGCACTGGTAGCCGATGTCGCCGACGACGTGATCATTGGATTGGATCTTCTTGAACGAAACAAAATTAATCTGGATTTGGGCTCCGGCATTTTACGCATCGGCAAGGAAGAGTTGGTGATGACAAACCCCACCAAAGAGTACGGTCTTCGAAAGGTCATCGTAGCAGAAGACCGATTACTACCTGCTAGATCCGAGGTAGTTCTCAAAATAAACATCGACGGCGAAGGTGCGGATGGTTTGGTGGGGATAGTAGAAGCCAAAAACCCGGATTTGACACAGAAAGCCATACTGATAGGACGAACACTAATTCGAACTGGGACGCCGAACGCATCTGTCAGAGTGGTCAATCTGAAGGACTTCGAGCAAAAAGTGTGTAAAGGAATGGAAGTAGGAGTCCTTGAACCCGTGGTGTCCATCCTCCAGTGCGAAGTTGAAGCTGAACCCTCAATGGCAGAGAGCTGAAGTTACCGATAGACATCCGGTTTGGACACCCAGAAGATCGGCGACCTTCGGCTACCGACTACGCACAGCAGCTAGAGGAACGACTCGATACCATCCATAGAGCCGTTCGTAACAAAATCCAAGTAGGAAGTGACCGCATGAAGACCAGGTACGACCGGAGAGCGAACAGCACAGGATTCAGAGAAGGGGACCAGGTGTGGCTCTACAATCCTGTCCGTAGGAAAGGACGCTCACCGAAGCTACAGCGAGCCTGGGAAGGACCTTACACCGTGGTCAGAAGACTGAATGACGTGGTCTACCGTATTCAGAGAGGACCAAAGGCCAAGATGAAAGTTGTACACTTGGACCGCTTGGCGCCTTACAAAGGTCAAGACATTGATCGGGACGATCAATTCTAAGAAGGGGGCAGTGTTACGAGTACTTGCCAATTAAGTTGGTGTGAACATAATTAATGAACATCTTCCCTGATTACATAAGGAATATTCTCGGCTTTCCTGATACATCTAGAAAACACCAGCAGAGATCAATGGGAAAACAATTGAATTACTAGACGGCTGTAGAATACCCTAGAAAAAGGCTGAGAAGACTATAAAAGCGGACGAGACACTCACACCGAGTTAGTTAGTTGACAGTTTACAGTAACAGCTGATGCAAAGCGATCGATAGGCGATACAGGCGAACCATAGAGGCGATAGTGTTCATAGAGAGCGATAAATAGTGTCTACCGGAACGGCGATTAAAAAGTGACTTTTAGTGAAATAAATTGTGCGGACTTGTTCATAACTGTAGTGTAGTCAAATTAATTTTAGTAATTAAATAAACTCGTTGTTTTGTTTTGTTAATTGTGTTTTCTGTGACCGAACACGTCACAATATATCACCCGAATTAAATACATTTGTTTCAAATTTTTGCATTATATGTATATAAATGTATCTCATTAGACAGAATATTTACGCGCTACGAAATTTCTACAAGACCCTAATAACTGTTTATACACACACCAAGCGTTCTACTGGATACTAATAATAATTTTAAAACATTTAGAATTATTTTACAAAAAAGCGCAAATCGGCCGATCGGAGATAATAGGTAGGTTTAAATTTGAAAAACAAAATTTACAGAGCGCAAATTTGATGAGTCCTTTGTTCAGGCATGACTACGCTACTTGCAGGTAATTAACTACCTCTACCTCTAAAAATTTTTTTGAGTGCTTCATTTGTTGGGGTTATGTTAGTTTCTTTTAAGACTGGTGAAGTAAAAAAAACATTTATTTTATAGGAAATTCGAAATAGGGCATCCGGACTCAAAATCAAAGTAGGATCTTTCGGAGTGCCAAAAAAGCTGTAAGCTAGGTCTAAACCGCTAGATTACCATATTCGGTCTAGCGAATTCTTTACATCCTAACAATTTCGTTTAGTAATAGAACAATAGAACCCAGGGTACACAGGTGCAATAAATGATGCGTGATAAATATTATTAGGCAACCCACCGTACGTGAAGAAACTTTATGACATACAAGTGGTTGCCGAGATTCTGCTAGTATTACAAAAATGCCTGAATTCCAGCTAGAACCTACATTGTCAAACTTTCTAAAATGGGTCCAGCTCCTAAAAATAAGCTGTGGAGAGATTGAAATGACAGCCTAATTTGGTTCGAGTTAGGAGGCGAACAAAGCTAAATAAAACAGCAAGGAAACGATTCTGTGAGTGATGACCCTTGTTACGAAGATGCGTCGCTTCAAGGAAGCCTTCCAAATCAATTTTTTTTGTGAACTAGTCCTGGATGCGTCCTGGATTATTCTAAAATTTAATTTCATTCTTTTCTGCCTGTCGTTTTTGCTCACCAGTTTCTGGAGTTCATTTGTTGTTAGGTCCATCTATCTATTTACTTCTTGGCCTATTTCTTCTCTCAGAGGGCGGTATAAACGGTATTGTTATAATAATAAGTTATTGTTAGAATGTGACAATCCTGCATTATTCTAAAATTTGCATGATAAACGACTTAAAAATTTCACGTAATAGTTAATGAGTATTGTATTCATTAAAAAACATAAAAATCAAGTGATGTCTCCGTATTTATTAGTTTCTATGATAAAAAATTAATAAACTGAATTTCGATACCCGTCAGTACGATACTTGAATGTTTTGCAGATACATCCGAACTCGTTTACAACTTATTAAAATTCAAAGCCAGAGTTGTATAACTGAAGGAACGTAAGATATATCTCAAATTTGATTATTTTCTACTAACTCTAACCGATACAAGTTGAGTAGATAGTAACGTTGCTAACATACCTTCCCGTCATGGTTCGGAGGACGACTGGAACAACACAAATAAAATCGGTAGAATCCATAACGAAGTCTACGGACGAATATAGAATATTTCTGTCTGATTTGGGCGGACGGGTGGTAGCGATGGTTGGGATTGACGATGGGGACTTACCCCGTCTGCCTGCCTCGATCCATCCCTACTTGAATACGAATGTGAACCGTAATCCTGTTACATATCCCACTTTTATATACGGTTCTGTTTTATGTGATCAGCAAAATACACGTTGCATATTCATGGACTAGATCGTTATTGTTGCGTTTTTCGCTTTGACCGCACGTCCGCCTCTTTACCACCCCCTAATCACCCCTCCTCTCTAACCCTTCGACAGTGACAGCTACCGGAAACAATGCAATTTATTTTAAATATGTACAAAAAAATTAAAACTCGATTAACCATTACAGTAACGTTTCTGTGTTTTTTAATAAATTCGTTTATAATTCAATTAAAAATAATCGTGTTATCACAGGCTGATATTAAATATAAATTTTAATATTTTAGTAAGAAAATAAATCTAATATATAAAATTCTCGTGTCACAATGTTAGTTACCATACTTATCCGAAACGGCTCGACCGATTTTTATGAAATTTTATATGCATATTCAATAGGTCTGAGAATCGGGAACTTTCTATTTTTCATACCCCTAAGTGATAAGGGTTGTCCACCCCTTTTTTTTATTTTTTGGACATTTTTTAAAATTTTTTTATGATTTGGCATTAAAAAATACAGTTAATTGTCATCCTTTTACCATCAACCCCCATTTTTTAATAGTGATATTAGTACTGTAATAATCTTCAACTCTCAGTGGTCGATAACTGATCAATTATTATCAATCGATTAGTCATCCCCACCAGGCGTCTACTGATGTCACTACTCACCCAGCAAACAGCACGGAGTGGGAATGAGAATGAAGCAGATTTTTTTACAATGTTACAGGCAGTTCAAATATGTTCTAAGAAGTAAAAGAATGTTTTATTATAACATTTCAGAATCATTTGGTAATGTTCAAGAATGTTCCAGAATCTTGAAGATCATTCAAGAATGTTTCAGAATGTTTAAAAAAGTTAAAGAATGTTTTGAATCATTATGGGATGTTCTGGATAGTTCTAAATTCGCGAATATTCTAAAATGTTCCATCAAACGTGTGATATATTCTTACCCGGGCAACGCCGGGTATTGCTGCTAGTAAATTATAATATTCCTACTGTACTCAACGCCTGAACAAAATATAAAAATGCCGCCCTTTTCAAATATTTTTTTATTGCATTTTTTTTTTATATAACATATATCTATAATAGTAATTAAGTACACTCAGAGAAAAACTACAACGTCTTATTTAATAGAAAACCTTTCAAACTGAAATTTGAGGTATTTACATATTTATGTGGATGATGTGATTACAATAAATACTAATCCTGTTACATTAACGTGAAATCAGTTCCTATAAAAATGTTGTCATTTTAATTTAATATTTTGTTAAGTTACGAACCAGGGCCGGCGGAAGGCCCGTGCGAAGCGTGCGCCCGCACGGGCGCCAACATCTAGGGGCGTCAAATCAAAAGATAATTAATAAAAAACTGGCAAGAACTAAAAGTGTCTAATATAAAAAAATATAAATAATAAACTAGAGCACAAGAAAATGTGTAAAATTATTTAATATTAAGTGCATAATATATCAAGCAGTTTATTTGTGTATTTGTGAACAGATGGGCGGTAGGTATTATTTTATTGACAAAGAAAGGCGTCGTCGCCGCGCCAGTCGGTCAGAAGATAAGCAAGCCCAAGCGTTGTTATTTTATTGGGGAATGAAAGGCGCCGGCAGTCGCCACCGCATATAATGTTTTAGATGTTTATAACTTTAAGTGTCATTATTAGTTTTTTTAACATTTAATAAATAATTTTCTTCTGTTCTTTTGTATTTTAATTTACACACGATTCACGATTATGAAAGTGAATATAGTAACG
This sequence comes from Agrilus mali, assembly GCA_029378335.1. Taxonomy (NCBI): domain Eukaryota; kingdom Metazoa; phylum Arthropoda; class Insecta; order Coleoptera; family Buprestidae; genus Agrilus; species Agrilus mali. Next base: position 10,412,992 of record CM055656.1, read on the forward strand.
TATTAGTATTTCTTTGAGTATTTTTATTTTAACTTTGTAAATTGATTCCACATAACAGTTATTGCAAAACTTAAGAAAATTTAAAAAATATCTATGTGTTTCATCAAATCGAGGGGGGTGGGGGCGGAAAATTTGCCTTTCGCACGGGCGTTAAACTAGGCTTTCGCCGGCCCTGTTACGAACTAACTGGTTTACCTACATGCAACCACCCCATGATATTGCTGCGGTATTGTTCTACTTTATATTTCTCTTACACACAGACTGTATAAAAGTTATAGTAATTAGAAAACGACTATTTTGTTTGTCTTGTTTGTTTCATTTCTGCATCTTTTATTAATGAGATACATTGTAACAATTTTTCACATCTCTAATTTAAGTAGTTTGTCAAGTTTCTTATAGGTTTTCTTGTTGTGGCCTGGTCCTGTACTGTTGGTTGAATAACTAAAGAAGCCATTATGTAGGTAATGTATATTATCGACTGAATCTACCTATTCTTGATTGAAATTCACTGTAGAATTAAAAATTAAAACACTTGTAATTTCAAAATTTTTTTATAAAAAAGTGTATTTTCCATTAAAAATTGTTATAAACAAAACTTACTAGAATAAACAACATAAACAATACTTCCACAAAATATCATTAAAACAACAATTTATTGTTTCGTTATTACAGTAGTTTTTTCAATAATTGCCAAAAGATGTAACAGGGTGGTTATATATATTAGAGAGAGAATAATATTAGGGGAAAACTTAAACTAGATATAATAAAATTTACCTAATATAAAGCAGATACAATAACTAAAGATAGCATTAAAACTAAAAGTGTTTTATTAAACAAAAAATTTAGATTAATGATCGGGGATAAATTTATATCTAGTTGTTCCTTTAATAATAATAATAATGAAGATTTATATCTATTTATTTCCAGTGATTCTAATAAATTTAATTATAGACCTTTTTTCTAAAATACCTATGTAAAATTTTAGAATTTAATTTAGGAATGTGATTTATTTCGATTAGACAAGTTCCATTGTTATAATTCATTTTTTATCACTACAAGACTTGGAATGTTTACTAATTAAACAAGTATAGCATTTGTTACACGAGCCACAGTTTATACTTCTATTCTCTTTACCTATTTGTTGTACATATCTTTGTTATTTTCAATAGGCAGGCGACTTAAATTATTATTAGTTTTGGGGATTATATTGGTATCATGAGAAAATAAATAAATTTTATAATAATAGTAGATGGTTTACCTATAAAAGTTAAAGTTTTTTGTTTGTCTTGTTTGATGATAAATTATGTTTATAGTTTCTTTAAGTAATTTCTGTTTCAATAATTTATTTATTAATGTAATTTTGCAACCATTTAGGTCTATTCACTTTATTCTAAGTTTTGCTATACCTAGTTTTAATTTTTTTCCCACTAAGTACTGTTCTCCCTAATAGGTATATAACCATCCTGTTATACCTATTACCACATATAATCTGAAGAAGCTACTGTGATAGCAAAACAATAGTTTGTATAGTAAATAAATTTTGTGAAAGTATTGTTTATGAATTTTATTTCCGTCATGAATAACTTTCAATAAGTACAATCCGATTCAGTTTCATCAAGAAGACTGACTTTAATGATATCTGCAGAGGTGAAGGGTCAGTGAAGGTGGGTATAACAAGTCAATCTATGGAAGTTACTAGTGCCTTAGAAATTATTAATGACTAGCGACTTCGTCCGCGTGGAATAGTGACTTTCGGCAGCATTTAAAATTTTTTTCTTCTATATTTTTATTTTCTGGGCCGTAAGCCTTTTTTCCGACGTCATTACACAAAAAATTTCATTCCTTATTTTTGCCCCCTTTAGGGTAAAATTTTTACAAACTTTCAATGTCGTATTTACTTTCGCATTTATAATATTCCGTGAATTCATTTTCATCGATTTTCCTATGGAAATAAGATATTTTATCGCAGTAAAACGTAGCCTATGTGTTAATCCAGGGTGTCAGCTAACTCCATACCAAATTTTATTAAAATCGCTCCAGCCGTTTAGACATGAAGAAGTAACAAACAAAGACACTCACACACTCACAAACTTTCGCCTTTATAATATTAGTGTGATACCTATACAGCTGAACTTTGATATTTTAATTTAATTTAAACATATAGGTACTTTGAATCATTTACGTTTTAATTCGATTATTCAAATTTAGCAGCTTGTTCCATTTCAATAAACGATATTGCAGGTACTTATAAAATATCACATATGTGTGGCTCATCATCTCATATTGAAATGACAACAAATTTAACCATTTGACAATCGTTCTATTTTCATAAAAAATTCTCTAGGATAAAAAGGAACCCAACTAAATTAAAAATAATAAATCATTATTTTGGACAAATGAGATAGGTACATCCCTTGGGGAATCCCAAATATTTTTCTTTTTGCGTTTGGGTATAAGCGATCTAACGTTCGATGGTGTTTTTATAGAGAATCGTAAAGTCGAGGCGACAAAAGGTAAGAAAGCACAATCCCTCTCAAAACAAACAATGTTGTCTGGTGTTAAAAATGTGACTGATGTTGAGGACAATGTGAACTTTTTAAACTCATCCTCGATTACTGCAATGTTGCCAGAAAATTCAATATAAAAGTTATTCTAATACTACGATTTTACATTTAAGGAATTGATAAAATAATAAAAAGTATTGGACATGTACCTATGGAATTGTACAAGAGAATTTTTATAACAAATTAAAGTAGAGGAAATTCAAAATCTCATGAGTCGTGAACGGGGGGAATGCTGAGCACACCAGTGTAAAGGTTCGTGATATTTTTAAATACCACTTAAATATAATTTGATATTTTGACATAAATGTAATGTTTCTTATTCTTTTTTATAAAACATATCTGAAAGCACGTACATGTCCTTTGGGTCAACAGACAGCGCTCAAGGGTATTGCATTTTACGTTTTGGGGGTTATAAATCAAAGTAAAATTAATACATGTCAATATTAATAGTTGTAAACAAATTAACAACAATTCATGTTAAAATAATTTTTTATTGTAAGATCACCACACTATTGTTTCGCCATACTGGGGCATCATCAGGTGATGATTTGACAAACATACATCTAATTTACAACTATTTATAGGAAAAAGGGAAAGAGGAGTTAATATTTCAGCCCTAGATTTAAAGATGGTGAATTGCTAATGTATAATTGATCGTTTAAGGTTAAAATGTTTATTGTATCTATTAATTTGTAATTGTTCTAGTAAATCTGAATTGGTTAGAATGAAATTTACCCATAGATGTTTTTTTAGCTATTGTTCAGTATAAGTTTTAAAATGTTTATTGTTTTTGGTTTCCGTTTGTCCTATGCAGACTCTATCACAGTTTAATATAAAAAAACAGAAATAGAATAGACAAATAGGTTTTTTATTAAATCTTAAAAGATAATGCACCAATTGGCAACAGAGGTGAAATCACCAACTAACTGGCTCATTCCATGGTTGAGTTTTGACCAAACCACACGTGTGTAAAATGTGCAAAGTCATCATAAGTGACAGGCTACGATACATTTATCAAGCGTATGATTGTAAAAAGGCTAAACTCCGTTTTAACAAAATAAACAATAGGGCATTTTTTCCTTGTTGAAGATTTTTTTACATCACCAGCAATGAGTTATTTAGAGGCGTGAGAACGGAGGGTCAAGTTATGATAAACCGTAATTTCATTTGCTAGATGAACACTTGAAAATACCGCTTAAGAATTACCGCCTTGAAAGGCCTACTTGGCCAGCAGGACACGAAACTGCAATTTTTTACGTTTGAGAAGTTCGTTAGCATTTTAACCTACCTAACCATAGAATAGGCAAAATCGACTTACAAAATCAATAATTAACTGACTATTTTTAGAGGTACCATTACTATTTATTAATTACATACTTGCAAAATATAATTGAGCTCCTTTATTATCCTTTAGAGTGCCAGCTCTAAGATGGGAGCAATTATTTTACGCTTTTAAATATATGTACATATATATAAAGACAGTTTTTTTTTTGTGAATTCTCCCTTTTCTCCCTAACCACCTACTTTCACCCACTCGCGGTCGTAATGGTAGATAACCCTTAGCCTTTTGTCGATAATAAGGGAGTTTAGTCGCGGTAAGTGGAAGTTGGTAACAAAATGTGTACAATATAAATAAAACAATACTTTCAGTTACAAATTATATTTATTGGCCACAATGATCATTTCGCCACACTGTGGCTTCTTCAGGTGGAAGAAATACTAAACTAAGACTGATTACAAAATCACTTATATACTAACTATTACTAAACAAAATAAGGGGGAAGTAAACAGTTATATTACTAAATAGTGTTATAAATTTAATACAGTCGAGTCTCATTATGAGCCCGCTCGTTGTAAGTTCGTCAGCCTAAATTTCTACGAAAGACCTTCCCCTTGCATAAGGTGAATAAAAATTTTGTTATCTTGATATGAGACCGCATCATTGAAATTCAAAGTTATGTAGTATAAATAACTTTGTTACTCAGAGTAACTCATAACGAGAATATACACTTGTCGGAACAGGCATAATTTCTCGAATGGTAGTATTTAGTTGATTATTATCCAAGATAATTAAAATAACAAGAACACTGAGTACAACTGGACATAATAACAATCTTTCAATTTTATTACAAGTCGAAAACGAATACACGGGCTGTCCGTTCTATTTCACAGTCAATACCGAAGTGTCCTCTTCAGCCGCCCCCTGCGGCAGGGATCATGCCAACACATGGCCCCTTTTCCTAAATTTCTCAGAAACACCACTACAAGACAGCCCGTGTCTACGTTCGATGATCTCACTCGTCATCTCGACTTTAAACATGGTTTCTAAATCTTATTATTCTGCTAATACAAACAATATCGACATCGGTAACCTAATAGCCTTTTAAAAAGGAACATGCACTAAACTTAAGGGTGGCAGTAAATTGTGCCTCTATGTCACCATAAATAAGAAATAATCGCCTTCAGGCGCCATCTCCGACATACTCACACGCTTAAAAAGTAGAAGTACAATGCAGAACCGTCACCTGTGGAGGAAGAGTGTGGATACGCGAATTCTCAACACCCCTGTATACGAACTCATAACGAGACTCGACTGTAACGGTGAATTGTTGACATCAATCTGTTCATTTAAAATTAAACCTTGTTTATTTAACTTATTTATTATGCTCAACATTTGTTAAATAACATAATTTATCATGATTTTAATGATAATTTCCAAATTTTACACGTAGAGAAGAAAAGTACAAAATTGAATTTACTAGAATGTTTAGAAATAATTAAGTTAAATAAACAAGGCTTAATTTTAAATGACCAGTTTGATGTCAACAATTCACCGTTATTAAATTTATAACATTATTTTGTAATATAGCTGTTACCCTCCCCCTTTTGTTTACTAACAGTTAGTATATAAGTGATTTTGTTATCAGTCTTAGTTTAGTATTTGTTCCACCTGAAGAAGCCACAGTGTGGTGAAATGATCATTGTGGTCAATAAATATAATTTGTAACTGAAACAGTTGTGTTTTATTTATATTGTGAATATGGAGTTACAATAATTACAAGCTTCCTCAATTCAATACAAAAATGTGTATTAAGATACATCTACAGTGTGGCCCATTTGGAATTAGGACACCTCTGTAAAGTCGCTGTTTTTAGTCCGATTTTGATAAACTTTTTTCCAGATTATTGCTCATGAAAAGCTGCATTTTGTGACAAATTGATAGATTGCTATCGCAAAAATCAAGGCCTACTGTGCAATTTCTTTGAATCGAAAATGCGAAAAGTACTATTAGCGATTTTTTACGTGAAAACTAGTTACACCACTGTATTCAGTTCAACCCCTAAAATCGGTCTGTACCAAATTTCATCCGAAAATACCGCATATTAATAATTTTAATTATTAATTATAAAAATTAATTTATACACGAAAATGCAGTGTAAAGGTCAAGTAACTCATGAAATAAGTGAATAAACGCAATTCATACAAAAAAGAAGAAGAAGAAGCCACGAAAATTAAATTTAGCCCTATTATTTTACGTTCTTTTGCTAAAACATTTTGTTCAATAAACTAATTTTTTGTTTGAGTTGCTTTTATTCACTTATTTCATGAGTTACAATGCATTTTCGTGTATAAATTAATTTTTAAAATTAATAATTAAAATTATTAATATGCGGTATTTTCGGATGAAATTTGGTACAGACCGATTTTAGGGGTTGAACTGAATACAGTGGTGTAATTAGTTTTCACGTAAAAAAATCGCTAATAGTACTTTTCGCATTTTCGCATCAAAGAAATTGCACAGTAGGCCTTGATTTTTGCGATAGCAATCTATCAATTTTCCACAAAATGCAGCTTTTCATGAGCAATAATCTGGAAAAAAGTTTATTAAAATCGGACTAAAAACAGCGACTTTACAGAGGTGTCCTAATTCCAAATGGGCCACACTGTATATAACTCATTATTTTTCCTGTAAATGAAGTCGAAAATACTCTGAGCGCCTTATAGGGAATCAAAGAGTGGTAGTGACATATTTGAATTTTCACAAATGTTTCAAAAATTTGCTAGAATTTTCCAAAATTTTCAGATTTTTAGAGAATGTTTCGGTGTTCAAAAATAAAATCAAAATGACCCATGAAGTGAAAAATGTTTTTTAACATTCCAGAATGATTTGGAAAATGTTGGAGAATGTTTTAAATCATTATAGGAAGTTCTGGAATGATCTCGATTTTTTTTGGGAATGATCTAAATCTAAAATGATTTAGAATGCTCCAGAGTATTTAAAACCTTGGCAAATGTTTCACAGTATTACTGAAAAATCCAAAATTGTTAGGTAGCTTTGGACTGTTGTCGATTTTTCGGGAATTATTTGGAATGATCAAGAATGTTCCAAATATTTTCAGAATGATATAGAACGTTCTAGAATATTCACAAACGTTAGAGAATGTTTTGGATCATTACAGAATGATCTAAAACGTTCCCGATTTTTTGCGAATATTCTAGAATGTTCATGATTTTCCGAAAATGATCCAGAATGTTCGAATATAATTTATAGTATCCGAAAACGTTTAAAAATATTTTAAAACTCCAAAATATTAGAAAATGAACCAGAACGTTTCTGTGTTATTTATCTAATATTTCAATTATTAGGATTTATTTTTTAATTAAAAATTAAATTTAACAAATTTTCTAGAAGATTCAGAATTTTCTCAAAAGGCAACGTCGAGCATTGCAACTAGTATTTAAATAAAACAATTAAAAAAATGGTGTTATTATGTAATCGACCTCCTCAGGCATTTCCGTCGGTTAATTTGCCCTCAAATCGCCCATGCTAGGATGAGTACAGGTTGATTATAATAACTCCGTTCTGCCGTCAACTACTCTAGATGTTAGGAAAGCCTCACAACCTATCGACTGAGCAAGCACTCAAATTTTCTCACGATTTGCAAATGAAAACAAAGCATCAATTTTATATGTTTCGGGAATTATTATTGGGCATAACCTCTTATTAAAAGTAACTAATATATTAAAATTAGTAGATGTATGTATTCATTGTACTCATATTTGTCTTCATTTAATATCATTTTACACAAAATGTTTTTCTTTTTAATGTTCAAGCCACCTTTTTGGCTTTTGGGGCTAACTGTACTAAACCTTATAAATAAATTATATTTGGAGGAAAATGCTTTGACGTTCTCGAGGTGCACCAAGCGAAAAATGACCGTTTTGGCTACTGCCTCCTGACCTGTGTAATCAGTCAGGCTTGTAAAGGTCCGTATAAACGGATTACTGGCAGCTCCGTCGAGTGCAGTCGCTTGGACAATACTGTTAGGCGGGTCCCCATGCCCTAACCTCGTCTCAGCTCCAGCAATACCTCCAGATTTTCCTACATCCGTATACGAAAAACTTGTCGTGTAATAAGTAAATTACCTACCACTTTTACTTAAAAATTGACAAGTTATTTAATACCTTTTAAAATTCTGTAAGTACTATATTTAATTTAGCAATTTTTATATCTTTAAGAATTGTTGAAATTTAAAAGCACGTGAACACATTTTGTACAACAACTTTTTTATGATTTCTCACCTATTTTTGAAGAGACTTATAATTTTAATGATTTGTCCATGTACTCTTCCTCCTAATGTTTCAAACGGATTTTCAAGAAAACTATTGTTTTAGGATACTGCAGCGTTTGGAAACAAAATATTACATCAAAGAATGTTTGATGTGTTTAGTATTTTAGTAATTGTAATTTGTTTTGTATATTAATAAAAAATTTTTGTAAAGTGTCACCCTATTTTATTTTGATAATCCTGAATGGAGCGGAAAACACATTTTCCCTGAAAGGGAACGTACGGGAGACGTCGACGCCGGTCTCGCTGTGGATCTCGACGTCGGGCGTCGAATTGGTCGTCGTCCTGCGTCCTGTTCACTACTCGGTCTTACGCTTCGTTGCACAAACGCCCCTTCGGCTCCTAATTTAATTACGCTATTATTGATTGTGCAATCTAGGAAGGAACTGGAGAGGAATCCCTGTGGCGTCGCATCGTGTCGAGACGCTTAGCAGCGTCGGTCTTGTAACATCCAACTCTTCGTGTTACATTTTACCAACGTAGTCATCTACCTGGTTATCGCAGATTGTCAATACAAAAAAATAAATAAAAAATCATCTAACAGTTTCAACAATATTATTCAATTCTTGGAAATAATAAGGCTTGTTATTTAAACACAGTTTTTTTTGTTGTTCACTATCTCTTACTAATATTGAATTAATTCATTCCTTCACGATAAAATCCCTAACAAATTGCTCGCAGAATTTCTTTATCACACCCCTACTCCTAAACCTAATGGTTTTTGCGCTATAAAATACATTAGAAATACAAGCAACATCATTAAAAATAAATTAAAAACTTTTAATCTTCAAACGATTGATATAATATTATATTATATTACTATATATATAGATAACATTAAAAAACACAAAGTTTCTACAGGCCTAGCCGATCATTGTGTTACCAATAATCATAATGTGGACACAGACAACTTTAAGTTATTGCACACACAACCAAAAAACAAAACACTTACTCTTTTTGAAAATTTGAAAATAAAAAATGCTCTTCAAACAGGTCAATCTAGTTAATAATCAGAAAGAAATTCTAACTTATAACACTCCATTGGTGGTCTCTAAATTTTAAGTATTCAGTATTTCTATTCTCCACCCCTACATTTACGTATAAAAACCATTGTAATTCCAATTTAATCTTAGTAACCTGTTCTACTCTTGAAAATGACCGTTTAAGTTTGAAACAATTGTCGAGTAATAAATTACCTGCAGAAACGTTTGTGTGTTTTCTTTTTTAAAGTATATTAAAATGTTTCTCCAAGAATATATACCTACGATAGTTTAAGTATAATTCATGTTGGCGAAAAAGCAAAAGATTAAATCTATTTGAAAATTCAGAAATTAAAAAAGCGTTATTTGATGGAAAAAATATAGTAAACTGCTATGTTCAAATAACACACCCTTATTACTTCCAAGAATAAAATAAGCTTTATTATTAGTTAATATTATAGGTATTTAATAATTTTTGTTTAATCTTTGATAATGACGGTCACGTCTAAACAATTGTAAGAGGTTTTCTTTTTTAAAAATATATTTTTGTTGAAACTTTTAGTTAATTTTTTTATTATTTATCATGTTTATCAAGTATGTACCAAAATTAGCTTATTGAGTACAAAAATATTTGCTCATACCTCACATTAAATTGAAAATAAAGTAAATGTATAGGTACCAAAGTTTTTTTAAAGAAAATTCTTTATCATTTTGGCTTAACATAAATATGTATATTAAATATAAATATTTATTAATGTATTATCATTTATAATTTGTATAAAAATATTACTCACTACTAATTGCATCATTTATGAATTTATTTTTGAAAATGCTCTTTATACCTAGTTTTAGTAACTATTTAAGGTTTTTCGAGAAGACAGGTAAATTGAAAAAGTTTCTCTGAAAAATGGAAATTCGCGAAAATCATAATTCAAACGCAGGATGTGTGTAACTATTTTCTTGTCTTACTCCTGACGCTGTTAGAAAAATTTTCATAAAAAAAAAATAATAAATGTCTAAACTGCAAATACTTATCGTGATTTTTGTAAGTAGTCTACATTATTAGATATATCTTGACACATTTCCAATAGCTTTTCACAAAATGCCCATAATCGTACTTTAAGGATTTAATCATTTTATGCTACAATTTTTTCCATATTTGTGTTTATGTAAGGACTGCTGGAAGATCAGTTACCAGTCGGGCAGTTGTCACTTTATTAGACTCAAACTATAGATAGGTACGTACTCTCTATTAAAGTTTTCAAACTAATTTTCTTTGTACACTAAGTTTTAGATAGTAGAAATTAAACGATAATAATACTTTCACAAAATTATTTAATGCACGACAATTGTTTCGCTATCACAGTAGCTTCTTCACGTAATGGTACAATGTTCTGAGGGTTGAGTTTTTGTATATTTGTTACATTACAGCAGTGGGGGAAGGGAACAATTAATAATAGCTAATTTACAAGAAACAGTTTGACAATTTTTTAAAATTTTATGTATAATTAATACATATTACCAAATATACAGGAAATTTTGTGACAATTTTGAAAATTTTTTATATATAACTAATTAATATTAACTGACACATGTAATTCTCGATTATTTATAATAAAAAAATATAATGAGTTTACAATGTATTAACAATTTTAAATTAAGTAGTGGTGAAAAGTTAATGTCTACTTGATCATTTAACAGTAAAGATGATGATTTGTATTTGTTGATTTTCATCGCTTCTAGAAAATTTAGTTACCAGTTTAGCCAATATAAAATTTGCTACAAGAGTCACATTTTAGTTTGTATACACCACTTTTGTTTTCTTTCTTGGTCTTGTCTTTATTATTTTTAATAAACATACCTAAATTATTGTTCGTTTTGAATGCTACATTAATAATACTTAAATTACGTAAAAGTTTTTAAATGCATATACCTAGTTGGTTTTCCAATAAATGTTAGAATTTTAAAGAAAGTTTTTTGTTGTATAATGAAGGGATAAATTAAGTTCATAGTTATTTTTTATAAAGTTTCTGTTTTAATAATTTATTAATTAATTCTGCATTATAACTATTATTTACAGCTAGTTGTTTTATTAAATTTAGTTCTAAATATAATAATAAAACAATGAAATGTTTCAACAAATTTATTAAGAAAAATTCTCTTACAATTGTTTCGACAAATCTGTCATTATCAAAGAGAGTTATAAGAAGTACCTTGATAATGACAGATTTGTCGAAACAATTGTAAGAAAATTTTTCTTAATAAATTTGTTGCAACATTTCATTGTTTTATTATATTTAAAATATGTTTCATCACCAATACACCACCAATAGCTTATTAATTATTTAATTCTAATTGGAAATTTTTTGAATCTAATGGAATGTTTATGAGTCTATGTAACATTAGTTTTGTGTCTTACCCACTACTTAATATCCCCCACGTAAAAAAACAATGTGGTTCCTTTCTTTTATAAAATTGATGAGAGTTTCAGTAAGATATGCTCCTACAATAAAAAAATTGGGTAGATAGTCAACATTTGTAGAATGGTCAAAATTTTATTGTCACATAGTAATTTTGAAACAGTTTCACCCCTTCACCAGTTCAATTGTCACCGATACGTCACTAAGCATACAGAACATGTGCGTGAACAGAAGCAGATGTGTAAAGGATTTAGCGCCAAACGGGATTACAATTACATGGTATTACACATGTTCCGAAGGCTTCCAACTGCATTTCACCGGATGATGATGGGACGCTATGCGACGGCGACGTAATACACATACAGTTTCGATGTTCCAGTCCACAGTAAACGCGATAGAAACCAGTCGACAGCATAAATCAACACGTCAATTATTTGGTCTGCGAATTTGATGAGGTCGTCTATTTGCTTTCCCTTTACACCCCCGTTGCAGCATCACACCTATCTACTACGTAGATACGATTGTTCGTGATGTTTAACGTTACAATTTATATTACAATATTGTACGAAACGATGTTACTCCAATGCATTTTTGGTAAAAGCATAATTAATATCCTTTTACACTACGAACTGCTGCATACTTTATGAATAGATACTCTATTTAGTGACTGTAAATTGATTGGAATTCCATTAGTTGTAAACAACTTATTTGGGCAGAAGAGAGAGGGATAAATAATTCAATCTTTTTAATTTGGTTGGTATATTTATGATAACTTCAATTGTGGTAATAATAGGATTCAAAATGATATAAATTTTCTTTTTGATTTTTTTTGTTTGAGTAATAATTTCTTTTCGAAAATTAAATTCGTTTACCTGATCGACATCAAATTAATATAGTTTACAAATATACGAATTAGATACATTTTTATCAAAAAAGTTTTTAAGATACTCAAGCCCATGTGGAGGATTAAAGAGTGGAGGTGAAAACTGAAGATTTTTAAAGCAATAAAATTGCAAAAAATTGATTGAATTGATTTTTGCCTGAAGGCTTAATTGTATAGCTTTGTTTTAAGTAAAGTAACTGAAAAAAAAAACATGGAATAAAAATCTGGCAAAATTCCTTAATATTTCTGGTATCTTCTTCATTAACGATAATAACCCTAATTAAAAAAATCAGTTTTTTTAGTTTAGTAAGGGATTTATGGAGGTGTAGGAGGTTGTAATTTAAATTTTAGTTTTTCAAGATCTTTCATAACGCTCTTGATTTGGAAAATCAAACTGTACTGTGGCTGCCAAATAATTTATAGTTCACTACCGCCTTTATCAAATTTATTATTATGGGGGTAGGTATGAAGGGATTATTAAGAAAAGCTGCGTATTAGAATTATTATATTCTTTTGTAACATTGTTTGTTGGTTTGTATTAATAGAGTAGGGGTAATTAATAATAAAGGCCGTTAGTAGCTAGAGTTCGGAATATATGCACTAAAAAATAGCAAATATATGCATGCAAATATGCTTTAAAAATCGTCAAAATATATATATAATTTTAAATAAAACACAAAGAAATTCTGTTAACACTTTTATTTGTTTAAATTACAATAGCATAACTTACAAAAAAAACTAACGAACGTTATCTTTAGACATACTAAAAGCAATATAAAACTAAATTTTTTTCCCAAAATTTATTTAAAATTATGTCGTCTATCTGATAAAAAATGTTTGTAAACAGAAAACGTTCTTTCCACTTCGCAAGAAGTCAAAGGTGCATATTTAAAATATGGCAAAAAATTAAGCGGAATTTCTGGATTTTCTGTCGTTGTATGTCCTTCTAAAATGCTGTTTATATTAATTAATTGCTTAAAACCCGAATTTTTATCTAGTACAAAACTAAACTTATTTTTAATTTTAATTGCTTTAGAAGAATAAGAGTCAATTTTTTCTTTAGCAGAAATAAAAACATTTATACTTTCGCTTAGCGACAGACCTCTAGTTTCTAGTTTTTCGATACATTTTGAAAGAAAAACAAAATTACTTTCAATATACGCTAATTCATTTTTTACATGAGGATTATTTAAAATAGTTTTGCATTTGTTAATAGCCGTACTGTCGGAAGAATCAAATTCTTCAATGACAGTTGTTATTTTTTCAAAATTTTTAATATAAAAAGAGGCACAGTTTAGCCAAGTTCCCCATCTCGTTAAAACAGGTTCAGGAGGTAAATGGGTATCTGGTAGCCTTTCCCTATAATGTTGTACTCTCAGAGGAGCTTTAATAAATACTTTTTTTACGTTTGAAATCAATTTATTTACCTCCGGGTATTCTAACCTAACAGCTTCTGCTACTCGGTTTAAACCATGTGCCAAACATTTGCAGTGAATTAAATTCGGGTAAAATACTTTTAAGATTTTCAGCTGCCTTAGTCATATACGGTGCGGCATCAGAGACCATTAATAATACATCGTTAAGAGGAACTTGATTAGGAAGATACAAATTACTCAGAGTTTCATTTACAAATCTTGAAATTGTCATATTATTGGTTTTGTGTAATTGTTTTACGGCAATTAAATAATATATTCCTGGGGTCTTTTTCTAATGTTCCGATGACAAAATTTGCAATATACCGCCCTTTAACATCAACGGTTTCATCAACAGAAAACCATACTAGCTTTCCAATGATTTTCATTTTAATTTCATTAATGACTGCCGAATAATTTAGTTCCACATATCTTTCGTAATGTGGAAGAACTCGGTACGTTTTGTTGATCGCAGTAACGATGTTACAATGCTGGTCTAGTTGAAACTTTTTTTCACACGTAATCTGTGAATAAAAAAAAACACTGAACTACCATAATTGAATCACTTGTTAGTTACCTATTGAAAAATATCAATATACTTTATTTTTTCACAAATAAATCAAATTTATTTTATATTTTAAAATAGAAACAAAATAAGAAATAAAAAACTTTTAAGACTTACCCTTTTGTTGCAATTAGTGCAAAAAAGATGTTCATTGTCAATAATTTTAAATTCAGTTCTCCCTATAATCCACTTTTTGAGTAACGCTGATTGTTCAGATGGAACTTTCGGCATCACGATAACTATTAATATACTTCACCACAGAATAAGAACAAATGATGAAAAATATTATGTTTCAAACTTTATATAGAACAACAGAGACAACAACCGTATTATTAGTCACTACGCATTTGGTTTTTCCCCGATAACAAGTTTGTATCAGGTACGAAACGAGAATGTCATTAAAAAGCAATTAGTGCAATGGTAAATAACATAATTTTAAACGTTAAATAATAGATTTGGGTAGCTTTTATACAGATAATATATCGAATTATTTCCAAAATATGCATTTATTTTAAATGCATATGCATTATTCAAAAATCTTGGAAATATGCTTGCATATATGTTATATGCATTTTGCATATAATCCGAACTCTAGTTATTACCATCTATGTGTTACAATAAATAAAATATTTATTTATTACTTCAAATAATATGCTTAATTTTCTGTTTTTTTTTGTGTCATATGTGTTATTGTGAAAGTATCTTTCATTAATTTTGGGTTATGGCAGTTTTCACTTGGATATTGTTAATAACTGAATTTGAGGTACATACAGGTACCTAATATGGCCATTGACCATAGCCGATAATACGCTCAATTTGGTTTTTATTAAAAACTAACGCTATTAAACGTAATGTTTCTCTATGTATATTTAAAAATTAGTAAATAACCTCCCTAATCCCACACAATTTTCTATTGCTAGCATTTAGGCTGTTAGTCCCAAATATTTGATTGTGGCGTGCACTTCTGCGTTTTATAATTAAAATAGCTAAACACATATGGCTGCTCTTTTTTAAATAAAGGTAAAATACTTTATATTTTCTGCACATGGAACTATATCTTAAACGTTCAGGATTAATAAACGTGATTACATTAGTTTTTCAATTTCTTTATAACCAAAAGAAAAATATATGAAACTTTAAAACATAAGCAGTGAGTGTCATGATCATATTGCTAGACATGAAAAAAAAAAAGGCTTAGCCTGATAGGTATGCGAAGCACCCCTTTAATGCATTTTTATAAAGTTCCCTTATAGTAAATATTAATAAGGGGTAGAACATTGTCAAAAAATATGATATTATAATAAATATTGTTTTTGTTTAAAACTTAATTTCATGAAATATGTGAATATCGAATTTTTTATTTGTCAAATTTTTTGTTGTATATGTTTATCTGCATGTACCGTTTCCCTTATTTTAAGATAAGCATTTTTTTCTATGGCCATGTTGCCAACACTATGCTTGTAATATGACCAACTGTAATATTTTCATTAATTGTTTAATACATTTAGAAAAAGTCGCTAAAACAATGAGTTTTTCTTGAAAATATACCCAAATAATATGACTTTTCAGTGGTTCTAATAAAATAATTCCATTTTGCAGAAATATCCGTAACAGCTTAGCATGGCCATATTGGCTGCAGATATCTTGTATGGAATATATATGTTCACTGCATCGTCGTCGTTTCTGCTTTCCTATCCTCCTGCATTGCCAAAAAAAAAACAGTTTTGTCTATTTTTATTTTTATTTTACATTTGGTATTATTGTTTGTATTAAACATAATAACTTTTTTTAAACAATATTTTCCCATGTAGGCAAATGTGATCCATGTTTTGCCTGTTTGTTTGGTTCTTCCTTATTTGTTATTCCTTTCGTTAATGGAAATGGTTTGTTTTTTTTTTATTTTCAAACTAAAATATGACTTACAAACTTGGGCGTTAACTAGTGAGATGCTAGTACCTACCTACCCCCGGCACTAAGCACCACAAAAGTGTAAAGTTAAAATAGCTTTTCTAATTGTAAGCTTTTTTACATTGCCTTAATGTATTATTTTGTTGTATATCTCATATCAAGTTAATTATAACACAAAAAATACAAAGTGTACAATCACCTACCTATGCTCACAGATTTCTATTTTTGCCTGCTTATTTTATAAGTATGTACGACCATAATATAAAGCAAAGAAAGTATAAGCAGTGTTGAGTTTTATACATATTTACTTAAATTGCTGTTTAACGAGGGGGAGATCATAAAAAAATAATAATTACGCAGATACGTAGCCGCGTGTGTTATTACCTTTGCTTGCCAAGAGAACATCGAATGGCCAATAAATCAGCGAAAAAGGTAAATCACGACGAAGAATAATATGTTTAAAAAACAGAAGCCCCATAGTCTTCTGTTGTTTACACAGATGATTTATTTTCTCCAGACGACTCGGTTAATGAATTAAGGCTACTGAACCGACTGAGAAAGGAGAAGGGCCACACGAAGGTACCTAAAATATTTCGTGTCCCCTTTAGCAAACATTCCAAATGTTATGATTGTGAAAATATTGCATTTGAAAACTATAATATAATTATTTAAGTGAAAAAAAATTAAATTAAATAAGTCGATGCTTTATTAATTATTTATCTATTCAACTTTAGGTATATGTAATAATTATTGTGGTAGGCACTTCCACCTTTTATTAAAAGATATTAATACTTAATAGCAAATATAAATAAAAAACACACTCGAAACAATATTGTAGAGTGTACAATAAAATCTGAAACATTTAAAAGTGTGTTTTTTACTTATATTTGCAATTATTAAATAATGTTTCACAAGAATCCGACCAAATCAACAATTTCGTAGATATTAATGCTGTGAGCAAAGGTACCAAATATGGAATATATTCTTTATGTGAAATAGGATAAATTTAAAGGTACTAATTATGACAATAGTCAATATCAATACCCTAACGGTACACCATTTTACATTAAAACTAAAATAGTAGTACTCAATGCCACCTTATCGCCATAAATATTGAAAAAATGTATTTTTTCTAATTTAGAAATATGCATGACAATAGGGATAGAGGAAACATGGATCCACAGAGTTTGATGCTTGAAATGGTA
The DNA here is from genome assembly GCA_029378335.1 of Agrilus mali. Taxonomy (NCBI): domain Eukaryota; kingdom Metazoa; phylum Arthropoda; class Insecta; order Coleoptera; family Buprestidae; genus Agrilus; species Agrilus mali. The sequence goes on from CM055656.1 coordinate 10,430,559, forward strand.
TCAATCGAGTACTCTGGTTCAAAGAGTGAATATTTTGTTTGTGAATTCTGCAAATAAACATTTTTTATGTTCCTGTTTATACTTATATAATGTTCCTAGTGTAGCTGTTTTTATTATTTCTGTTATTTTGGAGGTAATGTAATTTTCTTTAACACTATCTTCTGTTTTATTACCATATATTCCATATTAGGTACCAAAATGCATTTCTCCATATAAATATATATATATATATATATATTTTCATTTAGAGCCTGATAAATAATACGTACCGTATTATTCTCGATAACAAAAAGAATGAGGCATGCTACAAAAAATATTGGCATTCCTATCACTTAAAAGAGAAGACTAGTAAAAAATAACAGAAACGGTATTTCTTATTTGGTACTTCCCTTCTAGGTATATCATCATATGGTCAAGCTAAGGGGTTCTCAATCATCGATGGTTCATGAGTATTTACAGATAAACAATTAATCGATTAATTGATATTTATGCGCCGTTAATTAAAAATTTCAATTACCCACGCCATTACTAGCAAATGACGTTGCATTTCTGGACGGTGATATTATAGATGACATGATTATTGTGGATAATAAGACCATATTAGAATTTATATATTGTTGATAGATTCTGTTGTTATTTCCCGAAAAATTACATATTTCACTGTATGTGAACTTTTGAGCGGATGGATACCTTTGGGACTGTAAAGAAGTGTTCGTTTCATAGTGTTGTCCGCTTATGAAAAGTTATAATGGAATAGTATGATTGATTTCATAATTGTAACAATATTGGAGTGTTTTTATGAATAATACGCCACTCTTTTGGAACATTCTTGTCGCTTTATCCGTACATAGGAAACGAAAACTTATCCAGCCAAAATAGGAAGAGAACAAGCACTAAAGAGGTGGCTTTAGAAGAAAGAAAAATTCAGTACAATCAACAGGATATCTACAACGTGTACGATCAATTAGATTTAAATAATTCCCCATTACTTAAATTAGTCCCCCTTCCCCTCTTACAGTCCTAACCGAAAATAGTATAAATTAGATAAGTTTTCGTTAGTAGTTCTGACGAAGCTACATGTAGCGAAACAATTGTTAAGTTACAATAAAAATTAGTGAAAATTAAAACATGTGTTTTCCTTTACAAATGATAATAGTATTTATAGCAATTATTATAAAAATTGAAACAAAATATAATATAAAATACAGAAAATTTTACTACGCAATTTAAAAAATTTTACCATAACGATAAGTTGTCACCAGATTGCCAAAATTACTCAAAATTTTTAGGTAAAAGTTACTATATAGTTTTCTTTTCTTTTATTAGAATATGTTGCATTTTTATTTTATTTTGAATGTTTATAATTTTCTTTATTCTGCGAATTTTTTTATCCAAACCAGTCCTTCAGAACTGCAATATATTTTTTATACGTATTCCTCTGTTCTTGATTCCTTTGAACGTGTTTTGTTGATTCCTCCTGTTCTCCGCATAGTCTGCAATTCTTCTTATCCTCTATCCAGAACATGCTTGTTTTTAATTCTAAATCTAGCTATCATTTTCATGTATTCCACATTTTCTTTCCTTTGTACATTGGCCGGAACTTCTTGTCTACATGGTTTGTAATTTTTTTGGTATCATGAATTGTCCTTTCTAAGCCCCCTTATACTTTCTCCTATTTCTGTGTTCGGATACATTTTCTGTTTTCCCCATTTTGTTTTTTTCCCAGTCATTGCTTTTCATATCTTTTAAGTCGTTTAGTTTTCGTGGGTATTGACTTAATTATTTTCTAGTTTTCCTCATCTAATATATAAAATTCTCGTGTCATAATGTTAGTTACCATACTCCTCCGAAACGGCTTGCTCGATTTTTATGAAATTTTATATGCATATTCAGTAGGTCTGAGAATCGACTAATATCTATTTTTCATACCCCTAAGTGATAGGGGTTGTCCACCCCTAACTTTTTATTTTTTGAACAAAATTTTTTGTTTTTATTTTTTTATGATTTGGCATTGAAAAATACATACAACCCTTAATTTTAATCCTTCTACCACCAACCCCCCCATTTTATAATAGCGATATTAGTACTGTAATAATCTTCAACTCTCAGTGGTCGATAACTGATCAATTATTATCAATCGATTAGTCATCCTCGCCAGGCGTCTACTGATGTCACTACTCACCCAGCAAACAGCACGGACGGGGGATGAGAATGAAGCAGATTTTTTTAGAATTTTACAGGGAGTTCTCATTTGTTCTAAGAAGTTAAAGAATGTTTTATTATAACATTTCAGAATGATTTGACAATGTTCAAGAATGTTCCAGAATCTTGAATATCATTCAAGAATGTTCCAGAGTGTTAAGAAAGTTAGAGAATTTTGGAAAGTTAGAATATTCTAGAATGTTCCATCAAACGTGTAATATATTCTTACCCGGGCAACGCCAGGTACTGCTGCTAGTATTTTATAAATCTTCCTGTTTTTTTAACCTGCTCTTTTTGTACCTTCTTTTCTTATCCTTTACTTAATGTGCAAGTTACAAATTATCCATAATTCCTCTTTAGTTAGGAATTTTTATCTAATACTCCTTCTGGTCATTAATCTTTATTGTTGATTATATAAACTATTACCTACATTACCGATACTTCTCTTATATTTTGAAGTACCTATGGTAGATGTTTTCGTATCATCGTAAAGTCCCCTTGTAAAGAATTTCATTTATACAACTTTCGTTCCGGAATAGAAATTAAGGGAATTTTCGCGAGCCGAGAGATAAAATATGAAAATGACTGCTCTAAATTTAAATTGCTGATCAGTTTATCCGGTTGAGGAGTTCCGGTCTTTTGTAAAAGTGCGCGTTGCTCTTTCACAATTCCTTCTAATTTACGCTCCGTTTGCTTTTTCGCTCTTTTGAAGATTTTCCTTGATTTTTACTCTCAACTTACTTACACAGGAATTAAACATTCCTAAGTTCCAGAGATGAAAGAATAAAACTGCCGACGTGTCTCATATACCTCCACATCTGCAACAAAATAAAGAGAAAATGGTTTATGTACTTACATATAAATAGGTATAAACAGGCGTATGTTACAGTGAAACATCGCTTTTAGTAAGAACACATTTTTACTGCTTAACACTACTTTATAATGAATTTCCTTTTACAACTTTCCTGCTAATCAAAAATAAAGGAGTTTCGGGCACAAATTAATATTCATGCTTCAACTATCCATGAAATTATTTTGACTATTTTATATCCTGGTTCCAGATTTGCAATCATCGTTTGATCTTCTTAGTGAACCAGGTGCAAGAATCAGAGATTGTTCAATTTGTTGCTCTTCCTCATACAATTTTACAAGCTGTTCGCTTTTTGGCTCCTAGTTATTTTGTGAATCCAGCAGTTTTGGAACGTCATCACCATCTATTTCTAGATTTAATTTTCAGCAAGATTGGCCACTTCCTTAATCACAAAATCAAATTTAAAATTTTTTTCAAAGAGGGGGCCGGGGTTTAAAGCTATTCGTTAAATTCGATTTCTAATAAGTGTGCAAAAGATAAATCGAGTAATTTCGGATTTGCGTAAGACGGAGTAATGTATATATAATGTTGAAAATAAATGCGATGTTAATAAAGGTAAGTCCAGTGAAGACCAAAGTGTAAAAGGCTTACGTACTTAACTAGTATTTCATCAAGGAATTCAGTGAAACCAATTCATTTTTTAGATAACGAAAATTACAGTTTTAATAAATTCTTGTTAGTGAGTTCACTGGCTCAGTAAAATAATTAAAAAGTTCCGGCCGATATACGTTTCATAAAATGAAAAAGTAAACAATAAAGGTTTGAATTACAAGTTTTGTTATTTTGAAGCCTGAAAAAAAATGTACATTCTAAAATATAAAAAGAAACTAATGAGTAACAATGCGGAAAATTAGTAATGGAATGCATTAGCAGTAGGATACAATAAATGATGGTGGGGTAACATCCAATTACAAATGAATTCCATCCTAAATGATACTTTTTTACTCATATTAATAAAATCCTTTAATTAAGATCTAAGCCTATCTGAGTTAATATATTATTTTCACGAAATATATCAACTTGAACTTCCTTTTAATTATTGAGCACAACGAGGTCGATAAAGGAAATACAGCAACATTATTGCATTGCATAATTTTAATGGAACATATTTCGATTCCATTAATGGTTTTTCAGTCTACCCCCCTGAGATTCTTATTGAAAATATTGGACAAATCCTAAAAAATCCCAATGGTGAATGAAAAAATATCACAGCAGGTAGAATAAAACACATTATCCAATTAACCTTACTAGAACAGGCTCAGTATACCGTATAATTTAAAATTTTTGAGTAAGTTCTTATATCTTTGTCACTCTCTTCAACAACGTAGCGAGGTACTTATTAGAAAATATTGCGAAGTATTCGAAATCATGAAACAGTCCAACAGTTGAATGAATATAGACAAACTATAATTAGGCATTTTCTTTTTTCGATCGTGAAAATTTGTATCTATTTTGGTCCAGCGTGTATTTTCAGATCATCTGATCATCGCATTTTTTGTCTTCTTCTTTTGCGTTTGTGATTCCATAGTCTTCAATGTATGATTATCTTATTTTCATCCTTTTATGTCAGGATAAAGCCAGGAGAGCTTGAGTTTGGGTATTTTTGTCGATACCTCCCTCGCTTTTGTTTTATTACAATTCTAACTATTTCTTTTCCAGTTTGTTAATTTGATGTTTAGCAGTTCTCTTTCCATGGTCCTTTACGTTTTTGCTGCCAATGTTTTCTAATGTAGTCGTCCAAGTTTGATAGGAAGTACACGTTGATTGAAGACTCTTGTTCTTTTTGCTGGGGATATTTTTTATTTTTTAGTATATAAGAATTTTTTCCAAATGTTGTCCAAGCCAATCTTATTCTTCTTTCTGTTTCTTGGGTCTGATTCTTTTTATTATATTTAGTGCTTTGTCCCAGATCTAATCGCAATCAAATTTAGATTAAGTTACATTAATTTTGATTTCTATAAATATTGTTCTACTATTTTCACTTCCACCCTCTGTGGTCAGTGGACAAAACTACTGTTAATTTTTTTAATGTGGCGGCTCGGGCAATAAAACTTGATGAGATTTATTATCTTATTTGTTCAATTGTCTGATATCGGTACTCACGTGGTTCAAATCTTACACTGTGACAATGTTAAAAGACAATAATCCTTATTGAATCTGTTTTTAAAACTAAGATACACGGGTTGGTGTAAATTCGGCCCGAAATGTTTTAATGACAGTGTAGAGGTGCGTAAATTCCCTCCCCATAATTGTTCCTCATCTACGTAAATTCGATCCCATAGTTTGAGCATGCCAGTGGCGCATCTTGGATTGGAATGAATCTGGGAGGGCCGGGGGTAGACGTAGAAGTAGGTATTTAAGACTAGTTTCTTTTCTTCTTTAGAACCGAGCGGCATGGCCTAGTCTTCTAGATCATTGCTTAGCATTCGGGAGGTCACCGCTTCGATTCCGGGGCCGGCTACTCTGGTTCAAGTTTTTCAATGGTTTCCTTTGATCATTTAGGCAAATGTTGGGGTAGTAATATTCCACAGATAATCTTTCACTTCTCTTCTGTCTTCATTTCGTCCGTCTCATCATTCTCCCCCAAAACCACCACCTACCCATTTCCACTATTCTGACGTATTGCGTATGTGAACGTACAAGTACGGGGTGAAATTTATACTAAAACGTTGATATGAAGTCGAATTTACGTTATCTGGATTTAACAAGTCCCATAGAAGATCTCAGGTACTTGAAAAGCCATTGTGGTAATTGCCTCCAATTTTTTCAACGGTTTATCACTTTTTTAAAACTATCCTGTTACAGCTTTCAAACTATTTTGAGATTAACAGAAAACAAAACGTGTTTCGTCAAAATTGTTTCGTGTTGTTGGTCACGGTTTTATTGTCTGAGCCGCCACTTTAAAAACACTAGACAATAGTATCATTTCTTGCAGGGAATTCCTCTATTACTTATCACATAAAATCGTAGAACAAAAAAGTGGCATAGCGAACACGTTTTGGACATCTATTGCACCAGATTGTTCTGTTTTATTTAGAATGCAACTACGAACTTCCAATTAATGCCCGGTTTATTTATTCAAATAAAACGTCGGTTTTGTGAAACGGTTGAATTGAAAAATATATCGCATTTCTTCCTACAGTATTACGTAGTCTGGTTACGATTCATTCGACTGGAATATATTCAAACAGTAATTACGAAAATAAAGCAGGAAAATTCAATTGTCAGGGCATACACCCGAGTCCTTTGTTGGAATGATCGCGTGTTGGAAAAATTTGTGATGTAGATTTATGTGAGTTCAAAAGCGACAGCAGTGGTAGTTACTGACTGACTGAGTGACTGACTGATACTACGCTGCCGGTTGGTGAAGCGTCCGCAGGTCCGGACCCTACTGTGTTATATCAAAGTAAATTATCGCCAGTCTATCATGCAAATAGTCCGTTTTATTCGTTGCAGTAGACACATACATACATACATACATAGAAACATATCTTTTCTTGTTGATACAATAGGTACGTAAAAAAAACAGTTGCCCTTCTACATCTAATTTTATGTACAGTGCCAGATATTTAGCTAGACGTTTGTTAAAAATAATCCTATTTGGTTTTCTACTTTACTTATGTATGTATCAAAGGACCCTAATAGGCAGTAAAAAAGAACTCGTGATTACAATGTTTTCCGTACAATCTTGTTAGTTTTGGGAACTAATCTTGTTTCCGAGTTAATATTTTTTACTTTTAATGTTATATGTAATTTGTTTTGCAGGTTTCTGGCAAAAATAACCTTGGTGTGCAAATGAGATTATAACCGTTTTTGCTTTACAAAAACAAGTTGACATTGTGATGACTTTTTTTGATAGCCGTCTAAAATCTTGTAAACTTCACCAATCAACACTTAGCAGTCAAAAGTTTCACAAATATTTAATTTTCCATAGTTAACAAAATTTATCATTTATCTAGGTACCTTCTGATGCTTTCAATAGAGGTCTACTGTTTCTTTACATGGAAAAATCTATTGCCTAATTTTTTGACTATAAGCCAAAACCGGCAAAATTAAAATGAACTGTACCTAGCTGTAATTGTCTATTATGATTCGGTATTATTCAAACGAAACACGTTTTGGGTTGATTTGTTCCTGTTTTGTTAATTTCTGTTTCATCACCTTACTTTTTTAATTTGTCAGGCAATAATTTATTTCTGATTAGTGACCTGCCTACTCGAGATAAACTAGGTGTCTTGAAACTACTACTCAGATATATTAAATAAATAAAGTGTTACATTACTTTGAACCTTAATTCCTTCACACTTATTCTAGGCTAAAAAAACTTTTGAGTGTTTCATTCCCACCAATATTGGTGGAGGGGTATTAGGGCGGAAGGCCCTCTTCAGCCTCCTTCAGGAATCGTGGGAATGGGTGGGTGATGGTTGGGGGAAAAAAGATGAGACGGACGAAATGAAGACAGAAGAGAAGTAAAAGACTATCTGTGGAATATTACTACCCCAGCATTTGCCTAAATAATCCGAGGAAACCACAGAAAAACTTGGACCCGAGTAGCCGGCCCCGGAATCGAACCGGTGACCTCCCGAATGTTAAGCAATGATCTAGACAACTAGACCAGGCTTACGACTGGCAAAATAAAAAAGCAAACTTTAATCTTAGCAACCACTTCATACTATAACCTTTTGGTGGTCCACAGTACGTTTCGGTGGTACATACTTACATTGAACTTATCGGTGGTGCATGTTTATTTAAATAAATCTTCGATCCTAAATATTACACCGCGGGGGTGAGGACTGCACGATGGCGGAAGGGTAGAAGACAAAGTAGGAATGCATTTTTCGTAGGTTACCAAACAGAAATTGACTAAACAGAAAACCATCTTCGGATTCTGATGGATACTTGTGCCTGCAAAGCTGAAGATACTTTCAAAGCTTTTACAGGTTTGTAGAAAAAGCAAATACTGTAATGACGTTTTATGTACCCGGGAGATTTTATAATACTTGTCGAATTTCAGCTACACAGTTTAACAAAACTATTACTTGGGTTTGAAATTATTAATAGTTTGTTTTAAAAAAATTTAATTAACATGAAATATTAAAAAGAAAACGTGCTCGGGCGCCACTTTGTCAAACAAAGAAAAGAATGAATGAAACGACAACTTTATTGAGCACCGGGTAGTGCGTCGGTGGTTCCTGCAGAATCCTGTAGCTTTAGAGAGCTCGAAGCTCTCTTAAAAAAACAAAAAAACTTGAAGAGTATATTAACAAAAAATTACACACAAAAAAACAACAAAACTTACAATAACATATGTAGCCCACCAAAAAGAAAGGTTCCCTGCTCCAATGTAGGGACTGGAAGCTGGTTTCAGGGTATAATCGGGGACTTCTCGTGCAGTGTTGTGAGGCAAGAGGATATCAGCGAAATAGCTTCATGGACCAACCTTTTAATCTTCAGGGGGCCGCCTGCAGGAATTTATCGGCCTCTAACAGGTTATTGAGATTAGTTGGAAACCAGAGCTTTGCCTATTTGCCTTTGTAAAATAGTTTTCAGGAAGTCTTCACCCCTACCCTTTAATTCCAGCCCCCTAATCCAACTGGAACCTATTCTAAGAAAATTTCAATGGGCTGACAAAAAAGGGCACAAATAAAAGTGCTAATAAAATTTCCTAAAACTAAAAAATATTAATCAAATGTTGAAAAGTTGTTCGCATTGAAGATGCTTAAAAAAAAAACGGATAAAAAGGGAGGAGTAGGGGTGTCCGTCGTTAAACCAACATGCACTCAAAATACACCCCAGATACCATAAAAAATTTTGACTATTAAAAATATAAAAATTAAAAAGTGAGAAAAATTAATTAAATGAAAAGATTTAAAATTGGCCACAAAGGCCCAAAAGATTACAAATATACTGTTAGATATTTAAAAAAGAGACCACGTGGTAATAAGGAAAATTTTGTAAAAATTAATCAAAGTTACATCAAAAATAAATACTGTGTGAATAGCAAAGAAAAGATTTTAAAAGAAATAATTAATATGAATGAATTTTACATGAACTATTAAAATGCAAAGGTAAGTGGATCAAAAAAAAACTCTCACGCAAAACCAAGCACAGAACATCAACAGAAAAACACACACATACGTCACGTCAGTGTCAAGGATCGAGGAGGAAGACCTCGAGCACCGACCGGAAAATTTCATCGATCCCTCCATCGATCGCCTAGTCCTGCGCGAAGGTTGTTAGCCTTGATGATAAGACGGAAGGTCGATCAACATTCAGAAATAATCTACAAAACTGAACCAAGACAAACACAAACTGAATCGAAATAAATAAAACTTCAGTAACGGGATTTTTCATAGAAAAAAAAACGTTACAACAGGTATACTCAATTAAGACTTTTGTCCCTTATTGTTGTCGTTATATAAAGTTCTGGATGCTCCTTCCATGAAAAATGATGTCAACCATTTGAACAAATAAAGTTACAAACCTCTCTTGAAAGTTTTATTACCTATAAGCTACCACTTTAAATGAAAACAGATAATAGCTTAGGCAAACCTTTTATTAAACTTAAGATTCCATGGGATTATATAGTTCTAAACTGTATCAATTCATTAACAACTTTCAATTTCTACAAAATTTAAATTTCATTCATAAATAGATATTAGTGCAAAGCCAGAAAGATGGACAAATGTGACTCAATCATGAAAATACGCTTTTTATTTTACTTTTAAAACTATAATCGTTGGTAAATGTACACAATACCTGAAAAACAGTCTTTTTATTAAATAGATATATTAAAGGTATCTGCCGTTAGCTCTTGGTGAACCATACTGGATAATAATTAATAAAATAAAACGCTTGAAAATTGGTCACAATTTTTTAATAAACAACTCTATGCGCATTTCGCCCTGTTAAGGCATCTTCAGGAGTATTACAAGTAAGTAGTAACTTTAATACAAAATTTGGGAGAATATATACCTAACTCTCACTTACAATAAGAGTGGGAGGCTAAATTAAAGATGGGCTAAGTAATGGGTTATTGCCGAAATGTATTTGATCGTTGGTTAGTGTTTTTTTGTTTTTGATGGCTTTATTTATTTCCACTATTTCAAATCTATCAAGTATAGGGCCTCCTTTTAAATTTTTTAACAATTTTAGTTTTTGTTTATATATTGAATGATTATTATCTAAAACTGCCCCCCCCCCTTAATTTAGCCTCCCACTCTTATTGTAAGTGAGACTTAGGTATATATTCTCCCAAATTTTGTATTAAACTTACTACTTACTTGTAATACTCCTGAAGATGCCTTAACAGGGCGAAATGCGCATGGAGTTGTTTATTCAAAAATTGTGACCAATTTCCAAGCGTTTTATTTTATTAATTATTAAATATATATATATTAGTAACAGACTTGAACAGGAATGAAATTTAAGAAAGCATATGAATCGCGGAAACTGATGAAATAAGTTAAGTTGAAGGAAATTGAGACACATTATTTCCATGTTAATTTTATATAAAATTAAGACTGTCATTACTATTGTGGGATTTAATGTAATAACTGCTGAAGGCACTTTTATTGAGAACTTATATATTTTTTTTTGACACCTGCGAAATTTTTATCGTCATCGACACCAAAATGATCGTCACTCTTATCAATTTCTTCGTCTTCGTCATCTGCAGCGTCTTCTAACAAAAGAGCAGCCTATAATCGAGTAATGAGTTCTTCTTTTCTTCCTGTTGTCTTCAATTTTTGTCGTTGAAGTTCCTTCTTCTATTCGTTAACTTTCGTCTCTAGCTTCAGAATTTGTTTTTTCATATTCGCACTTTTCTCCAACTTCGTCTTCGTTCGACATCGTCGCTGCTTTCTCAATTACAAGTAATTCGCCTATCAATTGCCAATCCCTTATCAATCCCGAACGAGCCCCCAAAATTTGTGGGTTTTAATGTAATTACAGAAGGCGTTTTTATTGAGAACTTTTATATTTTTACCAAACGAAGACAATCACACAGTATTTTATTATAAATTAATAACTTAATGGCTCCTAGCTACGTCTTTTTTCGTTTTTTTTTTTCCCTCCGCACACTCACCCGAACTAATTCAAATATAAGTACTAATGACGACTAATCGCAAAAAATCCCTACACTATTTACATGTTTTCTCCGCCAACGAAGTATTTCGTAAATAGATTTAGTCTAGAGTTCTATTCTTTTCTTATTCATTAAAACGAGTAGAGTAAATGGCAGATTTCACCTGCCGTCATTTCTTAGATCATAAACATGGAATCTTCAATTTTATAGGGTATACCTAGGTATATCTTATTACTGTACATTGTGTTGTTGTTTTAGCTGCTCATTTTTCGATTAATTAAAACAGTGTATATTGATGGATTGATGCACCAAATACAATCTCATAATAATTTTACAGTAGGTACCTAATTATTTTTTCACACTGGATTCATTAGTTTTTCATAAAGCGTAAATACTTAAAATTCACCGTAATAATAACGAAGTGTTTTTACTGAAAATGCAGCTACTTGTTTACGTTCTTCAGCTCGTATTTTATGGATTACCTTTTTGCGATATTGACGGCGTTTAGTGTTGGTAATAACAGAGTGTGAGCACCTGCATATTGTAGGTTGGTAGGTAGGTATAATAATTCCGCATGTGAAAAACAACAGGCAGTAGGAAAGTTAAATAGGCCACCGCACTAAGATCTGATTAAACCGACAAGCGGCGGCCTGACGGGCCTCCGAAGTCGATAATTTAAATTTGACGGATATAGCGCCAATTTGGAAAAAGCATGCGGCAAAAAACCTATGCATCGGCTATCAGTAACGTTATAATTGCCTCGCAGTAATAAATAATAAGAAGCACAAGGGACGGGAAAATATCAACTGCTCCACTTCTAACATAACACACTCTGACAGCAAATTTATCCCTATACTTACTCTGAATCTTTTAAAGTGGTGATTCAGGTACTAATATTGTCAACAGGTGGCAGTTCTTATTGTTTGATTTTTTTAAAATGGTGGTTCAGGCAACTAAAGTGACCGCCGTTGTTTTAACACCCACCTTTGAAATTGTCTTTTATGGCAACCAAGTGTTTTCCGGGTTGTCATGCCGTAGTTCTGTCTTCCTCCTTCAGTAGATGTTTGGCCAGTCTTGACTGCTGGCAGCAAGTACAACAGAGATTTACTGAGGATGCCATCAGTCGAGACTGGCGAAACGTATAATGAAGGAGGACGACAGGACCACGGCATTACAGAGTTTTAAATACCTTTAACAGATAGTTTTTAAATAAGTCATGAACGATTGTAAATCTTAGAGGCAATTACCGTAATGACGCTTCAGGTACCTGAAAGGTTTCATAACACTGAATCTCAACTGCAAGGATTGACTCATTAACAACAGTTATTCCTTAACATTATCACTATATAAGGCCCGTAGCGCCCTTTTTAAAGTGCGATGTCAGTTAGTCGACGAACACTCTTGAAAGTTTTATTACCTTAGGCACCACTTTAATAAAATTAGACAGTATTCATGTTAGGCATCAAACATTTTCAGTTTCTGAACTTGTTCTCGCAATTGAGTTGTGGTCGAAACAGAAGGGGTCGGCCGGACAGTCGGTCGGGTTGGGCAGCGGGTTCAAACGGGTCCGCCCAGAGGCCCCAGTTGCCGCAAATCACTCGTAACTGCCTGGCCTGCTCTTCCTTTATTGTATTTTTTATTAATATTTATTATTTATTAATGTTTTATATGTTCTTAGAGTGGACAGCCGCTTCAGTATATCAACAGAACGCGGAGCTACTAAAACTTTTATAGCCGCGTGCTGTCTGCATTTTTAGGGTTTTTTTATCTTTCTTATGTGCCGACCTGATGCAACAACGGCCCTGCCATGTTACGAAATGAATTGCCCGAGAAATCTTACTAAACGACAACTAGATGCCTACTCGATCTACTAGGTACGATAAATATTGGTGGAACTGGAAAAACTATTGTTCAAAAGACGAATAGGACCTGTTATTAGGTACTGTAAGGGGATTTTAGGTTAAATATGTAGTACTCCGGTAGATAAAATGTGTGTGGGCAATTGTTATTTTAATTTAATTACCCTTTTTAAAAATAAACATGACATTAATCATATATTCATTTTGGTGGATACGTATATCATACTTAAATGTAAAATTGGTATCTTGTACACAAAAGAAAAATTTAAGGGTGTTTTCGGGGGTAGCCACGTTTGTCGCCTATTTAATTTAAGTTTTAATTGTTGAAAAAAAAAAATGAAATTAAGTATAGGTACGTTTATCCTAGAAATTTATTGCTTTTTTCAACTTCAACTTACCTATCATACACCCAAATGCTTCGATTAAAAATTATGGAAAAAGTTACTGATAATTAATTTACTTTTTTCACTTCGATAACAAGACCATTCTGTTCAAGAATAAAAACACTTGTATTTGATTTTCACAAATTATTTATTAATTTAGCAACATGTTTCACCTTAACTTTTTTAAAAAACGTATAATGGAACACAAAAATAGTTATGTAAAAACTAAACAGATTCAACATATGCTAACCATGTAACTGAAAAGGGACTTCCGCTTTACCACTCAGACTTTACACAACAGTTTTGGTCGGGGGGGGGGGGCAGCCCGCCCACCAATATTAGTGGGAATGAAACACCCAAAAGTGAAGTTAGTTTTTCATAGTTAGTAGTAAATACTCAATGGCCTGAAGAAGCCTAATAAATTTAAGGTGAAACATGTTGCTAAATTAATAAATAATTTGTAAAAATCATATAAGTACAAGTGTTTTTATTCTTGAATTATGGAAAGGTCGAAACTATTCAATATCTTTCTGTTCGTTAGTTTAGTCATTGGTAGGTTGACAAATTTAATAATATATTTTAATTAGGACCTCCCTCCCGTTTAATGAAATTTTGTAAAATTTGGTGGAATTTCTTTACCCCCCCCCCACACGTAAGATTTAACCTAAAACGAGTTTATAATTAAAAGTTGAATGGAAATTCTTTTCATTAAAAAGTTTACTTGAAATTTTCAGAGCCGCTTTTTTTAATAAGTTTTAATGAGATTTTGTTAAATCCCTCTCATCCCATTCTGAGCTCACCTAGTTAATAAGCATTCCTTTAGTTCAGAGTGAATCACAACCCCAAAATTGTCTTAAAATTTTGTTTTAGTAATCTTAAAGTTATGTTTACTTCTCTAAATAACGTTTTTGTAGTGTCAGTTAACATAATTAGAATTGCGAAATAAGACGGCTTAAGATCAACCCTTCTTCCAAGTCAGCATTTCTTCTAATGTTATTCTTATTTATAACTTAAATGGTTTCTGGCCTTTTGCGGTGTTAATACGCTTTGGATAATCCAACTGTATAACTAAAGATCTATTACTATTGATAAAAAGAAACCATTCACTTAAATGGTAGCGAGTATTGGCTTTAACATCAGAAAAGAAGAAAATTTACCGATTATTCATATACCTACCTACTCATAAATTGTATTTAATTTCTATATCAAGGCCCTTTTGTACGTTACTTTTAGTGATTACCATTTTATCTTGCCACTTCTTGGTATTGCATTTTTAGCAAAACTAAGAACTTAACAATGCTTGCAAGTCCAAGACCAAGAACATGACTTAATGTATAAAATTATGGCCAAAACTAAATGTACAAGACCAAGATCAGGATCAAAACTAAGTGTACCTATAAACCCTCTGTTAGTTGTGTCTTGGTCTCGGGTTTGATCATTAGTAGTTAGTTTATTCCTTGCTAATTAAATAATATCCTATCAGAATTCTGACAATTTTATTCATCTAACGTAATTTGAATTCCCCTTTCTCTTTTAGTGAAATTTTGTATTCATCTCCTTCGCGTGAGATTTATTCTTATTATATATGAATTTAATGAAAGATGCAAATTTGCTGAATTAAAAAGTTGACCTGAAATTTTCAACGCACTCCTCCCTTTAAATGAGATTTTATTGGACCCCATCTTTCCCATTACAAACTCGCGCAATTAATGAAGTTAGAGTGTTAATCCCACCCATAGGACTTTTTGGAGCTTTTAGATAAGATCTAGGGCCATAAATATTAAATATATAACTCTTCTTATAATGAATGTTTTTGTAATTTTAATGCTACTTAACATAATAATGTAATTAGAATGTTATTTTCAATCCTCCATGTGACAATTAGTCAAGGTCTGACTTAGAGAAATCAAAGTCGCGTTTCCATTCTTTAACCTTAATTATACGTCTAGGTACATTTTTTTCAACTTTTAAGAATTTTGTTCCCAAGATTTTTAAAGAAGTGGCTGGAAAAATATCCAAATTTGTATTTTTCGTTATTTTAAAATATAACAGAACAGTAAAATGGTTGGTTATTTTTCACAATTTTAGTGATGCAAGTGATGCTGCTATGACATCTGGCAATCTCGTACTCTATTTACAAATTCCTTCTAAACTTTGCCAATTCCTCCGGTTCCTCCTCCGTCGCTCCGTCTCCCCCATGTTCTCCACAAGCAACCCCTGCATCCCTCCCGAAAGCTGCTGGCTGCAGCAAATACGACGAAGTCGGACTACGACCCGTTTCCATAGCGACCACGTCAAACAGATACTTGTAGCGATTCCGGTGGCAACTCTGAACTTTGAGTTTACAATCAGACGGGAAACAAGCGCGTCTACACGTAAGTAGATAGAAGCCCCGGGAACCGTATTATCCGGGAGTCAGCGGCGCAATCACGGCACTAGGAGCTGCTTACAAAGGCTCCGGGCGTATTTCCGGAAAGGCGGTATTAAAAGGAATATTGTAATAATCAGGAAATGCTGACACTGCTTTCTCCTTTGCCGATCATAATCTTTACAAATACATATTTCTACATTCTTATATATGTACCTACTTGTCTATCTATGTACCTATTACATCACTGTCGTTAACAAAAATGTCGTCTTTGATAAAATACGATAAACGTGAAATCACCAGATTGTTACCAAATTGTCAAAACATGGATTTTTTATTAATCTTGTCTTATTTAGAAAATGAAAAAACAAGATGCTCATACGAGATTCAACACATTATCAAGACGAAGAGGTCGAGTCAAGACCACTTGAATCAGGACCACTTAAAAAAATATTTATGGTTTAATAAAAGATATTTGTGAATACAGTATATTTTGTTTATAACGACGATGAAAGGACCATTAAATTCCGTCGCTATATCCGGAAGTTGCTATATAAAAAGAAAGAGAGAAAGAATGAAAGAAGGAAATTAGACAAGAAAAGTACCCAGTAACTGATTCTTAGATTTAACTTTATCAACCTTAACATTTATAAACAATTACTACAACTGCTGACTATCTGTGAATGTACACAAAAGATAAAAAAGTTTTGTGTTTAGACTCGTTCGCAATATCAGTATGAAATTTCTAGCATCTTGTAATTAATAGTTCATTAAAATTAGTCGCTAAAACCGAAATCGACGTTACATCCGAAGTCGTTACAGCCAAATTGTCTTCTTAAATTACCCCTTAAATTCAAGAGACTTATGTGTTATGTCGTTATAACCAATAGGGCGTTACAACCAAAGTCGTTATAAAAGAAATCCACTGTAGGTAGTTGTTTTTTTTTTAACGAATCGTAAGATAAATTTTTATTCTTGAATATTGAATCAGTTAGATATAATTTGGAAGCCAGAAAGATCAAATTATTGAAAGCAAACATAGGTACTGATTAAATTAAATTAAGATTTTTAGTTAGAAAGTTTTTACAAAGTGTAACTGATTTGCCACACATTTGCTTCTTCAAGTGGAGCAGTATCTAATTAGTACTAAAAGAAGAAGATTTTTATAATAAATGATGAGTGAGACAAAATATTTTTTTTATTATAAAAACACTGCCAACGTTCCACTACAGGACATTTTTGTCAATTGGCTGGTTTTAAACGTTTCATCCTTTTTGCCACCACGTATCTGTTTATTAAAGATCTATTATTTTGAAAAGACTTAGGCTTTCACGGCCGGCGTTTTCAGAAGAAATTGTGAAATTCGGGCTTGATGGCCGTGGTCTAGGATTGTTTGTTCTTCGGTGAGAACACCGAAGAAGTGTCTTATCCGACGTTTCGCCAACAACTGTGGTTGGCATCCTCAGGGAACGTAGCGTGGGCGTAATGTCCATCGCTGCGGTTGTGCTGAGACTGAGTTGACACTTCGCATTCTGAGAAAGGCTCAACCACCCAAAAGCAATCTGACAAGGCATGAACTTCGCGCCCTTCGAGATCTACGAATGAACAAAGATATCCTTGTTCTTCCGGCAGATAAAGGCAACGCGACTGTCATCATGAATACCACAGACTACAAAGCCAAGATGTTAGACCTCCTGGACGCGACAATCTATAACAAACAAACTAGAGACCCCACTTCAAAAATCCTTCGTAAAACCAACCAACTAATAAAAACATCCCCCATTCCCTCTGAAGTACAACGGGATCTATGCAGGAGCGAAGCCCTACCACCTCGTCTATATGGATTACCCAAAATCCATAAAACCAACGTGCCCTTACGACCTATTGTTAGTGCCATCAATTCTCCCACCTACCACCTAGCTAAATATTTGAGCTCTCTACTTCAACCCCACATTGGACAGACTCCCTCTTACGTCAAAAACTCCACTCACTTCGTGGGAAAAATCGAGGATATTCGATTACAGCCTGAAGATCTTTTGGTTAGTTTCGATGTTGTCTCGCTCTTTTTCCAAAGTTCCGGTAAAAGAAGGTCTGGCACACATCAGCAATATATTTACCCCTGATATCACCAGTCTCTTCCAACATTGTCTAACAACCAGCTACTTCCAATGGGACGGTTGTTTCTATGAACAATTAGACGGAGTTGCCATGGGAAGCCCGCTAAGTCCTGTGATTGCTAATTTCTACATGGAGAAATTCGAAGAACAGGCTCTTGCCTCATCTCCTCTTAAACCAACTACATGGTTACGGTATGTCGATGACACGTTCGTTGTTTGGAGTCACGGTCGAAAACAACTCGACAAATTCCTACAACATTTGAACAGCATCCATCCGAACATTCAGTTCACCATGGAAGTTGAAAAGGACCAACATCTAGCCTTTCTCGACGTACTGGTTACCAGGGAAGGAGACAAACTAGGACACCGAATTTTCCGCAAACCCACACATACGGACCGTTACCTACACAAACTGTCCAACCACCACCCACGGCAAAAAACAGGTATCATCCGTACACTCACTAGGAGAGCGGAAGATATTTGCGAGCCTCGACATCTTAAGTCCGAACTTAAGCACCTTCACAACACCTTACGTGCCAACGGATACACTGACCATGAAATCCGTAGAGCCATGCGTCCCAAGAAACGTCCATTGAAAGAAGAAAGCTCAATTGCAGCTAAAGCCTTTCTCCCTTACATAAAAGGTGTGTCGGATAAAATTGGTAGAATTTTGATGAAGAAAAACATCAAAACCATTTTTATTCCCACCAAGAAAATTCAACAACACCTGCGCTCTGCAAAGGATCCAAGAGATCCCCTCACAGCACCTGGGATATACCGTATCCCGTGCAGTTGCGGGCAGGTCTACATAGGTACCACCAAGCGAAGCGTAAACACCCGCTTGAAAGAACACGAAAGGCATTGCAGGCTCCAACAACCTGATAAATCCGCAGTGGCAGAACATGCTATGCAGGATGGGCATGATATTCAGTTTGAAAACGCAGACATCTTGGTAAATTCGCGTAGTTACCATGCCAGACTTTATCGTGAAGCCATTGAAATCCTAAAACATTCCAACAGCTTCAACAAAAGAGAGGAAACAATGAAAGTG
This sequence comes from Agrilus mali, assembly GCA_029378335.1. Taxonomy (NCBI): domain Eukaryota; kingdom Metazoa; phylum Arthropoda; class Insecta; order Coleoptera; family Buprestidae; genus Agrilus; species Agrilus mali. The sequence continues at coordinate 10,449,496 of CM055656.1, forward strand.
AACAAGGCTTGGTTACCAGCCCTAATCGGTACCACCACCAAACAGCAACGGCCAAATGCAGTCATGCGTAATCATGCGGAGCCCGTTCCAACTATAAATGCCACCCCCGCGTCAAGTGTCAACTCAGTCTCAGCACAACCGCAGCGATGGACATTACGCCCACGCTACGTTCCCTGAGGATGCCAACCACAGTTGTTGGCGAAACGTCGGATAAGACACTTCTTCGGTGTTCTCACCGAAGAACAAACAATCCTAGACCACGGCCATCAAGCCCGAATTTCACAATTTCTTCTGATCTATTATTTTACTTATACAGAATTTATGTGATGTTTGTATATTTTATAGGTATGTGACTCTTAGTGTTCGTGATCTACTGATGTTATTAGTTAAATTGTACCTAATGATATTTATTAAGTTTACTCAAATTGTAGATCTTATACTGTATTCCATACAAGTGGAGTATCGCCCACTCATTTTTGAAAACTTGCCTTGATTAAACCTTGTTATTATAGCGAAACGTTGTGTTTACAACAAAAATTGTGCTTTGATTCGTCATTTATTTCAAAAAATCTTATATTAGGTACATTTAAAATATTGATACTTCAAATAGTCCAAGATCAAGATTTGTTGAGGCAAAACAAAAATACATCAAGAAAAAATACTACGAGAGGGGACAGTATTCGATTTATCAATATTTTCGATAATAATTTTTTGAAATTATTGTCTAAAGGCAGTCCTAGGTCAAGGGGGTGTTGAATTCCCTACAAGGAGAACCTAATACTCACAAACTAAAATTGTTTCACTGCAAATTAAAATTTTTATGTAATATATCCCGATGATACCAATATATACAGATACTATATTAGTATGTTACAAACTCGTTCCCTTTAATTCACGTTTTAAAGTACAACTCTACATTCAAAGCTTTTTGAGATGAAGAAATCAAGATGGATTAAAATTAAGCTCATAATTTGAGGCGACGATTGTAACTTTGAATGGCAGGACCCTCGTGGCTTATTTCCTTACCACAAAAGCTAACAACCCCTTATTTTATGTATAATCGCATCCCTAGTCATGTCAATAATACCGAACACGTGCGCCAGAGATGCCATCTACTTTTTTATCACTCCAGGATCTTATCAATAAAAATCGCCGCTACAATTCGTTTGAATAGACAAATCAGGTTAATTATTAGGTTGATACATGAAATAGACAATTTTTTTTTCAGTAAAGTATTTGGATCTCTTTAAAATAAAGTAGATACCCATCTATAAATTGATTTTGTGTTGCTCGATTTTTGCGTTTAAGACAATCCCAAGTGATTCAACTTTCGATTTAGTTCCCTTTCACGAAAATTTAATTACGGGCCCTTACAATTAGTAGATACATAAATAATGCAATTAAGATTTAACTCAGCATAAATGTAATCTAATACAAAAGTTTTCTGCACGTACCAGAATTTTATTTGCATCGCTTAAAAGTGTTTAGGTTCAACTTTTGGGGTAAAAACCTGACTAGAACCTGATATGCTTGTAGAATTTATAACGTATTGGAAAAGTTTTATGATTAGGTATTTGTATTTTAGTAAGAGTGAAAGAAAATTTAACACCAGAATTAGTAAAAGATCACTATAAACTAAATGAAAAGGACTGAAAGAGAAAAGCTTTTTTGAAACACTAATTTATTTAAATACATTATACAAAATGTTAAAGTTTTTTCATTTAAATAATGCCCAGAAAATAAACGTTAATGATTAATCAACTAGAGAAGGAATTAAACCAATTCTGGGATGGAAAAAAAAAATTAGTAGGGCTGGACTGATATCAATACTCAGTATCGAGTATGGGCCGATATTGGCAATTTTCCGATATTGGCCTTATATTATTACCCAAAAGTTCGGATACAAATGTATCTGAAATCAGATACTTGTGCTTTTGCTTCGTCTCGGTTATACTCGTCATCGTCAACCTGCACTTATTGCAAAAATGAAGTTAAATATCTAAAAGTAAAAGCATTGGCAGTTCGTTATTTAGCAATACCAGCTGGATCAGTTTTGTCAGAGCAAATCTTTTCTGAAACGGGACATATTGTGAAGCCAACTCGAACTTCGCTTATCTATATCGGAACACGTTCAAAAATTCATATTTGTCAAAAAAAAATTGTTAAATATATAAATTGAAATTAAATAAAGAATGTTAAGAATTAAATCTTAATTTTCGATACTTGCAGATATTGTATTGGTATCGGCCAAGGAGGTATCGGAAGTATCGGTATCGGTATCTGAGAGATGGTATCGGCCCAGCCCTACCAATTAGAATATCATAGCGTTGGTAGTTCTTCAGGAACAGTTTGTGTAATTTAAACTCAGCACCGTGAAATAAATATCTTTTCATTATGACATCTACAAACCTACTCTGAAGAAGACTTAAACACTAAATTTTGTAAGGTATTGAATAACATTTTACCTCTGAATTTCCACTAAATTGATATTATTGGGAAAAATGTATCCTGTCTTTATTTTGTTCGTTTCATTAATCGATTCCTAAAAGAAAAACCAGGAAAAGGACCTTCCCCTTAATTTTTTGGCTTTGAACAAGAAGACAGTGATCAGAGCGACTACCTGCCCACCTGCATTTCAGTTCTTGTTAATGGCTAACGGAAAGTACCTACACATAAGTTTTTTAGTTCTTCAATGTAGAAATTTATTTTACTTTACTTCAATAGAAAAATTGAAAATGGTGTTAAACTGATATTTATTATCAGCTGTGTATAGGTATATAATACTTCTTTATTCATTATGACAAGTTTATATGTCAGAATATTTTGCATCTTTAGAAAACCTTCACTTTATACGGGGTAAAATTCTACAATAGATGACTGCCTTAAGAAAATTATTCTTGAAATTGTGACTTATTAGTTATGGTTATAAGTCCAAAACATTTTAGCATTTTAATCATGACGATACAAATGTTAGTACCTTCAATACGAGAATACCTACATCAAAGAAGTACGCGGATCAGATGGACCGAAAGTGGTACAAAAATACCGATGATCATTAATAATAATAAAACACGGAACGGTCTATATAATAAGTGACCGTGTGTTCGTCACGATGATGTAAACAGTTTTTAATATAAAAAATGAAGCCGTTTACATTGGTAACGGTGTATCATTGCAGGTTCGGTCTTTTAGATAAATAGCCCATGTCAGTTTCGACTACTTTCAAACACAGAACTAAGGCATCGCCCCAACGCTAGCGGCGCCGACGATATCGCGGTGAAACAATGTCCCTTGATTGTGAATAGAAAACGCAATTGATAAAGCAATCGTTCGTTCGTTCGTAGGTTCGTACACATAAATACGCTATGAAATGCAACAAAGTAAGCACTTTCGGTTCACATAACTTCCTTTCACGATCCTTGTACAATGTACATACTACATAAGTAGGAACTGTCTTATTTTCTAATCGTAAGCCTAGATTTCTGAGACTATCTTCCTCGTTTCAAATATCTATTTTCTACTTTTTTTTTTAAGTGGTGGATCAGGCAATAAAACTACCGCTAAGTGGCCACCATCATCAACGCCTAGCCGGAATTGTATATTGATGCAGTATTCAAACAAAATACTTTTGGAGTTTATTAAGCATTGGTACCTCCAAAGCTCCACCAAATAGATTGAAACAGTGGCAAATTTTGAGGGCGATTAACGTGGGATACCATTTGCATCTCACCTGCAAAGATCGATATAATAAGGATTATTGTCCCTTAACATTGTCACTAAATAAGACTCATTTTGAGTACCGATGTCACTCGTTTGATCAGATAGGTTAATAAATAATTTGAATGTTTAACTTTCTAGGCCGGCTCTTTAAAGAAATAATGGTTCCATTAAATTCGTTATAGGTACAACCATTAAGTAGTCTTTGGTGATTTAATCCTTGTTTTTTTTTTTTTAAGTTAGTTACCTAAAGCTACAAAATTCTATAGGGCAGTTAATAAAATTTTTATTTAAATATATTCGTTGTCGTTTTGAAGTAGCATGTGTAAAAGTTTTCTCTATTTCCGAGAGCTACTATGTAACAAATTTAAGTTTAGGGTGGTATTTATTCCATACAATTCGAAGAGATACCACATAATTGTTAGGGAATGATGTCAAATTTGTTTAATTCTGTTGATTTAGGAAATTACCTCAAAATATTCCAGAAAAAATGTTTTTCTAAAAGCAGAATAAATCCAAACAGCTTACTAGGGTGTTTGTTACGCATGCTAAAATCCTAGAATTGCTCTTCCTAACACATCGAACGTGAAGAATATTGCTTTTATTCCTGCAAAGAAATCATGAAAAATCTTTATGTCAGTGGAAACGTTGGAGCAAATTGACATAACAAATAAAGTACAATTTAAAGCACTATTCATAAAAATTGTCTAATCTAAATAACCTAATAATTTTGAATTTCATGCCTTTTAAATATTTTAGAATGCCTAAGAGAGTGAACTAGCAAAAGAATATAAAAAAAATATAATTGTGACAATTAGTACAGCAAAAACCAACGTCTGCGCGAAAAAACAATATTTCTTACAATAAAACAACCCTTAAGAAATGATTTAAAATGTAAAGGAAAATCGCAGAAAAATTCTTGATAAAAAAGTAGTTTTCTCATTATCTAGTAAAAGTTTGTTGAATATAAAGTTGAAACAAATAAGTTAGGTAGTTGCTTTATTTGCCTATTAAACATGTTTTATCATGAATGCACCACGAAGAGCCTTTCTTATAATTTTTATGTTTTAATAGGACGGTATTTCACCAAACTACCTATTGGCATCTTTCTCTATACCTCGATAAAGATGTCAGAATTATTTTAAAAATGTGTAGCATTTCTCCCGAATATAGGTACTTGATACAATTTTAATTTGGCTTATAAACTTAACACGAATAGATTTGTTTGAAAACTACTCTAATATTTTCCATAGAATCCAAGGAAAATAATTTGTATACAGTAGAACCTTGATAACCTAAACCTCGATAACGTAAAAACCTCTATAAATTCATAAAATTTTGTGTTCCCTTCCCCTCGGAGTCCAAAACCTCTTTTACTTAAAATTTGAACCCTTTATAACTTAAACGAATAATTTGGGCATCGCACCTCAGTAAGTAATAAAATTGATGTAGAAAGTGTGAATTGTTTAAAACAAAAAAAAAATATAACCGACTTTTTTAAGTAGATAAACTTGAATAAACGTACCTTTAACCCTAAAATAAAGTATGTATGTACATAATAACATTTCGAAGTTTCATTTACATTGAACCTAGCTCGTCTATCTCTATAATTCCTAAACAACGCTCATAAACGGACCTCTGTAAGTAAAAATATAAACCAATAAAAACTCCTTAACTTAAACCCTTAGTAAGTAAAAACCTCAATAACTCAAATTTTTCAACGTTTTCCTTGGTCTTTATCTTATCGAGGTTCTACTGTATTTACTTTCTGTTTTGTGTTATACCTACATTACTTTTAGAAGACCCTCGAAGGTTTTCCAGGTCTCAATATTCTACCTCCTAAACTCAAATTCCAAATTTTAGAGCAAATCTCACGTGCCTATATTTATTATCCATTACATCATGGTATTGGTTTTGCTATTGTATTTGCTTATCACTGAATATAAATTGGAGGACTAGTTTTATTTCGGTCAAAAAGTTTCACACGATACCTAATCTTGTAAGTTCAGTTCCCGCCCGAAAATTTAGGAAAATATAAATAGATGTCTGATAGAATGAGGTGTATTATTAGAAGTAAAATGAACGAGAGGCGTTCACTGGCCACGAAATTCGAGAAACGTGTCGTCCGATTGTTCTTTATCGGAACCTAGGGAGACTCGGTAGCTGTGTGAGGTTGAATAAGGGCCACGTGTCAACAGGAAACATTACATTAACTTTGAATAAACACTAGCTTTGTTCAAAGGACTCACGGGGAGTTTACAACTCTATGATTTTTAGATTTTCTGTTTCAATTGATTATAACTTAATTTTGAATCATCAAAAGATAAGAATATCAATAAAATTTATTTTCCGATACTGACCGATACCCAAAAGTTCAGATACAAATGTGCTTTTGCTCGGTTATACTCGTCATCGTCAACCTGCACTTATTGGAAAAATTAACTTAACTATTCAAAACTAAAAACATTGGCAGTTCGTTACTTAGCAGTACCAGCTGGATGGGTTTTTTTCAGAGGAAACCTTTTCTGAAACGGGACATGTAGTGAAGCCAACTCGAATTAATATTCGTCAAAAATCTTTTATTTGTTAATTATATTTTAAGTTGAGTAAAGAATGTTAAAAATAAAACATTATTTTTATCTTAATTTTCGATACTTTCAGATATTGTATTCCAAATGCATCTAAAAAAAAAACACTATTCACATTACAGTCAATAATTTTGTGTTTTTGAAATATTGGCAGCTGTAAACTATATTATTCCACTAATTAACAGTTGGAAGTTAGTTAGGTATTGTATAATTGCAAACGAATAGCTATAAGTACCGTTAGGTAAAATGATGTTACAATAAGTATACCGACATATGTTTTTCACATTTTCAAAGAAAAAGAAGGCTAACATTAAATGATAGAGGTAACGTTACTTCTGGTATATTGCTTGTGTAACGCTGGCGTCTAATTAATGTGACTCTTTAATTTTATTAGTACGTTAAAGTTAATTAGCGAAGATGAAGACATCAACAATATTTTAGTGAAAGTTATTGTGTGCCCTGTTACGGAAGTACTAAATTTTGTTGCCCCACACTCAAACCGTTTCGCGGGGAAAACTGGTTTCAAGCATCTTTATATATACACACCTACCTTAACAAGCAAAATCGACCTAAATCAATTAAAAAGAAGAACATAATCCGCAAATTAATTACAAAGTAACACGTAAATAAATAATTTATGATGGAAAGTGTATACGAATATTGTGTTTTCTGTCGTTTAACTTTTAGTATAAAAGTCAAAATTTAATTAAAAACTTAATTACCTGAAGGAGTTGAAAAATAGCCATATTATCTACAGAATACTTGTAAAATTATTTCATTACTTCCCTCAATAAATTTTAATGAATGGGTAATTTCACACATGAATCAGGCAAAAATTGTTTTAGGTGAATTTTATGGCACTTTTGCAACTAATCTGAAAGTTTCAGTAAAAAATTAAAATAATACCCACTATTTGTACAATCAACCGTTACAAAAATGGACATGAGTGTATGATCTGTATTTGTTGTCTAGGGTGTTGAAATAAAAGGCCTCCGAATTGATTGATGGAAAAGAATAATTATGTATATATATAGCTATTAAGTGAATCTTGATGAATGTACAGTTGCAGGTAACAAAAATGCGGTAAATATGAACGACTATCAATCGACAATCTCTGAACGGCTTTATTTCACAATAAATTATTAATCTCCAATAAACGTCTTTATTACATTCAGTAATTAGTCTGATTCCTACCACCACACTTTTACGCCTAAAAGTTGGCAGTAGAATGCCCGCTCTTTCCGCTCTCCTCGGAGATCATATTATCGGCATCATTACTACAATCGGGTCGCAAAAGAATGACTCACATTGTACCGTGAATAGAATAAACAAATGAAAGCGTAACTTGTTAAAATAAAATAAAATAAGATGTACCTACAGTTATGAATAAAAAAATGATAATAAGCAGGATTAAATGAAATCCCACATGAGAAGCATTGAATCTTTTAATAGTAAGATTCTCATAAAATTCCTGCCATACTCGCTTCAGTTTTATTTTTTCGGTTTTGGATTATAAAGTCAAAATTGCAAATCTTTATTATTTATTACTAGAACAATAAATCTACAAAACCGTATATCTACCACAAGAAGGAGATGGAAATCCTTTTTCGGCTAGTCGCAGGTAATGAACACTATTGGTACCTACTTTTCAAATTTAAAAAGTTTGTAATGTTTGTCTCTCTTTCCGAAAAAGAAAATTTGTGAAAGGAATACTGTAACACTATGAAATTCATTAAACAAACTCACAATCAGGCCATGTAAACACGGATTTACGTAGGTAAAAAGAAATAACTGCTCAAAAAATTACAGACATTGTGGGAATTGCTTTTGTTTCTTTCTGCCTTAAATAACAGGCCTTCATGGGTCCTGCGAGATTAATCTTGAATCTACATTAAAACATTTGTGTGATCCTGTTGGACTAAGAAAAGATAATAATAAATAACTTTTAATATATATGTTTAACATGTGAATTAAAATTGTATAAATATCAAAACATTTGTGTTAAGTATTAATAAAACAACTAAAAAAATAAAATTATTTTTTTTGGCTCATTTTCTCGTACTGCATCTTGTAATGTTTACCAAAACCAAATTTAATTAATGTTACTTACTACATGTACCAGTGGCGGATTTACCAGCAGGCTGAATAGGCTAGAGCAGGGGTTCCCAACCTTTTTGTACTCTAGAGCACATTCTAAAATATCGGTAGGATGGCGGGCACCACCTATTTTTTATAAACAAACTCCTTCCATAACTTCTCATTTTCCCATAATTTATTTTCTTATATTCATAATTTGTAAATAAATAATAAACAAAAATATTTCAAAATAATAAATTATTATTAAAATTTCATACACACGAAGAAAATTGGCAAAACTTAAACAAATTAAACAAATACAAAAAAAAACATTTTATAAAAAATATACTATCAATGTGGAATATGTCAATGTGATTTTTGGCATTTCATATTATTGGCCAGCGCTTCATAATTAGGAGAGTATGACGATAATCCTGTTAGCAAACAATAATAAAGATGCTCATCGGTGAGTCGAGATCTATATCTTGATTTTATTAAGTTCATGTTTGAAAACAATAATTAGCATAAATATTTCGAACCGAAAAATGATTTTATTCTAAATGCCACATGACACATAAATAAAAATAATTCATATTTTAAATTAATGTTTATGAAAAAAACCTGTGTCTCTGTTGCATAGTGGCGAGCACATACGAATCGTTCCGCGGGCGCCATGGTGCCCGCGGGCACAAGGTTGTTAACCTCTGGGCTAGAGCCTAAGGCGGCAGATTTTAGGGAGAAGCAATCTTTGCTCAAAAGTTTTTTTTTCTTACAGAAAAAAAAAATATTATCATATACACGGAAACAAACGAGGCTCAAAAAATCAACAAAAATTACAATATTTTAGTGCTATACAGTATAGTGAATACACTTACGCCTGCATATGAAAAATTACTAAACGCTTATTTATAAAATATACTATTGTGATTTTGAATTTTTTAAATATTCCAATAGCGTTTAAGTATTACATTTATACTTAATTTAAAATTTAGTTTTTTTACCTATGTTTTAAATTAATTATTGCGTAAATTTTTCTTTAGATCCATCCACACTATTCAATTAATGTGTAATATGTTTCACCACTTAAATATATCTATTCGAAGAGAAATGGGATCCGAAAAGAAATTGCTTAAAAATAACAATAACAAATATTATATAGATTTATATGTGGAAAACTAATACTTTTCTATTGATATTTCTGATGATATTAACAACCTGTTTGAGTGTAGAATAAAAATTTAATAAATTTACACGTAAAAAATTGCATATTATTGCACAGAATTTCATAAATATTATACATTTTTTAGAATGATGATAATTAAAAAAACAGTAATGATAATATTGTAATGAATAAAAGCTGTAAATATCCATTCAACGAAAGTTCTTTTTAACATTCTTACATTTTTAATCCTAATGAATTCGTATCAATATTTGTTGATTAGTCTGATAAAAATATAATACAATCATAAAGTTTCAATTTCATTGACAAAAAATTAATTGTGAATTAGGGTGTAGAATTGCAGGTTACAGTAGGGGCGGCAAATGTGTAAATCCGCCACTGACATGTACTAAAATTTACACCACGAACCCAAATGCCTTTGACACAACTTTATTTATTTAACAGTAATTATATGACTCGTCTAATATTTTTTCTTTTCAATTATTTTTTAATGGTGAGATACCATGCATCAAAATATTCACAACCTCAACAGATTAAAACCAATCGGTATTTTTTCCCACAATTAGGCAGTAGGCATCTACATAGGTACATACTCAGTTTTACAGTTTATTATTATTCAAAAAAAGGTCATATTGTAAATTGTATAGGTGCTCATGTATATTATACGGTGACTTTCACATGATGTTTATACTGACAGCGTAGCTAACAATTTATAAATCTGCATACGACACCAAGAACGATGGAGTTCATTAACAATATAGACAAAGTATTCACGGTAGCGTATATTTAGCATTTATATATGTAGTTAGTCTTCGTAAACGACTGTCACATAAAAACTAATCGTAAGTAGTAGTTGTATAATGTCTATGTAACCGTCAAGTAGAAGGCAATTGCTTGGATTCTTAAATTGTTATTAAAGTTGTTTACATATTTATTTATGTATGTAGGTACCTATTTCGCTCGTGCATGCAGTGTAGGTAATTTATGCATCTTTAACATAAAACGTATTTATTGTATGTGTTCTTGGTGCAAACAAGGCAAAACTTTTAACAAAACTATTACTTGGGTTAGATATCATTAATAGTTTGTTATAAAAAAGTTAATTATCATGAAATACTAAAACGAAAATGAGCTCGGGCGCCACTTTGTCAAACAAAGAAAGGAATGAATGAAACGACAAATTTATTGAGCACCGGGTAGTGCATCGGTGGTTCCCTGTAGAATCCTGAGAGTCAAGAGAGCTCGAAGCTCTCTTAAAAAAAACAAAAAAAACTTGAAGAGTATATTAACAAAAAATTACACACAAACAAAATAACAACATAACTTACAACAACATATGTAGCCCACCAAAAAGAAAGGTTCCCTGCTCCACTGTAGGGACTGGAAGCTGGTTTCAGGGTATAATCGGGGACTTCTTGTGCTGTGTTGTGAGGCAAGAGGATAACAGCGAAATAGCTTCTTGGAGCAACCTTTTAATCTTCAGGGGGCCGCCTGCAGGAATTTATCGGCCTCTAACAGGTTATTGAGATTAGTTGGACACCAGAGCTTTGTCTATTTGCCTTTGTAAAATAGTTTTCAGGAAGTCTTCACCCCTACCCTTTAATCCCAGCCCCCTAATCCAACTGGAACCTATTCTAAGAAAATTTCAATGGGCTGACAAATAAGGGCACAAATAAAAGTGCTGATAAATTTCCTAAAACTAAAAAATATTAATCAAATGTTAAAAAGTTGTTCGCATTGAAGATGCTTAAAAAAAACGGATAAAAAGGGAGGAGTAGGGGTGTCCGTCGTTAAACCAACATGCACTCAAGATACACCCCGAATACCATAAAAAAATTTTGACTATTAAAAATATATAAATTAAAAAGTGAGAAAAATTAATTAAATGAAAAAATTTAAAAATTGGCCACAAAGGCCCAAAAGATTACAAATATACAGTTAGATATTTAAAAAAGAGACCACGTGGTAATAAGGAAAATTTTGTAAAAAAAATTAATCAAAGTTACATCAAAAAATGAATATTGAGTGAATAGCAAAAAAAAGATTTTAAAAGAAATAATTAATTTGAATGAATTTTACATGAACTATTAAAATGCAAAGGTAAGTGGATCACAAAAAAACTCTCACGCAAAACCAAGCACAGAACACCAACAGAAAAACACACACACACACACACGTCACGTCAGTGTCAAGGATCGAGGAAGAAGACCTCGAGCACCGACCGGAAATTTTCATCGATCCCTCCATCGATCGCCTAGTCCTGCGCGAATGTTGTTAGTCTTGATGATAACACGGAAGGTCGATCAACATTAAGAAATAATCAACAAAACTGAACCAAGACAAATACAAACTGAATCGAAATAAATAAAACTTCAGTAACGGGATTTTTCATAGAAAAAAAACGTTACAAACTATACCTATGTATTTAATAAGTCGTCAGTAAATTGCAATTTATTCAACAAAAATTTTTTATTTTATTAATTGTTGTCTTGTTGCAGTGTCTTTATATTATTGCATTGGGCCGCACAGTGGGTTATGTGCACTACTAAGGGCGTGTTCGTTTCCATCAGCACTCATATCTTCTAGCAGTTCTGGCTAAAGCATAAAAAGCAGTTAAGTCATGGGATATTAGGGTGTAAGGTAAAAGAATGTGAATATATATGATCTAATTCTTTTACAGTGTGGCTCAGACAATAAAATTTGGCGGTGTTTACCTGGAAGCATTAATGCTCATTAACTATTATAAAGGCTGTAAATAATAATAATAGCGGGCGGTAAATCGATCTTCTGCTGATTGTTTTGTAAGATACAAGGATTAACTTTTTAAAAGCAAATAAGAAGAAACGTTCTTTTATTATATTTTGCAAATTGTACCTAATTATGTCTTGATACAACTCAGGTATGTAGCAGGTTGTTTATTGTCCCTCATTGCTTTCTTGTAATAAGACTATCGGCAAACACCACCAAGTCACATTGCAACGGTTTTAACTTATTTGGCTGAATAACTGACACTGGCACTCAAAAAGGGAACAATGTTAAGGGACATTAATATTTATTGAATCTACCTTTGAAAACTAAAATTAAACTACTTTAAATTGTGTTGCAGTTTTTATTTTGTAAAACATATATTCATTTGTTGAAGGTGAAATCAAACTATAACCTTTTCCACGAAGATATATTTATTAAAATTTATATTCTCATCTTAACCGATGCCACCCTTAGAGAACATAGAAATTATACCGTTTTGATGGAAATTTTAAAGTGACACTAAAATAAACCATGGATTTTGCATTTCATCATGAATATCATTCTTCCCCAAAAAGCAATGTGTACCTAATAAACAAATCAAAGCAACGCAAGTAGGAAAAAAATATTTTTTATTTTGTTTTCAGGGACTTTTTAAGGCGAAAAATAAATCGATGCCTTGAAAAAAACTTCCAAACTAAAGCTATACTTACGTTGAAATAATAAAAAAGACTTTTGCTCCTACGTTGCTTTGATTTGTTTATTATTGTAAATGTTCAATCTCTTGGCTGAAGTAAAAGCTATTTCTCTCACGTCTGATGTTCTAGAAAGGAAACAACATGCCTAACCAACTTCTTTTCTTAATTAGTCAGCTGTTTTCTGTCTTTCAAAAAAATAAATTTTCTAGAATAGTTTGAGATCATCCCCTAAATTAACATAATTAACCATTAAATGGCATATTTTCTAATTGTATGGGATAGGAGGGGCCACCTTTAATTTAAATTTGGCGGTTAATCACATACCTACTCCTTTTGGAAATAAAAAAAGGTTAACGCAATTATTGCTACTTATCTACGAATAACACAAGATACATGTTACTTTTCGACTGACCTACAGAATAGAATAGAATAAGTAGGTAGATATTCGCATTTTTTTGTTTTATGAGAAAGTACATCACAATAGAGTCTATAATCTTACGTGGAAACTCGTGAGCACGTTTAATTTGTGTGCCTAATAAAACACAGTGCCTAAGTGCCCATTTCGAGATCGTCGATTTTCTTTTGTCGATCGTCCGTCCGGCCGGCCGTGGTGAGTTGTTATTTCTTCGCCTACACGTTTTCCAGGCGCGCCAAACCTGTCCCAGCGAAGGCATGGAAGCCGCCCAGACATTTATTATTTTATTGTGGTCCCTTTTATACAGACCGGTAGCCTGGAGGTGAAATTACTCAATAAACAATATTCATTTAGCCACCGTAATGTGCAAGGCAGTATAAAGTATAGCAATTAAGCGGTACACGACTCGGCAGAGGTACCCACCTATATAATTTAGACCAATGAGACGCGTATAAATGCATAAAACAACATATAAAATCTGGTAATTTAAAACGTGAACCATTAAGCAAAAGAGTTGATGAATCATAAACGGAATTGTAAGCGTAAAAAAATAAAAAAGGAAAAATGGCGAAGACTGGAGGGATTTTTGTTACGAACCTGTAGGTAATATTATCAAGAAAAAGTGTTATTGTTAAGACACAGAAATTAGAATCAACAGGAGTTCGTTTAGTAAAAATTGGTTCTTGAATTCTTTCTGATGTTAACAACTTGATGACATATAAACCCTAAAGAAAAGTACCTACTTAGTTCGAAAAATTTCAGAATCTTCTAAACAAGAAGAAAATCAATTCAAATTCAAACATTTCCTTTGAGGTGAGCTATCTCAAATAGTGCAGAAATGAATGGTGTAGGCAGGATTTCAATGGGTTTTTTTACTTCATTTCTATAGTTTTTCTACCATGAGGCATCAATTTTTTTCTTAAATTGTAAAAACAGTCGATTCTGACTAATCTAAAACTCAAGAGCATATTGCATTCGAATATTACGTTCATCGTGGTACCAGTTCGATGTTTCTTATAATAAAACAAAATACATTTTTTTTTTGGCATTAAAACTCCCAATACTTTTTATTTTAAGTGCTACTATCAGGAAAATCAAAATAGATAGATAATTATCCACAATAGTTTGACTATTGATCAGTTGACCAACTTTGACGCCTCTGGAGCCATATTTATTATATTATTGATGATTATCGTATAATATACATCTCTTTTACCATTTCATAGTTCATAGTTACAAAACACCAACCCGTAACCCATAGAAAATATTTAAATTTTTGTTGTGGCGCTGACGACTTCACCTAACTTTTTTGGTTCAAGTTTTATTCTGAACATATCACGAGAGCGATACTCCGTTTGATGTCCATGCGTTAGAGAGAGGCGTCGGACGCGTGAAATGGAAGATAATATATACTCAACATACAGCGTTTAGGTGCACTGCACGAGAAGCCGAAATCAGCCGGAAAATGTCGTGCTACGTCGGCACGGGTACCCGATAATCTGCCAGGGTTTTGCAACTTCGGTTAGGCCACCTGGTGAAAATGTCCAGTACGAGTCACTTTTAAAGGCTCCGTGAGCTAGTGTTGGTAGGAACCGATAGTAAAAAAATTATGTTCAGAAGCATGTTCAGATTTCAGAGTTCAAAGTCCACTAACTGTAAATGACGCACAATTTATTGCACAATACGTGTTAATTAAAATATTACGTATATGATGGAGTCGTGTTCGGTAAAATATATTAAAGAAAATTCAAATAATTTTCAAAATCGTTTCGAAATAAAGAAAAGGGGTCCACCTCGTCCAAAACTACAGCTGACACAAGAGTGTACCTTAAAAAATAAAAAGTTCAAACGTGTGTTTAAAGTAGAACAGTATAAAAAAACTTCGTGGTTGTGTGGGTGTAATAAATTAAACGCATTATTTTGCTTTCCGTGCCTGGTTTTTGCCGGTAATCCTGTTGAGTGTGTTTGCTAATTCAAAACATAGACGAATTGATTTCCTGTATAAGTAAACGTAAGGTTTTTATTTATTGTGTTATTAAATGCCATAAGTATTTGTTTCTCCTAAAAATATTAAAAATCTTCGCCTGCGGCGCATTTACAACATCGTGGAATACGCTTCATGTTCTGATATTACCTACATGTTATTAACTTTGTGAACCCCCTTCGTATTTGACCACGAGCCGCCACTGGTCATGACTTATAAAAAGGAAAGGTAGATAAAATAAAATACCGGCCAAGTGCGAGTCGAACTCGCGCATCAAGAGTTCCGTACAAACCTGTATATAATATGTGATGTAACTAAAAATTTAAGGTTTTCGGAATTTTTCCTTTATATGTGCTATAAAACATTGCTTCATGCCAAATTTCAAGATTCTAAATCGACTGGAAGTACCCTTTAGGTTTTGATTTCCTTGCGAGTAGTTGCGAGTTTGAAAATATGCGGCTTAAATTGCTGTTTCTTTTTATTGCGTTGACATAGAAGTTTGATTTTGTTACAGCTTAAAGGTATTATAGACCTGAGTATTTGATATGAATTACAATTTAATACCTCTACGCGTTCATGAGGAAAGGGGTAGTAACTTTAAAATTATTAAAAATATTTTTATTATATGATGTAACTAAAATTTTACAGTTTTCGCAATTTTTCCTTTGTCTGTGCTATAAGACGTTGCTTCGTACTAAATTTCAAGATTCTCAGTTCACTGGAAGTACCCTGTAGGTTTTGATTCAAAAATTTGCGGAAATTAGCAGCATAAACGGCTGTATCTTTTGATTGCGTTGGCTTAGAAGTTTGATTTTTTCACAGCTCCAAGGGACAATAGACCTGAGTATTTGTTATAAATTTTAGCTTGATACCTCCATGCGTTCCTGAAAAAAAGGGTCTTGACAGACGGACGGACGGACGGACGGACAACGAAGTGATCCTATAAGGGTTCCGCTTTTTCCTTTTGAGGTGCGGAACCCTTAAAAGTACCTATTTGTTGTTGTGATGTACAATTTCTTGTCCTTGATTCAAGAGTGTCTATATTTCTTAACTAAGATGCTTTAAAAAAATACCTACACTAAACTTTGATATTTTAAAAACATTTCTCTTAATAACAAAAACACTTGTCTAGACTGCAGCGGAAAAATTGGCCCAAAAAACCTCTTTTTTGATTCCTTCTTTTATCAATTAATTTATTTTTATATCTAGTTTCCTTCGTCCTGTTTCAATTTCTAAGTAGATAGGTACTCTAGTCTTGATCTTGTTTTGAATCTGGATAAGAATTGAATTCAATGCTCCATATGCGAAAAGCGATACTAGATCGTAGTACTTAGATATCATTTCCATCCACTTCCATAAATCCATAATCTGCAATCAATTATTTTCTGTTACTAATAGGCATCAGGTAGATTGTGTGTATTGGAAAAGGACTTCTACAGCCGGAGCTGGACGAACGACCTATCACTTAATTCCGTTAGTAAAAAATCAATAAATTATAGATGGAAGAGACGGAGGTAACAACATACAGAGAATGGTACAACGGAAGATGCCAAGAGCCAATTTCCGATCATCGGTATTCTACTAATTTATATTCGACATGTTAACAACCGAACACGGCTAAAAGACCTGTAAATCATGCGATTTATAATTGCTTATTTACATGACGTTAACGGAGAAACAAAAGATTCATTTATGATTGTCTTAAATCTATAAAGAACGGTCCATCCCACACAAGGCTACCGTTGAAAAGTTAAACTAGCATTGACCATGATAAACTAGGCATAACTACTATAGGTAAAATATACCTCATCTGTACATTAAAGTTTCATCGTAAAAACGAATAATTAATTATCTTTCCTTTATGACGAATTTCCTTCGGAGAAACAATGGATTTTAGAGTCCACTATTGTCTGTTTTTTTTTAATAGCGGCACAGGCAATAAAAATTTCAAGAGACTTATTACCTTATTTTATGGAAGGATTGACATCCGCGCTCAAAAGAAGGATATTCTGAAACTTACTTACATTAGTGACAATGTCAAAGGGCAATAATCGTTACTGAGTCACTCTTTACAGCTGAAATTTAACAAGAACCCCTCAGGTTCCTAAAATATTACTACGATAATTGCTCCCAAGATTTGCAACCGTTTATTCGTTCTTTGAAAACTGCCTTGTAAAAGCCTTTAAACTATTTTGAGCCTTACAGGACCTGCTGGTTAGCAGAATCGTGCCGTAATAGACAATTTTAGCTAGGCATTCACTAGGGTAGATAGTTAATTGGTGACAGTTTTACTGCTTGAACTGCTACTTTAAATAAATTACATAATAGTGTATGGAAAGATACTGTTAAATGGTTCCTTACTTACTACTTATTATGAGTATAAAGTGAATATTAACTGTAAGCTATTGTGGAATTAACATTACTGAGAATCGAAATGTGAATTTAACCAAATCTGTTGGAAAAGATTAATAAAATTGGCTGTTTTATGTGTAGTGTAAAAACACAATATTTCAGTGAAGAATATGCTGCAAAATGCAGTTGTTTTGACTATAACTTATACTCACCACCCCAACAATACTTCTATAGTTAATAACAATAACAACATATTAGAGATGCCGAATAAGAAAGTAATTTTACATTTTCTCAATTTTTTTTAGATATTCATAGATATATAAGTTTCATAAGATTAGCCGGAATAAACAGAGAGACAAAAATTGTAAAAAATGTTATTTTGCTAGGTATATGTACCGTGTATACATCATCCGTATGCATTTAGGGTAAAATTTTTACAAACTTTAAATGTCGTATTTATATCTAATCAAAAGCCTAAAAAATAAGTTTCAAGCCTCTAGCTTTATACCTACTTATCTATCTTTGTACCAAATTCTCATTTAAATCGGTTCAGTAGTTTGGGCGTGATTTCGTAACACACAGACAGACAGAGTTACTTTCGAATTTATAATAATATAGATTAATATAGTTTTATTATAGTTTAAAATGGTTTATATGGCTTCGTATTCAACCACTTTCATTGATCCAAATAAACAAAACCTCTATAACTTTTTTACACTTAATATTTTAATTTGCTGGGCCGTAAGCTTGCTGGACGACGTCATTACACAGAAACTTTCATCGGCTAATTTTATCCTCTTTAGGGTAAAATTTTTACAAACATTGAATGTATTTATTTATATCTAATCCAAAGCCTAAAAAATAAGTTTCAAGCTTCTATCTTTAAAAATTACGGAATTTCCGCACAAACTTTCCTATTTCAAGCCCTTACAATCCTTTTTTCGCATTAAAAAGTAGTCTATGTCCTTTCTCATGCTCTAGACTATCTCTGTACCTAATTTCATTTAAATCAGTTCAGTAAATTTTAGGAGAGATTGTGTAGCATACAGACAGAGTTACTTTCGCATTTATAATATTCCGCGAATTAATTTTCATCGATTTTCCCATGGGAGTAAGATATTTTCCCGCTATAAAACGTAGCCTATGTGTTAATCCAGGGTGTCAGCTAACTCCATACTAAATTTTATTAAAATCGCTCCAGCCGTTTAGACGTGAAGAAGTAACAAACATACACACTCACAATCTTTCGCCTTTAGTGTGATTACCTGATTACAAACAGACGCTCCAATTTATGCCCAGATTATGTTGCTCTTATGCTTCTATTTACCCCCCTTTTTGTCTTGGAAGGTGATCTATCATTCTTTCTTTTTCTTCGACTTCCACAGATTCCTTTGTTCTTATACTCATTCCAACTTTTTCTCTTTTCTAACCTTATATGTCATTAACCTCCTGTACATAACACCATGGGAGTAGTAGGATTTTGTCCAGGGGGACGAACTTGAAAATAAGATAACAGTATTTTTCTAAAAAAAAATTTTTTTGGTTGAGAAACTAAACTAATTTTTGAAGATTTTGAGAAACTACACGGTTCACCCCTCCCTGGGGTTACACTCATGCATTAACACTATACCTTTCATGCATTTCAAATTTTCTGGACCATTGAAACACGCAATCAATAACAGTGAAAGGTGGAGCTTATACTCTACAAATTATTTTATAACGAGCTGTTACATTTATGATTAGCTCAAGATCAAGAATCGTGAAATTCTGAAATACCTCCAACATCCGACATGACATTTTCAAATGATGATCACTTCGCTGTGAACCACTGTTAAGGCTTCAAATTAAAATATGATGGCCGCACTTTAAAAATGATGAAAGTTCAGTTTTCACAACTCGTTGATAATTTAAAAATAAAAGAGGGAATCATTTATGTCATAGATGCACATTGTTTAAGGTTCGTAAAAGCAATTAGCGCCATTTTATGGGCAATTACTTTGTATCATTTGGAGAGAAGATGCTTTACAAAGAAATTATAGACATGTGTATTTATTATCTATTTTCTGTCATGAAGAACAAATTCGTACCTACCACTACAAAATATTTCATATCTGAATTAATTTACTTTTATGAAGACTAATACAATAGATATAATAAACTAAAAGAAATTATTTTCATATAAATCACACTTTTCATTAGTTTAATTTTTGCAAAATCGCTTAGGAATCGACTACAGACTGTATTTTAAATATAATATTGATTTACGGACGTGAAATGCGTGAGAACGCCTAGAGGCGAAGCATATACTCAGACATTCATTTAGATTTTAGATAATAACAGGCGGAATTACGTTTCGTCTCACCTCAAGGCTTAAGGCCGGGGTTCATGAGATTCCGAAGTACCTCTATCTGCCGCACTATAAAGTTCAGTTTTCCCAACTCATTGATAATTAAGAATAAAGAGAGAAGTCGTTTATGTGATTGATACATATTATTAACACCATAACACCTGTAAAAGCAATGTGTGCCATATTATGGGCAATTAGGTACCTTGTATCATTTATAGGGAAGATGCTTCACAGAAGCATTATAGATTGTTGATTTGTAATCAATCTCGTTTATTCATATACAAAAAAAAAAATAGAAAAGAAAACGAAATTATACTTTTACTATTAAATTAGATGAAATGTGTGAGAGCGGGTAGAGGCGAAGGTTATGCTGGAATGTTTCGTTATTCTTTTTGACCCTGTTCAAACTTTGTTTATGAAAAATTCTCAGAAACGAAGGAGGTAAATTCTAGGAACCCAAAGGTCTGTCCATGCTTTGCAGTTGTGTAGGTACATTTAAATCTTCGTAGTAATTGAAAGTTCGTTGGGTACTCAATGAAACATACATTTTTAAATATTTAAAACACGTAGGTAAGTACCTAATTACAAAATTAGAAAATATTCTGTCACTTTTCTCGATACAGCGGCATCTTGTACCCAGACTCCCTGTCGTGCTTTTAAATATTTGTTAGGAATAACACTGTTCTTATTTTTGTTAGTTATTAGATATTGGCTTATTACATATATCGTTTACAAAAATTAGTTTTCTCTTTGTATTAATTAAGGGGTGTCATAAACTTCTTAAGTTCTTTTTAGATGGTACTTACAGCTAGTAACAGCTACAATACGCCTTTTTATATGAGTTTTATTTTTCTAGGTACTTGAAAAAACTTGAAATTATTAAAAACAGTACCCTTTGACCGGGTATTACATTTTTGTCTTTTCTTTTGCAACTCCACTAATTTTTTAACTAGAAAGCAGCAAGTAACAATGAAAAATAACATTTAACCAATAATGGTAACAATTAACGATGAACAATACAAAAATCGTCTGGAAAACACGATAACTGCAGATTCTTAATGTGCACACTGCTTATTAAGTTCAAAGTAGGTATCTTGTATAATTCATTATAAATTTAATTGTAAGTATAGATCAAAACTTTTGTGCATATTTTCGCGATTATTAGCATCTAATGAAAATTTTATGACATCCTTTAATGCAAACCGAAATGTTAATATTGCAATTCCATGTAATAGATCAGTAATAAAGTGCTTAAAAAATATCCGAAAGCACGACAGAGAGGATATACGATACATCGATTTAAAAATATATTTATGTTTTGTCAAGATGTCAAGTACCTACCTACCTAGCGAACTTTCAATTACTACGAATATTTAAATGTAGACGTACCTATAGATACGAAAATCCGGACAGACCCTTGCGATTCGAGAAATAACTTGCCTCGCTTCTGAGAATTTTACATCAACAAAGTTTGAATAAAGTCTGTCACACTAAATCGAGGCTCATGACTATACCTATCTCTACCTAATTCTTCATTGATAATCTTTTTATACCTATTAAGTAGGTAGGTACCAAGAATAACATCCAACCGCATCAAGTATTTAGGTTTAGCTATTTCATTAATTTGGAAACCAGTGATAAATTAATTAATAACCACAATTTTATTATATATATGCAGTAGGTATATTTCGTTTATAACGACGATGAAAGGACCATTAAATTCCGTCGCTATATCCGGAAGTCGCTATATAAAAAGAAAGAATGAAAGAAGGAAATTAGGCAAGAAAGGTACCAAGTAACTGATTCTTAGATTTAACTTTATCAATCTTAACATTTATAAACAATTACTACAACTGCTGACTATCTGTGAATGTAAACAAAAGATAAAAAAGTTTTGTGTTTAGACTCGGTTGCAATATCAGTATGAGATTTCTAGCATCTTGTAATTAATAGTTCATTAAAATTAGTCGCTAAAACTGAAATCGACGTTACATCAGAAGTCGTTATAGCCAAATTTTCTTCTTAAATTACTCCTTAAATTCAACGCACTTATGTGTTATGTCGTTATAACCAAAAGGTCGTTACAACCGAATTCGTTTAAGTAAATGAAATCCACTGTATAATATTTAAAAAATACACACTTATTTAATAAGATTATTCGCAAAAAACACTTTCAGTCGTCAATTTTTAGTAAATCGATCATATCTATCATTGATACGATAAATAGTAGAGGCCCCGATTTAGAGCCATGCGATACACCATTTGAGTCTGACAGGTAGGTAAATGATGATATGGAGAATTTTCCAAACAAATATCCGATTGAATCCATAACGATGGCTGTTAGCAAACTTTTTCACGTACAGTGCTCGATGTCAGCTTTCAAAACAACACCAGGAGTGTCTTTAGCAAAAAGACAGAAAGGCAAAAGCGGCGGTTTAAACCACAGTGTAGTGAATCTGAAAGTTAGATTAGCGGGTGTGGTTTGTCAAATGAACCACGCCCATATTTCTGAAAAAGGTTTGGCCTCTTTCCATCTCGTCCGCCAATAGAATTCCTTTTCAATGCATTACCCTTCGAAAGGAATGATCGTAGCAACGTCGACAGTCTCCTGCGCACGCTTCTAGCGTTAACGTCATACTTCCAAAAACCGAACCGCTCTAAGTAAGCAATACTCTTAACTTTATCTATTTTAAGTCCGAATATTCGCGGCCCTTTTGCTGGAAATACCCCAATTGTTGTACCGACATCTAAACGCGTACTGCTTAGGTATATATCTGTACATAGTGTTTTCTTTTTTTTGCGAGAACTAAAAAATCCTTAAGTGATCTAAGTGAAGTGCAATAAAAATGGTACTTCTGAGGCTGAATGCAGTGTAGAGTGTTGCAAAGCGAGTGATAAAGAAGCAAAGCATGAAGGTAAGAGTGCTATACCTATTTTAGTCAGTTAGCTAGTATCTACCTAGGTACCAGTTAAGTAAATAGTGCTTTATGACCAAAAGGCGATAGGCTCTGCGAGATTGTGTTTTCTTATCAATATTATAGTTTGTATTAAAATTTTATACTTAATGATAAACCTGAAGATACTTAACTAAACTTTCCTGGTTCCTGGGATTATTTGGAGGAAAATCACAAAGTAGATAAATATTAGGAAGGTACCAAGGTGTCAGGTTAGCACCTAAATCAGCACTACCTATATTCTAATTTACAATAAATATACCTATCAGATAAAGTGAAAACAATACTTACAGAATTTATGGTATCTACCTATTCGGGTTTACAAAAGCGGTAGAAACAATTTTTCAAAAACACAAAGTGGATGTTTTTATTTGTATGTTATATAGGAATTATGTTCAAAAGAAAGGATTCATTTTTCAAGAATTTTTTCTTGAAGTACCTACCTCGACATTTACCAGGTATCTAAGTAGGTACCTACATAATTTATAATATGGTATATCCCAAAGGTACCTATAATATTTATTTTTTGATATGCTTTTTAAGGGTAATTTTATTATTATTATTGGTACACTGTTATTTGCATTCGTACAACCAACTTGCGTACAAGAAACGAAAAGGCAGGGTATAGGGGTAGGTTATAGGCTTACGATCATCATCTAAAGGCTACACCAATTTGCGTACAAAATTGTAAATAAGCTTAATTTTATATAGAATATAGAGATAATTTATGTATAATATACCTAATATATGTTTAACGAAATAATCACCTTAAATATAAAAGAATTGGAAGGAAAAATATCTCCAATGTTTAGAAAAAAGTCTTTCATCGTCAAATTGGATTAACATTAAAAAAATAAGTACAATAAAACCAAACAGACCCCAAAAAATGGTACCTATTTGTCATCTACAATTTTTTTAATAAACTCAGAAAAAATTGTTTTTTGAATTGTTTTTTATAAAGGTTTTGCAAAAATTAACAGTCGCAAGTCTGTATAAAATGGTGAGGGAAAATTGCATTTTGCTACTAGATACCTACTTATAATATTATCTACAGTTGCGAAAACAGCAACATCCTACATACCTATAGGTAAACTAAATATATTTTAATAATACATAATATGTATAACGTAAAACTTATTGATTGGAAATTTTTGCCTGCTCGTGGTTTTAAGTACAAACTACCTTGATACCCACCACTTTTATTAAGTACTTGTATACAAATTGGTCTATTTTCCTAGCTGTACGCAATGAGAACATATTTCCGTTTACCTTCTTAAAGAGGGCAGACATTTATAGGTACCTATCTAATACCTACCTACATATAGTTATTATGCCTACATTATTGGTGTTAATATTTATTTTAAGTTGTTGTAGCTGCTTAAATACTGCACAATCAATCAAAACGTGCAGTTGCCGTTTTCTATTTGGTTTAATCTCGGTATGCTCGTTAAGCGCTTGTTTGCCATTGGTTGATGAAGAAGGCCATTTTGTTGGTCATAAAGTATTAGGTACCGGCAAGCAACGTTTCCTTGACATATGCACTAACAGCCTTTCCTTTTGTGCGAGGAGATTAAATGAAACACGTCCTATATGTCATGGTGACGTTTTTATTGATTGATGCGAAAAAGGGGAACAAATGCTTTGGGGTTACCGTTAACAACAAACAGATTTTCTATTAGGTACATCTAAAAATACCAACCTTTACCTCTAATATTGAATTCCGTCGTTAAAAATATCAATAAATAATACTTCTATAGGTATTTACATTTACATAAGATGTATCTGTTTATAGAATAAGTTTAACGATTTATTAATTGAGGTAGCAAATATTGCTCATACTAATTTAGTTAATTACTGTGGTTACAACCTTGAAATTTAAGAAAAATATAGGTAACTGCAGACGGAAATAGATTATTAATGTTTAAACGGGATACTATTTTTAATTTCTATACTACAGAATGTGGTATTTAAATTTTAAAAATTGGAAAATAGTTAAAGAAAATATTGCAATAGATTAAAATTGTTGTTTTTTACCTATATACTATTAAATACCTACCTATCTACTTAATTGTATGGAAAAATAAAATTGTAGAGACTGATGTAAAACTGCAATAAATGTTTGTTTTAATATCTTCATAATTGTAGTTTTAAATATTTTGTGTTGACATAAAATATAAACGAATGATGTAATAGTTACGTTTGTTATAATTAAGTAGGTATTAAAAAAAAAGATAGTAGTAGAATGATTAATGTAACATTTTTACCCATATTTTGATATTATGTAGGCACTTACTGAATTACTTTTGTAGGTAGATATGTAAACAAAAAGAAAAATTAAACATTAAAAAAATACTATAGATACGTATTGTTATCGTGTGGTGGCAGCGTATTTATCGAAGCTTGTGACAGCTTTTTCAGTCGTTTGCAAACTTTCAGATGTTGTTTCTATAAAGGTCTAATATTTAACTCAGCAGGTATGGGGTCATCCATAAATTACGTCACATGTTAATGGGGGGGAGGGTATCACCGGGATGTGACATAGTGTGACAAGGGGCAGGGCAAAAACTTTGTGACATCACATGTTAAAAATCAAAATTTTGTATCTTTAATTAACATAATTAGTCGTTTATTGTTTCCTAACTAGTCATTTGTTTTTCTGTTATCTAAAATATTTGACTTTATGTTAATTTTATTAAAGATTATATAATAAAAGTAAGAATAAAATAAAAATAACTGTTTTCTCTTGATTATTTTTAAATATATATATAAATTTGAAAAATGTGTGACGTCACATCAAGGGGTAGGGGGTTTTGAAAATGTGACAACCTGTGGACAAGGACGGGGGGAGGGGTTAAAAAGTCCTGAAATTCGTGTGACGTAATTTATGGATGGCCCCTATTCTGGTATAAGTATATTAGCAAAAAATATATCATTTTGAAAAAGATTACAATCAGAATATGAACATCGCAAAAAAATGCAACTGATCATTTTTTAAAGGTATCTGCGGTTAAGTACACAAAACAGTAGATGAGGTTACGTAAAAGTTTTGCAGACAAAAAGTAGGTAGGTACTGTGTGAACACCATGCATTAATAGATTGTGGTCATCAACCTTCTTTTCGTTATTTATTTTAGTTTCAATAATACCTACTTACTCTGGAGTCTTTTAATGGGATTGCCATTATAGTGCTAGAAACTTACAGAAATTCTTCTGGGTTAATTATTTAACAAAATATTCTCAGGTTAGGGAAAGTTAGATTAGGATAGGATAGGATCAGTTAGATTAGGTTTGGTTGTATTAGTTCAAATTCTATAAGGACGAATAATATTTAAATTTTGAATAGTAAATTTTTGGTAAACTAATTTCAAATTGTTTCAATCTGTGCGATCATTAAACTGAAACCGATCACATAAATCGATGTATTACCTGTGGGTAAAGTGTCTAACCAGTAGATGCGGTTGCGTAAAGGTTTATTTCTAATAACAAGATTAAAAACAGAAATATTTCTTAATATTTAACCAAATATCTTAAGGTAAGGTTTAGGTTAGGTTAGGTTAGGTTAGGTTTTGTTCGGTCAAAATAAATACGGTAGAATAGTGTTTAAATCTTGGTGGATGCACTTCTTGCAACTTGTTTCTGACAAAAGAAAAAATAGAGTAAAATAATTTAATTTATTTTACTCTACCTACATTATTGTTTCAATATATACTTACTATCACATTAATCTTCACTTGAAGAAGACATTGACTTCATATCCTGGTCTAATCTCTCCATTCCCGATAACTAGAGCAATCTTCGTTTCTGATTATGATTTGCGAACAATAATCTGATATAGATTTTTCTATACCTACCCTCCTTTTACTTCTGTTTCTGCTTCTAATATGTCTTTAGATAACTCTTGTCTTTTTATACTTCATCAGATATACCACTTAAATTTCTCCTATTGTCCACCTTTTTTAAGTGTTAGCTTGGGCAATAAAACATTCAAGATATTTATTAGTTTATCATTATTGCTGAGATTCGATGCCATATAGATTATCATAGGTACTTTGCAGATCTACAACCATTTGTAACTTATTTGAAAGCTCTCAAACTATTTTGAGCTTTGCAGACAAGATAAGTGCTTAACAAAATCCAAAACGTGTCTTGTTTGAATGCCGCAATAATAGGCAGTCACTTCGTGACGGTTTTATTGCCTGAGCTGTCAGTTTAAGAAAATTGGACAATAGGTTGGTTTTTATCTTTTATTTTATATTTTATAAAAATTACGTTGCCTCGGCTTGATATATTCTATGGTAGAATACCTATTCTATTAAACTGACGATAAGTACTTAACCCATTAAAGAACGAGTGTAGCAGGTACCTACTTATTTTATTTTTTAAAATAAGTAAATATTACTTGTTTGTTCATAAGTGAGATCGAAAAGGTCAGCTGAATCCACATTAAATTCCATCCTTTGAACGGTCATCGTCATTGTTATCATTTCTCCCCGGACGTCGTTTATTATTCTTCAGCGCTGTTTGAACTAAACAAACTTTCGTCGGTTTTTTTTTATACTCTCATCTTCTTTTTCTATATAATACTCGTCGTGAAAAAGGAATTTGTCGAATACGAATTCAGACGCGTATATATTTATTCAAAGCTAAAATAAAAACAGGAACGACAATGAATGCCCAACACCTCTCATTGCCACAAGGACCTGACAGTTATCGTCTCATCTATCATATTCCCTTGCCACTTAAAAACGTTGCTGGCTTGCTACAGGTACGTATACAACTTTTAGTCAGTTTGATATGACATGTGAACGGACACAGCGAGTGCCTTTTTTTATGTTCTTCCACGTTATACGTATACCTAGGTATCCACGTTGGTATAACTGATTATATAATACGTATAACGGGCGACGGGCGACTGGATATGACATGGATAAGAAAGAATGAACAATGTTGGTATAAGAAATAACCATACGCTGGCCGATTTGGACAATGAGTTCTTTAAATTCGTTCACAATGCACTTGTCCAAATCTAAAATTTTGTAACTAAAACAAAACAAGGGCACTAATACGATTTGAGATTTTAAGGACCAATTTTATTAAGAGCATGGGTCGCCAAACTTTTTTGATCATCGACCCCTATATAATTTTTCGAAATCTCCATCGACCTCCATAAAAGTAATTTTCTGTTAACTAAAATAAAACTCTATTAGATACTGTGTGTTGTAGGTATACATTTATTTTATGATTTTAAACATTTATTAAATTACTGGTACATTGTGTAACAATAGTTTTATGAAAATTATATTAAAGATGAAATTTAAATACCTTAATATTTATTAAATAATAAGTAATTATAAATAAGTAGAAATAGTAAGTACCTAAAGTAAATACAGATTTATTGCATTTTAATCAATGAGATGGGTGTGCCTGGTGTTTTTTTGCAAAGTTCGCTATATTGGGTTCAAAATTGGTAAATATTAACCTTAAATCACCTAGAAACTCCACATTTAATTTATTTCTGTACTTAGTTAAGATTGAATTTACGTGACTGAAACCGGCTTCAACCATATAGGAGCTTAAAATGCTAGCATAAATGGCTGAGCTATTTCGTAAAGTTTTACATATTTTTGCATTATATTTATACATAGGTACTCAATAAGATATGTGTGATTTGCGTATTAAGAACTGTTTTTTCTTCGACCCCCAATTGGCGATCTCTGATTTAGAGCAAAAATTTTAATGAAAGTAGATTCTCACAGTAATTTCGATACAAATAACACAATTAAGTTTTTACGAAATATCAATGTTACATTTGAGTTTCTCAATAATTTTTTACATATTTCATTGTTTCTGTCCTTACAATTGTGTGCATAAGATATCAACCATTTGGATAAATTTGTAATGTGTTGTGTTATAAGTTCTCATGCACTTTAAACTACATTATCTGTTAGCCGAATCCATAAATACATCAAACAAGGTATCTGACCCTCATTGTCAGTTGTCGTTAACCATTTCACACGTCTAGAAATAAATAACTTTATTGTACGTTGTTTCTTTGATATTGCATGCAAGTCAGAAGTTATTATTAACTTAAATAAGTTGATGTGTCAATTATCAACTGTGGTAAGAAACTCCAAGCCAGTTATTTATTATGGAGAAGTTGTTCTAGCAAATTAAATAAGTTCTCTAACTAAACGTATTGGATAGTCTGCTCAACGCTATCATTCATGGCAAACTTGCAAGGATTAGCGGTGCAATAAAAAATTATGTTTATCTCTTTTTATTGTCTGAGATATAACATTAATTCTAGCATCTGTTAATAAAATGAATTGGTGCTCACGTAATAAGAATAAGAAAGTAAGATTTTTATAAAAGTCTAGTATACTAATATAAAATATTGTGACGGACGTGGCGTTTTGGATGAAATTGACACGCGCCGACTGCGACACTATATAAACGACGGCGATGGACAATTTGACAAGTTTTTGACAGAAGAGTGACAGATATAAGTATGAAATGATTACGAAACCGAAATAGTTATTGAATTGTGGTTATTTTGTGAAGGAGTTTATTAATAAAAGTGTTGAAAAATACGTGACATTTTAATTAAGCAACAATACCTATGTTGTCCTAATTCGGGTTTAAAGGCCGTCGTCGATTGCCCTTACCAATTTATCATACCTATTGTAACTTATTAGGAAATCAAAATACGATTAATGGCAGTCATTTAACAAAGTATTGGATGGTGATGGAATACCTTATTCTATTTATAATAATTAAACATATTTTTGAGGGTACATTAGGTTTGCCTATATTACATTAGCTTATCCGGAGAACGATAGGATGAAATAGATTGGCCTTTAGTCTCTTTCGAACTGGATTGTTTAATTTTTGAAAGCGGCGGCTCATGCAATAAAATTGTCATAAGATTTATTAGCCTGTTTAGTAAGTAGAATGAATGCAGTATCGCCATTCAAACCTTATTTAAAGACAATGTTAAGGGACAGTAATTCTTATTGAGTCTTAAGATTTGACAATTGTTATAAAACCTGTCGGGTATCCGAAAGGTCATTACATTGTAATTGCCCTCATGGTTTGTAAACATTTGTTACTCTGTAAAGCCTATTTTGAGTTTTGCAGGCACAAATAATAAACAGAGTCCAAAACTTGGTTTGTTTAAATGGAATTGTCCGTTATATTAATAAACAATTCCAGCTAGGTTTTATGGCAGTTTTATTGCCCTACACAACACTTTAAAAAATTGGACATTAGTTAATTTGTCATTATTTTTAATGTTATGCATCTTTTAAGTTGGATAATAGTTTTTTGTTGGGGTTTTTCTGA
Source organism: Agrilus mali (assembly GCA_029378335.1). Classification (NCBI taxonomy): domain Eukaryota; kingdom Metazoa; phylum Arthropoda; class Insecta; order Coleoptera; family Buprestidae; genus Agrilus; species Agrilus mali. The sequence goes on from CM055656.1 coordinate 10,479,892, forward strand.
TTTGAAATTTGATTTTAGCCGACTTTTGAATCGTTAGTTACTTAAATAAAACATCAGTAAATATTTATTGATCACGTCCATGGATTGACAACAGCATAATCTTTTCAAGTATTTACTCGCTTAAACCTTTCATCCCTTATAGTTTAAGTTAGAAATAAGCAGGAAAAATACTATTATTGTAAATTGATTAATAAGTATCCAGTTATAAACGCATTAATGATTAATCACGAACCATTTCGACAGATGTTTTTCCAACTCTATAATCTTTTCCGCCGGAAATATTATATTATATTATATTGGAATGTCTAGATACTATTAAATATGGTTAAGCTGGTATTCGGAATACCTATTTAATAGCCATATAAAACATTTCTTGTCTCACACGTCGTATAATAATACACAGCACCGCAATGATATGAAAAATTGCTGTTATGATTTATGTTTTTATTTTTCTGCAAATTTATACAAAAGTGTTTTCTGAGTAGTTTGTTAAAATGAACATCTTGCTGTTAGCGTTTTCATAAATAAAATTGCTCTACTCCTCTCTTTATTTGTTTAAACTTTCTGCAGAGGGAGATCAATAGAGGTATTGTATGGATTATACGAGAGGCGTCTCAAAAGTAAGTCCCCCCTAGGAAAAATAATTAAAAACAAGATATTCAAGCCAAACAATATTTATTTTTATTATTTAATTACCAAATTATTCTTCTACATAGTCGCTTTGCTCTTTAATACATTTAGTTTATTATCTATTCTAAGAAAAACGGGTCCTGTTTTTGAAGCCGTGACTTGAGAGCTGCCTCGACTTCTTCATTCGTCTTGAAGTGCTTGCCACCAAAGCTTTCTTTCGATCGCGGAAGAAGATAGTAATCACTTTGTGCAAGATCTAGGGAGTATGATATTAGATGCTCAAAAATATCTCAATTAAATTTCTTCAATAAATCTTGTGTCTTTGCAGCAGATTGTGGGCGACCGTTGTTGTAAAAAGTAGCACTCTTTTCGTCAACCTGTTAGACCGTTAGAAGAGGAATCTTCATTTATTACAAAACACTTAATAACTCAGAGGTGCCATAAAACGAAAACTGCTTGAAAGTTGACGAAGGGAGTGTTTCTTTTTCGCGACAACGCTCGTCCACGTTCAGCTGCAAAGACACAAGATTTATGAAAAACAACTTGGACATTTTTGTGCATCTAACATACTCCATAGATCTTGCACCAAGTGACTACTATCTTCTTCCACGATTGAAAGCAAGCTTTGGTGGCAAGCACTTCAAGACGAATAAATAAGTCGAGACGGTGGCGGTCACGACACGGCTTCAAAAACGGGGCACGTTTTTCTTTGAATAGATATAGGTACTAAATGTATTAAAGAGCAAGCTGACTATGTAGAATTGTAGAAAAATAGTTTGGTAATTGAATAATAAAAAGAAATACTTTTTGGTTGAATATCTTGTTTTTATTTATTTTTGCTAGGGGGGGGGAACTTACTTTTTAGACGTATATAAAATGACGACTAAATTAAAGCTTTTAAGACACTTATGAACTTATTTTCTCGAATAACTGACCTCTGCGGTAATAAAGGGGAGTTTATTTAGAGTAACAATGTTACTAATCCTTATTGAATCTATTTTTCTGTAAAAGTTGCCAAAATATATTTATTGATTATTAATATTCCATCTAGACTTAAACGAGGGCGATCTCTTATTGACAGTTTTATGACCCATGTCGCCACTTTACATCACTCAGACTATACTTGCTAGAATGTATAGCATTGTTATGTAAATAAGTTTGATGTTAGTCGGTACAAAAAGTAGGAAGTAGTTGTTGTTTCCCCGAGCATCTTTTAGTTGTGATTGAGCCTAGAGAGTGTTCATATTTTTAAATAGGATAAAGTTCAAAGCTTTTAATTAGTGTCAGGTGGGGTAATTGTGAACGATTTTGGAAGTTTGACTTTTGAAGTTCGATTTATCTTAGATGAAGATTAAATTTAGACGACTATATGGTTAATTTAGGTCCATGTTTGGTTTTAAGTGAATTTTGTTGTTAGATATGTAAATTTGGATTTTTTTTGCAAAAAAACTTAAGTTAATTACCCCTTCACTTATTAACGCAGTTGAAAACTTAGGGGTAAATATGAACAATAATCTTGTTTGTCCTGGCTTTATAAAGGTTTTTAATTTGAAGCAAAAGTGAACAATTCGCTTTCAAACGTGAATTCCAATGAAAATTATATTTATAAAGCCATGTTCACAATTACCCCAAAAATTTTATATTATATAGAAATATTTTCACTGTTTAACATAAAAAATTGCGTCACTCTTCCTCTGCTCTTTAAATCGCTAAAGCATCCAACCGTCAAAAGTCAACACCACAGTCTATAATTCCTATTAGTTGGAATAATCACGAGTTCTTCTTCATCTGAATAAAGAGCCTGTTTACAATTACCCCAATTGACCCTATGTTGACTTTTACAAATTTTAGCTGAGTTTCTGGGGAAAAATGAAAAGCATCAGGAAGCTGGAAAATTCAAAAATGTTCGATTAATTATTATTTATATTTCTACACAGGAGATAGATACATGTTATAATAAAATTTTTGAAATTATTAATTTGACTATGTGTAAAAGCATTTATCTGAGTTTAGTAACACACAGTTTTAAGAATTTATTTTGTGCTTCTATGTATTGCAGAGAGCCTCGTAAATACCTAACTGTAACATAAGATTATCTTCGTGGACGGCCCTAAAAATCCATATCTGCGCCCTAAATTAGAAAATTGTAAAACTTATGAGAGTAAATCGTCAAAAAGTTATACATGTATAAGCAATTGATGTCCATAATGTCTGTAATAAATCAAATATAGTAGGTACCTAATATAATAGGAACGAAAGTAGATACCTACGTAAATTCATAATTTTTCCTCAAAAATATAGGTTTTAATTAATTATTATCATCTAATGGATAATTTATAAAACGAAATACATAGTAATTAACAAAATTTGTTCTGGAGCTGTAACGGAACATTTTTTTTTTAATTCGTATTACCGTGAATCATTCATTTGAAGGAGCTGTTCCCATAAAATTAAATGGCAATGCAACTATTAATTTCGTTATTTCATTTTTGACTCGCTTATTAATAACTTTATACCCTTTAGGTTAGTAAGATATCTAGATTTATACAAGGTTCTCTTCGTGTGTCACTTTTACTATTCAGCAATGAAGAGACTGATGTAAAATAATAATTAATGCAAATCCCCATAGCTTGTAAAACAGCCACCTCATTATCCTATCCGTTTCGTATTTCTCGAATAAGATGTATACTTGCTTACTACAAAACGGCAGCACGGTATTTAAATAAAGATCATTTGTCCTAGTCGTGTCAGGCTGCCTGAAGATATTATCAAATTGAGAAGATATTAACAAGCAAGAGGAACAGCACACGTATGTATTTACAAGGTACGCACACTAACTCCACTCTCATTATACTATGTATTCCCTTTCGATAACTTCTCTTCGAAAATAAATCCTATAATTTATTGAAACTAAAATATAATAATATATAGTGAGAATATCATAATTAAAAGACGGAATCGTTAACTAAATGAAATTTATAAAATTTGATACATCTTTTTTAATGGCGTTTATTGCTTGCGAAAAAATCTTGTTTTTCCAAAAACGCCTCTCGTTGTTACAATTAAATTATTTTCCCCACATTTCCGCTTTCAATTAAGGGAGCAGGTGGTAATCATTGGGGGCTAGGTCGAGTGAATAAGGTTCATATGGTAATTCGAAAATAACCCGGTATATAGGGTTACATGTTAAGTCAACCTAGATCCTTTAAGAGGGTGTAGTTTCCCTCATTTCTGACTGATTTGACTATGAAAGACCGTATCCCAAACTTAACCGTTTTCAAGTTAATGGACTTAATGTTTTTTATAAAAAAATTTTGTGCCTCTAATTTATTTGTTTTTGCTATTTTTTTAATCCAATTACATCTGTTCATGTTTTGAGACAGAAAATTATCGATGCGGCAAACGAAATAAGAAGAGAATTAACAACTGGTGTAGTGAAAAGTGGCTTAAGACACAGAAAGAGAGTATGTGTGCGAAACAGAGGCGGACATGTGGAACATACATTGTAAACTTTCTTTGAAAAGAGTAATAAACGTTATTTTGTACCTATTTGGATTGTTTTATTTTGTTTTCTGACTCAAGTGATAAATTTGACGCTTAAGTACCGTTATTTTTTACTAATATCTAGAAGCATTTTATCAAAGTTTTTTTGTAAGATTTCTGATAATACCCTAGCTTGTTATACCTTGTTAAATAGCTAAAGAACCATAGATATTGTTAATAACATCTGCAGCATAACTGTCATAGACTTTTTTTTAATATTTAAAAAGAAAAAAATATTTTTTACGAATTTATTACATATTTAAATTAAAAATTATCTACTGCGACCCAGTTGGTTCAGTTACCTGTAATTTTAGTGTTGAAAATAATAACGCAACCTATGTACTACAAACAAATAGCAAAAACAAATAAATTAAAGGCACAAAACACAAAAAGAATGAGACAATAGACCAAAAAATCGCCAATTTTTATAAAAAACCTTAAAAGTTTAATAACTTGAAAACGGTTAAATTTGGGATACGGTCTTTCATAGTCAAATCACAACCTCTTAAAGGATCTAGGTCGACTTAACCTCTCTATAAAGTAGATAATTATTCAAGGATTGTTTTATTAAAGTATTATTTGGATACAAAATTGTTGAACACACATTTTCAGAACCTAAAAGCTGAGGACTTATTTTTTTCGAGAGCTTGAAGCTTTTGCTTTAAGACCTATCAATGACTAACACTCCTAGTGTATTCTCTCTGGTGTTAGCTGCGTGGAGTGTATAGAAACAATGTTTTAAAAATGTAATTTTACTGTAATTCCTGTTTCATATTAAAACACCGGCATGTTACAAGAGATTGCATAAATGCTTATAAGTTAAAAGAATACCATAACGAATGTGAAGACAATAATAACATCTTGTACATATGTAGTGTTTCACAAGACTCTTGAATTTTCAGGTATCTTGTCTTGGTTTTGTCTTAATTCAAAATAAAATTAAGACAGGAGCATCGATATAAAAATAGAGCTAAGATTAAGAGAATCATGCTGGGAATTTCGTCATCTTTGTGCAGGTTAGTTTAATAAACACCTAACAGGATACATCAGGTTATAATATTTAATCAACAATTATGTTTCTATAAGAACATATGTAGTGCGGTGCATTGCACATAAATGTAATGCCTAAAACATTTATTACAGTTTCCGATCTATGGATATGCACAATAGTGTATCCATGCCGTCCTACAATTTAATGAATTACTTATCTTTATATATAAGTGTTATGCACCTTTCTAGATTTTTGTTATTAGCAGGAGTGTTTGTTAACATTAAATTTTAAAGTATCAATTAAAGTCTAAGTGTGGAGAAAAATATTAAGATTCTTGAATCTTGAAATTGCATAAGACGGGACAAATTACTTCCTTGATCTTGGCTATCTGGTCAAGACAAATGTTGGACGTTGAGATCAAAACTCTTGTTAATTCTCTTGATAATTCTGAGTGACAGTCGTCGTGTTATACTGAAAATAGGTCATATAGAAGAAAACCTTTACAATTGAATTTACCTTTTGGTTCAGATAAATACTAAGTAAGACTCAAGCAGTGGAATTTTGGTTAATATTTCGGATTGTTCGCTCACGGTAGGAGTTAAGGTGTCCTGTCGTTATATATTATGTTATATGTATGTAGTAGCTGGTCTCAAATGTATTCTCCGTATTTATCACGAATAATAGGAAGCTAGAGTAAGTTGTAGTTGTCTTAATAAATAGAGTTATTTATAATGTCCATTATCAAAATCGTTTCTGTAATTGCACGCGTGATAGGTATAAATCGACACAATATGTCATGCACCTTGGTTGGCGGCTCACTGTACGCGGCACTTTTAAAAAAATTTAATAAGTTTTTCTTTGAACGGGCATACGGGCAACATATTACGGCAATTTTTTACATCAACACCTATTATTAGCGTTTTAAAGGAGGCTTCCCTTAGGCGTTCTTCGCTAGAATATTTCTCGACTAAATATACTTTATAAATCGGTCTTATTCTTCTTTAGAATTCCTACCATAACAGTTACAATCTTTAGCATAGGATTTAAATTATTTAAGCGTATAAGTATCTTGATGTAGTGTTTCTACTTTTGTACGTATAATAATAAGTATAACCGACCATTGAGTCCTAAATTTAGTTAATTAACGACTTAAACCTACTTCATTTAATTATTTGAACTTATCAACTTATGTAAATTATTAAAGAGCTAGCTGAACGCCTACAAAATTGAAAATATTTAATATTAAAATGGTGATCCTCCAAATGCATACAATTAATAATTAATTTGTTCTAATCACTTCTTCGAAGATTGCAGGAGAGTCCGAATAATGATGATAGCAGCTTTCATCCTAATTATTCTGGAATCTACCAAGGGTGTATCATCTCTCTTCTCCCTTTGGGAACGATGACACTTGCGTAGGAGGCCTAAACTAACACTGTTTAGTACCATTATTACTAGAATGCAAAAAATATATCAAAAATAAAAAGGTCTAGTCTCGAATTGGCCCTAAAGATTAACCGTTACAAAAGTAGGATAGGTTGTGATGATTGTTAAACGTAAACATAATAATTCACCGGAAAAGTAAAGAAAATTAGAAACTGTATGGTGTTTCTATCAAAAAAGATGTGTTTGGGAGACTTGAGGAGGAAGTGTTGAGGAGATAAAAAGACGTATGGCGATTATAAACTCTGTCAGTGGCGGATTTACACATTTGCCGCCCGTAGGCTATTCAAAATTTGCCGCCCCTACTGACACCTGCAATTCTGTACCCTAATTCACAATAAATATTTTGTCAATGAAATTGCAACTTTATGATTGTATTATATTTTTATAACACTAATCAACAAATATTGATACGAATTCATTAGGATTAAAAATGTAGGAATGTTATGAAGAACTCTCGTTGAATGGATATTTACTGCTTTTATTAGAATTGTATAATATTTATGAAATTTTGTGCACCGATATGCAATTTTTTACGTGTGAATTTATTAAATTTTTATTCTACACTCAAACAGGTTGTTAATATCATCAAAAATATCAATAGAAAAGTATCTATTAATTTTCCACATTTATATCTATATAATATTTGTTATTGTTATTTTTAAGCATTTTTTTTCGGATCCCATTTTTCTTCGAGTAGATATATTTAAGTGGTGAAACATATTACACATTAATTGACTAGTGTGGGTGGAACTAAAGAAAAAATTATGGCAATAATTAATTTAAAAAATAGGAAAAATACTAAATTTAAAATGTAATACTTAAACGCTATTGGAATATTTAAAAAATTCAAAATCACAATAATATATTTCATAAATAAGCGTCGGTATATGAATAATTAAATAAAGACGTTAGTGTATTCAGTATACTGTATAGCACTAAAATATTGTAATTTTTCTTGATTTTTTGAGTCACTTTTTTTCCGTGTATAAGTTAATAATTTTTTTAATTTCTGTAAGACAAAAAAATTTTTGAGCAAAGTTTGCCGCCCCCTAAAATCTGCCGCCCTAGGCTCTAGCCTATTCAGCCTGCTGATAAATCCGCCACTGAACTCTGTGCTGTACAAGAAACAGAAGATTGAAATAATCATAACATTATCAAAGCTATAGGTACATTAGAACATTGATTTTGTCAATACTGCTACATAATGCGCACTAAAGACGCGAACTCTTAAGAAGAACGAGAAGAGAAACTAAAGGAAATTACCTACTAATTGTAAGGTGGTTCTATTATACATCATGTATTTGGGAGACTTGATGAAGGAAGTGTTGAAGAAATTAAAAGATGTATGGCGATTACAAAGTCTGTGATGAGCAAGAAACTGGAGATTGAGATAATCGCAATATATAAAAGGTAAATAGGAGCATCAAAAGAATGGTACTGAACAAGAATGTTGAAAATATCGTGGACTGAATTTATAATCAGCAAATTCGTAGTGAAAAAACTGAAAATCTTCCTACATCCAAACTTTCTTCAGTCACGTATAAACAGTGAAGCAACGTGTCTATTGAGTATCTGCTAGTGTTTGCACTTGTTGCTTACATTAGAGCATGTGGCAGATCATCTAGTAATTAAAATTCTAATTGGACTGATCAGTGATCTTATATGAAATCAATATAGTGATAAACCCACTCTACACTTACTTGCAGAAAGGGCAAACTTATGAGAGGAATTGTAGAGTTAGTTATTTACCAAAAACGACTGATTATGACGACCACTATTACTTGCGTACTGTTGTAGTTTTTCAAACTTCGACAGCCTTGATTAACTGTGGGAAATAGTTTGTCTTGGTAATGAAGACTTTTTGGCGCAGGTGTACTTTTTTTGCAGTAATGGATGAAGTTGGTAGATACCTTTTGCTTCTGGTGCTTGATGATGCGTTGGTATTAGGTGTGAGTGTGAACTATTTGTCCAGGGAAATGTTTTGACATTGTTTTGTCAGATTTAATTTTGGGTGGTAAATATTTGTGGCATTTCTTCTTCTTGATGAAAATGATTTTCATTGGGGATCATCCTCCACTTCTTGAACTATTTACTTATGAATTCGGTATCTTTTGATATCTTTAGTGATATTGTTTCAATATTCTTGTTTGATGGGTTGAGAAAGTAATTGTGTCATCAACGAACTGGATGATTTTGGAATTGATGGTTAATGGGAAGTCAGCCTTTTATAGAAGTTAAAGAGCATGTGTGAGGACTAATAATTTAGGAACTCTCCTTTGAATTTTTGAATCATAGTCTTGTGGAACTGATAGTAAGGATACCAAATGAGAGAAGCATATTCAAGCAAAATAAAGTGACTTAATTCCATTTATATTGGAAAATAATCTGGTGTTTGTGACTATGAAGCTGTATGATTTAGAAGCTTCTCTTACCATGTAGGTGATATTGTCGGTATATAATGGTTTGGTATCAAAAGTAATACCCAAATCTTTAGTGGTATTATAGAGATCTAGTTTAGTATACCCCAAAGGCGATATTGGAAACTGATGGTTGATTTTTTCTACAATATGTAACAGTTTTACATTTGTTGACATTTAGAGAGAGATTATTTATTTCACACCACTGTTGCAAATGGTTAAGGTCCGATTGAAGTTTTTTGTAGTCTGTAGTATTATTAATAGCTGAGTAGATTTTAAGATCATCCGCAAAAAGGAGATTAGACATTGGAGTGCATCCGTTATTTCATTAAAAAAAAAATCGAAAATAATAACGGACCTAAATTATATCCCTGCGGAACCCCAGAAATGGCTGTATAAAAAGATGAATAAAATCCATTGTATATTACCACTCACTTTCTGTTTAATAAGTAGGATGAGAGAAGAAGAGTTGAGGCTTCAGAAAAACCAATCACAATTAATTTATTAGTTATAAGAACAGAATGATCAATTCTATCAAGTGCTTTTGCAATTGCATATCTATAATTTCAGAGGCATGCTGGGTGAAAATAATTAAATTGGAAACAGTTGACTTTTTAGCACTAAAGCCATGTTGATGTAGCGATAACTTTTCGACACGACGAACGTGAAGAATCACTAAAAAATTTTTCAAAGTTCGAAATTATGAAAATTAGGCGATAGTTTTCAACAAATGATTTACCACCCGATTTAAAAATAGGAGTTACTTTAGAATATTTCTGTCTATGATGAAATAAATATCTGTTTGTGTGGGATTCTATACAAAAAGTAGAAAAGTTTTTAAAAAAAGTCGAAAACTGTACACTACCCTTTTCTAAGAAAAGAAACCCTAAATGAGATGTTAAAAAATGCGCAAATACATACTTACACCTTCCATATTCTCTTTTTCTTCGTAGTGAAATATGTGGTTACGTAACAACAATACAAACGTGATAAAAAATGGACTTTTTTAAGCCGGCGCATAAAGCGGTATTTACTACTTTTTATTATGCTAGCTGTATAATTTCCGTAAAACTGAAATTAAAAAAATTTATGACCGCGTTGGCAATAAAAACAACATAAAATCCCGATGGAAAGCTAACAATATTTAAGTGCGGTCAGTTATTATTATCCACAGATAAATTGATATATGTAATTGCTAGAAAGATGTAGAAATCACTGCTTGATTTATGAACAATCTTTATAACCCCTTTTATGGCATCCTGGAATATCGAAAACACATGAGTACGACGATAAATACTTTAATATTAAATAGACATTATATAGTAGGTGATGTGAGCATTTTTGTTCCACCGATTAAACACATCATTTGTTGATTTAGTGCAGACTGTTATCAATTTTGTGGTTATTAAAATGTCATTAAGACGGGTCGGTTGTGGACAAACTTCCAGACTTCCACCTCGCGGTGTCATTTTATTGGCGCTCATTCTCCACTTATTTTATTACTATTTATGCAAAATAAATTAATCTAATACACTGGGTTATGCTTATTTATGTTTTAAGTATAAAAACTTTATGGCTTAACACTCATAAGAATTTTGAAAACTATGTGGTAAGCAGATATACTTTTAATATTAACAGTTAAAATCGTTTAAGAATATATTAACTAATTATTTATAAAGGTTTCTAAGTATCAATTATGCACATACATTTAAAAATAGACTAGGAATGTCTTTGTTGACCTGAATATTATAAGTAAAAATGTAACATTCAGTGTATATTAAATTGGAGTATTTGTACGAGCCCTCTTTCGGTGAAGCCAAAAATCTAATTAAGAGTTAAGTTGAATAAGTTTAGTATAACAAATTAATTGTAAAACAAAATTCACAAAAAAACCCCTAAAACATATGTTTCACTGTTATTTTAGGGGCCTCGTAAACTCCACTTTTACCATATACAGCAGTTTCTGAAAAATAAGGAAATTGTTAATTCAATTGTATTAGAAATTATTTTCCTCCCAAATCGCAAATAATATTATTTTTTGGAATGTTCTTTTTTTTCTCAATATTTTAGTAAAAATTTAATTTGATACGTTGAACTCTAATAGGTAGAGAATATATGAATATGCTTTTATGTGAGACTTCAACTCACACAAGAATCGTGGGAACCCTGAAACAGTGAAAAGCAAAGGGATTTATGTACTCATGACATTTTGGGGTAATAAATCTTTAGAATTACGGATGTTTCGTGTACCATGCTTCGACATTGTGGAATCCTTATTTCAAAGATTCAGAGTTTCATCCTTAAGTTCTCAGTCTGTCACTTTCTGTATTGGGGTTTCAAATTTTGAACTTTCGGAATCAACGGTTGTGTGGTTATAGATGTGCTTGGGGATGATTTTTGTTTTCGATAGATATTAGTAAAAATTTGGTTTGGTATATTGGAATGTAACATAGAATTAACAAAGAGACTCACACATGATACTTAAACTCACCTAAGAATCATGGGAACCCTGAAACAGTGAAAAGCAAAGGGATTTATGTACTCATGACATTTTGGGGTAATAAATCTTTAGAATTACGGATGTTTCGTGTACCATGCTTCGACATTGTGGAATCCTTATTTCAAAGATTCAGAGTTTCATCCTTAAGTTCTCAGTCTGTCACTTTCTGTATTGGGGTTTCAAATTTTGAACTTTCGGAATCAACGGTTGTGTGGTTATAGATGTGCTTGGGGATGATTTTTGTTTTCGATAGATATTAGTAAAAATTTGGTTTGGTATATTGGAATGTAACATAGAATTAACAAAAAGACTCACACATGATACTTAAACTCACCTAAGAATCATGGGAACCCTGAAACAGTGAAAAGCAAAGAGATTTATGTACTCATGACATTTTGGGGTAATAAATCTTTAGAATTACGGATGTTTTGTGTACCATGCTTCGACATTGTGGAATCCTTATTTCAAAGATTCAGAGTTTCATCCTTAAGTTCTCAGTCTGTCACTTTCTGTATTGGGGTTTCAAATTTTGAACTTTCGGAATCAACGGTTGTGTGGTTATAGATGTGCTTGGGGATGATTTTTGTTTTCGATAGATATTAGTAAAAATTTGGTTTGGTATATTGGAATGTAACATAGAATTAACAAAGAGACTCACACATGATACTTAAACTCACCTAAGAATCATGGGAACCCTGAAACAGTGAAAAGCAAAGGGATTTATGTACTCATGACATTTTGGGGTAATAAATCTTTAGAATTACGGATGTTTCGTGTACCATGCTTCGACATTGTGGAATCCTTATTTCAAAGATTCAGAGTTTCATCCTTAAGTTCTCAGTCTGTCACTTTCTGTATTGGGGTTTCAAATTTTGAACTTTCGGAATCAACGGTTGTGTGGTTATAGATGTGCTTGGGGATGATTTTTGTTTTCGATAGATATTAGTAAAAATTTGGTTTGGTATATTGGAATGTAACATAGAATTAACAAAGAGACTCACACATGATACTTAAACTCACCTAAGAATCATGGGAACCCTGAAACAGTGAAAAGCAAAGGGATTTATGTACTCATGACATTTTGGGGTAATAAATCTTTAGAATTACGGATGTTTCGTGTACCATGCTTCGACATTGTGGAATCCTTATTTCAAAGATTCAGAGTTTCATCCTTAAGTTCTCAGTCTGTCACTTTCTGTATTGGGGTTTCAAATTTTGAACTTTCGGAATCAACGGTTGTGTGGTTATAGATGTGCTTGGGGATGATTTTTGTTTTCGATAGATATTAGTAAAAATTTGGTTTGGTATATTGGAATGTAACATAGAATTAACAAAGAGACTCACACATGATACTTAAACTCACCTAAGAATCATGGGAACCCTGAAACAGTGAAAAGCAAAGGGATTTATGTACTCATGACATTTTGGGGTAATAAATCTTTAGAATTACGGATGTTTCGTGTACCATGCTTCGACATTGTGGAATCCTTATTTCAAAGATTCAGAGTTTCATCCTTAAGTTCTAAAGTCTGTCACTTTCTGTATTGGGGTTTCAAATTTTGAACTTTCGGAATCAACGGTTGTGTGGTTATAGATGTGCTTGGGGATGATTTTTGTTTTCGATAGATATTAGTAAAAATTTGGTTTGGTATATTGGAATGTAACATAGAATTAAAAAAAGAGACTCACACATGATACTTAAACTCACCTAAGAATCATGGGAACCCTGAAACAGTGAAAAGCAAAGGGATTTATGTACTCATGACATTTTGGGGTAATAAATCTTTAGAATTACGGATGTTTCGTGTACCATGCTTCGACATTGTGGAATCCTTATTTCAAAGATTCAGAGTTTCATCCTTAAGTTCTCAGTCTGTCACTTTCTGTATTGGGGTTTCAAATTTTGAACTTTCGGAATCAACGGTTGTGTGGTTATAGATGTGCTTGGGGATGATTTTTGTTTTCGCTAGATATTAGTAAAAATTTGGTTTGGTATATTGGAATGTAACATAGAATTAACAAAGAGACTCACACATGATACTTAAACTCACCTAAGAATCATGGGAACCCTGAAACAGTGAAAAGCAAAGAGATTTATGTACTCATGACATTTTGGGGTAATAAATCTTTAGAATTACGGATGTTTCGTGTACCATGCTTCGACATTGTGGAATCCTTATTTCAAAGATTCAGAGTTTCATCCTTAAGTTCTCAGTCTGTCACTTTCTGTATTGGGGTTTCAAATTTTGAACTTTCGGAATCAACGGTTGTGTGGTTATAGATGTGCTTGGGGATGATTTTTGTTTTCGATAGATATTAGTAAAAATTTGGTTTGGTATATTGGAATGTAACATAGAATTAACAAAGAGACTCACACATGATACTTAAACTCACCTTAGAATCATGGGAACCCTGAAACAGTGAAAAGCAAAGGGATTTATGTACTCATGACATTTTGGGGTAATAAATCTTTAGAATTACGGATGTTTCGTGTACCATGCTTCGACATTGTGGAATCCTTATTTCAAAGATTCAGAGTTTCATCCTTAAGTTCTCAGTCTGTCACTTTCTGTATTGGGGTTTCAAATTTTGAACTTTCGGAATCAACGGTTGTGTGGTTATAGATGTGCTTGGGGATGATTTTTGTTTTCGATAGATATTAGTAAAAATTTGGTTTGGTATATTGGAATGTAACATAGAATTAACAAAGAGACTCACACATGATACTTAAACTCACCTAAGAATCATGGGAACCCTGAAACAGTGAAAAGCAAAGGGATTTATGTACTCATGACATTTTGGGGTAATAAATCTTTAGAATTACGGATGTTTCGTGTACCATGCTTCGACATTGTGGAATCCTTATTTCAAAGATTCAGAGTTTCATCCTTAAGTTCTCAGTCTGTCACTTTCTGTATTGGGGTTTCAAATTTTGAACTTTCGGAATCAACGGTTGTGTGGTTATAGATGTGCTTGGGGATGATTTTTGTTTTCGATAGATATTAGTAAAAATTTGGTTTGGTATATTGGAATGTAACATAGAATTAACAAAGAGACTCACACATGATACTTAAACTCACCTAAGAATCATGGGAACCCTGAAACAGTGAAAAGCAAAGGGATTTATGTACTCATGACATTTTGGGGTAATAAATCTTTAGAATTACGGATGTTTCGTGTACCATGCTTCGACATTGTGGAATCCTTATTTCAAAGATTCAGAGTTTCATCCTTAAGTTCTCAGTCTGTCACTTTCTGTATTGGGGTTTCAAATTTTGAACTTTCGGAATCAACGGTTGTGTGGTTATAGATGTGCTTGGGGATGATTTTTGTTTTCGATAGATATTAGTAAAAATTTGGTTTGGTATATTGGAATGTAACATAGAATTAACAAAGAGACTCACACATGATACTTAAACTCACCTAAGAATCATGGGAACCCTGAAACAGTGAAAAGCAAAGGGATTTATGTACTCATGACATTTTGGGGTAATAAATCTTTAGAATTACGGATGTTTCGTGTACCATGCTTCGACATTGTGGAATCCTTATTTCAAAGATTCAGAGTTTCATCCTTAAGTTCTCAGTCTGTCACTTTCTGTATTGGGGTTTCAAATTTTGAACTTTCGGAATCAACGGTTGTGTGGTTATAGATGTGCTTGGGGATGATTTTTGTTTTCGATAGATATTAGTAAAAATTTGGTTTGGTATATTGGAATGTAACATAGAATTAACAAAGAGACTCACACATGATACTTAAACTCACCTAAGAATCATGGGAACCCTGAAACAGTGAAAAGCAAAGGGATTTATGTACTCATGACATTTTGGGGTAATAAATCTTTAGAATTACGGATGTTTCGTGTACCATGCTTCGACATTGTGGAATCCTTATTTCAAAGATTCAGAGTTTCATCCTTAAGTTCTCAGTCTGTCACTTTCTGTATTGGGGTTTCAAATTTTGAACTTTCGGAATCAACGGTTGTGTGGTTATAGATGTGCTTGGGGATGATTTTTGTTTTCGATAGATATTAGTAAAAATTTGGTTTGGTATATTGGAATGTAACATAGAATTAACAAAGAGACTCACACATGATACTTAAACTCACCTAAGAATCATGGGAACCCTGAAACAGTGAAAAGCAAAGGGATTTATGTACTCATGACATTTTGGGGTAATAAATCTTTAGAATTACGGATGTTTCGTGTACCATGCTTCGACATTGTGGAATCCTTATTTCAAAGATTCAGAGTTTCATCCTTAAGTTCTCAGTCTGTCACTTTCTGTATTGGGGTTTCAAATTTTGAACTTTCGGAATCAACGGTTGTGTGGTTATAGATGTGCTTGGGGATGATTTTTGTTTTCGATAGATATTAGTAAAAATTTGGTTTGGTATATTGGAATGTAACATAGAATTAACAAAGAGACTCACACATGATACTTAAACTCACCTAAGAATCATGGGAACCCTGAAACAGTGAAAAGCAAAGGGATTTATGTACTCATGACATTTTGGGGTAATAAATCTTTAGAATTACGGATGTTTCGTGTACCATGCTTCGACATTGTGGAATCCTTATTTCAAAGATTCAGAGTTTCATCCTTAAGTTCTCAGTCTGTCACTTTCTGTATTGGGGTTTCAAATTTTGAACTTTCGGAATCAACGGTTGTGTGGTTATAGATGTGCTTGGGGATGATTTTTGTTTTCGATAGATATTAGTAAAAATTTGGTTTGGTATATTGGAATGTAACATAGAATTAACAAAGAGACTCACACATGATACTTAAACTCACCTAAGAATCATGGGAACCCTGAAACAGTGAAAAGCAAAGGGATTTATGTACTCATGACATTTTGGGGTAATAAATCTTTAGAATTACGGATGTTTCGTGTACCATGCTTCGACATTGTGGAATCCTTATTTCAAAGATTCAGGGTTTCATCCTTAAGTTCTCAGTCTGTCACTTTCTGTATTGGGGTTTCAAATTTTGAACTTTCGGAATCAACGGTTGTGAGGTTATAGATGTGCTTGGGGATGATTTTTGTTTTCGATAGATATTAGTAAAAATTTGGTTTGGTATATTGGAAGGTAACATAGAATTAACAAAAATACTTAAACTCATCTGAGAATCGCGAGAACATATTTTGGGGTTATATTAAGATTATAGATAATGGAATTATGAGTTTGCAGACTGTGGAGACTTAAAGCTTTGGAGCAATAGAACTTAAATTTTTTAAGGTTTAGGGCCTTTCTCTTTAAGTTTTCCGTCCCTTCGTTTATGATCAAGGGTTATGTATTTTTTTGGGGTGACTTTTATTCAATACCAGCAAAAGTTTGTTTGACTTTCTGAAAAGTAGGAGAAAGTTGACGAATCAGGATTTTCCCCTTCACTTTTTTGTTTCGTCGCTACTGCATTAGGATTAAGAATTAAGGGTTTTGGGGTTATACGGTTTTAAATGGTTTTAAAAATTTGACATGATGAAACAAAACGAATTTTTAATTCAGTTTCAGCACTCCCAAAAGTATGTAATGCACTTACAATTGGTTTGATTTAAGTAATGTTTCATCGATTGTAGTTATGGGATTATATCTACGTTATGCATGGCGTTTTCCATAACAATTTTGTTAAAGGGAATTTTTTTATACTCTTATATTAAGCATTTGCTTGACTATATAATTAGGTAATTATCATTTTAGCAGTATATTGGAATTTTGTCGTTTTGTTAAATTTAGGTAGGAAGAAGACATTCAAATGCCTTTTCGTGGATAAAAACCCATCTTTCAACATTGGGATATAACGAAGAACAAATTAATATTATCAGTACATTCATGAAATTCTTTCTTAGGTTCTTTCAAACTCAAGTTTAAAAGTTCGTCTAATATTATAACTTTGCCATAATTTATTTTCAACAAAATATTTAACTGAACCAAAGAAATAATATACCAATATTGACGCTAATTAAAAAATAAACTGTGAACTTTGCAGTGTTTACAGTATTTTACTGAAATTTATAATATTGTCTTTAATCGAACCTTTAATTCGGCTTTTGTCTGCTTATAATAAATTTTTTTGCGTCGCAAATTATGCTAATTAACAGTTGTATGTCTTTTTTACAATTTATTCTTGTATAGGAGATTATTTTTGTATGAACGTAAACATGCGTTTCGCATCATATTTTAGAAAATCCAGGAAACTGTTGCGATCAATTTTTCACGTTACATAAAGTTTGTTTACTAACTATGGATTTTTTATGATATCTATATAAATTATGTTAATTTTTTAAGGTAATCTACCTACCAGCGAGTTTTAATTATTCTGACGACTGTAAGATATATAATTAGAATTAACTAAATAAAATTAGGCTATGATTCTGGGCGCGTTATTCCATACAATTTGATGTTTAATGAAGACGTAAAAATTATGGGTTTAATATTTTGTCGGCAAACTGGCAGATTTATGTTAAAAGGAAAATACCCGGAGGTCCAAATACGGAAATCGTTTGCGCTAATGTATAAAATACGAATTTCCTTAATTAATTAAATACTTTTTTACTGTAAACTACTTAGTCTAATTACGCAGGGTATATGAAAGGACGCATATATTTAAGATAAACTTATCTGCTTCTACATTCGTAAACATTCTCTTAATATAGAAAATATTAAATAGGTACACTGTTAGAAAGAATTTGTTAGGCCAACAAAAAATTGTAGTTCCAGCAGGTCCACTCCTATTTTTTGTACGATATACAATCTTCATTAAAGTACATTTAACAAATTAGCATTTGTTGTGCCCAACAATAAGAAGAAGTAAGGCCATCCACGTTGAATATAATTTTTAGCAAAGAATAGATTCGCTATTCACAAAATGAAAACGTACAAACGGAAGTGCTTGGTGTATACTGAAGTATTTCGTGCAATTCACATAATAACTTGAGAACGTTAAAATAACAACTTGTGATTGTTTGGATGACTTTTTCTGAAGAGATTTTAACCTCTTCGATTATTCAAAAACATTCCCTTTATTGCAGAAATAAACATACTTTTCTGTTGTAATAACATTTATGAAAATGTAAAAACAACAACTTTTTTGTAATTACTCAATATACATACATATATAAGTATATATATGTATATATTAAATCCTTTATTTTTCGGATCCACTGTATAAACTATTTTTTCCTGTTACTTCCCATATCTATGAACATAGATAGAGGATGCAATAGATGAAAATAATAGTTTGTGCATTGGATCCGAAAAATGAGAACATAAGGATTTAGTATTACTTTTTGTATACATGCGGGTCCTTCATCTACGTGAGAGTATTAAAAATAAAAGACAATAATCAACTATACAACTTTATCGAAAGTAAAAAATAATAGGACATTAATAGACAACATGACAACAACAAAGTTATAAACCGAAAACAGATTACATTGTTTCTAAAACTTATAAGGGCATCTTATTTATTACAACTGAACAAAATTCATTTCCAAAATTGAATTAACAGGTTCTTACAAATCTTGAAAATAAATTAGCTTTTCAAACGCCGTGTTCACCGTTGCGTTCGTTGGAGGTAATAAGTGTATCAACATTAAGAATGAACTTGTTATGGGACTCCAATCTGAAAAAGTTCAACATAAAAATATTATATTTAGTTGAACATTTAGTATTAAAAGATTAAAACCCATAATTAGCATGTTTATCATTTATCATCAGGAAGAAAGGAAACAGCTCGGGAATAGAATCGATAAATGAATAATAAGGTTTTATTGAGACTTTAAATTATCAAGCATGATTCACAAGCATAGGTACCTTACTTCCTGAAGATAGACTTCATCTATACAGTAAAGAAATATTGCACAATTCTATAACCAATAAAATGAAATTACCGTTGTTTTGAATGTTTTCGCAAAGAAGTTTCTTGTCGGGCATTGCTACAGTTTTTTTTTTATATATTTCATTTATGAAAAATATTTTAGAAGGAAACGTATCAATAAACTTAGTTTCCTTACCCGGATGCATTAAGTCAAATTCAAAAGAAATCTGAAAAGCATAGTATGTTGTTATTTGTTATTTGCTTTTATCACACAACACTTATAACTTCCCAGTCCATCAATATCTAAAAACCTAGGAAATATATTTGGAATATTTTCCGTATATAGTTTTGCTCCTAAAATTGAATGTTTCTTTGGTAGCTTCAAAGATCTGTTGAATTTGTTCTTTTATTGTATTGTTAAGAAACTACCTTTCGATACAATGCAGTATATCACAAAGGATTACTAAAAAGTAAATATGTATATACTTACTATCGTTTCTTGGAGAACAGTAATATCTTCACCATAAAAACAATTTTAATTACACGAACGGTGCAACACTACTAGGTACCACTGAAACCGTTTTGAAAACTTTTGCAAGAATGTACAAGTTAACTACAATAATAAATGTTAAATTCAGGACTTCTTTGTTTATTTAACAAAATTAAATGTCACTCCTAAAACTTGTGCATCTAAATCTATAATTTCGAAGTTAAAACAACAACTACGTTATTTCACTTCATTCAAGATATTACGTTAAAATAAATAAATAATTTACTAAAAAATAACTACACTTGTTGCTTATTCTAAAACAATTCCCTTTAGAACAAGCTTTTTTACACTTCATTTTACAACTTCTGTCATGTATTTTTGACACCTTTTGTATTCTAAAGTACAAAACTCGGTGTGAAAACTATTTCTTGTAAACTAAACGATATTTGATATAAAAATATATATATAATTTGACTTCTGTAGGTACAATATAGGCAACAATGTTAAAAACACATTTTTTTTGTTAGAAACAACTATTAAACAAGTACAAAATTGAGTATTGTTGTCTAACAATTCTTTTCCAACAGTGTAACTATTTAGTTGCCGAAAATACCTACTGAAAGTGGAAATTTTAATATACAATCATTTGATTCAAAGCAGTGGCGTACATAGAAAGGTCGACGGAAATTGTGAAAAAGAAAGCTTGATTCGTCTTATCAACTCTCTTATAAATCATTTGGTATATTTACTGGCTTCTCTCTTTTTCTATTTCCAGCGGCCTAACTAATTTCTGTGCTCTTTCCTTTTAAAAGAATCGTTTCATAAGTTTCAACTTTATTAAAAAACTTGAGAATGTTCTTGGCTTTGGCGAGCCCCTTGCAATACGAGGTTATTTTTAAGGTAACTGCAAGAACCTCTTTGGTTTTGAAATAATTTGGTATCCAAATTTTTTCGTGATAAATTATTTATCGTAGTTATTACTTTATAAGTTTTTTTAATGTAAGTGTACCATTTCTTCAATTTTTTAGGTAGCATGGTATTTTATTCGACTCAGGCAAATATCAGACTAATTAATTTTTTAATTACTTTATTAAATCCGTTTACATAATAAATTTATAATCTCATTTATACACTTGTTTTTTCTGTTAAATTTGAGACAAAAACATTTCGTAAATACTGAAGAGACTAACCACGTGGATTAATTAAATTTATTTTCATTTATTTTTAGTCTCCACGCCATTTGCCGAATGGAAAGCCTATTTATTTGCCATCGCAATAAAATATTATGCATTTAATTTATTCGTTTTTTATTGGGACATATCAAAGTAAGCATTTCTACCTGTGTGTATCTTTAGAGTCTAAATGTATACATTTTTACATACATAAGAAAGATTTATCGTTGTGTGCTACGTTGTTTTTCAACTATTTAAGTATCGATTAAGTCTGAAACAGAGAAAATCTCTGTAACAGATGGCAAAACCGAAATGGGGCTACAAAACTTAAGAAGCTTAAAATGTACCTACGACAAATTGCAAACAATTTTTAACGTTCGTCCTGTACCTCCAACAATACTTCTACTATAGCCATACATTTTGCATTTCGCTCTATGTATTTAAGATCTACACCTTTACATTTATATAAACTCTAATACAATAAATAGCATCCCACGTTCAATTTACCTATTTAATTGCCGTATCTGCTTAAAAAAGTGGAACATCAGACTAAGTACCTGTATAAAAAGTTCATAAATTAGTATTTAGTTCATAATTTTATTTTTAGTTTTAATACAGTGGAATGTCTTTTAAGGAAATATATCGATCGGATTTATAAATTACTACATGTCTTAACCAGACAGATAACTCAATACAAAAAGTTAACATACTTTCAGAAAAATTGGTACAAATGTTGGGCGTGTTGTTCGATTGAATTACTGAAAGATTAAATTAGCAGTTTCGTCGTTTTGATAATCAAATGGTTAACTTAACCACATAATTTAATCACTTTTTAGTTATATACCTATCGTAGGCAATGCTGAAAGTCATGTAGAATCTGTTTTGTATTTTGTCAAGTGTAGGTATAGGTAATATTGCACCCGAAGAAGAAATTAATAAAGATGATTCTCTTCTTACCCAATTTTTATGAAAACATCGATTAAAACGATATAAATATTAAAAATCGTAAAATTTATTTAACTTTAAAAGAACCGGTTTCATTCACTTTTCATCAAAAAGAATTCCAACACTAAATTTTAATGGCATTTAAGAATATATAATTTTTATTATACAAAACATCAAGAGCTATATCTATCTCTATTACAAAAACATATAATTATGTACCAAAAAAATAAATTTAAAAAAATTAAAATTGACGCCTTTTTCCAATTTTTTTTGTAGATATTACGAGTTTCATAAACAATTTAATAAGCCGTTCCATTGGAAATTTGATTTTCTACAAAAAAGTTCTGAATTATTTTTTTATACATTTACCTACAGTAATATTCCCTTATAACGAACCTCAAAAGACCGACGAAAACGGTTCATTGTAAGTAATAAGTCGAAAAATACCACAATTTTTGCATTTGTATTGGATTTGTAATTTACTGACAGGTTTAAGATATTTTTAAAACACCTGGGGTTTTTTGCTTTGCCGATTACCAATAACTTACTTTTTGTCCCTAATAAATTTACCTCTACAAACACATTTATTCTGCCTTTGGGTATATTTCCACCAGCGTAAGTCTCTCTTTCACATTTTAATGTTTTATCTCTCTTAATTTTAAAACTCTGATTTAATTGGCCAATTGTTTTCCAAACAATCGTTTACAATGAAATGGTTGGTTTAGGCTCTCACAACCGACGTTATATTTCGGGCTTGAGTGCTTGAGGTGCGCGGTCTGGGATTTTTCCTTCGGTCAGAACACTGATGGAGTTGTTTATCCGATGTTTCGCCAAATGCTGTGGTTGGCATCCTCTGGGAACGTAGCGTAGGGTATAGAGTCCATCGCTGGGGTTGTAAAGAGTACTCTCAGTACAATTTCCATATTTACCAAAGCTGCCATGTCAAAGCTGCCTCCATAACAATTTTTCCACTAGTGATGTTATGTCTATATTTAAATCTTTCTATCAGACTTTTACTAAATTTATATTCAGAATTTAGTAGCACATTTCCAATATCTTCAACACCATTTCAAAAGAGTCTGATCATCTGTCAACTGAATGGGATTCGTAACTCTTTTCGTATCAGAATTTAATATTCAAAATTTTACGCTTTAAAATTGGAATTTACGATTTTTGATTTCTGATTCTGGTGATAAAATTTTGCGAAGACACTTAGAAAAAGGCCATAAAAATGCTCAACATACGTCCCCAAAAATACAAAATGAAATTTTAAATATATGTAGAGTTCTAATTACAGAAAAATTGGTTGATGATGTTAAGGCTGCAAGTGCCTACAGCATTTTGGCTGATGAAACAGCTGATATTACAGGAAAGGAACAACTATTAATAGGTCTTAGATATTACGATCAAAAGGAAAAAAATGTTAAGGAAAAATTTATCGGTTTTGTCGAATTACAAAAAATTGATGCTCAAACAATAGCTACTGAAATTAATGGATTCACCAATGCCTTAAACATTGATGTTAACAAATGCGTGGGACAGGGCTACGACGGATGTGTTACGATGACGGAAAAGATGGCGGTGTCCAAAAAATATTGAGAGAAACGTTTAAAAAGGGTTTATATTGTCACTGCACCTGCCACAAGCTAAACCTACTAGTAAACGACTTAAATAATGTTCCTGAGATCCGAAACTGCATCGGAACTGTAAAAGATACGATAAATTTTTTTAGGGATATCAGTTTTGCGTCAAAAATATGCACCAAAAATACCATTGCTGTGTGAAACAAGGTGGTCACATAAATACAAAAGTATTTTGATGTTTAAAAACCATTTTGTGAAAATTGTGGAAGGCTTGGAAAAGCTTTCACAGGAAGGTAATTCTGGGATAAGAAAAGTAGCTTTCCAATTGTTATCTGCAGTTGGACAAACCACATTCATATTGTCTTTATGTATTATAGACAAATACAATGCGCTGCTGCAACCCGTCGCAAACACATTGCAGTCTAAAACCTTAGACGTAATTAAGTGTGCAGACCACATTCAAACCATAAAAAACAGCAATTACGGAACATAGGCTTTCTGCCGAAGAAGGCACTGAAGAATTATTGAAATCAGCTAATGGAATTGCTAAGGCTTTGAATCTTGAGCTGCGTCTTCCAAGGACAGCAAGCCGCCAAAAATATATAGGGCAAATCATCCAGCTGGTTCCTTAAGCGAATATTTTCGCCGATCGTTGTACGTGCCCTATTTGGATTCATTATCATCCTCATTAGAGGCAAGATTCGGTAAAGAACATTCACCAGCGTTTGCTCTTTCATTGTTACACCCTGCTCAAATAATAAAAATTAAAGCTCCAAAATTAAGAAAATGTATGGACGAAGTATTCAAATTTTATGAATCAGAAGGGATCACATTTGAAGCTGAACTATGGCGCACTTTTTGGGTTAACAAGCAGGAGGACTTCGAAGATTTGGAGATAACGGAATAATTCCAACAAGCAGAATGTTTTTATCCGAAAGTGAAAACAGCCGTAGAAATTTTACTGGCAATGCCTTATTCCACGGCTACAATAAATTGAAAGATCATTTAGTACACTCAAACGCGTGAAAACGTGACTGAGATCAACAATGATAGAAGACAGGTTAAATGGACTTTGTTTGCTCAGTGTACATAAAAAACTTGTAAACAGTATGGGCGATTCTTTCACGGAAGACGATATAAACCGTTTTGCAGAAGATCCTCGAAAATTACTTTTAAAGTAGAAGCGATTTAAATAAAATAAAAATGCATGCTTAGTCAAATTTACTTTTATTTATTTAACTACCTATAAAGCAGGATCATTTACGGCTGTTTGCCCTACACACCACACTACTATACCTAATGTTTCATGTAGGTGTGTTTGCGTAGTGTGTATGACAAAACAGCCGCGGACGATCCGACCTAAAAATCTGATTTGCCCCCCCCCCCTCTAGGCCAGAAGCTGGGTACGCCCATGTTAAATTGTGTAACAAATTACAATTATTTGTATCAACAAAATGTTTATTAGTAATACAATGTTCGGATAGTCCAGTAGGTACATTTCTTATTTTGGATGGTTTATTTTTTATGTTCCTTTATTCGGGTTTTTAGGGAACGACCTGTTTGTCCAATATAAAAGACGGAGCAATGTAAACAGTTCACCTTGTAGACACCACTTTTTTCCAGAATATTTTGTTTATCTAATTTATTGTTGACTATAAAAGAACCTAGATTATTTTTGTTTATGCAAATAGGAATGATGTTAATTTTCGTAATACTATTATATTAAACGAATTTTCTAGTCAAACTATTTATTTAAACAATTATTTATTTAACACTGTTTAAAACACTTAAACACTAACTTAGAACTACCATTTATATCACAACAATTCACTTATTTATATAACAATTTATTTATATCACTTTGTCTATTATCGGTTTTAATTCGCGCACTGATGCTTTCTTCCAACTAACTGTCCTTCGGTCCAAAGATGATCACTATATATACACCTTTCGAACTTTCTAGACAGGAACTCGAAGAAATCCTGACTATTCCCGAATGATGAGTAATAATTAGAAAGTCCTCGATTATTCCAGAATTGAACTTGTTACTTGTCGCCGGAGAATGATTTACATCTTGTAAGTTGATAACTAGAAAAGTACCGTGTGCGGTGTTTACGCCGTAAGCATGTTAGTGATAACAAGTACATGCCACAAATTGTTTCTGATCACCCTCCAATCCAGCCCATCGAGTTCACATCCGATCCTCGGTATTGCTAGCTTCAGGATGTTAGCGTGCAGCAATTGCTCTCTTAGTTCTATAAAGGAGTCCCATAAGGA